>JBCNJP010000009.1:44718725-44836189 GCA_039602395.1 Deinandra increscens subsp. villosa | reverse complement strand
ATATGTAAAATATCCAGGGACTAGTTCTGCCATAGTAGCAAAGTCAATTAAATGACTTTTATGTCACCCGACGGTTTCGTTGTTCACCGCCAAACCCTTCAAACTCGAATTCAATACATCGGTTACTTCTGTCCATCCAATCGACCACCATAACTCAATCATATGTTTGTGAGAGCTCATTTGGTTCACCTCCATCCATCGCATCAAACTCTATCTCTTTCGTTTTTTTTTCCGATCGCAAACCCCACCGGAGAAGAAATTCCGGGAAAAACCTCACCAAAGCACCACCATTCAACGTTCCCTGTGACCGCGGGTACATCAGAAACCGATGGAGCATCACCGTTTGTCCCGATATTGAGTTCAAGTTCGAAGTGGGTTTAAGTTTCGGTTTCGTTTCGGCTTAAAAAACTCGACATTTCTCATCTCTGTTCCAAGGTAACAATTTATCCTTTTACATCACCTGTTTTCTTTGGGTTTAATTCTGGTTTCGCGAGTTTCCGGTGACCGGAATAAAACTCCGGCCACCGGAGTTCTGGGGAAGAAGAAGGGTCGAACTGGGTATCGGTTATATAGTTTGTTTTTCGGGTTACGTCAGGTTCGGGTGTGTTGGCATGGTGGTTGGGGCGTATGCGTGTTTCGTGAGGGGCGCGGGTTCAAAACCCGGCCCTTACCTTCCTGTTGTTCTCTTTTTCTTTTATAACCAACCCTTTGAACTAAGCCCCACTGTGTATAGATTAATTGTTTTCTGGCCGAGTTTAAAACCAAAACAGACCGCTGGTCTGGTGGCTAAGTCGCTGTATTACAACCCACAGGTCACGGTTCGAGCCCCATGATCACCATTTTTTTCACAGTTTTGTTTTTTTAGAGATTGTAAACATCTCTTGGTCTAAAACCTAACTACCATATATTCTCTATAAAAATCTTGATCCGTAAACGTCTCGTAGACCCTCGTTTCTTTTGGTTTATTTCTTTTTAAGCATTATTTGGTCCAAAACTCAAAACCACTAATACATGTCTATTAAAAATCAACCCCCGTAGAATGTTTATCGTATAAAAACGTTATGATTTAAATGGATTTAAAATTTTAAATGATCTCTTTATATAAATTAGTTTTAAACGTAGAAAAATAGTTATATTTAATTTATTTGTCATGTATTTATGTACACGCAAACGTTTTAAAGATTTCCTTTAAACTATTGAATTTTTACACTACATATAAATATATATATTGGACGTATTATTTTTCATACTTTTGACTACACTCCGATATTTATATTTATGAACGTATATGTTTACCCGATCATCACTACATTGATTATTTGGAATAACATACGCACATTGATTTCGTAAATCTTTGTGTCCTTGATTTAATGTCATTTTTGACTGCTTTAGAACAAACGATTTTTGTCAAAAATTGAATTTGTCACATGCGTCATAACTGGAATTTCTTGATAACAAAACCGTCTAGGCTATGTTACTCATGTGCAAACACACACTTACGTATGTAAAATCGATAGGTGCTCGGTAATTACGCAAGACTCGGAAGTCTAACTAAATTTGTAGCAGTGCACCCTAAGGTGAGTTACACAACCTTTTACGTTACGTCCGATTTTGGACGATAACACACGCAAACATGTTACACTCGGGTTAGGGTGATAACACCTCAACGTTTATGTATGATTAAAGTAGAAATCCAGTATATATCACATGCTCACGTAAAATGCTTTATCTTTCAAGTCCTTACTTATCGAACCGTTAATAGCATATAGCGAGGGGATATTGGGTAGTACTACTAGGGTCTGACAAACCCCACTCAGCGGGCACGAGATGCACCACCCGACTGGCGGTCGGACTGAGGACAATGTCAGCCTAAACTTACCGTGATCGAGTAGACACGGGGAAGGCAAACCACGTAAGGAATTATTCCTACAACTAATTGGTCAGCTTCGGTTGCGAACGTTTTAGTGACATGAACTTAGGCTCGCTACCTACGATATGGATTGTACTGTTAATATACATGCTTACATACGAATAAAAACTGTTGTATTCGTACTGCATCTCTATACTAGTTATACTTATGTGCTTATGTGAACTCACCAACATTAGTTGACACTTGCTCTTATGCATGCTTTGCAGGACGCTAAGGAGAATCAGATTTTGGGCACGTACGCTGGTTAAACTTTATTTTTGGGAACTCGTTTTTAAAACCCTATACTTGAACTTTATTTACTTATCGGGCGCTTGTTTTGCGCGACATTACTCTAATATGCTTCCGCTGGATTTTTAAACTCTGGTTTGATATTTCCCGTTTGGAAATATATTTATATTTTGAACCCTTAACTTATGTTTGATGTAACTAATGACTCGGGTCCTGGTCTGGTTCACACCCCACACGGTAAAACTCCGTTAGTGGAAATTGGGGGTGTGACATTGTCGGAGTCCTTCGCGCATGCCCTGGACATGTTGTCTAATGTCTTAGGTAGTGTGCTAATTCGTTCCTTCGGTTTGAAAATGATATGTAGTGCTTGCGTCTAGATGTGTTCACAATGCTTTTGGTAATGCTACCTAGAAATGGGGTGTAAATCAATTGTCTTGACCCGACATGGTCGAAGTGGTCGCCTATGCGGTGAGATGATCTCCCTCCATCAAATCCAAGATAATTTCTCTATTCTATCTGTCCCTTTATTTATCAGGAAGTGTGCAGACTCGGTCAATTGTTCACCTATCGTCCAGATCTTAATACGTTTGCCTGATGTTCGAGGTAGTTTAATGCTGGAGTCCGTAGATGTTTGTCCCTGCTTCGCGTAGGAGTGTTTCTTGTTGTAGTAATAGTCGGGATAGCTGCTAAGGTAAGATATTAACCTTAGAACAAGTCAGGCACTTGCTCATCTAGGTTCCAATTTCGGTTTTCATGTTTGATCATTAGTGGAGTGCTTTCCAATGTTTTACCACTTGTCCACACCAGAGTGAATAGATAATCAAAGACTGTGAGTCTCGTCCATCACAATTTTCCTTGATTCCCGTACCAGTGTACCTATAGGTTCACGAATGCCATCCAGTTTTGCCTCAAAGGGAACTGTTCTTTTTTTTTTATATAACCTTAATTAATTATTTTATAAACTTACTAATCCATCCCTAAGTGGCATTCGTGAAACGTTGACCTCTAAAACACAGAGAAATAACATGAGTTTATGCTCACCAAACGCAGTTATCATGTAAGGTCACATAAGATCACATAATCACAAGTTGAACAAATTATGTTCGTTCATTTACGTTTTATTAATTTAGTCACCGACAATCATGACTGACGCGTGTGTGAATGCTCGTGGACACAATGACACATCTAACAACTTTTATAATGTATGAACACATGTAAGTTCGATAGTGTATATTCGTGTTTGTCAGAAAACCAACTGAATTTTCTGGGTGTCACATCATCCCCTTGTATTAGGAATTTTCGTCCCGAAAATTAAGATTGTTGCTCGTTTTCTAGACACAAGGAAAAGAAACTTTTTAGTTGTCACATCATCTCCTTGTTGAAGAAAATTTCGACCCGAAATTTAGCTAGTAATTCTTGTTGATCGGCATTATCTGTTTGAATACTAAGCATACTTTCGTATTGTTTGATCATTGCGTTTCCATGCAATCTCCGATCCATGCCACAAGTTCCCAATGAACCTTGGATGTCGAAATCTTGCTATACTTGAGTTGTTTCTGTTTCCCATCTCGGTCCACACTTCCACTAGTTCCTCAATGGGTTGCAATTGTTCATCGGTTTCCAACTCATCGAGTGAAACTATGAGTGTTTTATGCGATAATTGTTTTTCAAGCTAGATACATGGAATGCGTCGTGTATACCATTAAGTCTTTCTGATAGATTTAACTCGTACGCCACTAAACTAATAATATTTATGATCTCAAATGGTCATATGTTTCGTGGGCTTGGTTTGCTCCATTTTTTCAAAATGGATTACTCTTACCTGAGTGATACTTTCGGTGGAATGTTTGTTGGCATAGTCCTTCTGATGATTGCGAGACGCTGCCATACGGCCTAGGGTTTGCATGTTCATTTCCGGTATCTCATGCATAGTTAAGGAATTGTGAGCTGAGTATCACTCATCACTGTCCAGTAAGTTGGTTACTTACGTTTTCATCCTTGAAACTGTTCTTAAAAAGTGTTATCTCAATGTTAGTGTGGTAGCTTTTTGTTGTAGAACACTCCACCGAGTGTTAAAAGCGTTTATTAGTTATTGTCGGAGTCGATCACGCATGCCCAACACATGTTGTCTAATGTCTTAGGTAGTGTGCTAAGTCGTTCCTTCGCTTTGAAAATGATATGTTGTCACACCCCCGATTAACCACTAACGGAGTTTATACCGTTAAGGGGTGCGAGCAAACCAGGACCACAACCATTAGTTACAAATACTAAACAAATCAGAGTAAAGTCCAAACATTAATAATCAAAACAATTTAACAGTACGCAGCGGAAAATAAACATAAGTGTCTTAGCACTAACCACGTGCTTAAATTACAAAACATGAATTTTTATTAAGTTCCCAAGTTAGAGTTTTAAAATAAGAGATCTTCAAGTGCCATGCCAACCTTCGGCGGATACTCCTCAGCGATCTGCAAAAGTGAAAACCACACAAGTGTCAACCTAACGGCTGGTGAGTTCACGGTGGGCATGACATGCATTGGCCCGGTCTCATAATCGTATGTATCAACATATACATAAGTAATAGTTTTGCAAGGCAATTTGCCAAGAGTTGAATTTTCGAATATGCACTAGTTAAGTAAAGGATTAAAGTAGTCAACCGATATCACGAGTAGCTAATCCGGTTTCCATGCACTAAGGAAGTTCGTACCAAAGCTGACGTAACAGAGTTCGGCATTTGCCGATGGTTTGTGCCTCCAGTTGTGTTCCTCATGGGACCCACAACTAAAATAGGCTGATATTGCACTACGTTCGGCCTCCAACCGGTTGGCTACACATTTGTGTACCGCGGAGCAGGGTTTGTCAAACCCCAGTAGATCTACCCAACATCCCCTCGCTTCACAAATTAATGGTACTAAATTGTTGAGGACTTTTAAGTTTCAAGGCATCCTTAGAAATCATGTGATATCATTTGGTTTAGACTTTAACCTACACTAGTCATATTAAAATCGTTTATACTGGATTCCATTTGAAATCCTAAAAAGTGTTTAAGTATTAAATGGTTGTTCTGGGTTTCCTTTGAAATCCCAGATGAGTTCAAATATTCAATAATTGGTGGCAGAGTTCATTTGAAACCCCCAAGGATGGTCAGTTGCAAGTGTTTCCCATAAAACACTCCAACTTCCATAACAGATATCCCATTTGGCGATACCTAAAAATGTCAGCGTTGTTTTCCGTTTAGTAAATTCGTTGTGACCCAATCGGGCTCACAATTAAAGGGTTTGTGAAACTCACCTTAGGTTGCTCAGCTACACTGATATTTAGTCCAAGTATTGCTTAATGAAGACCTATGAACACGTTTAGGTCTTAAGTATTAGTTTTGTGTCTAATCTTGACGTCACTATGGCCCATAACATAGCACGTTGGAACTACGACACGACATAACGACACATGACACCGATGGTTGATCATAAACAAGGGTTCACATACATCAGAAATCAAAGCATGTATCATCATAGCAAAATCATGTAAATCATGGCATAGTATTCAAGTAAATTGCACAAGTTTGGATTCTGGTCACAATTTCGCTAGCAGTTTCGCTAGGCAGTTTCGCTGTGTGCACGGGCAGCACTTTCGCTAGGCAATACCCGATGACACAGTTTCGCTAGGCTAGTTTCGCTCGAAACTGTTGGCACAGTTTCGCTAGCCTAGTTTCGCCCGAAACTGGTTTGAACTTTCGTTCAGGGAATTTCGCTCGGTAGTTTCGTTCGGACAGGTCTGGTTGGTTTACCCGGCGACACTATAGTTTCGCTGTATAGTGTCGCCTGAAGGAGATGTACATAATTTCGCTATATAGTTTCGCCCAGAGAACTTCACAGTTTCGCTGGTCGCGAAAAACCTACGGATCAGCCTAAAAATCAATCTAACAGCTTCCATATCACATGTAATTCATTATCTAGCATACATAATCGTTTACCAACATAAATCAGTAAGCTTTAACACCTTAAACATGCATTTTCATCATCAAATCACCAAAAACACATTTTAACCTAAAATGACCTAATCTAGCATAAATCTTCATTATGGATGGATTTCACACGTAAAGTTATAAACTTTATAACAGATCTAGCAATCCTAAGCAACATATCAGAAGATCAAGTGATTCCATGGAGGTTTGGTCATGCTTTAAAGTAAAACACCAAGAAAACACATATAAATGCATAAAGAATGGTTTTTGGGGACTCACGATTCGATCTAGGGCCGAATGGATGAGATGAGATGATGGTTCCTTGATGGTTCTTGGCTGGAATCAGCTGGTCCAGAATATTTCAGGAGAGTGTGTGTGTGTTTTATATGAAATGAGGCAAGAATGTGATATCTAGGGTTTTATGTCATTATATATCAGGGCCTAGTTTCGCTGGATAGTTTCGCTGGCCAAGCGAAACTGGCTCTGGTAGTCAGAGGGTAGACTAGCCGGGCGACACTATAGTTTCGCCCGGTAGTTTCGATGGAAACCCAAAAGTGACCAGTTTACATTTTAAGCAAGATAAGTACAGTTCATGGGTTGTCATGCTATTCACAATACTAAATCATGTATTTAAATCACATTGCACATAATAACTATAAGTAAATGAACACATAACACATATGGGCGGGTTTGGTGATCAACCAAAGGTCGTGGACGTATTCGGCCTAGTTAAGCATTAGTTACTAAGTTAACACTCATAACGTAACTAACGGAGATTGTCTAACGGAAGTAAACCTTGAAATTCTCGGATGTCACATATGTAGTGCTTGCGTCTAGATGTGTTCACAATGCTTTTCGCAATACTACCTAGAAATGGGGTGTAAATCAATTGTCTTGACCCGATATGGTCAAAGTGGCACCCTATGCCGTTAGATGACCTCCCTCCGTCAAATCCGAGATAGTTTCTCTATTCTATATGTCCCTTTAATTATCAAGAAGTGTGCAAACTTGTTCAATTGTTCACCTATCGCCCAGATCGTAATACGTTTGCCTGATGTTCGAGGTAGTTTGGTGCTGGAGTCCGTAGATGTTTATCCCTACTTCACATAGGATTGTTTCTGGTTGTAGTAATAGCCTGGATTGCTGCTGAGGTAAGATATTAACCTTAGAACAAGTCAGGCACTTGCTCATCTAGGTTCCAATTTTGGTTTTCGTGTTTGATCATCAGTGGAGTGCTTTCCAATGTTTTACCGCTTGTCCACACCAGATTGAATAGATTATCGAACTGTGTGAGTCTTGTCCATCACAATTTTCCTTGATTCTCGTATCAGTGTACCTATATGTTCACGAATGCCATCCAGTTTTGCCTTAAAGGTTTGAACGTCCTTTGTAGGGTTCGACCCCTAAGTTAGTTCCTCATAGTGCCCTGAGTTGAGCGACCTAAGTTTTCTCTCGTGGTCCTATGTGTGTAGCGAGCTAAATTTACATTCGAGCTCGACTAATTTTAGGGGTTTCCTTGTTGATTAAGGCATCAGTTACGATGCTAGATTTGCTTGAATGATGACTACGGCTAGTTCTTGGTCAGACTTTCAATCTCACTTCTAAAGCGCCATTAGTGTTTATATATAGGGTGTACCGCAGCTAATCCACCACACTTTTGGTATTCCAGAAGTGTATTACTCATCTACTATAACCACCCTTCCTCTTGTTGGTAAGTATGCGAATTTAGAGACATGACAAACGCTCATGATTGTAATTACATAGTAGGGTTCTATCCTATTCCATTGTACCTGAGCATCACACTTGTGTTATGCTATCAAAGTTTTGTATCTATGCAAGTGGTATCTTCGGTACCATGCAGATGATGTTCCCAAACCTTCGATATGAACACCATTTCACCCAATCCTAAGTCATGGGTGGTGTAGTTGGTGTGTGCTGAGGTGTACTTAAAATATGGCTATATTTTTGAAACCTATTTAGCAGTTTTAAGCTTTTTTATTTATAATACCTGATTTACTTAATAGCCACTATTTCACCACATTACACAGGCAAGTATACCCATCGTGGGCAGTATAGTAGCGGTAAGTTGAATCAGGGTCGATCAGGACACAATGGAAAATGAGAGCTCTGGATACTCCGTTCGCTGTTATCATCTAGCCAGTCTAACTTTTAGTTTTAAGAAAGAAATAAGAATGTGTTTTAGAGAATTGTAAATCGAAGTTAATATTACTTGGGAGAACTTACTAGTGGCTAAGGAAGATTTGACAAGTACTTATATCCTTGTTTAAGACTGTTCACTGGCAGAAGACCAGCCACCTTTCGGAATCTTAGGCTGATTCACCATCCAACTGCTAATCGTCTACGAGGAGTACGAATGCCAAGAGAAGGTGCTGCCATCGAACAAACAAAGTGGTGTAATACCGCTTAGTTACGGGGTCCCTCAAACCAGCCGACTTACCGTACTCGACACGCCGTCATGAACCAGCACGGGAACAACCCTGCGTGCCAGATTATATTATTATGAAAATGATCTTTTTAAGGGACTAAGGTCCATTTCTTCCATGCACCTCTCTCGTGCATGAACGTTCGGCGTAACTAGAGCCAAGTTCACAAACACGTACCATCTCGGCTTCCGTGAAGTAATAAAATATTACCAAGCCCCATTCCCAACCAAATACTTTTAGCCCGCACTTGCGTGGTCAGTCGAGTTTGCTTGCATAGAAATAAGGACCTCGAACGTATCATGTAGCATGGGGCGCGAGTCACCTTTCGGATCATGCATCGTCCCCTGGCCGGGTGTCACAAGTCCGACCTTTGGGATTTCGACTCCCCAAATGGTCTGTGATACGTAGAGCACGTTTGGTTCAGAAAATCAGTAATAGACCTTCAATAAAGATGGTTTTCATAAAGTCATTAAACACACCTTAAGTGAGTTTATAAGGCTGTTAACCAACCCACCAAAGGTTTGCTACTTCCCAAGTAAGTATAAGAATTTAGCCGAACATGGCATTAAATATTTGCTTAAAAGAAGGAGAAGATTTCATAGACAAAAGCTTATTGATTTTTACTTAAGTTAGAGTTCTTACAAACTTGATTACAAGACTCAAAAACGACCAAATGACTTAATACGTATGGGGAGAAGAGAAGCATTGAGCGAGTTTTCAAATGAGGAGAGCATGACTTTTATAGGCAGATTTCGAACTTGGGCATGGCCCGTGCTAGTTTGGGCACGGGGCGTGTTGTGTTAGACGGATCTGCAAGAATCTGCTACTCTACAGTGACACAGGCCGTGCAGAAGTGAGCATAGGGTGTGCCGTGTCAGACGGTATGATCTGCGGTCAGAGGCATGGGGTGTGCTTGGCTATGTATGGGGCGTGCGGGCACGGGGCGTGTGTGGCCAAGCATGGGGCGTGCTGGTCTTTGCTGGTCTCGGAAGTTGGCATTTTTCTTCTGTTTTTGAATTTAATATGTTCCTTTTGCGACTTTTGCCTTTTTGATCCTGAAAAACTAAAAAGAAAACAAAATAGACTTGTTTTGGTGTTAGTAGATCAGATTTGTGTCAACTCGTGAAGGATATTCGTTATAAAAGTATGTATAATTTGATGTTTATTAAATATCCCACCCTTAAAAGTTTGATTGTCCTCAACAAAACTTAGTACAGAATAATCTTGATAGTCCTAAATGTTGCATTTGTTTGGGCCCTAAAGATCTGTCCTTATAAAAGCATTCCTCCTTTATTTTTGGATAACTTATTCCATTGATTCATCTTCATTTCTTTATTTAAATTGAAATATAAAAATTTATGGCAAACCTACTAAAATTTATTTTTATTAAACTTATTAACCTCACAAATATTCACTAAACTCTCAGGGATTGTATCTGATTATTTGGGTGAACACTCATACCTGGGTGAAGAAGAGCAGACAACATAGGCTTGACATGTGATCAAACCTCCACAGATCTCACCGGAATTCACATAAGTATCATGAGGGCTTTAAAGGGCAGGCTTGGGGTAGGGTTTGGATAGGTTTTTGAGAAAAAGGGGTACAAACTTGTAAAAGAGCGGTTCTTTCAGAGATTTTGCTTCTTTTTCCAGTGACTTTCGAAGGAATGAGCTACGATGATAGAGAGCTTGCTCTTCTTTATTTATCATGGGGAGTAATTGCTCATGAGTCCCCTCTATTCTGGCGAATAGTATCAATTTTTTTAGACAAAAACAAAAGCTAACAGCATCTAAATGTATATCCAAGACCTGCAGATCAACATTACAGCTTTATTTCTCTTAGGGAAAGTCACAGGGTTTAATTTCTCATGAAAGACTTTCTTTTTACAAAATAAAATTAGAAATAAAAAGGGGTGTTTTATTTTGTAGTAGTGGGTGATTTTCCAAAATAAAAAGGGGGGGGGGGGGGTTTATAAATGAAAGGCTAAGGTTCAAAGGGGTTGACTAGGGGAATTTTTGGAGTGAAGGAAGAGGGGTAAAGAAGCGGATGGCGGGAAGTCCTAGGTGCCTCAGTCATTTACATAAGTGTTCCCAATTTTGTCCATCTTGGGACGCATACACATGTCAAGTTCTATCTCTGTCGAATCACCAGGTTTCTCTCATGATTTAGAAAGTGAACATGTATATAGGTGATCATGCTATATTTTAGGCTTAGATCCTTACTGGCATGGTGGAAGGGAAAAAAAAAGTTTTTTCTAAAAATAAATCTGTTCATTTTGCCATAAAGGAATATTCTAATATATTTTTTAGAAAATTTATTCATAATTCAATGGAATTTGAGATCTTTTAAATTTGGGAGGAAGAACTTTTATATGTATCGTTCCGTTTTAGCAACAAAGTTTTGAGAAATTTAGGAGGATATCAAGGCTTATTTTGAAAAAGTTTTGTGTAAGGCTTGATATTGGACAAAACAATTGTTTTAAGCTTCGAAAAAGTTTGCGCATAAATTTATTTTCCTGTCCCCACACTTAAAATATACATTGTCCTCAATGTACTTGTATGTTAGTAAATTAGAGACAATAACAATGGAATATATTTTTGTGTTTGGAAAATTTTGGCAGCACTTCCTCTGTTTTCCGACTTTGCGTCCCGTGGGATGGTTACCACACCATAAATCGTGACCTTTTGGTCCGAATCAGATTGTAAAGCCAGAACCTGCATTCAAATCTGCTCATGACAAAATTATACAAGAACTAAATTAATCTAGGAAATCATTAAAGATTAATCATAACATAGTCATAGCCAAGTAGTTATCAAGATACATGTTTAAGAATTATAACCAACCCAAAATCTCTAATTGCAATTTCTAAGACATATCAAAATAATCCTGCTAGTCGGGATTTATTGGTCAATAAGCATCATGCAAATGACAACATACTACCTTATTCTTCCTACTCTTACTCCTACCTCATGGTTCCATAAAAGCTTCACACCGAGGGCGCCTCCTATTGTCCCACCTGGTTGTGCGGGAGCTGTGAGAGATCCTTGTCGTCGTCTAGGTTGATGACGAAATCATCAACCACCTCATCCAGCACCGGGACTTCTGCAATCATGTTGTCCAACACTGGGACGTTTGCGATGCGTTGCATTTTGGATATATTTGTATTATCTAATTCCCGCATTTTAACCAAGTTTTGATTAAGTTTTATTGGATTTTGGTGCTTAATTATGAAATTTAAGAAAAACAGGTTTTGATCGGGTCATTTGTTGATTTTGGTTGGAAACGTGGAAGTGGAGGCTTGGTGGTGAGCGGATTTGGAAGATGGAAGTTTTCCAAGTATGTTTGCTGTTTTTACATCGATGAGGACCGCATGGTATTTCTCTTGCGTAAGGCTCGAGGTCCTCATTAATCTGTTAGAGGCGGTGCGAGGACCGCATGGATCCTCATCAGATAGTGCTCGCGGTCCTCATGGACCTGTCAGAGAAGCATGAGGACCGCATGGGTCCTCTTCACACACTGCGCGCGGTCCTCATCGTAGGGGAGGCCGTTTTTCTTGGGGAGAACTCTCCCAATTCGATCAGATTACATAATTTGAGGGTTCTATGCACGATTTTGAAGAGATCAAGGCCTAAGGAGCAAGGATTTTGGAAGAAGGAGCTTGGAAAAGTGAAGATTTCGGTTTGAGATTTGTGATTCTTCCTTAATTTCTGTCTAGATCTTGTTCTCTCACCATGTTTATCTCAGATTTCACTTGTTTTCTGTATATATTCATGATGTTAGGCTAGATTTCTTAGTACTACTTTGTAATGGATTGAATTTGGGTTTTTGTTGACTTTTACTTTGACTTTTCCATGTGAATTGATGTTGAGGCTATGAAATCTGATTTGGATTGATGGAATGATCATATTAGCATGTTTATCTTCTGTTGTGATTGCTTGATGTGATTTAGTTGCTTAGGATTGAAGAACTTCAACCTAATTAGTGATTTGATCATTGTTTGCTTTGACTTTTATTAGTCTTTGTTCAAATACATGATAGGAGACCTTCTACATTATCTTGTAATTATGATTTAAGGCTGATCTTGCATGGTATTTGTGTTGAATTGAATTGACCAATTTGTTTAGCACACTAGGTGGTTGTTTGACATTGTCGGTAGGTTATAATACTTGAGAACTTAAGGTTTTGACCCGCTTGTACGTTTTAGGCATTGCCTAGGTTCCATTGACCCCAATTTAGATTTCTACCACGTCATAGGATCCATATTGAGAGACCTTTCGAGTGGCTTGTGTTTCATGTGCGTCTGATTTGCTTTGACCTAAGCAGTTTGATTCTTTAGCTTCAACAATCAAGTTAGCTGCCCAGACTTCATTCAGGATTGCCTAGATAGCGAGGATGTGTCTATAATCTTAGTTATCCCGGTAATTGTCGTTTGAGGGGAGTGTCGCATGGATTAGTTAATTTAGAAGTCAATATCAGGCCCAGAGGATTCCTTACCAGGTAGTACCCTTTTTCTCATCTGAATTTCACCTTAGATCCCGTTGCTTTGATTCCTTAGTTATTCCAGTTACTTGTTTATCTGTTTCTTTACTTTGCTTAAATCATTCCAATTGCATCGGTTAAATATTAGTTATGATACATTATCGGGAGTCTGATTACGTGTCCGTGGATTGATACTCGGTACTTATTGATACTATATTGCATACGATGGGTACGCTTGCCCTAGTGTGTGGTTTGGTCACTCAGTATTTACCATTTTTAACTTGCCCGTTTTTCTTATTCAAATCCGACACATCAAGTTTTTGGCGCCGTTACCGGGGACACGTTAGCTTTCGTGACCTATCAGAGCTAGTAGTTTAGCTATTTACTTGTTTTTGTTATTTGTGTTATTTGCATGTTTCTAGTATGTTTGTTTATTTCTGTGTTTGCTTTCGTGTTAGTTAGTTTATTAGTTTGATTTAGTTTCTTTCTAACCTGTTTCTATTTTCTGTTCCATCTGTTCATCGGTTTATGCGCATTCGTCGTCAGAGGAGTCATTTTTCACCGTTGTCCGATCCTGGGAGGGTTTTTCATAGACTTCGACATTTGGAAGCATTACCAGTTCCGGTTCCGATGGCACTTCCGCCAAGACGTACACTCGCCGATTACGCTCGTCCCGACGTCGATGGGACGCAACCTAGCGTTATCTGACCCGCCGTTGAAGCCAACAACTTCGAGATCCGTCCACAAACCATCACGATGATTACTAACACCGTTCAGTTCGATGGTTTGCCCAATGACGATCTGATGGCTCATATCGCGAACTTTCTTGAGATTTGTGATACTTTCAAGATAAATGGTGTTTCATCCGAGGCCGTTAAACTGCTACTTTTCCCATTTTCTCTTCGCGGTGCAGCGAAGACGTGGCTGCAGTCCTTACCTCCTGGTTCGATTACTTCATGGGCTACTTTGACATAAAAATTCATCTCAAAATACTTTCCACCATCAAAGGCAGCCATGTATCGTAACAAAATTTACTCGTTCACACAGGAGGATTCGGAGAGTTTATACGAGACATGGGAGAGGTTCAAAGAGTTGTTGAGAAAATGCCCGACGCATGGCATTGAGCTCCACCAGCGGATCCAGATATTTTATAGTGGTCTTCATCCACTCACGCGTCAGACAGTGGATAGTTCAGCTGGAGGTACTCTAAGCAGCAAAACGCCAGAGGAGGCTCAAGAGTTGTTAGAGGAGTTAGCCCTGAATGGCTATCAGTGGTCTGCTACGCGCAGCAGACAGACTCCGCCACGTGGAGTTCATCCGATTGATCCCGTTACGGCATTGGCTGCGCAGGTCGAGGCGTTGTCCAAGAAAATGGATCAGTATCACGTTCAGCAGGTCTAGGGGAGCTCGCAACAGGTGAAGCAATGCGAGTTATGTGCGGGACCTCACAATATTACCATGTGCCCGATTAGAGGTAGCACCGAGCTACCGGAGCAGGTCGATTTCATGGCTGGCCGAGCCCGCCCACCATCCCAGCAATACAATTATAATCAGGCTTGGAGACCAAACCAGAATTCAGGGTGGAGGCAGGAGCCGATCAGTTCTATCCCACCGGGGTTTCAGGCGCGACCGCCACAGAGACAGCAGGGTTACTACAATCCTGCAGGCACCAGGATGGTCCCGACTCAGACTAAGGATTCTGGAATGAAGAGCCTGATCGATATGATGTCTCCGTTCATACAGTAGAGTGAGAAGAATTCTTCACAGCAAGATTTGCGTGTTTCAAAGAATGAGCAGGATATCTCTTCTGTTGTTAAAGAAATGGGAAACATGGGCACTCATATGCAGAATCTTGAGAGACAGATGGGCCAGCTTGCTAAATCTATGTCTGAGCTCGCAGCAGGTGAAGCAATGCGAGTTATGTGCGGGACCTCACGATATTACCATGTGCCCGATTGGAGGTAGCACCGAGCTACCGGAGCAGGTTGATTTTATGGCTGGCCAAGCCCGCCCACCATCCCAGCAATACAATTACAATCAGGCTTGGAGACCAAACCAGAATTCAGGGTGGAGGCATGAGCCGATCAGTTATAACCCACGAGGGTTTCAAGCGCGACCGCCACAGAGACAGCAGGGTTACTATAATCATGCAGGCACCAGGACGGTCTCAATTTAGACCGAGGATTCTGGAATGACCTGATCGATATGATGTCTCAGTTCATACAACAGAGTGAGAAGAATTCTTCACAGCAGGATTTGCGTGTTTCAAAGAATGAGCAGGATATCTCGTCCGCCAGCCACTGCTGAGCCGGTTACTGAGGAGAGAGATGTTGAGGTTGAGACTGATGTTCCAGGGCAGGTGCAACCTAGGCTACGCCCAGCAAGTACAGCACGTCCTAAGGAACCAGTCCGAGAGTACACACCTCCAGTTCCATACCCAGGGAGATTGAGGAGAGAGAAAGCTGAGGAGAATTACAGTAAATTTTTGGCTTTATTCAAACAGTTGCACATCAATCTGCCATTTGTGGAGGTATTAGCTCAGATGCCTAAATATGCCAAGTTTCTGAAAGATCTGCTGACAAACAAGAGAAAACTCGAGGAGCTTTCTACTGTTACATTGAATGAGGAGTGTTCAGCTGTTCTCCAGAACAAGCTTCCGTAGAAGATGAAGGATCCAGGGAGCTTTACGATTCCATGCTTGATTGGTAGTTTATCTGGCAGCAATGCTCTTGCTGATCTAGGTGCCAGTATAAACTTAATGCCATATTCAGTTTTTGCGAGACTAGACCTAGGTGAGCCGACACCCACGTGCATGAGCATTCAGCTTGCTGACCGTTCGGTCAAGTATCCGAGGGGTATTATGGAGAACATGTTGTGTAAAGTTGATAAATTTGTTTTCCCGGTCGATTTTGTGATCCTCGATATGGATGAGGACGAGCACGTGCCTCTTATCTTAGGTCTTCCGTTTTTAGCTACCGCACGCGCCTTGGTTGATGTTTTCAGCGGTACGCTCACGTTACGTGTTGAGGACGAGACGGTGACCTTTGACATTCGCGATTCGATGAGACGTTGTTGGGCTATATTTTATTAAGGCATGAACATTAGTTATTGGGCTAGCTTTATCTTAGTTTTGGGCTTGTTATTTAATAGGTTAATGGGCTTATTATAGTTTATGATTGGGCCATGTGGGCTGCCTTTAGGTTTACGATTTATGTATGGGTAGTATATAAACCCAACATGTTTATGATTGTAACCAAGCTTTTCATTGCACATTTACGATTTCTCTCTATTACAAGTGTTTACGATCAGCTTCATTGAGTAGCATTCTTCATTCAAGACTTCCTCTTTCTCATAGATCTAGTCTATTATTCTACTATTCTTCTTGAATCAATCTTTCACGAGGATTCCGCACTCGTGTTTGATTAGATATCGTGTGTTTGGGAGATTTCCGGACCTACAATTGGTATCAGAGCCAAGAATCTTAGATTCGAGGCTCTCACGATATTGATTCAAGTGTTTTCTGGGTTTTTTGTTCGAGTTTTGTTGAAGATTCGAAGGTTTCTGGGAGTTTACGATTTCTGCTTGCTGCTGTTCTTCGTGTTTTCTGGGTTTTCTGGAGTTTACTATACAGTTTTCTGGGTTTCTTCGGTGTTCACGATCATTTCTGTTGAAGATCTTCATCTTTTGGGAGTTTACGACATCAAGATCCGACCTTTATCATGTTTACGACTCGGAGAAAAGTGTTTACGATTGTACTTGGCTCGGAATCGACGTTTACGACATTTTCAGATCGCAAACGGTGTTTACGACTTTGGTTTATCGGGAACAGGTGTTTACGACTCCGGTGATCGTAATCGAGTATCGTAATCTGAGTTTACGATTTTTAAAGGCGGTTAATAGTTTACGATTTTGGGTTTAATCGGAAACGGAGTTCTCGATCATAATTAACTATTTACGATCGTAATCAGGTGGTTTTTATCGTAATCACAGATTTTGGACGTTTGGACTTTAGATTTAGGTTCCCTTTGCTATCGTAATGGATTTCGAACCAAGTATGTATCAGAAGTTGGATTTTGAGATTGGATCCATCACTCGCCCACCTCGACTAACATCGGCGGATAATTTTCTGGAATGGAAATATAGGTTTGAAAACCACTTGAAGAGTGTTGACTTAAGATTGTGGAGAGCGGTGATTAATGGGCCACATGTACCTACACATGGAGAAGGAGCTAAAGCTGGAAAAGCTAAGACTGAAGAAGAGTTTGATGATGATGACTGGGAAAGATGCAACAAGGCAGAGAGGGCATTTGCAATTATGACCATGGCACTAACACCTGACATTGCTCAAGGATTTAAGCACTGCAAAACAGCGAAGGATCTCTGGAATGCTTTGATTGTGGCCTATGAGGGAAATCCAGACATTAAGGCGAGTCGAAAGCAAATGTTGAAACATAAATTCAATTTGTTCAACCATATCCAAGGTGAATCTTTTGAAGCACAAGTGCAAAGGTTTGTGTCTCTGATGGCAGAAATGTCAAGCTATGGTGTGGAGCCAGAATTGGAAGATAAGAATTTGAAGCTGCTGAATAGTTTACCAAAGTCTTGGAACACCAATATCTCAATCATTAAGGATAACAACAAGCTGAGTGAGCTGTCTCTTGATGAAATGATCAACAAACTCAAGTCCAAGCTAATTGATGACAAGCAGAGAAAGTTGAATCATATAAGCTCTCTTAGTTTGGCGGGGAAATTAAATCAAGCTCTGTTGTCACAAGATGTGGAGGCTAAGCATGAAGTGAAGTCAACTGGAAATGGATCAAGCTCAGTCGCAAAGTCAACTGCTTTTGTGGCTCAACCTCAAGGAAGTTCAAGTGGAAATGTCAACCCTGATGATACAAATGATCCAAAATTTTGCTCTTGGTATGGGTTTTATGAACAGCTACCATGCTCTCATGGCCGGAACTCTTGTGCCTACTGATATGTTGTCTGGTGAGCTGAACCAGATAAATCCTGAAGATGTTGAGATGTTAGATGTCTCATGGCAGATGGCTATGGCAGTGTTCAGAGCAAAGAAATTCATGGAAAAGACAGGGAGAAACGTCTGGAAAGATCAAGACAAGATAAGGATGGGGTTTGACAAAAGCAAGCTGAGGTGCTACAATTGTGATGAATACGGGCATTTTGCTAGGGAGTGCACTAAGCCTAAGAAAGAGAAGGTCGAGGAGAATAATGCTGCTGAGGGCAAAGGTAAGGTTGAAGCAAAGGCTCTGGTTGTTCAGGAAGGAGGCGGTTATGATTGGACTCCTTAATTGAAAGAGTTTAGCATCTCTCATGCTATGATTGCTGCCATGGAAAGGGATGAAGATGAAGAGCATGCTTTTGTTGTGACTGAAGATGAACCTGAGGAGAGTCAGATGGAGGAAAATGAAGCTTTAGCAGCAGATCACACCAAGGTATGTTCTAACCCTACTTGTGATCGTATAATTACTGGTCTTAGACAATTTTGCAAAAACTTTCAATTGGAATTGTTTGAGGTAAAATGTGAAAGAAGCTCATTTAAGGGTAGATGGCAAAAGAATGAAGAAAAGGTTAAAGCCCAGAAATTAGACATAGTGAAATATAAGAAACTTGCAACTGAGAACGCTTATCTGTATGACAACGCTAAGTTAGAAATAGCTGAGCTTAGTAAGCAGATAGATGACCTTAAGCATAAAAACAATGAGTTGCAGGTGAAGCTTGATATGAATCTTATGAGAAGCAAAAGAATGTTGCAGGCTAGTAAATCTCTGAACACATGCATAACTGATGTTAGAATGGGTAAGGAAAAAGGTGGCATAGGAATTAGCTTTGCAAACAAGAACGATGTTCCTCAAGATAAAACTAGAGATGTAATAGGAATGATCTTGGAGGAGGATCAGATAGATAGATCTGCATCGGAAATGCATGAAGAAGGACCTCCTTTAGATAGTGACTTGGTTGGAGTTAAGCCTATGACAAAAGAGGAAATAGAAAATGAAAAACACATGACTTATGGGTTGGGTGATAAGAATAGAGTGATGACAGACACGTGTGAAGCAGGTCCATCAAAGACTTCTCTGAATAATTGTGTGAGCTCTTCTGATGTATCTATTTATTGTGCAGATGAAGTAGAAATCAAAGACATTTCTAAGGAGGATGCAGACTGTCAGAGAGTGGAAGAGAGTCACGTGTCTAGTAGTTCTAGTGTTTATTTACCTAAGGATGATGTAATGGTAGTTGTGTCAGAACTTGAACCATCCAAGTCAAAACGAATAGTTGTACCAGTGTTAAAAAATGTTTCTGAATCAAATGAAAAAGTGACTGGTTTTAAAATTCGTGTGCCTAACACTAAAGTAGGACGTGAGACCAAACCCAAAGATTTTGTGGCTTATCCCCAGGTTGTGTCTGCTTTTAATAGGACAAACAAATCTAAATCAGAACAATTTTGTCTGATCACACAACCTGAAAGGGATACAAAACATGTGATACACAAGTGGGATGATAAGCCAGAGTGAAAATCATCGTACCCAAGACGTTCATATTTGTGTAGCTGACGGTTGCACCGTTAACTAGTGATTAGAAGTGATAAATGTGTAAATTTAATGCTTAGTTGGTTTTAATTTCATGACGTTGAATGACTATGAGAAGTTGAGGTTTTGTAGGTAAACTACGGAGATTGGTCATGCTTTGGAAGAAGAGTTAATGAAGTTGAAGTGAATATTGGATGATAGCATGATAGAGGATGAAAATACGAGAACATGGGCGAAAACGGCGATGGAAACGGAGTTGAAACGAGAAAGATATAAAGAAAACAGTGATTCGTAGGCTGACAGGGATTTGTAGCCTACGAATCTGCCAGGTCTAAAATAGTGTATTTTGGGCAGATTCTGAGATTCGTAAGCTGACTGAGATTCGTAGCTTACGAATCTGCCAGCGCTGAAATCGTAAATAAGGGTTTTTTGGGGACTTTTCACATACTGATCAAGGGGAGACTTATAGCAGACGAAGGGGGACGAACTAGGGTTCGTTTTTGGCGATTTTTTGAGAGAAAAACAAGGGAGAAGATCAATTTTAACATCATAATCATCAAGGAATCATTGAAGAATCATCCATGGAGCATCAAGTCATCATCTTTGCAATCAATCAAACCATGAGAGGCTAAATTCCGGTGATTCCTTCTAGATGTAGGGTTTGTTTGCTTAACATTATACTTTGGTTTTTCTTTATTTTTGGGATAGCAATCTACGCGTTCGACGCTTTTTGCTACGATGCGTGTATGAATGATTGTAAACATTTGGTATTTTCTTTGATCTTTATCTTGAACCATCAGTTCTTGGTGCCATTGGCAATCGGGATTATTTGGGTAGGGATTTGGGTTGGCTTATATTGAATGATCATCGAGTGACGACCTCGTATTCTCATAATCCGAGTACTTAGTCCTCTTTTAGCACTTTCACTCATGTACACATGAACTATGTCTATGTAGGTCATCCCAACTGAAAACCTTAGGGTAATGTTAACTTACAACTTGAAATCTAGAAGGATCACATTTTCTCATACTTGTTATTTCATATCAATTCAATCCCTAATTTAATTCCAAATTGGTTTTAGTAGTTTTAGTCAACAAATCCATCATCTAAATCATAATTGTGTTAGTTTAATTTCGTTGTTTGCTAAGCTATACTCGTTACAATTAAACACACTTCCACATTCTCCCTGTGTTCGACACCCGCTTACCACTATCTAAATAGTGTATTTGGGATTATCTTTGCATGAGACTTCGACCTCACGTCAAATTTTGGCGCCGTTGCCGGGGAGAAGTGCGCAACGTGTGTTCTTTAGTAGTAATTGTTTGTTTGTTTGTCGGTTTTACACTGGGTTGTGTTAGTGTGCAGGTACTCACAGGTGCATGCGTACTAGGAAATCACAATCATCATCACCATTACTATTTGATCCAGAAGTCGAAAGGACGTTCAGGAGGAACCGAATTCTACACCGGGAGAACAAGGTTGTTGGATCACCGAGTACACAGAGCAAGAAAATGGAAACACAAGGTGAACTGGGAAAGCTACCAGTGGGTACATCAGTTTCACCTTCTGATCAACAGATACCACCAACCACTCCTCCACCTACTTCAAACCCCTCTCCGTTCACTGTACTCACATCTAGCACCACCACTTCAACAAGTTTGCATGAATCAAACCCATCCAGTTTTGCGTCCTATTCGGGCATTCCATCTTTTGGCCAATATTACCCATCCTATGGGCAAACATCTCAACGAAGTCAACAACCTTTATTTCAGCAAAACCCACCTATAACCCATACCACCTTACCCCAACCATCAGTTTTTACCACTCCGGGTACCTACCAACAAGGTCAACTGAGATTTCAGCAACATACACGTATACCGTTTGTGGAGGGACAATATGGGGGATATCGTGAGAGATATGGAGATGGGTATGAAGAATATGAAGAAGAATATGAAGTAGAGGGCAATGTAAATCAAGGGGTCACTCAAGAAGAATTTGCATTTCAACAAAGACAATCGATTGGTCAAGTTCAACAAGGGTATGTTAGACCTCCGGTTATGCCAAGGCAACAACAAATTCCACCTCAAAGTCAAGCACCATGGCAAAGGGTGCCACCACAGATTCCAACTCAAGGTCCTCCACAAGGCCCATCGCCACCGCAAGGAGTACCAATTGCAGTCCCGAGAAGGCATAACCGTGATGCGGATAGAGGAATTGAATCACATTTCAGACCCATCATTACAAACAACCCATCACCGGTGGTAATTCCTCAAAATCGGGAAGGTCGAACATTTGAGTTAAGGACCAATTCATTACAAAGTCTACCCAGGTTTCATGGGTTGGCAACGGAGGAGCCTTACTTTCACCTTGAGGCATATGATTCTATATGCAACACTATTGGAGGGCAGGGTTTTTCGCCCGATGCAGTCAAGTTGGCACTTTTTCAATTTTCCTTGGAAGATAAAGCCAAAAGATGGTTTCACACACTACCATCCGCATCCATCTATACTTGGGCTGAAATGCAACAAAGGTTTTTGGATGAGTTCTACACCAATCAGAAAACAAGTGACGCTAGAAGGAACTTGAGGAACTTCCAACAACAACAAGGTGAGCTTTTCCATGAAGCTTTCGAGAGATTCAACTTGCTGTTGAAGAATTGCCCGCATCATGGGATTGATCTATGGGATTTGTTGAACGCATTCCATGAGAGGTTGACACCCGAGGATGCTCGTGACTTGATGTCCATCTCAAATGGCACTTTTGGTACAAATTATGAGCAAGATGATTGGGCATATTTAGAGCAAATGGCGGTGACATCAAAGAGAAAGGCACAATCTTCCAGGAGGACTAGACATGCCATTGGTAGATCACATGTCCAAGCCATATCCAACGAACCCATCCAAGCTCCTAATCAAGTTTATGATGTATGTGCAAGTTGTAATGAGTTGGGGCATTCAGCTAATCAATGTCAAGGTTTTCAAGAGCAATTTGAAGAAGTCAAGCAAGTTCAAGGTCAAGGAGGGTGTGGTAGGAACTATAATATGAACTCAAACACCTATCACCCAGGGTTAAGGAATCATCCAAATTTTTGCTATGGTAATCCTGCCAATCAGGCCAACCCCAATTTTCAAGGATCTAATCAGCAACCATATCAACCTCGACAACAATAATTTGCGAATTCAAGTGGTAGTGAAGTTATGGATATGCTCAAGATGATGCAACAAGAGATGCACAAGAGAAACCAGATGGATGATGCACGTATACAACAATATGAGGTAAGAGATAAGGCAATTCAGTCTTTGACCACCCAAATGGGTCAACTTGCTACCGAGGTGGCTGATTTGAAGAAAAACAAGGGCCAACTCCCAAGTGACAAAGTGGTGAATCCGAAAAATACAAAGCAAATGCGTATTAACATGGTAAGCGTCATTCCTAATATTAAATTTAATGAAACATGTCTAACCTCTCCTTGTCAAGTTGTTGCAGGTATAGGTGAGACTATCAAAGAAAAAAGAGACGAGGAGTCAGGAGCACCAATTGTGCCAATTCGAGTTGGAAAGCTGAAAATTCCTCGAGCCTTATTGGATTATGGAGCAACTATGAGTGTGTTACCAGGTAGTCTGTATGATCTATATGACTTCGGTCCTTTGCATGTGGTAGATAGTGTGGTGAGTTTAGCAGATGAGACTTGGAAGAAGCCACACGGAGTGGTCAAGGATGTTATGATTCAATTGGGCGAATTCCAATATCTGGTGGACTTTTTAGTGTTGGATTATGCTTCCACAAAGGCTCCGGCACAACAAAAAGTGATTCTAGGTCGCCCGTTCCTACACACGGCCAACGCTCAAATCAATTGTCGGGACGATATCATCACAATGACCCTAGAGAATCGTAAGCTATTTTTCAATGCCTGGACCAAATCTATCACCTATGAGTCTGCTGCAAGGGTTGGTGAATCATGTGTTTTTGATACGGGTGTTCTTCCACACATTATGGGTGTACGTGAGGGTGCATGGTATGATTAGGCTACTGCGAGTGCAACAGAAGGTAAACCACCAGATCTTCGAAGCTCCGGGAGTAATGTACTCAATGTTGATCCTCGTGGGTATAAAAATTACACTCATTTCAGTACATACAACAAGTTTGCACCCCACCAAATGGAAAAGCACACTGGAGAAGATGGCAGGGGCTACGTTTTCAAACCACCATAACTGAGAGTTGGCATGGTCTGGCTGAAGACTAGTAAACTTAGCGCTGCCCGGGAGGCAACCCGAGGGCCGTTGTAACACTTAAGTGTGGGGAGGATGTGGCAGAAAGTTGGAGAATCAAGAGCATCATATGTATCCATCGCCACCAGGTCGATATATTCATTCCTCACTCTTTTTATGTTGCTTGGCTTTGGACTGTCTTTTCTTTTCTTTAAGTTTTTTTTTATTTTTATTTTTGTTTGGAATAAATCCGGTTTGAGGTAGCATTTAATTTAGCTTCTCATAAAAAATATGAATTTCACTCCTCACAAAACCTCTAAAGCCATACATTGGGGACAATGTATCCCAAGTGTGGGGATGGGGAAAATTTTGAAAATTTTTATTTGGCTTGAAGTTCTTGACCCTTAAAATTTAAACAAATGAAGGTTTTGGTTAGAGGTTTGATGGGTGGTGTTGAAGTTTAGGTTCCTTGTCATGGTCAAATTTCCCGTAAGATTTGGTAGAATTTTAGTCAAAGGTAGCATGCTTCCGGTATAATAATTCATGCAACAAACCGGTAACCCATTTTCCACAATTAGTGAGTTTTATGCCTTACACTCTTGCTTATCATATATATATTTATTCATTGAGTGTGGCTATGTGTTTATTACTTTAGAACTTGTGCAACTGTTGCGTTCTGAGATCTTGGCTATGATATGCATGTGAAAATGATTTAGGCATTCAGGTGAAGCCTCGTCTCGATGTGCGTGAGTGTGGGAATTGGGGGTTGGGCCTCATTCATTACATATATGAGCTTGGTAAAAGGCGAGGGGCGGGGGTTTGGGTCCTTTAGAAGCCATGTTGGGCCTTTTGCTTATTGATTGATCACCCGAGCCTACTCCATTCATGTTATTACCCCTAGTGTCCAATTCGGCTTATAGTTCATTCTCCGGCACTAGATAGATGTGAAGAATGTAGTTGGTGAAGTTTGTGATATTCGGTATGTAATCTAAGCGTTAGACGCTTTTTACATCGTTTTGCAAAAAAAAAAAAGTGAAAAATGATGAAAAAAAGCAAAATATGAGATCGGATGGTTGAATATTGAGCAGCAAAAAGATTGTGATTTAGTAGTTAGTCCAGTTGTGTACATATTAGTTGTTTGCTTCTTGTTTGATTGTAATAAATAAGCCGGATTGGATCACTTGAGCCACTTGAAAAATATTCCCATTCCACACCCTACACCTAGCCCCGTTATAGCCCATTATAAGTCCTATTGATTAACATGCATGTTTTAACTTACTTGAGATGGAGGTTCGAGAATTGTACAAGCTTATGATAGTGAGACAACACATCTGCCAAATGAGTGCAAACTAGCTCACCACGCTAGCCCTTAAATGTTAACCGAGAGGAGCGTTATTGTGAGGGGTTTGTTGCGTGTGTAAAAGGCCGGAAGCATGTTAGGTTTGATTTAAGTTCTTATGGTTTGATTATTGCATTTTGCTTAACTAGTGCATTGATGCATTTTGGGAATGGGGTATGACTTGGAACCTTAACTAAAATTGGGTTTGATTGGATTGATTGGATGATTGACAACGAAATGGTGTTAAGTTGCTTGGGGTCAAGCAACGGGTAAGTGTGGGGATGTGACGGTTGCACCGTTAACTAGTGATTAGAAGTGATAAATGTGTAAATTTAATGCTTAGTTGGTTTTAATTTCATGACGTTGAATGACTATGAGAAGTTGAGGTTTTGTAGGTAAACTACGGAGATTGGTTGTCACACCCCCAATTTCCACTAACGGAGTATAACCGTGTAGGGTGTGAACCAGACCAGGACCCAAGACTTTAGTTACAACCAAGCCATAACAGTAATTTAATAGAAGTTAAAGCACGTTTTACAAAAATAGAGTATTGTTTAGTTTAAACAATTCAGCGGAAGCACAACCATAGATTACAAGTTTAGTTTAGACAAATAACATGTTGAAATGTTTGAAAAGTGTTTTCCCCAAAAGTTGCATAGTTGAGTACTGCCGCCATCCGTGCCACCCATGAATCCACCTAACGACCTGAAAAGTAAACAACGATCAAGTGTCAGCTAAAAGACTGGTGAGTTCACTAAAACAGTCTACACACACCATGTAGACCAACAAATGCATATGAATAGTAAGGAAACAATTCATACTCTAGTTATACAAGTTGCAAGTATTATCCGTATCATTAGGTAGCTAGCCTATGCTTATGCTCACCTGAACGTTCGAAACCAAAGCTGACAATGTATTTGATAGGTATTCACCTATGTAATTGGCCTTCCCCGTGTCTTTCCCGATCACGGTAGTCCTAGGCTAATATTGGTCTCAGTCCGACCGCCAGTCGGGAGGGTGCATCCTGTGCACCGCTGAGCGGGGGTGTCAATCCCCAGTAGATCTACTCAACATTACCTCGCTATTCTATATTAATGGTCCGATAAGTAAGGACTTTTGATATTAAAAGCAATTCAGTGAAACATGTGATATATGTGGGATAACTACTCAAGTAAAGAAATACCTTTACCGTGTGTTGCCATCCCTTACCGGATGCAACAAAAATAGTAAGTGAAACTCACCTTAGGGTGCACTGGTACGCGGCACTTGGCTTTAATGATTGGCTATGAATGACCTATTTTGGGTAAATATGGTCTAACCGAATTAGAGGTTGTCTATAAGACAAAAATAGCATATAGGCATCTAAACATGTTTCATGCATTCATACAAGTCATACAATTCACATAGAAGTCCCAACTTGGGAGAAAATCAAGTAATTGCAACTTAAGTTAAAGTTGACCCATAAAGTCAAACTTCGAGCACCTAACTAGTGACATAGCTAAAATCCACAATACTTGGAATTAGCTCTTTAAATTTTACAGGCATGTAGTACATATCAAATAGGACTTGTAGCAAAAAGAATCAAGTAAAAAGGTTTAGAAATGAGAAAGTTATGCACGTCGGAAGTTAGCATTTCCAGCATTTTGCATAATAGTCAAAGTGATCTTAAAAATTGCATAACTCATTCAATACTTGGAATTTTTGCACCAACACTTCCAGATCATACACTTATCATATAAAAATCATTTACAAATAGCAAAATCTTCAATAAAACAAGATTAGCATGCTCAACCAAATTCAAAAGTCTACTTTTCACAGAAAAAGACAGCTTTGAGTACCCAACTTGCAGCAGTGTTTTGAGTGACCAAACGGACGTTTTAGAAAGTGTGCGAGTAGCCGTTGGAAAGCTAAGACATCCTTCTTTACTAGGGAAAAAGAATCAATCAGTTTCGAGCAAAATTGAGAGAGTTATGGCTGCTGCAAGTTGACCAAAATTTCTGGTCAAAGCTGTTAGAATTTTTAAGTTTATAAAAATTTAGGATTTCCATTCTATGCTAACATTTGCTCCATTCAACACTTACTAACAAGTTTATAACCATAATAACATGTAATTTCTGCCATGAACAAGATCATAACCTAATCATAGCAAAATCTCATCAAGTAACTAGCATACAAGGGCATAAACGTCCAAATTTCACAACTAAGCACCCAATGTACATAAGAGATCACTCATAGCAGAAATTTAAGCTCAAAACCCAGCCCTAATCACGAGTTCAATTCTGTCCCGAATCACAAGTTAACATATCTTAACCTAAAACATGAAATAAGAGCATAGCAACACTCCATTTAGCACATAAACACCGAAAATCACACATGCAACCACAAATTCGGATTTCAAAAAGTTAGGGCTTACTAGATTGGGTGAAAATCGCAGATTTGAGAGAGAAGAGGAGATGATGGAGCTTGCTTGAGTGTCCTTGTAGCTTGGTGTAGCTCGAATCCACCTCCTAGAGCTTGATTTCTCGAAAATTTTGAGTGTAGGTGTGTGTGTGTTGGAGAACCGTGGAGAGAGAGAGAAGGATGAAGATGAAGATGTCGTGAAAATGAAGAATGGGGAGGAATGGGCAGATTTTCTTTTAATTAAAAAGTTACACTTTGGCCCCTCAAGTTTCCTTTTAAGTATTTTAGGTATAAAAACTCATTCAAGTGGGTTTTTGCTAAAAGTTGTAAAGTTAAATTCCTAAAAATGTTTCCAGGAGTTTTTAAATCATTTACATGTAAGATATTGGTCGGGTTATATAAATTTATCATTTATTCATAGAAATCCAAATTTACACAAAAAGCCCGGTTTAGCATAAAAATGCAATTTTTCATATTTAGCACATAAGGTCACGAAACGAATTTATAACCAAGTTACTAAAGTCACATAACAAGTAAACGTAAGTAAACATGATATAAACCAAATAACGGGTCTCGGGCTTACTAACGGTACTAACGGAACTAACGGAAGAAGTTAACGGGGAATTTGACGGTTGTCACATTGGTCATGCTTTGGAAGAAGAGTTAATGAAGTTGAAGTGAATATTGGATGATAGCATGATAGAGGATGAAAATACGAGAACATGGGCGAAAACGGCGAGGAAACGGAGTTGAAACGAGAAAGATATGAAGAAAACAGTGATTCGTAGGCTGACAGGGATTTGTAGCCTACGAATCTGTCAGGTCTAAAATAGTGTATTTTGGGCAGATTCTGAGATTCGTAAGCTGACTGAGATTCGTAGCTTACGAATCTGCCAGCGCTGAAATCGTAAATAAGGGTTTTTTGGGGACTTTTCACATACTGATCAAGGGGAGACTTATAGCAGACGAAGGGGGACGAACTAGGGTTCGTTTTTGGCGATTTTTTGAGAGAAAAACAAGGGAGAAGATCAATTTTAACATCATAATCATCAAGGAATCATTGAAGAATCATCCATGGAGCATCAAGTCATCATCTTTGCAATCAATCAAACCATGAGAGGCTAAATTCCGGTGATTCCTTCTAGATGTAGGGTTTGTTTGCTTAACATTATACTTTGGTTTTTCTTTATTTTTGGGATAGCAATCTAAGCGTTTGACGCTTTTTGCTACGATGCGTGTATGAATGATTGTAAACATTTGGTATTTTCTTTGATCTTTATCTTGAACCATCAGTTCTTGGTGCCATTGGCAATCGGGATTATTTGGGTAGGGATTTGGGTTGGCTTATATTGAATGATCATCGAGTGACGACCTCGTATTCTCATAATCCGAGTACTTAGTCCTCTTTTAGCACTTTCACTCATGTACACATGAACTATGTCTATGTAGGTCATCCCAACTGAAAACCTTAGGGTAATGTTAACTTACAACTTGAAATCTAGAAGGATCACATTTTCTCATACTTGTTATTTCATATCAATTCAATCCCTAATTTAATTCCAAATTGGTTTTAGTAGTTTTAGTCAACAAATCCATCATCTAAATCATAATTGTGTTAGTTTAATTTCGTTGTTTGCTAAGCTATACTCGTTACAATTAAACACACTTCCACATTCTCCCTGTGTTCGACACCCGCTTACCACTATCTAAATAGTGTATTTGGGATTATCTTTGCGTGAGACTTCGACCTCACGTCAAATTTTGGCGCCGTTGCCGGGGAGAAGTGCGCAACGTGTGTTCTTTAGTAGTAATTGTTTGTTTGTTTGTCGGTTTTACACTGGGTTGTGTTAGTGTGCAGGTACTCACAGGTGCATGCGTACTAGGAAATCACAATCATCATCACCATTACTATTTGATCCAGAAGTCGAAAGGACGTTCAGGAGGAACCGAATTCTACACCGGGAGAACAAGGTTGTTGGATCACCGAGTACACAGAGCAAGAAAATGAAAACACAAGGTGAACTGGGAAAGCTACCAGTGGGTACATCAGTTTCACCTTCTGATCAACAGATACCACCAACCACTCCTCCACCTAATTTAATTCCAAATTGGTTTTAGTAGTTTTAGTCAACAAATCCATCATCTAAATCATAATTTTGTTAGTTTAATTTCGTTGTTTGCTAAGCTATACTCGTTACAATTAAACACACTTCCACATTCTCCCTGTGTTCGACACCCGCTTACCACTATCTAAATAGTGTATTTGGGATTATCTTTGCGTGAGACTTCGACCTCACGTCAAATTTAAAAAATGTTTCTGAATCAAATGAAAAAGTGACTGGTTTTAAAATTCGTGTGCCTAACACTAAAGTAGGACGTGAGACCAAACCCAAAGATTTTGTGGCTTATCCCCAGGTTGTGTCTGCTTTTAATAGGACAAACAAATCTAAATCAGAACAATTTTGTCTGATCACACAACCTGAAAGGGATACAAAACATGTGATACACAAGTGGGATGATAAGCCAGAGTGGAAATCATCGTACCCAATACATTCATATTTGTGTAGCCATGTAAATGGACCTAGACCTATGAATTGTTTTCAATGTGGGAAGCCAGGACATTTTGCTGCCAATTGCTTAAATAGACCTTATCAACCATACTGTCCGCACAACCCACGGACCAGTATGCTGCAGAAAATGATGGCAGGAGAAAACAAAAACCAAAAACAACAAGCTTTGTCTAAGGGGAAGCAGATTTTAGAACCAATGAAGACTGAACAGTCTAAGGTTTTGAACACAAAAGCCCCAATGACAAAGCATGTTGAAGAAAAGTGGAATGTGACTAGACCTCAAAACTCTTCTTACAAACCTAAGGGAGTTTATCAAAGAAAAGATAAAATGAAAACAAAACCTTTTGAGAAACAAGTGCCTAAAGTCAACCCTGTTGCTAAATCTAAGAGCAAAGCAGTAATTGAAAAACCAAAAGTGGTCACTCAAACAAAACAGATGGTTTATACTAAATTGAAACTTGAGTGGACACCTATTGTTAAGTCAAAAGGAAAAAAGGTCACATCTCCATCAAAGAAGCAATCACCAGCAAAGAACTCAGCTAGCAGTTCTAACACTCGAAAACAACCTACTTGGAAACCTAAAGACAATGCTCAAATTTTGAGTAAACCTGAATCTAAAGCAGGAATGTCTTTCATATTGGTTAACTACATTGACTCTAGTGGAGTGCCCAGATCAGTTATGACCTGGGTACCTGACTCTAACTGATTTCCGTTTTTGTAGGGACAGCCAAGTAGTTCTATCAACAATCTCTGGTATGTTGATAGCGGTTGCTCCCGATACATGACCGGAGACTTATCCCTATTAAGGGTAAACTCGATAACTGATCCGCTTCTGTAAAATTCCCAACTAACGGGGGTTCGGGGGCAGCGCCCCTGAGAAGCGGGGTCCAAGGGGCAGAGCCCCTGGCTTCGGACCTTGTCCGATCTACCTCCGAACCTGATCCTCCGAACCCTCTCCGAAACTGACCTTCGGACCTAGTCCGAACCTGACCTTCGGAACCACCTCCGAACCTGACCTTCGGACGTCCGAACCTGGAGTTCGGAGCGGTTGTTTTTCAGATCTGTTCTTCGGCCGAACGTTGTCCGAACTCGAACTGGAAATTTTTGAAATCGCACCAGATTCAGAATTTGATCGAATTTGAACATCCAGATGCTTCTGTTAGGTAAAAACATGACTCAGGAAGACTCGATTGATTAAAAACCAAACAGAAACACTTCCAATCACCCCTAACTGAAGGTTAACGTCTCGAAATGAAGAAAAACGATAGATTTCGACCATAGAAAGAGCCAATAGCTCTGATACCAACTGAAAAACCGTTTATGGATCGTTTCTATGGATGAGACGGAAGTTTTGTCATTGAATCATGTTGAATGATTACATAACGAAGGAGTATACAACAATTAAGCTCTGGGGGAGGTCGGACAGAACCTCCCCTCTCAACACACAGACACAAGACAGAAACTTACAAAGAAATACAAAGACGAATCTATTTATACTTCTTTATTCTGTCCGAACTCAGCACCTCCGAACCCTGTCCGAACTCCCTCCGAACTTGGAGTTCGGCCATCTAGGTTCGGCCAACTCCGAACCTAGAGTTCGGCTGGGTTTCGGACCACAGTTCATGTCTTCGACAAATCAGTCTGTTTGACAATTCGAACAGTAACGGCCATACAAGGTTCATGCATTAACACCTATTGGAAGAGGTACAAGACTTCAATGGAGGAGGAGTATCTTTTGCAGGTGGGGTAGGTTGTAGAATCAGTAAGAAAGGGGTTGTGAAGAGTGGAAGCTTGACGTTTTCTGACGTACACTATGTAGAGGAGCTGTCTCACAGTTTACTAAGTGTGTCGCAAATGTGTGATAAAGACTTTTCAGTCCTGTTCATCAAGAAGGAATGCATAATCCTCAAACCAGGCTTCGAAATTCCAGAGGAGTGCATCTTAATGCGCACTCTAAGAAGAGGAAATTCCTATCAGATGAACTTGGGCAAACCTCCTACTATAGAAGAAGCCTGTCTTATCTCAAAGCAGAATGAGAATTTAGCGTTATTATGGCATCGTCGCCTAGGGCATGCCAATATGAAGAATCTGTCTAAGCTGGCTAAAGGAGAGCACGTTAGAAATTTACCGATCAAAGATTTCTCGTCTGTGGAGAAATGTGTGGCTTGTGCTAAGGGGAAGCAGCACAAGTTGCCACACCGTCCAAAGGTTGTTAACTCTGTCTCTTTTGTTCTTCAACTCTTACATATGGATCTTTTTGGTCCCATGCAGGTACAAAGCATCAGCAAGTTTTCTTATTGTCTCGTAATAGTGGATGATTATTCGCGTTATACTTGGGTCTTCTTTTTATCAAACAAGTACGAAACTCCGACCCTTGTAAAACAGTTCGTCACACTTTTAGAAAACCAGCTGAACAAGAGAGTGAAGGGCATAAGAACTGACAATGGAACAGAATTCAAGAATGCAGAGTTGAACATGTTTTGTGGTGAGAAGGGTATTGAAAGGCAGTTCAGTGCTCCTTATACACCACAACAGAATGGAGTTGCAGAAAGAAGGAATAGGACACTCATTGAGGCAGCGAGAACGATGATGTGTGAGGCAAAACTACCAATCTTCTTTTGGGCAGAAGCGGTGAATACAGCTTGTTATGTGCAAAATAGAGTACTTCTGAACAAGCGACACGAGAAGACTCCATATCAGATTGTTTATGGAGAAAAGCCAAGGGTGGGGTACTTCAAGACCTTCGGATGTCCATGCACGGTGCTAATTCAGTCCGATGTAGGGAAATTCGAAGCCAAAGCCGATGAGTGCTATTTTGTCGGTTACTCAGCAAATAGTGCTTATCGCGTGTACAACAAAACCACCAAGTTGATTATTGAGACGTTTGATGTGGATTGGATGGAGGATAATCCAACTGATTCGGGTACTGGACCAGATTGGGTCTTTGACTACGGATCGTCTGTTTGAAGGTTTCAAATTCTCCAATGTTTTCCACAATTTGGGAGAAGAAGAAGATATCATTGCTCCTAGTCCTGAAGTGAGGCCACCTGTGGAAAGAGCATCGGCAGAGACGTCACGAAATTCCAATGCAAATGTTCCAGAATGTTCAGGAACACGCGATGCTCCAGTGGATTCTCAAGGCCCAGGTATGTCTGATAATGTTAATAATACTAACTTGCCTGTTATTGCTTCAGTGCCTGATGTTCAAGAGAGTCGAATAAACAAAGATCATCCACTCAGTAACGTGGTAGGGCCAGTGACTGCAGGAGTCACAACGAGAAGCCGCACGGGAAACATTAACTTTTGCATGTTCTCCTGTTTCATTTCCCAGATTGAGCCTCCAAATGTGATGGTTGCTCTCAAAGATCCAAATTGGATGGAGGCCATGCACAATGAACTGAATCAGTTCTCAAAGCTGGGAGTGTGGCGACTTGTGAAGAGGCCAGCTGACAAGAAGGTTATTCCTACGAGGTGGTTATATAAGAACAAAAAGGATGACACCGGAATTATTGTCAGAAACAAGGCGAGATTGATAGTACAAGGGCACAGGCAAGTTCATGGGATTGACTACGATGAGGTATATGCTCCGGTGGCAAGATTGGAAGCAATTCGGATCTTTCTGGCTGTGGCATCGTATCTCAACTTTACGGTACATCAGATGGATGTGAAGACTGCCTTCCTTTATGCAGAGATGAATGAAGAGGTTTATGTAACTCAACCACCAGGGTTCATAGATGAAGAAAATCCTGATCATGTTTATCTGCTGGATAAGGCCTTGTATGGTTTGCATCAAGCTCCGCGCACCTGGTATGAAACTCTGTCCAATCACTTGGTGGAGAATGGATATACAAGAGGAGTTGTTGATCAAACGTTGTTCAGAAAAAGGGTGAAGGAAGACATAATCATGGTGCAAGTTTATGTAGATGATATTATCTATGGATCAACAAACGAGGAATTGTGCACTGAATTTGAAGAGATTATGAGGAAAAAGTTTGAAATGAGTGACCAAGGGGAGATGAGTTTCTTTCTTGCATTACAAGTAAAACAGGATGAATCGGGAATTCTTATTCATCAGGCAAAGTATGTGAATGAGATTCTCGAGAAATTCAAGATGCAGGATTGCAAGCCCATTTCCACTCCCATGGCATCCAGGCCACTTTTGTCAGCTGATCTTAATGGAGAACCAGTGAGTGAATTCCAGTATCGGTCGATGATTGGATCACTTATGTACTTGACAGCCAGCAGGCCAGACATCATGCATGCAGTTTGTGTGTGTGCACGCTATCAGGCCAACCCTAAACTTTCTCATTTATCTGCTGTTAAGCGTATCTTTAGGTATCTGAAGGGCAAGCCTAGGCTTGGTCTTTGGTACCCAAAGAACACTGATTTTCAATTATATGCTTTTACTGATAGTGACTATGGAGGTAGTGACCTTGACAGGAAATCTACTACTGGAGGATGTCAGTACCTGGGAGATAGGCTCATCTCATGGCAGAGCAAAAAGCAGCATACCGTATCAAAATCAACTGCCGAAGCTGAGTACGTGGCAGCATCTGCCGGTACTTCACAGGTAGTATGGATCCAAAACCAGCTCACAGATTACGGTATGGAATTCGTTAACACTCCTATCTTCTGTGATAATGCTGCTGCTCTGGAAATTGTAAAAAACCCTGTCCAACATTCCAAAACCAAGCATATAGACATAAAGGTTCATTTCATACGTGATTGCTATGATCGGGAGCTAATTCAGCTTCAAAAGGTAAGCTCCGATCAGAATGTGTCGGACATTTTTACAAAACCCCTTCCTCGTCCAAATTTTGAATCATGTGTTGAAGGCCTAAAGATGATTGCCTTCGAGGAATGATCTGATCAAATTTTATTTGTAAATTTTTTTTTTGTCTTTTCAGAAAACTTTAAAAAATATATATATATATAGAAAATTTTAAAAAAATAGTGTTTGTTTTAAAAAGCCTCATAAAAACAGGGGAAGAAATATCATTGTCTCAGAAAATCTAAAAATATCTGTTTGAAGTTTTTATGATGTCTTTTGTTTGCCTTGAGCTTGTTAGGAAGTGATATAAATTTCCAAGACATTCGGAGACTGACACGTGTAAGGCAGAAGTGAAAGACGTCTCAAAGATGATGTTCGGTAAGCTAAATCAAAAACTATGATCATCCATGTAAGTGCAATAATCTTAAACTCTATATGTGTTTAGTTTTCCATCCTAGTTTACATAGTTTAAAAGACTGAGTCCCAGCAAAAACGGGTTGAGAGTGGTATCACCTAGTATTCACTCTCTCACACGCCATGTTTATGCTAACATGACAACACCACAGAAAAAGAAAAATAAAAAAAAAGAAGGAAAAATGAAAAAGAAAAATCAAAAATATTGATGAAAATCAAAATAAAGTCAAATTATTTTGTTTGGTCTTCTCTGCGTGCTTATGCGGCCGACCTGATCACCAACTGATAATTAAAAAAATAAGTGGTAGTCAATGTGGTATTGCATGGTTCCTCAAGTTGGGGGTTTGTGAATCCTCAATAAACTCTGAGGTTGGGTAGGTTTTGCTATGAACGATTGGGTGTGGGGACTGATAAACATAACGGTAATAATGTACCATATTTTAAGCACTTAAAATATTTTTAACTGGATGTGAGTTTGTATGATTTCAAAAATTTTGAGCAATCGTTTAGAGCGTCAAGTAACGGAAAGCTGAAAAGGGTTCCTCAGTTGAAGAAGTGTCTGGTATGATCCATGAATAATATCAGTTTCGAGGCAAGTGTGTTCTTAATTTATGTAATTAGGTTTTATATTTTTTATTTATTTATTTATTTAACTCTTTAAAAGTTTAAATTTTTTAATTTTCTTTTCTTGATCATGATCAGTTATTCGGGGTTGAGTCTGAGGGGAAGCTTCGTAAAATTCTCAAGTGATAAAAACTTAACAATTCTATGAGAATTTATTTTTTATAAGGTTTGGGTGTTGTTTTAAATGTTCTTTGAAAATGAAGGGGTCAAAATGAAAAATTTGGGGATATTTAACCCTTGTTTCCGATTTGCTTTTCGCATTTACGATTTCAGCCCCTTCTCCGTTTACGACCCCTCTGCAGAAAACCCTAATCCACCGCCGTGCCTCGTCGGAAACTGCGTTTCCAGCCGCCTCCGACCACCATAACGCAATCCGTCTACACCATCATCTTCATAATCCTTTTCGGACCAGAAAACCTCAAAAACCCCTTGTTTACATCAGATCTGTCGGGGATTTTCTCGACTTTTCGATTCAAACCCTAAATTTCAAGTGTCACTGTTTTCAAGCGAATTTCTCGGTGTTTTGTTGTCGGATTTGTGCTTAGAACTCAGTAAAGGTAGTTGTTTGTGATTTTATTGCATATTGATGTGATTAACTGCGTTTACGATAAGTTGCAGGTTTCATCCATGGCGGTATACGGTGTTTACGACCGTCTCAATGAAGAAGATGAAGTTCAGGGGTTTACGATGGGTGTTTACGAGTAGATGATTACGATTGGCGTGTTTACGATTCTCGCAAACGACAAAACTCATTTTCGATTGAGTTTGGGCCGTTTAAGGCGTTTACGATTGGACCTCTTGATTACGATTGGGCCTAAAATGAAACCAGTCGTGAACCCATTTAAATAATCGTAAACCCAGTTACAGGAATCGTAAACTCATTGATGGATCGTAAACCCTCATAAATTGAAAATTAATATTTTAAACACTTAATAAATTTTGAGAATCTTATTAAAAGTGATCGTTTTTGATAAAATTGATGGTGTTTGTGAGCGTGTGCTTAATTCAATTATTTTCCCTAAAAGTTCAAATTGAACTATGTGTTCTTCAAAAGTAAAATGTGATCTTCAAATTGAACAACGTTAAGGGTTAATAATCATAATTGCACTTAATGAACAAATCTGATTCATATGTCTTGTCTTTCTCAGATGGCAGAAGAGATGCTTATCGAAGACATAAAGTATGAACAGGATCATTGTATGCCGGCGTATCTGGAAGACCCGCCAGAAAAACATATGGAGCTATTCTACTCTCTTGTGGCCGGGATGAACACTTGCAAAATCAACCACGCCCTGAGGTCGAATGTGCTTATAGATGAGATGCTGGTCAGAGAGTTCTGGGGTACTGCTAGAGTCAATGCTGATAAGACAAGGATTACCGCAACTGTTCAGAACAGACAAGTTGTGATTGAAGAAGAAGATATCAGACAAGGGCTAAACATTACTGATAAAGCCACTGATCCAATCACATATCCGAAGGAGGTAGTTCTAGCAGGTGCTCAGTCGATGGGATACGAAGGGAAGTTTCCACCAATCTTTAAGAAGCTTCTGCCGCACTACTGGAGGTGCCTGGCACATTACATGCAGAAGTCATTTCTTGGGAAGAGAACGAGCTTCGACCAGTTAAATCAACTTCATGGAACAGCCTTCGTAGCATTGGCCTTAGATTGGGATTTCAATTTCTCAAAGATGATGCTAGTTGATTGGATAGGCAATGCAGAGCTGAGTGCCAGAGAACAGTTTCTAATGACTCCAAGGTTTGTTCAAATGGTGGTGATGAAGAAATACCCAATGATTGAGGAGAGGGTCGAGAAACTGGATGTGAAGGTGATGGACATTGGGGTATTTGGCTTGCAAACCCAAGATAGAAAGGGTAAGCATAATTTTGAAGGTAGACTGGAGTGGGCCAAGAGGGGTGCGTTTCCTGAGGTAGCAAGGGAACAAGTGATGGATGAGTCTGAACCTGAAGCCGATGTGCCTATTGTTAATGCATCCATTGCTGAAGAACAAGACATAACGGCAACTCCGGCTGTTAATGTGCAAGAAGAGGATGTTGTCATACCCTCCGATGAAGAGAATGTAATGGATGATATACTTACTGGCCAGGAGATCACTGATGATGACATTTATGGAGATTTGGGGCCTCTTAATCTGAAAAGGTCAAGGGATGACATGACAGGTTCATCAGGCAGTGACACGACCCCTCCCGAGCTGAATTTAAATGTTGAGGATGTTCTTGAAGATCCCATTCCTGCTCGTGAACCATCCCCACGAAAGAAAACTGATCCAAGGAGCATACGGTTCAAGTTTACCAAGACAAGCTCAAGCTTAATGGTTGTACAACCGGCTGGACCCAGTTCTGAGGGTCCCAGTGCACAAGAAGAAACAGCTGCTGAAGATGTACAAGATCAACCTGCTCCTGCTCAGACAGAAACACCACTTCTAACCGAACGTAGCCCAGTTCGGGAAGAAAGTCAATTCATAGAGGTTGATCACTCATTCGCTGTACCAAGCCCGGTAAGAGTGAGCGCCGCTCCTGTTATTATTCAGCCAACAGCTATACCCAGCTTCAGGCCTTTTCAAGCTGCTGAGCTTCCGATCGATCTGAGGATAAGCACAGATCCACATATTAACTATCTGATGTCTCAGAACAGAATCAGAGAGAATGAGATAAAAGCTCTGCAGGCTGAAAACAGAAGATTACGACAAAAGGAAGTGGCAGACAAGAATCAAATGAAGTGGCTCTATGAGGCTTTGATGGACCTGAAAAAGAGGTTTAATGTCTTGAAGGGTGTAGTAGAGTCAAATGCTACTGGTGCCTCTGGTCAAAGCTCATCACAGGGTGTGCAAGGTGCTGATGCATTGAATGAAGACGATGGAGATGAAAATATTGAGATGTCTGATTATGCCAGAGGAGGAAGAGTAATCTCCAAAGCTCCTGAAGGTCATGACAACTGGTTCCGAGAATTCTTTCAAGGACCAGCCCCCACTAAATACTGCTCTTGATCTTGGAAAAAGCTCTTTAGACAAAAAGGGGAGTTGTGAACCCATCTTGTGCTGGCATTATGACGCCGAGAAGAAATTATTTGCTGTGATCCGTGAAGGCTATAGTCCTGTTGAATATTATAGAACTCGTGCACAATTCCATTCTTGGACTGAGCCTGAGATCAGAAATCTGCTTCGTGCTCCCTACATAAACAGATGGAACAACCCTGACGGAGACCTTATCAGAAACAATTTGCTGAGCCATAAAGAAGATAACTTTGCAAATTTTGATCTAAAGCAAGTGAGGTGGGTCCAGACTGAGACTGACCCAGTGACTGGAGAGGCAATTGGTGAAGCAAGGAGACCACCTACCAAGCGCACAAGAGTTATCAACATGTTGGATGAGATTGAAGATGCTACCTTGGTCAAAAACTTTGACTGCTGGTGTTACGATCCAACGACACACGAGGTGGTGGTTCTCTGCAAGGATATGAGGCAGTTTCGCTTTTACGATCCGGTTGATTTGCTAAGGTTTGGAGAAAGGGATATCAAGCTGCTCGCCTCACAGCCTATTCTCGGAGATGAAAATGACATGGAAAACGCTGTGAGGGTGGGGATCTTTCATGGGACGGCAAACCGGATTGTGGAGCGTGAATGGTGGTCCAGCAAAATGCCAAATGCTTTCAGATTTGATTTGCTGCTACCATAGACGGTCTAATGGTTCATGCCTAGGGGAAGATTGTTGGGCTATATTTTATTGAGGCATGAACATTAGTTATTGGGCTAGCTTTAGTCTTGTTTTGGGCTTATTAGATAGGTTTGGGCTTATTATTGTTTACTGATTGGGCCATGTGGGCTTCTTCTAGTTTACGATTTCTTTTAGGTCATGTATGAGGTACTATATAAACCTCATTTGTTTATGTTTTTGTCCAAGCTTTTCATTGCACATTTACGATTTCTCTCTATTACAAGTGTTTACGATCAGCTTCATTGAGTAGCATTCTTCATTCAAGACTTCATCTTTCTCATAGATCTAGTCTATTATTCTACTATTCTTCTTGAATCAATCTTTCACGAGGATTCCGCACTCGTGTTTGATTATATATCGTGTGTTTGGGAGATTTTCGGACCTACAGACGTCCTCAGGGTCAGGATGACACCCTTTACTTTGTTGACACCATCACTCCACACGTGAGTGATCACTTTGAGGATATCTGTGATTCAGGTGTTTCAGACACTCAGCTTTGGGGTGGAGTTGACCCGCAGCTTGGTATGTATGCTGCTGCTCATGTGAGGTGACTAGTGAGGAGACTAGTATTTTAGATTTGAGCCCGGAGGTTTTTGAGGTCATTGACACCATGCGGGCCAAATCTAGACCGTCAGTTGAGGATCCGCTGACATTAGAGCTTAAGGAGTTACCATCTCACTTAGAGTATGCATTTCTGGAGACGGATTCAAGACTTCCTATGATCATTGCATCAGATTTGATGGTTGATGAGAAGCAGAGATTGTTGGATGTGCTGCGAGAGCACAAACATGCTATTGCGTGTAAGATTATGGATATTAAGGGGATTAGCCCTTCTTTCTGCACGCATAAGATATTGATGGAGGATGAGTTTAAGCCTGTTGTGCAGAGACAGAGACAACTGAACCCGAACATGCAGGATGTGGTGAAGAAAGAGGTTCTTAAGCTTTTGGATGCTGGATTGATTTATCCTATCTCTGATTCACCATGGGTCAGTCCGGTTTAGGTTGTGCCCAAGAAAGGGGGCATGACAGTTGTAGTAAGTGAGACGAATGAGATGATTCCTACGCGCATGGTTACGGGATGGAGAGTTTGCATTGATTATCGCAAACTCAACGATGCTACGAGGAAAGATCATTTCCCCCTACCATTCATTGACCAGATGTTGGAGCGTTTAGCCGGTCACAGTTATTATTGTTTCCTTGATGGCTTTTCAGGTTATTTCCAGATCCCCATCGCACCGGAGGATCAGGAGAAAACCACATTTACTGATTTACATGTCCCTATGGCACATTCACGTACCGACGCATGTCGTTTGGATTATGTAACGCTCCAGCGACATTTCAACGTTGTATGGTTGCGATTTTTCATGATATGATCGAGGACTCCATGGAGGTTTTCATGGATGATTTTTCTGTTTTTGGGAGTTCATTTGATCATTGTTTGACGAGCTTATCGCGGATGTTAGCTCGATGTGAGGAGACGAACCTGGTGCTTAATTGGGAGAAGTGCCATTTCATGGTTCGCGAGGGTATTGTGCTTGGGCACAAGATTTCATGTGCAGGGCTTGAGGTGGATCGAGCCAAAGTTGATACTATTTCTAGACTTCCACCTCCCACTTCGGTTAGAGCGATTAGGAGTTTCTTAGGCCACGCGGGATTCTACCGCCGATTCATACGCGACTTTTCGAAGATCACTAGGCCGATGACACACCTCTTAGAGAAAGATGTGCCATTTGTGTTTTCTGATGAGTGTTTGACAGCGTTCAACTTGATCAAAGACAAGTTGGTGAATGCTCCGATCATGGTTGCACCCGATTGGTCGCAACCCTTTGAGTTGATGTGTGATGCGAGCGATTTCGCAGTGGGAGCAGTCTTGCGACAGAGGAAGGACAAACACTTCCACCCGATTTACTATGCTAGCAGGACTCTTAATGATGCACAAGAGAATTACACCACGACCGAGAAAGAGCTCCTAGCTGTTGTGTTTGCCTTCGATAAATTCAGATCATATCTTGTCCTGTCCAAGACTATTGTGTACACGGATCATTTGGCGATTAAATATTTTTTTAGTAAACAGGATGCCAAACCACGGCTCCTTCGTTGGATTCTGTTACTTCCGGAGTTTGATATTGAGATCCGAGAGAAGAAAGGGGCCGAGAATGTTACGGCCGGTCATCTTTCACGCTTAGAGGGTTCTGAAGATCAGCTCAAGGGGATTCCCATAAATGACTATTTCCCCCATGAGTTGCTTGATTTTTTAGAGGTGAGAGATGATCCAGATGAGCCATGGTTCGCCGATTTGGCGAATTATTTGTCGACTGGTGCTTTGCGGAAAGCATTTACATTTTAGCAGAAGAAGAAACTCTTATCGGATGTGAAACACTATATTTGGGAGAATCCGCATTTGTATAGAGTTGGAGCTGATTCTGTGATCCGGAGATGCGTGCATGGACGTGAGGCACGTCATATTTTGAGACATTGTCACGATGGTCCGACCGGAGGACATTACGCAGCGCTTTACACCGCAAAGAAGGTGTTTGAGTCGGGTTTCTACTGGCCGACCAATTTCAGAGATGCGTTTGAGATGATTAGCAAATGTGACAATTGTCAGCGCGCAGGTAATTTAGGTAAGAGAGACGAGATGCCCCAGACTAGTATTCAGGTTTGTGAGATTTTCGATATCTGGGGTATCGACTTTATGGGTCTGTTTCCGCAATCTTGCGGGAACAAGTTCATTCTCGTTGCGGTTGATTACGTTTCGAAGTGGGTCGAGGCACAAGCCCTCCCACTAATGATGCGAGAGTTGTCGTGAGGTTTTTGAGGAAACTGTTCGCGAGGTTTGGAGTGTCCAAGGCACTGATTAGCGATCGTGGCACCCACTTTTGCAACGTGCAGATGGAGAAGGCGTTGCAGCGTTATGGGGTTACGCATAGACTCGCTACACCATATCATCCCCAAATGAGTGGGCAGGTTGAGGTCACGAATCGTGGGATTAAGCAAATCTTGGAGAAAACGGTTAGCAAGAATCGTAAGGATTGGGCAGAGAAACTGGATGACGCATTGTGGGCCTTTCGTACGGCTTACAAGACACCTACGGGCACGACGTCGTTTAGGTTGATTTACAGGAAGGCGTGTCATTTGCCAGTTGAGATCGAGCATCGCGCTTATTGGGCCATCAAGGCCGTCAATACGGATTTAGATCAGGCGACTCAAGGACGATTCTTTCAGTTACACGATTTGGAGGAGTTACTCGATCACGCGTACGAGACAGCAGGTTCGTACAAATCGCGGACCAAGAGGATTCATGATAGTCATATTAGGAAGAAAAACTTCAAACCGGGAGATCGTGTGCTTATCTTTAATTCGAGGTTAAAACTGTTTCCGGGTAAGTTGAAGTCTAGATGGTCCGGTCCTCACGTGGTTAAACATGTTTTTCCTTATGGGACGGTTGAGATTGAGGGAGTTGATGGTAGCTCATTCAAGGTTAACGGACATAAAGTGAAGCACTGCTTAGGAGGTCCGGTTAACGAGGATGATGAGGTTGTTTCGGGCTTAAAAGCCCCGACGCGCTGATCGCGGGGTCGAGTCTGGCTAAGGACTCGTAAATAACTTCAGCGCTTGCGGGAGGCAACCCGTTTAGGTCTTGAGGTTAATTTAGGTATTATGTGCTTGTTTGGTTGATTTCCAGCCTTGTTTGACTTTTTCTTGGTCTTCTTTGACTTTTTGGTAATTTTAGGTTAATTTGTTTGCATCTGATCTTTCTTTTTCCATTTTATGCGTTGTTTTTAGTTTTGCAGGTTGGTAGATGCATTCTCGGCAGAAATCTGATCAAAATGGATGAGGAATGCATTGTTTTGCGTGCCTAGTTGAAGACTTTGCAAAATATGGGTATTTTTGGAATTTTGGATATGTTTCGGGTAAAGAAAGAGCAAAACAGGTTTGTGATCATATTTGTGAGTCCCGAGAAGTCCCAGGTATGGTCTAATGATGTTTGGTGATGATTTGCATTGTCGGAATTGAATTTGGTTGAGTTTTGCAAATTTTATAAAAATTGAGTTGCTGGTGCAGAACCGCATGCCATCTTAAAAATATACCCTCGCGGTCCTCATAGAATTCAAAATTTGCCTGCCAGGAAGCATGAGGGCCGCATGCTTTTTAATTGTTTTTATCTCTCGCGGTCCTCATGTTTTAAAAGACCAATTTTGTTTAAATTTTCCCCCAATTTTAATTTTGCCCTAATTTTTTTCTCTCCCACACCCACCGGAGACCCTCCACCCACACAGCCCCTGCCCACCTCCACCGTCCTCCATCTCCGCCGCCGATCCCCACCACCCTCCGCCACCATCATCCCTCCTCTACCCTCCAGTCGCCGGCCCTTGACTTGGTTTTTGTAGAAGCATATATAGTTGTCTAGTGCTAGGTCTTGTTCTTTTGTGTATGTATTTTGTAATGCTAGGTTTCCTGGTTCTAGCGGATCAGTGGCGGATCAGGTGGTACGCCGGACCACCTGATACGCTGGTTAGTTGGTCCGCTGACAAGTAGCCTATTTAAAGGTGTTAGTTTGTTGAGAGAACTAGTTGTAAGGTTTGAGCGTTCTTAACTTTGTGTTTTCACTGGTGTAAACCTGTAAACTCTGTGTTCTCTCTGTTACGAGCTGTGATCAATACAAAGAAGTTTATTTACCTCGTTGTGTTCAAAACCGATTGTAATCATGCACTAGCAAGATCGTATTAGTGTTCTACAAGTGGTATCAGAGCAGGTTTGCTCGCTTGCTGTGATTTGCAGTTCGGTTTTGGGTTTTGGAGAGAAAAACTTTGGTTTTGGTAAGATTTCGATCAATTCTTCTCAGTTCTTCGTCAATTCAGTATGTTTTCTTCATTCGGATTGCTTCTGGTTCATTTTCGCTGAGTTGTACATCGTATTCAAGCATTAAAAGTCAAAAATAGTGAAAATTATGCGTTTTGAGTCTGGTCCGTGGGTGATCCGCTAGTGATCCGCCGGTTGAAGCTTTTGATCCGCAAGTGCAAATTCATCAGGTTCAGTGATCCGCTGAATCTGATCCGCCAAGCAATCTTCAAACACTGATCTGTGGCGGTTATTGTTTGATCCGCGGCAGTTCCAGCGTATCAGTGAGCAGCGTATCAGTTGATCCACGGGTTGTTTGTGATCCGGTAGAAGAATTTCTGATCCGCGGGTTGAATTTTGATCCGGGGAGAATATTTCTGATCCGTTAACTTGGAATTTGATATGGAGGTCAGATTTTGGTCCGGGGTTCGATATTTGATCCGCTGACAACATAATTGAAGCTTTGTTAATCATGGATCCGTTCCAGGCCTTTGTTGCGATGTCGTCAACTGTACAAGCATTATTGAACTATGATAATGAAATAGGAACTACCAATAAGGTTCCTAAGTTGATGAAGTTTGAGGATTTTCACAACTGGAAAACCCGATATGAATCATACATCGGTGTCACGGATGTCACCGTTTGGACTCCAATGTTGGATGGCTATACAATTCCAAAGTTTACCACGGGTGAATTTGCTGGTCAAGAAAAGCCATACAACAAAATGAATGATACTGAAAAGGAATCTTTCAAATTGGAAAGAAAAGCTTACTCAAATTTTTCAATGGCATTACCAAAGGATATTTTACATCAATTTAAGATGCACACAACGTCAAAGGCTTTATGGGAAGCATTGTGTCATAGATGTGAAGGAAATGCTCAATATAAGAAGAGTAAGAAAAAGGTGCTGCTGCGAGAGTACGATAATTTCTGTCATGTCTCTAATGAAAGCATTAATGATCTGATTTCAAGATTATCTCATTTGGTGAGTGAGCTGGATATTGTTAGGGTGAAAAAGGATGCTGGAGAACTGAAAGAGAAACTTTTGGATGCTTTGCCAGCAACTTGGGAAGGATATATTCTTTTGTTAACTCATAACAAGGATTTCGATGATATTTCTTATGATGATCTTACTCGAAATTTGCTAGCCCGAGAGTTGGATATGAGACGTGTGAAAAATTTGCCAACTCAAGTTCAAAATCCAGATGTCTATTTTGGTGATAATGCATCAACGATGCATGCAAAGGCTAAAGCAAATTCTAATCCACCAACAACGACATTTTATGTGGAAACCACTTCGAGTAGTCATGCAAACATGTCAAGAGGTTCATCTAGTGAGGGATATTCTACCAAAGCTACTGTTACATATCCGGTGTATTCTAATCAATCTCCACCACCTGCTCCAAGTCAGAATGTCTTTTCAGCAAAAACCACAAATGACTATATGGCGTTATTTTCGGCAATGATTTCGTCCTACGATGGAGTGATAGCTGGAAAGCTAACTAGTGCTGAATTGACTGAAGAAGATTATGAACAAATTGATCCCGATGATCTAGAGTTAATGGACATTAATTGGTCAATGGCAATGCTCGTTAGAAGAGGTAAGAGGTTTATGGAGAAGACTGGACGTAAAGATCTTAATCCTGAAAGCAAATTGGGGTTTGATAAATCCAAGGTTCGATGTTATAACTGCCAAAATTATGGCCATTTTGCAAAGGAGTGTACCAAAGCAAAGAAGCAGGAAACTTCGAAATTATTTCAGAAATATGCCTCTAAGAGTAATCAAGGGTCGAGAAGTTACACAAGTCCGTCAAGCTCAAATGCAGCTCCTAGTGGATCCAACACAGAATCTAAGGCATTAGTCTCGCAAACTGGTGAAGGATACGACTAGGCTGCTGATTGTCCTGACGAGTCAGCATTGTTATGCACCGAGGAGAGGAATGTAATATCTGAAGATGATTCTGATCTTCCAGGAGAAGATTTCTTTGCTGAGGGTCATCAAGCATTCATGGCTGATGTTCAAGTACATTCTACCATCTGTGAATTTTGCACAACAACTACCAATCAACTGAAAGAACTTTCTGATGAGAAAGTCATGTATTATGATAAATACACATTGGCAGAAGAAAATGTTGCAATCTATAAACAAAGGTGGGAGGTTGTTAAGGCAGAATTGAAAAGTGAGCATGCTTTGATTCTAAGCACGAAAATTGAATTAAATAACAAAACTGAGGACTATATTTTTTCTGAGAAAAAGCTTGCAGAAGCTAATTCTAAAATTTCAGAATTAAAAATTGAAATATTAGATCTTCAGAGGCAATTGGACAATTTAAAAAATTCATCTTCCTTTGCTAGTTTTCTGTGCAAAGATGAAAATTTAAAAGATGTGCTTAAAGAATCAGGGTGTACTTCTGTTCCACCACCAATTGTGCATGGGAAAGGTCCAAATGAATCGAATGTCAAACCAGCTGTGGTGTTTGATTATTCCAGTTTTACTGAAGGAGTATCTGACAACTCCAAAGGCACTCATAAGAGGAAGCCTTTGAAAAATGTATCCAAAACTGTCAATGTTGTTAACAAACAGTCTGAGAATCATGATTCTATGGTAAACTCTTCTAAAAGTGTAAATCGTACACCTTTAGAAGCTGCTGAGAAGGTCAAAGAAACTGAAAAGAAAATGAAAGAATTTGAAAATTCGAAATTTGCAAAAGGTCGTAATTTGTTTTATGAAAAAGAATCTGTGACTAAGAGCAACACCTTCACACCAGATGTTCATTCCATACCAGTACCGTTGTCAAAGTCAGAAAAGTTTAATGGTATTGGTTTTGGACATCCTGATGAACTTTCTAAGGTCAATCAGAAGAAACCTGAGAAAGTTCAACAGCCTGCAAAGAAGAATGTAAATGTCAAACAAAAAGGTAAGGTTGAGATGAGTGAGTGTTCTAAGAAAGTGCAAAGGTATTCTCTGAAAGGTAGTGATACCATATTTTCAGATGAAGAATTTACGCTATGCTATGTTTAAAGAGAAGCTGATTGAAGAGTGTCAAGGAAGGTTTAGGTTTTTGACTCCTCAAAGGCCGACTTACTCTGATCATCCAACGGATATTCATCCAATCACAGACAGACCAGTGGTGATTTTGAAGTATAAAAAGCCAGTTCAGATTAAGAAGATACCTTTGAAACGACTTGAACAGGATTTCATCAAGACTTTGAGATGGTGGTACTATGATGAAGTTTCTGGAGAAGCAGTAATAGTGGTTAAAGAAGATAACAAGGTTGTGAGAATCTTCGACCCAATGTCATTGATAAATCTGTCGAAGAATGATATTGAGAAGCTACATTCTAACAAGATTCTTTACAAACCTGAGTGTTTTGATCAAGCTATGCAATTTCAGAAGGTTATAAATGTTTGCTTTGATGGTGGAATACATGCAGGAAATAACAGAAGAAGGGATTGGAAGAAGACAGAGTCAAAGGCTTCTGAAGACTAGCACAAGACAAGGGGGAGTTTGTAGAAGCATATATAGTTGGTCCGCTGACCAGTAGCCTATTTAAAGGTGTTAGCTTGTTGAGAGAATTAGTTGTAAGGTTTGAGCGTTCTTAACTGTGTGTTTTCACTGGTGTAAACCTGTAAACTCTGTGTTCTCTCTGTTACGAGTTTTGATCAATACAAAGAAGTTTATTTACCTCGTTGTGTTCAAAACCGATTGTAATCATGCACTAGCAAGATCGTATTAGTGTTCTACAGTTTTCTTTCCTTTCGCTGGCCTCCCCACACAGAACCCACTGTCGCAAACCTTCACAGCCCCGTCGCCGCCCCTGTATCCCTCTCTCCCCTCTCTTCTCTGCTCCGCCACCGCCATCATCTCTCCGCCACCACCCGACTTCAATCGCCACCACCACTCTACCGTTCCCCCTGCTCCCTCCTGTTCCGTCGCCAACCTTCACCACCAAACCCAGCCACCTGCGACTTCCATTGCCACCCTCCATTTACCTCTACAACCTTGTTACAACCCTCAACCACCACCTGCTACACTTTCAACCACAGTTCCGATTGCAGCTCCAATACACATTTACCTAAAACTTTTCTTTTTCATCACATAAGGTATGTGGATAATTCTGTTTAAGTTCCACTTTCTGATTCACTTACTTGTTTAGAATTACTTGCTGATGTGCTACAATTTAAATTGAATTTGATGTTTATGCTTTAGACAATATTGTGGGTTCTTCATGATACATTATAATTTTGCATTGTTCTTCACTTGGTATGCCTGATTGAATGGAGATAATTGTGATGTGAACATCAAGATTGTTGCGAAGATTATAAGTATTCTGATATGCTTCTTTTGTTGAAATGGTTTGGTTGCATTTTGTTTTACTTATGTGTTATGCATGTTTAGAGTAATGGGTTTGCTTTGATGATGATTTAAGTCCATCTTAAGTTTGTTTAGACTTCGTTTTAGGTAATTTTAGTATTTTGGCTAATGGGTTCTCATTTAGTTGAATACTCTCTCGCTAGTTTTGTTAAGTCTGTTTAGGTTTAGGCTTGTTTTTAGTAGTTTCAACTTGCTCGAATCGGTTTTCTTTTTGGTTATCCTTAGACTTTAAGTTTAGGTTTCTTTGCCTCTTAGCTTGCTTGGTATTTCGAATTTGGTTCATTGAGGTTAGTTGTCCTATTTAGTTCATGCTTGCATTTAGTTTAGTTGACAATTTATTAAAAAAAAATCAGAAAAATATGTTTAATTAATTAGGGCTTGTTTGTTTTAGTTATGTGTTTCTATTTTCTTTATTTAGGTTCTTCACTCATTTTAGGTTTAGTTTACTTGTTTCGTTAAGACCTTTAGTTTTCATTTTATTTGTTTTTGTGCATTTCTCGTTGCTTATGGTAATTTAGGGTTTAATTGTTTATTACTTCAATTCTGGGTTCCTTGATGCATATTTGTTTGATTCTGATTGTTTTGATTGATTGGAACACCCAAAGTGGTGTTGGTTTTATCCGTTTTACGAACGGGTCATGCCCGATTTTTGGGAGATTTGTGCCGTAATGCGGGCCATTGGTACTCAATCTCCATTCCAGTGGTCCTTAGGATGGTACATTTCTCGGGTTTGTTTAGAATTCCAGTTTGTGTGACGTTCACTTCATAATTTTTAAACACACATCCGCACACTGGTTTTCTAAGCTTTTGTGTTTAGTCCTCTCGCGAACCGTTCTCTTCATAAACGACAATTGGGAGGTTCGTGTAAGGGTTTCGGCCGGGTTGGTTGGTTTTGGTAAGTGTAAATTGTCGGGTACTCAATCTCCATTCCCGCAAATTTGCATTTAACCAAATTTCTTTGATTTGCCGTATATTTCAGCCTTAACCCGTCTGAAGCCCGAATTATCTATTTTCTCATGTTATTCATTATTCTAACTTTTGTATGTTGAGAATTTGCAGGTATGGGGAAAGCTTCGACATCGCGCGGAAAACGCAAGGCTAGACCGGTTAAGGAAGCGCCAGAGCCTTCGACTCCGCCTCCACCACCACTGACTGATACGATGCCATTACCGGTGGACGGAGAGCCTGTCCTAGGGGATGTAGCTGCTTACGTGCCACTCCACTCTCACCATTGGCTACATTTTCATCCCGACTCTGTGGGATACGAGAGGCTGAGATCGCTGATTACTATTCCTTTCCTTCGCCTCCGCACCATCGATTGGCAGCTGTTGAAGACACTTGGTCTAGAGTAGAGGATGAGGGACATGCTGCCACCTCCCTAGGGCCGTCTCTTGGACATTAACCGCCCTGTTTATCGCGAGCTTTCCTTAGAGTTTTTCTCCACAGTGTATTATCCTGGTTTGCCCGACGACTATCATTCTGAGGGTGCGATTACATTCAGGCTCGGAGGTCAGTTGAGGAGGCTTTCTTTAGCAGATTTTGGCATTCGGGCGGGTATTTATGTCCGGGATGAGATTTCACACGCAGTTTTTACCGAGGCAGTCACTGATTTTGATTCGCCACTTCTCACACAGTGGTGGCCGACCGTTGGTTGTGGCACCCTAGGGTTTGGGATGAAAGCGTCCTAGTTCTATGACCCTTTCCACCGTTACCTTCACCGAGTGATCTCTCGCACTATAGCCGCTCGAAGGTCAGCGTCGAGAAGGTGACGATGATCGATGCCCGATTCCTATATTCACTTATCCGGGGTGTCGATTACCATCTCGCGCGTGCGCTTGCATCATTTATCCAGCGCCAGGCTTTCGTTAGTGCGAGTGGAGGTATCGGCGAGGCAGCATATGTCACACGCCTTGCTGAGAGTTATGGGCTGCTCCCCGATGCTCGCCATCCAGATCAGATTCCTGCGGGGCAGGCGCTTACCGAGGTCGTAGAGGCCCGGTCATCCGGTTTAGATGTCGGCCACATCGCCGGCATGAGCATTGTTGAGCCTACCCCAGATGGAGGTATTCATTTGATGGCCATCAGTGAGATTCAGATTCCGGCTGAGGTCCCAGAGGGTGATGCTGATGATGCGCAGCCACAGATCCCCGTACAGCCTGCGCCCCGACCCGTTACTTGTATCAGATTACCAGGGCAGGGCATTCCGGTTCGCGCCATCAGGAGCCGCATCCAGGCGGCTGACGCTGCCAGACCACCACAGGGAGCAGCAGAGCCGGGGCCGCACCTCGTGCCCCCACCACCCTGACACAGCTTCTACAGCTTGTTGAGCAGCAGAGCCAGGACATTGAGACTTTACAGGCTGATGTTGCAGATTTACGACAGACTTTCCAGACTAAGGTTGTTGATCTGAGGCAGACTTTCCAGACTGAGGTTGCTGATCTGAGGCAGACTTTCCTATGGATGACCCAGGCTCTGCTTACGATTGTTGTCGGGATTCCCGGAGTCCACTTGCCGCCACCACCTGGCCCACCTTCGTGATCATTTGGCTATACCCTTCCCTCACCGAGTTGTATTTTCTTTGCTTATCATGTACTTAACTTTATTTACAAACTCGGGCTTTTGTGTATAAGGGTTGGGTGTACATTTGGATACATTCATCGTTGTATATTTTGCTATGCTATGATTGATGCTTTATTCTGTATTTGTGATAGTGATTTGCTGAGGCAGTTCTGGCATTTGTCGAGAGCTGTTTCCATTTTTTTGAGCATTGGAGCATCATCAGGACACATTTCTGGCACCTGTGGTCGAGATTTGTTGTTTATGCATTTCAGAGATTTGTGGAGCCCCATGGCTTATTAGCAGGCAGTTCTGGCACCATATCAGTCTAGAGCTGCATATCTTCGATCAGGGGAGTTTTCTGTTCCCTTCGCCCTTTTGCTTTATATTGTTTTCTCGTACATTCGGGACGATGTCCGATACAAGTGTGTGGAGGGGAACGGTTGAAGAAAACAAAAAATTTTTGAAATTGTCTGCATTAAAATGAGAAATGATTGAAAAATCAAAGTTTTGGCCATTTATGTTTTCATTATTAATATTTTAAAAAAATAAATAAATAAAAATAAAAAATGTAAAGAAATAATTTAATTAAGTTTGAAAGCGCGCCTAAGTAGTGATGTGCTGGTAGGCCCAGCTGATTTCTGAAAGCTTAAAAATCCTGATTTCGCTACTTAAATTAAGGAAAATTAGATTTAAATAATCCAAAGTTTTGAGAGTTGGCCGATAATAATCCCACTTTCAATAGTAACTCTCAGTGGTCCCAGGTTTCACCCTATTTACTGATAGTGGTCCTGCCGTTAAAAAAACTTAACACCGTTAAGTTTTTAATGACGTGGTAGTGACGTGGATATTTATTTTATTTTCTTTTTTTTAATCTTTTGCCACATCACCATCTTCTTCTTTCATATAATTTCCCACCCCACCACCACCTCCACCTACAACCAGGGCCCTACGCACCGTTGGACCAAAGAGGGCCGGAGAGCCTGCGCCTCCGGCGAGCACTCCGGTGAGGAGGTTAAAAACCCAAAACTTTCTTTCTTGGGTTAATGCTTTGGATGGACCTTCGATTGTTTCCGGTGAAGTTGCCACTCCGGCGGAGACTTCTAGTCTCCCAGAAAATCCTAATTCCTCTGACGCGGTGAAAGATTCCGATGAGAATACGGATCCGACGGTATCCCGAATTCTGAACGACCGAGGATTATTGTTTAGATTTTAGGAATTTGGTCCATGGCTTTTAATGGCACTACCCCCCGTATAGTTGGTGAGTCCCAATGCCAACATTTTTCTTCTTCAGATTGCTACACTAGGCAAGGGGTTTTATTTATTCAATGAATAATGAGAGTGGGGCTTCAATTTTAATCGGTGATAATGTTGTTTCATCGATTCCGGTGGTTGAATCATTCTGTGGATAATGAGAGTGGGGCTTCCATTTTATATGAAAGAAGAAGATGGTGATGTGGCAAGAGTTTAAAAAAGAAAATTAAATAAATATCCACTATCACCTGCCACGTCATTAAAACTTAACGGTGTTAAGTTTTTTAACGGCAGGACCACTATCAGTAAATAAGGTGAAACTTGGGACCACTGAGAGTTATTATTGAAAGTGGGATTATTATCGGCCAACTCTCAAAACTTGGGATTATTTATATCCAATTTTCCTTAAATTAATAAATAAATAAATATTGTGGGTTCCCGTCTTTAGTGTAGTAGCAAAGCCGAAACTGTTGAATAAGCTGATAGGTACCTCTTTTGTTTAAAATGTTTATGATTTGGAGATTACCTGGCACACTATGATCTTTTTATGAAAATAAATCCGAGAAATAGTGGCGCCCCATCCATCCATCCATCTTGAGCTTGTTTTGAATATTATTTATGAAAAAAAAATCGAATAAAGTGCACAAAATTCGCTGATCCTACGTTCTACCTCTAGGGATAGGGACTCCGGAGACGATCTGTTGGGGTGATGTGGTTCTGTGTGCGAGGGTCAAAGCCTGCTTACTACCTCTCGGGATAGGGACTCAGGAGATGTAATGTCAGGTGGAGACTCGCCCTAGTTTTAGGAATAAATAAATAAATTCAATTCAAGCTCAAACCATCATTTCATCCATTCACTTTCCCCCAATCTCCAAGTCATAAATAGTTTATTCAATTGTGGTGGAAAAAACCATAATCCAGTTTTACCCATGCTGATTCACGCTTTGAGATGGGTTAGGCCGAGTTGCGAATCTGATAGTGTGGGACCCATAATTGGTAATAAAATTGAATAAAGCATGTTTAGTGTTAGGTTTAGTTTAGAATAATTGGGTCGAAATTTTCGGTTATGATCTCATTGCGGACTTTTTTAGGGGCAAAAAAGGATTAAGTGTGAGGATATTTGATGCGTTGCATTTTGGATATATTTGTATTATCGAATTCCCGCATTTTAACCAAGTTTTGATTAAGTTTTATTGGATTTTGGAGCTTGATTGTGAAATTTATGAAAAACAGGTTTTGATCGGGTCATTTGTTGATTTTGGTTGGAAACGTGGAAGTAGAGGCTTGGTGGTGAGCGGATTCGGAAGATAGAAGTTTTCCAAGTATGTTTGCTCGAGGTCCTCATGAATCTGTCAGAGGCGGTGCGAGGACTGCATGGATCCTCATCAGATAGTGCTCGCGGTCCTCATGGACCTGTCAGAGAAGCATGAGGACCGCATGGGTCCTCTTCACACACTGCGCGCAGTCCTCATCGTTGACCAGATACTAAAAACCCTCATAAACCCCTTATAAAAAGGGGGAGGCCGTTTTTCTTGGGGGAGAACTCTCCCAATTAGATAAGATTACATAATTTGAGGGTTTTAAGCACGATTTTGAAGAGATCAAGGCCTAAGGAGCAAGGATTTTGTAAGAAGGAGTTTGGAAAAGTGAAGATTTCTGTTTGAGATTTGTGATTCTTCCTTAATTTCTGTCTAGATCTTGTTCTCTCATCATGTCTATCTCAGATTTCACTTGTTTTCTGTATATATTCATGATGTTAGGCTAGATTTCTTAGTACTACTTGGTAATGGATTGAATTTGGGTTTTTGTTGACTTTTACTTTGACTTTTCCATGTGAATTGATGTTGAGGCTATAAAATCTGATTTGGATTGATGGAATGATCATATTAGCATGTTTATCTTCTGTTGTGATTGGTTGATGTGATTAGGTTGCTTAGGATTGAAGAACTTCAACCTAATTAGTGATTTGATCTTTGTTTGCTTTGAATTTTATTAGTCTTTGTTCAAATACATGATAGGAGACCTTCTACATGATCTTGCAATTATGATTTGAGGCTGATCTTGCATGGTATTTGTGTTGAATTGAATTGACCAATTTGTTTAGCACACTAGGTGGTTTTTTGACATTGTCGGTAGGTTAGAATACTTGAGAACTTAAGGTTTTGACCCGCTTGTACGTGTTAGGCATTGCCTATGTTCCATTGACCCCAATTTAGATTTCTACCACGTCATAGGATCCATATTGAGAGACCTCTCGAGTGGCTTGTGTTTCGTGTGCGTCTGATTTGCTTTGACCTAAGCGGTTTGATTCTTTAGCTTCAACAATCAAGTTAGCTGCCTGGACTTCATTTCAGGATTGCCTAGATAGCGAGGATGTGTCTATAGTCTTAGTTATCCCGGTAATTGTCGTTTGAGGGGAGTGTCGCATGGATTAGTTAATTTAGAAGTCAATTTTAGGCCCAGAGGATTCCTTACCAGGTAGTACCCTTTTTCTCATCTGAATTTCACCTTAGATCCCGTTGCTTTGATTCCTTAGTTATTCCAGTTACTTGTTTATCTGTTTCTTTACTTTGCTTAAATCATTCCAATTGCATCGGTTAAATAGTAGTTATGATACATTATCGGGAGTCTGATTACGCGTCCGTGGATTGATACTCGGTACTTATTGATACTATATTGCATACGACGGGTACGCTTGCCCTAGTGTGTGGTTTGTGTTGGGTATTACAGTGGATATCCGGGTTACCGATTTTAATTTTATTAAAACCGATTTAATATAAAATTAAGACTATATTAATTTAGCAGCGGAAACGATTTAATATAAAGGCGCGGAGACAACTGTAACAGGATCAGTCACCGTACACAACAAACACATAAAAAATATTTATTCAAAATAAATAAATAAATTAAATTAAATATCTAAACGAGTTAGATATACCTTGGCGGGATCCGAGCAACCGCTCGAGACACCCGGATTCAACGGGCTCGCGCTAGGACCAACTGAGACATCTGACTCGAACCTACGAGACAGATCATCAACGACAGCGGCGGTAGAAGGCGGCGGCGGTAGTGGTGGCGGCGGTGGTAGAGAAACCACGGGCGGCGGTGACAAAACTCCTTTCGACGAGATCGCGACAGGGACCGATCCTACAATGATCTCATCACCGGAGACTGACGGTGACGAGGTGGCGGGTACCGGATGGTAAAGCGGTGTGGGCCACGAGGACGAAACGGGACGCGGTGGTCTCGGTTGCGGCGGCAACGCGAGAACCACCGGGCGGCGATCGGCCGGTGGACATGGCGTCGGCGGCAGTGGCTGCGGCCTTGGCTTCGGCTCGGCTCGCAGACTCGGCTTGGGCTGCGACGGCTTCACTATCAAGTCGGGCGCAAATACTGGCAAGACGGGGATCCATCGGAGATCACAAGGAAGTGCGGTGGAGGTGGTGGCGGCGATCGGACGGCGGCGGCGGCGGGAGCCGGCTTCGGCTTCGAAAACGGCGCAGAGAGAGGGAGAGGAGATTAGGGTTTGTGACTTCTGTTGCAATCTATCCTCTCTCTCTCTTTATTAATTAAAAGTCGCGGACCGGGGCTCCTGACGGACTGGGCCCGGTCGCGATTCCCCTTTAAACCACCAACCGATTAGTCTGTTAATCCGGTAACAACTGATCGGTCCTTCTTTTTATTAGCGAGTAATTTTGAACCGATAAAGTTTGTCGTTTTAATTAAATAAATAATTAGTATTTATTTAATTCACCATTTAGTTCGATTTATACTAATTAACAATTAATTAGATATAATAGTCCGTTGACCCGAGTGTAACTCTTACGGGTCAATATCGGTCGGGTTCGTTAATTCGTCGGGTCAGGACACCCTTGTTTCCAACAGTCTCCCACTTGGACTGTACGCGACAGTTTAACGAGCTCAGTCAGAGGCACTCTAGCTATGCATGACTACACCAACTAATATTGAAACTTTAAGTCGTCAGCCAAAGTATATCTGATTGACAATCAAGCAGACTCATGACTTGTGCATTCATTGTCATATGTTCCTTTCTTTGTAAGACATTGATGAATTATGAGACATGGACTCTCATATTTGTTCATCAATTATCATTCTCGATACAATTCGAAGTGATCCAACAAACACACAGTAAGTTTGGGTGAGGCCTCACACTTATCACTTGGAACCAACGAGGGCGCCTTTATGTCTAGCAGTTGCCGAAGCAAAAGTATAGAATCCCTTGTTGAGGTATACAACTCCCACTAAACCTCAGAGCCATTCCCAAAAATAACCGTTATGGCTGGCAGTTACGCGACAACGTTAGGCTACAATCAAAGAATGTTCTTTGGTATGTGGAAGTTCAAATATGCGTCTCAGATCTAAGGAAACATTAGAGCATGCATTAATCAGGCAAGCAAGACATCTATGTTTGCTTTGTATGATGCGAGTTACGTCCAACGTCATTCACCAATGAGGTCCGTGAGTTTTGAATGTTAAACATCTTTAAGGTTCAACTAGTCACAATAGTCTTAATTTAGTATAGCTCCCACTAACTAATCGACTACGGACATTTAGGACAAGAACTTATTGTCCAAGGATTAAACGTACAAATATTGAACACAGTTATGTAATTCATTATTGCATAATCAGATGGAATAAGAATAAGATAGATAACTGTTAATGTTCATACATCCAAATACTGAATCAAAATATGTCTTTAGCTAATCTAAGCCCTATCGCTTCTCTGTGGCGTATATGAGTCTCCTGAGTCATAGGCTTAGTGAAGGGATCAACTAAGTTTTGATCTGTGTGTACTTTGCTTACTTTAATTTTATTTCTTTCGACTACTTCTCTTATGTAGTGGAATTTCCTTAGAACATGCTTGGCCTTCTTGTGAGACCCTGGCTCTTTGGCTTGAGCTATAGCGCCTGTGTTATCGCACAGCATCTCGATGGGTTGCCTTATGCTCGGCATGGCATCGAGATCGGATATGAACTTCTTCATCCACATGGCTTCCTTAGCAGCTTCTGAGGCGGCTATGTATTCGGATTCAGTAGAGAATCTGCTACTACCGACTGTTTTGAGCTTCTCCAGGAAACAGCCCCTCCGTTAAGAGTGAATACGAATCCCGACTGTGAGCGAGAATCATCTCGGTCAGTCTGAAAACTAGCATCAGTGTAATATCTTACAGTGAGCTCTTCATCAACACCTCCGTATACGAGAAACATGTCAGTGGTGTTTCTCAAGTATTTTAATATGTTCTTTACAGTCGTCCAGTGAGCTAGTCCTGGCGTCTGTTGGTACCGACTTGTCACGCTCAATGCATACGAGACGTCTGGTCGTGTGCAGAGCATGGCATACATGATAGATCCAATAGCAGAGGCAAATGGGATCGATGCCATTTGGCTTATCTCACGCTCCGTTTTAGGTGCTTGAGATTTGTCCAAGATTGTTCCCTTAGTCATGGGAACATATCCTTTCTTGGAGTTGCTCATGTTGAACCGAGCTATGATCTTATCAATGTATGTACTTTGACTGAGTCCTAAAAGGCGCTTGGATCGATCTCTGTGGATTTTAATTCCCAGAATGTAAGCGGCTTCTCCAAGGTCCTTCATAGCGAAACAAGATGAAAGCCATTTCTTAACATCGTTAAGCATGGGTATGTTGTTTCCTATGATCAGTATATCGTCCACGTACAGTACGAGGAACGATACAACGCTCCCACTTGCCTTTCTGTAAACACAAGGTTCATCTTTATTTTGATCAAAACCAAACTCTTTGACCTTTTGATCAAAACGATGATTCCAGCTTCGAGATGCCTGCTTGAGTCCATAAATGGACTTGCTTAGTTTGCAAACCTTGTCTGGATTCTCTGGATCGACAAAACCATCAGGCTGAACCATGTAGACATCTTCTTCGAGTTGTCCGTTCAGGAAGGCGGTTTTGACGTCCATTTGCCATATCTCATAATCAAGGTATGCGGCTAAGGCAAGGAGAATCCTGATCGATTTGATAATGACAACGGGTGAAAAGGTTTCATCATAATCAATCCCTTGGGTTTGAGTGAAACCTTTTGCAACAAGCCGTGCCTTGTAGGTTTGCACATTTCCATGCATGTCAGTTTTTCTTTTAAAGATCCACTTGCTCCCTACTGCCCGTGTGCCGGGGGTAGCTCAATCAAGTCCCAGACGTGATTGTCAAGCATGGATTGCATCTCTGCGTTCATGGCTTCAAGCCATTTGTCAGATTCAGGATCTGACATAGCAACTTTGTAGTTAGTAGGTTCATCGTTAGAATCGGCTACTAATAGAACGTCAAAAGCTTTGTGATAACCAAGGTATATTTCAGGCTCTTTTCGTGTTCTATCGCTTCTGCGAACGCTTGTACTTGTGCTTGGATCTGACGGTGCGACAACCATTTGTCGGTCAGATGCAGCGACCGTCTCAGGGTTAGGTGTATCTCGAATTTCTTCAAGATCCACTGGATCACTATTTGTTCCTCGAGTAAGAAATTCTTCCTCAAGGAATTTACCTTTCCTTTTGATGGAAACGGTGTTTGCATCTGGATGGTAAAAGTAATATCCGGTATTACTATAATATCCAACGAAAATTACCTTTTCGCCTCGGGGATCGAGTTTATTATCAGATTCGCTGGTGACATAAGCATCACATCCCCATACCCTGAGGTATGATAATTTAGGAAGAGAACCGTGCCATATCTCATATGGGGTCTTCTCTACTTTCTTGGTCGGTGCCAGATTTATCACGCGAGCAACGGTTAAGATGGCATATCCCCAAAAGGAATGTGGCAAGGTAGTCCTGCACATCATCGAACGAACCATGTTAAGCAGAGTTCGATTCCTCCTTTCACTTACCCCATTTAACTGGGGTGTTCCAGGTGGAGTAGGTTGTGAAACTATTCCACATTCCTTTAGATGATTCAGGAATTTGGCGCTTAGGTATTCACCACCTCTATCAGATCGAAGTATTTTAATAGTTCGATTCAGCTGATTCTGTACTTCGTTTTGAAATTCTTTGAACTTTTCAAATGTTTCATGTTTGTGTTTCATCAAATAGATGTAGGCATATCTGCTGTAGTCATCGATGAAAGTCACGAAGTATCGTTCACGATTTCTCGTCTCGGTTCGAAAGGGTCCACACACATCGGTATGAATAATGCCTAACAATCATTGGGCCCGTTCGCCTGTATGGGTGAAGGGTGACTTGGTTAGTTTACCAGATAAGCATGACTCACACTCATCGAAGGAATCTGCATTTTGGGATTCGAGAATGCCAGTAGTTTGCAACTTCTTGATGCGTGCCTTGCTTATGTGACCAAGCCTATGGTGCCATAACGAGGATTCGTTACTATCAGCTTTGCTTCTTTTAGAAACATGATAGAGCTGATCATTTGTTTGAACATCTATTTCATATATACCATGACGAGGTTTAGCCTCGAAATAAAAGATATCATTAAGGTAAGCAGAAATCATATTTCCATTAAACTTATACCGAAATCCTTGTTCAAACAATGAAGAGACAGAAATAATGTTTCTGGATAAACCAGGTGCATATAAACAGTTAAACAGTTTAACTACAAGGCGAGTCTGGCATGAAAAAGAATATGTGCCGGTAGCAAGTACTGGGACTCTTTTCCCGTCACCAACGATGAGGTCCATGACGCCCTGTTCTGTCTTCTTCCACTTCTCAGGTTCCTGCAAAACATTAACAATGTGATAACCACATCCAGTATCAAATACCCATGAGTTGGAGGAAACAGTGAAAAGTTCAATAACATGTATTGACATACCTGATGAGCAACCCTTATTAGAGTTCTTGGTCATCTTCAGCTTTGCAAGATAAACGGGACAGTTGCGACGCCAGTGTCCCATTTTGTTGCACTCATAGCACAGGCGCTCCTCAGGAGGCTGCACCTGTGGTTTCTTGCCTTTGCCTTCTTTAACCTTCTTGGCTTTGGAGATCTTTGTATTAACGACTCTGAGCACGTCCGGCGTGGTCCTGATCTTCACGTTGGGTATCAACGGAATAACCTCCTCGATCGACTGAGCCGAACAATTAATCGCAAGAATACGATAATGTTCAGGAAAAGATCTGAGTGCTACATCAAGAGCCATCCCGTGAGAGATGGAGTAGCCAAGGTCGATCAGCCTGTCGCGATACGCTTTCATCAGCATGACATGATCGTATGGAGAAGAGTCGTTAGCCATGGAGCAGTTCACAAATTATGAAAGTGCATCGGCTCGCTCAGTCCTCTGGCTTAACTCAAATAAATCTTTGAGTTTACGAATGATGTCATAAGCAGACATCCCCATGAAATTGTACCGATAATCCTGAGTCATACTAGATAACACCAGGTCAGTGACGTCCTTATCATCGTCAGTGTGCTTTTGGAGCTCGGATCGCGAGTTCTCATTTAACAAGTAAGATGGAATACTCGCGATCGGTCTGTCAATGACATAGAGTTTCCCGAATAGCCTTAAAAGGTTTCTCAGGGTAGTCTGCCATGCGAGAAAGCCAGTCTCAGTGAAGGGGTCGAGTTGAACCATTGAACTCAATGTAGGTGAGTTTTCTTTAGCCTTCTGAAATATGCAAAGTAGATTTTAATCAGTATTTTCGATGTAATATTTTTCTTTAAAATAAGTTGGTAAAGTTTATTTTAAGAAAAACGAGAATTCGCTTAGGCGACATTACTTGTGACCGCAAATGAGCCTCAGGAGCAAGGCCGTGTAAGCAAAATGACAACGATTGTCAATTGTAAGACTCAAGTCACAACTCTCGGTATAAGGCCGCTATATACAAACTATTTTATTTTGCGATACGTTTTGCCTCATCCGTGCCCACTTTAGTAATATACATCCGTGGCGCGGTGTTGAAATACTCCAACACCACGAACATATATGCCTGAAGCGATAGTAATCCTAAATGGTCGAAGTGATGACACGATGTTGAAATACTCCAATGTCGTCACCTTGGAAGGTACCCTCGGCACCAAGTGCGGTGTTGAAATACTCCAACACTGATGCTCCGGTAAATACGTTCCAAGTTCGACTTGAGATAGGATGGCACGAACTATCAGTTTTTAAGAATTACCATATAGGGATATTAATTTCTTTTAATATTTAATTATCATCAGACACGAACGATAAAACCCTATCATCACTCGGGACAAGTAAATTAATATAACTTAATTAAAATACTAGGTTGTCGCGAGTGGCATATTGTGTGTTAAATGGCATAAGGGCTTGATCTCGCTCGAGCCATCTAAGCGAGATCATTAGGGACAAATTTAAAACAAATTAAATTAAATAGACCGGTGAACGATCGAGATGGCAACTCTGTGCGATCTTGAATTCCAGTTCAGCTCCCACTTGCTTTGACATCCCTCTGGCGCGTGTCCAATCTTCGACTTTCGGTTACATACAAATTTACAATTACTAAAACTACTTCTAGTAACCTAGCTCTAAATATGTATAACTTTGAAACCCTAAAACCGGGTCCAATAACCAAAATTCGAAAAACAACCAATTGGGCCAACAACTTGGGCCAAACAGAGAAAGACAAAATTCACGCCAAAATCATACACACATGTATGCAAAATATAGAGGGGTCGGCCATTACACACAATAATAAAATAAAATTGTATAGGATTAAAATAAATAAATTAATTAATCCTAATTCGCAATTTGGATTTAGGTCGAAATTGCGAACTACCGGTTACGAAAAGACCGGTTCTGGTTTGCGCGCAGTGACAATGGCTCTGATACCACTGTTGGGTATTACAGTGGATATCCGGTTTACCGATTTTAATTTTATTAAAACCGATTTCAATATAAAATTAATACTATATTAATTTAGCAGCGGAAACGATTTAATATAAAGGAGCGGATACAACTGTAACAGGATCAGTCACCGTACACAACAAACACAGAAAAATATTTATTTAAAATAAATAAATAAATTAAATTAAATATCTAAACGAGTTAGATATACCTTGGCGGGATCCGAGCAACCGCTCGAGACACCCGGATTCAACGGGCTCGCGCTAGGACGAACTGAGACATCTGACTCGAACCTACGAGACAGATCATCAACGACGGCAACGGCAGAAGGTGGCGGCAGTAGTGGTGGCGGGGGTGGTAGAGAAACCACGGGCGGCGGTGACAAAACTCCTTTCGACGGGATCGCGACAGGGACCGATCCTACAATGATCTCGTCACCGGAGACCGGCGGTGACGAGGTGGCGGGTACCGGATGGTAAAGCTGTGTGGGCCACGAGGACGAAACGGGACGCGGTGGTCTCGGTTGCGCCGTCAACGCGAGAACCACCGGGCGGCGATCGGCCGGTGGACATGGCGTCGGCGGCGGTGGCTGCGGCCTTGGCTTCGGCTCGGCTCGCAGACTCGGCTCGGCCTGCGACGGCTTCACTATCAAGTCGGGCGCAAATACTGGCAAGACGGGGATCCATCGGAGATCACAAGGAAGTGCGGTGGAGGTGGTGGCGGCGATCGGACGGCGGCGGGAGCCGGCTTCGGCTTCGAAAACGGCGCAGAGAGAGGGAGAGCAGATTCGGGTTTGTGACTTCTGTTGCAATCTATCCTCTCTCTCTCTTTATTAATTAAAAGTCGCGGACCGGGGCTCCTGACGGACTGGGCCCGGTCGCGATTCCCCTTTAATCCACCAACCGATTAGTCTGTTAATCCGGTAACAACTGATCGGTCCTTCTTTTTATTAGCGAGTAATTTTGAACCGATAAAGTTTGTCGTTTTAATTAAATAAATAATTAGTATTTATTTAATTCACCATTTAGTTCGATTTATACTAATTAACAATTAATTAGATATAATAGTCTGTTGACCCGGGTGTAACTCTTACGGTCAATATCGGTCGGGTTCGTTAATTCGTCGGGTCAGGACACCCTTGTTTCCAACAGTTTGGTCACTCAGTATTTACCATTTTTAACTTGACCATTTTTCTTGTTCAAATCCGACACATTAGTTTGCCAGCATATCGTCCTCCAGTATGTGTGACAGGAAGGTCATGTCTCCAAACATCTCATTTATAGGCCAAGGAGCATCCGAAGGCACGGAAGTAGGCTCCAGGATGGGTTCGAGTCTTTCACTCAAAGTTGCCATGCACCCTGCTAAGAACTCAAAAGCAACCGTAAGGAAGTTGACTCGATCCTTAAGCTCCAGGATTTGCTCGTGAGCCCCATCTAGGTTGGCTCTCAATGTTAAGACTTGGTTCATGACAGACACGATGGTAGGTGGTGCTCCTGGTTGCATGCCGTGTTCATCGATTTCCTCAATCACCGCCATATGCAAAAAAAAAAAACGTGAATGATTCTCATGCATAGTTTGGCTAAACGGGGCGTGTCTGAAAGAACACGGGGCGTGTTGTTCTTCGCGACATGAGAATTTGAGTATAAAATTTTCAGGGAAGCTTTGTTTCATCAACCCATTCCAGTGTTTGTTTTCAAAAGCTTGATTAGTGCATGTCTTAGCCACGTTTTTGAGCAAAAACTTTGACTTTAGACAACTCAAACATAACCTTTTGAGGTTTCATGACTTGAACATGCACCAATGGGTTCAAAGAAACAAGAAGAAGTTTGAGAAACACTCCATGAATCACCAGATTTCTTGGTGTTCTTGGCTAGAAGGAGAAAGCATATGAAGATGAGAAGTTGAAGACAAAGTGTGACTTACCTTGTTTGGTATATGTATTTGTGTCTTCAAAAGAGGGAGTAAGAAGGTGACGAAAAATGTGGGGAATAGTTATTTAACTAGAATGTGCAAAAAAAATCGAACTTTCTGCAATCAGTCAGGCAACACGGGGCGTGCTGAGCAGGGCACAGGGTGTGCTCTGTTTTCCGACTTAATTGCTGATTCTCGTGACCTTGACTTTGATTACGCAGGCAGCACCGGGCGTGCTGAGTTCAACACGGGGCGTGCTGAGTTTAACATGGGGCGTGCTAAACCGTTTTTCTGCCTCTTTTGGACTTTGACATTTTATTCAATTTGTAAACTAAGGGTAGGTGGCCTAAATTTATTTCCTGGTCCTAGGCCAGACCCGGTGATACACTATGCGCATCACTCTCCAGAGGAAGGGTTTCTTCATTTTGATCGAAATTCCTTTGTAGAGTTTGAGACGGTGGCCGTTGGCTTTATATTCTGATCCATCTTTGTCGCTTATGTCAACAGCACCGTATGGGTAAACACGCACCACCTGGTAATGTCCTGTCCATCTGGATTTTTGCTTCCCAGGGAACAGTTATAAACGGGAATTGTATAGTAGAACCTTATCTCCTTCCTGAATCTTCCTCGGCTTCTTTAATCGCGAATCGTGAAATTTCTTGGTTCGGTCCTTATAGATGCTTGAGTTGGCATAGGCTTGACCGTGTAATTCTTCGAGTTCTGTCAGTTGACCGAGTCGATATTGACCTGATTTTTGAAGGTCCACATTTAGAGTGCGAAGGGCCTAATAAGCCTTGTGCTCAAGTTCAACAGGGAGATGCCAGGCTTTTCCATAAACCATTCTGTAGGCGGTAGTACCAACTGGTTTTTTGTAAGCTTTTCGAAATGCCCAAAGTGCATCGTCGAGCTTTTCAGCCCAATCTTTATGGTGATTACATACTGCTTTTTCTAAGATTCGTTTGATACCTCGGTTGGTCACTTCAGCTTGACCATTCGTTTGAGGATGGTAGGCTGTTGAAACTTTATGGATTACTCCATACCGGGACAGGACTCTTCCCATTTGATAGTTATAGAAGTGGGTCCCTCTGTCGCTGATTAATGCTCTTGGGGTCCCGAATCTAGAAAATAACTTCTTGAGAAATTTAACAACTACTCGGCCATTGTTAGTGGGTAATGCTTTAGCTTCCACCCACTTGGAGACGTAGTCTACGGTCACAAGAATGTAGTAGTTTCCTCTTGAAGTTGGGAATGGTCCCATAAAATCGAGTCCCCATACATAAAAGATTTCACAAACATGGATGTAGTTTTGGGGCATCTCGTTGCATGAGGAGATGTTCCCAGTCCGTTCACAAGCCTCAAAGGTTTGTACCAGCTTGTGAGCGTCTTGATATATTGTTGGCCAGTAAAAGCTAGAGTCGAGGACTTTTCTTGCAGTGGCGTTGGCTCCATGATGGCCACCGCAAGGTCCAGAGTGACAATCTTTAAGGATGCTAGTGGTCTCGGGACCGTAGAGACATCGCCGTATTAACTGATCGGCACATATCTTGAAAAGATATGGGTCCTCTCACATGTAGTACTTGATGTCAGCGAAGAGTTTTCTTCGCTACAGATGTGTTAACCCTCTAGGTACAAGGCCACTTGCCAGATATGTCTGCAAACCAGGGTTCAGCGGAAGAGACGACTCTTTCGAGGTACTCTATAGGAAATCTCTCATTTATTTCTCCTCTCGAAGACTGAGTATTGCTTTCAAGCCTAGAGAGGTGATCAGCAACAGTGTTTTCAGCACCCTTCTTGTCCCTGATTTCAATGTCGAATTCCTGGAGAAGGAGAATCCAGCGTATGAGCCTGGGTTTAGCATCTTGCTTCTTGAAGAGGTATCTGATGGCTGCATGATCAGTAAAAACAATAGTCTTTGATAACACCAGATATGAACGGAATTTATCGAAGGCAAGCGCCACTGCTAACAACTCCTTTTCGGTAACCGTATATTTCTCCCGGGCGTTGTTAAGTGTTTTACTAGCATAGTAAATTGGGTGAAAATGCTTATCCTTTCGTTGACCTAATACTGCCCCCACAGCATAGTCACTTGCATCACACATGATCTCAAAGGGGAGAGACCAGTCTGGTGCGGTCATAATTGGTGCATGGATGAGTTTGTCCTTTAAGAGGGAGAAAGCTTCCACACAGTCTTTGTCGAAGTTCAAGGCTGCTTCTTTCTCCAGCAGTTTTGTCAAGGGCCTAGATATCTTGGAGAAGTCCTTGATAAAACGTCGGTAGAAACCTGCATATCCGAGAAAACTACGGATGTCGCGGACGGAAGATGGTGGGTGTAGAAGGGAGATAGTATCTATTTTAGCCTTGTCTAGCTTGGGAAACTTTATGGCCAAGAACTATGCCTTCTTGGACCATAAAATGGCATTTTTCTTAGTTGAGTGCCAAATTAGTCTCTTCACACCGGGCGAGCATTTTCTCAAGATTTTGCAAACAACCAAAAAGTCATCCATGAACACCTCCATGGACTTTTTGATCATGTCATGAAAGATGGCAACCACGCAACGCTGAAATGTGGCAGGAGCTTTACACAAAGCCAAAAGGCATGCGTCTGTATGCGAAGGTGTCGTATGGGTATGTAAATGTTGTTTTTTCTTCGTCTTCCGGATTATAGGGATTTGGAAGTATCCAAAGAAACCGTCGAGAAAGCAATAATACATGTATCCAGACAAACGTTCTAGCGTTTGATCTATGAATGGCAAAGGAAAGTGGCCTTTTCTGGTGGCATCATTTAGCCTTCTGTAGTCTATGCAGACTCTCCAACCAGTGACTGTGCGATTAGGGATGACTTCATTTTTATTGTTTGTCATGACAGTCATTCCTGCTTTCTTGGGTACCACCTGAACGGGGCTAACCCATGGGCTGTCGGATATGGGGTTTTTTAAGACCAGCGTCCAGAAGTTTAACTACTTCCTTCTTCACCACTTCTTGCACGTTGGGGTTTACCCTCCGTTGTGGTTGGACCATGGGTTTATATACGTCCTCCATTAAGATTTTGTGGGTTCAGAGCGATGGACTTATTCCTTTAATATCCGATAGCTTCCATGCTATGGATTTTTGTGCTTACGCAAGATAACGAGTAATGTATCCTTCTCCTGAGAGGTTAGGCATGCAAAATTGATCACGGGCAAATTACAGTTGTTATCCAGCAAGGCGTACTCCAGATGTTTTGGGAGTTCCTTCAGTTCCAGAGTCAGTTGGTTCGCAGCTGCCGGCTTGCTGTTGGAATCTTCATCCTCTGGGTTAGCATGAATAGAGTGGATAGATTCGTATCTTGCGTGATCTAAGATAGGAGATGGGTTTGTCTCCTTTTCCAGGGCTTCCTGGGTGAGTTCTTCTTCTTCTACTTCTTGCAACCAGGGAGGGTCATCAGAAACGGGGTACTCGAGGGATCGTTCGATCTTGACAGATAGCTTCTGATCTCCCAGCTGTAGTCTTATTTTCTTTTGTCTGACTTGATCATAGACCTCCAAGTCTCTAAGAGGGGTCTTCCGGAGACCAAGGGGGTATCATCAAGAATGACGAAATCAGAGGGGATGTTAACGTCTTTAACACGGATTAGGATATCCTTGGAAATTCCTCTTGAAAGACGGATAGAACGATTAGAGAGGATGAATGGCATACATAACGGGGTCATTTCTCCTAACTCTAAGTAGGCAACTAGGTATCATATTTTCAAGTAAACCATTATCAACCACAACAGTTCACATTTTATTTTTGATGAACCATGTCACATAATTATTATCAGAAAGTTGTCGAAATGGTGGCTAGAGCGATGGGATCTGGCGGAATTTACTTGATTATGATCTCCTCTTTTTCTTCCTCCTTTATATGGATAAAGTAGTCCTTGAGAATTTTAATATGTTCTAGCATTCGTTCGGTGGTTTCTTCAAGATCTGACTTAGGACATATATAGGAGGGTTCTTCTGTATGAGGTGTGTGAACAAAGTTTGTGCCTTGGGAATTTTGCTATTTACATTTCATACTGAAAAAGAAAAAACCAAGAACAAGGTTAAAGAGACCAAGGGCAAGAAACCATTGGCGCCTCCTCCGCAGGAATACCAATGCTTTGAAGGTAATCAGATGGGCCACTGGAAACGAAACTGCCCCATCTACCTGGCTAAGATCAAGATGACTAGAAACCTCCGGCAAGGATTCCTCATCAGAGATGTAAATAAATGTTATTGAACTTTTAACTGTTTCCTCCAATACATGGGTATTTAATACTGGATGTGGTTTCCACATTGTTAATGTTTTGCAGGAACCTGAGAAGTGGAAGAAGATAGAGCAAGGCGACATGGAGCTCATCGTTGGTGATGGGAAAAGAGTCCCAGTCTTGGCGACTAGCATATATTCTCTTACATGTCCTTCTGGCCTTGTAGTTACTTTAGCTAACTGTTTATATGCCCCTGGATTGTCCACAAACATTGCATCCGTCTCTTCCCTATTTGAACAAGGTTTTAAGTACAAGTTTAATGGAAATTCCATTTTTACCTACTTTAACGATATCTTTTATTTCTAGGCTAAACCTCGACATGGTATTGTTTGGGCTGATATTTCGGGATCCTTGGCGGAAGCTCAAGTGGTCCAGTATCCTCAGACGGGTTGAGAATCCTGACAGGCTCGGGAATCCTGAAATGCAGTTATCGATTAACCACTATGTTGTTCCTCGTATTTATTTGCTTGCAGTTAAAGAAAACGTGTAAAACAAGCCTAAAGACTCGGACAAAGACTAAATAACGTGGACTAAGTGGTCCACAACGTTCATATTGACTTAATGGGGAGAATCTCTGAAATATAGGACAGTTGGTTGTTTTATTTCATGAACAAAACTAAAAACAAGGGGAAAACACACCATGATAAAGAAAGTCAGATACTAGTATTAACCATGCAGGAAATTCAAAAAGGGCAACTCCAGCTTCTCAGCACCCCCAAGCTTCTCCAGAGTTCCATTCCAGGAAGTTGCATCCAAGCCTTAGCAGTGAAGCCTTCAACATCTGCTTCATTGGCCTTGATCGCGGAAGAAAATCAAAAAGAAAAGGGAGGGAGCTGACCTGGACAAAAAGAGAAATCAAGAAGGTTTTGACGGTAACCCAGGGTTGTTTATGGAGAAGTCTAATGAGAAGTTACGTCTCTATCAAATCAGGAGCTAACGAGTCACCTCCGTAATTATTTCAAGAGTTTGAATTTTCAAAGCCGTCTTCATGGTCGACTACTGTCAAAATTCAGGGGCAATTATTTGGGCTGATATTTCGGGATCCTTGGCGGATTCTCAAGTGGTCCAGTATCCTCATACGGGTTGAGAATCCTGACAAGCTCGGGAATCCTGAAATGCAGTTATCCACTAACCGCTATGTTGTTCCTCGTATTTATTTGCTTACAGGTAAAGAAAACGTGTAAAACAAGCCTAAAGACTCGGACAAAGACTAAATAACGTGGACTAAGTGGTCCACAACGTTCAATTGACTTAATGGGGAGAATCCCTGAAATATAGGACAGTTGGTTGTTTTATTTCAGGATTCTTGCCGGAAGCTCAAGTGGTTCAGTATCCTGACAGGTTCGGTATCCTCACTACTACAAAAACTGGCTTTCTTGACGTGCATTGCGCATCAAGAAAGGGCCTTCTTGACACGCAAATGCGCGTCAAGGAAGCCGGGGTCAAGAAGCTTCTTGACGCGCAAAATGCGTGTCAAGAAGCTTCTTGACGCGCAAAATGCGTGTCAAGAAGCTCTTGACGCGCGAACAATGACACGCTGTCCATGACACTCCATTCTTGACACCCGTTTTGCGCGTCAAGAAAGGGTGTCATCTGTGATTAATATATTTTTACTTATAATATTTTTTAGTATTGACAGTTTATGACACGCAAATTTGCGTGTCATGAATTAAAAAAAATTTAAAAAAATTAATATAATCACTAGTTTAACATTAAATAACAATTAACCTAATAATACAAAATAAATATACACTAATAGTAAAATGATGCAATTTATAAATAGCAAAATAATTCATTTCATACATACTAAGAAATACTTCAAAATTTATCTCTAAGGTCACTATAGTCGATCACCCTACCCTATCAACCTAATTAATTTCAACAGCAACCTCATGTGTAGTAGCAAAGCAGCAAAGCTAAGCACCTTAAAGCTATACTCCTGAGAAAAGAGGAAGAAACACATCATTTTGTTGTTAGACACTTAAGTATTGAAATAAAACATGATATTAAGGAGGCATGTTTAGACATAATTACAATACCTGTTTGTGGTGATATTAACAGCTCTCTTGTTGGCTTCAAATGCTAGAAGATCAGACATAATTTTCAGCAGTCGCGCCACTGAGTTTCTATTCACAAAATACTTTTAGAAAAGAGATCTTTTGAAGTACTTGCAGTCTGCAGATTTAAAAAAAAACAGCAAATCCTCACATCTTTAGCCAAGAACACACACCATTGACCTGCACCATAGCTTGCTCCAGTTGGACATTTCTTTTCTTCAATTCCCAATACCGTATGAATCTAGCTGAAAAAAGTTATACTCATTAACAGTCCTGACCAGATGAGTATATGGTTATGTCCAACAGAAGTTCAAGCGAAAGTCTTCAACACACTTGTGTGTACATAAAATTAAGGACGTTTAAAATTATCTATATAAAACAGCAACATAGTAAGGCCCTGTTTAAAGTTTTTTCCTGACCGAGCACCCCCTGACCAAGTCAGGGGTGAAAGTTTTTTCCTAACCGAGCACACCCTGACCGAGCAGCATAGTAAGGCCCTGGTTTTTGGTCATGTTATTTAATGCGTTACCAGCTTATTCCTATTTTTTCTATACCAACCAGAAAGTTCCTTCAATTCAAATAAACAGGTCACTCATTCTTTAGAGTAAAACTCTTACCTATTGTAGAAAACTGACAGCCACAACCAACCTTGACTCCTTGACTACCTTTTTACCAGCATGGACTGCTTTCTTTGGTGCCACCCCAATAAGAATTAAAATCTAAGGACACAAACAACCAAAATCAGATGGTTTAAAATGCAGAAAAATCATATGTGCTTACAAAGAAATGAAGAACGACATCAATAGAAATCAGCAAACAAAGTAACTAAAAAATACACCAATGAAATCATTCATAAGAAATACATCTTCAATACTTAAAAAGCAAACGTATAAATAACAGCAGCAGAGTACAATCAACAGCCTCGGAAAAACAACCGGTATCCAAATTCATTTCAAACAATGAATTCCACGTGCCTAGAAAAAAAAGCTGTACCAACAGAAAAGGGCATTACTTTCAATCGGAAAAATGTTAAAAAGTTCAAAATACCCGTAAAAACTACATGTTTCGATCCAAACCCATTTTGACCCGTTACTAAATTGACTCTAACTGCCCAGTGTCACATCTCTACAAATTAGATATTAAGTGGATATAAGCATAACATTCTTGGTATATATATGATACATAAAGCAAAAGTAAAGACACGTAATCTTGAAAATGCTAAAGTCATTAAGTGGAGAAAATTATAGAAACACATGATTCAAGTACAAGAAATAAAAAGGTTCATGTGCCTCAAATGTACCTCCAATGCTGAACAAGAAACATGCTTTTCCATCAATGATTGCTGCTATTTTTGCTGCTGTTTGCCACCACAACAGGGCTGCCCCTATTGCTGTTTTGCTGTTGTTTGCCACCACAACAGCTTCGGTTTTCAACATTTTTTATAGTCAATTATGACTGATTCTGCATATTGGTAGGTTCTTTAGGATGATGGATTTATTTTCCATCTACCATATTGGTAGGTTCTTTAGGATGATGGATTTAATAGTTGTTTAGATTCTTTTTATTTTAATAGCCATTTTATAAAGACCATAACAGAAGCCACCTACCAATATGGTAGATGGAAAATAAACCAAAAAGGACAACTTCAACTACAAATTTAGACATTTAACCAACCAACATCTACACATATACACCTATTGTTGTAATAAAATAAGAAATTGGGTTTGTAGAAAGCCAAAATAATTTGTTAGGATAGGACAGTGTTAATTCCTCATATCAGATCATAATAATCGCATGGGTAATTAAGATATATGATACCATGTTGATTAATTTTACTATTTGATTTTGATTACGAACAGATAGGTACAGTTAAATTTTATGCGTTAGAATTAATAATGAAAATAAACCTTGATTGTCATTAGGTGTGAAGACTATGAGAACTGATTATTTTTTCTTTTTGTAACCAGTATTCATGTTGTATGACGTTGTAGGTTCTAATTGGTTCAGTAGGCGACATCAACATAACTAAAAACCAAATACAAACACATCCCAAATACAAACAAAGAATAAGAGGAATATGCAGCTTATAAAGACAAATGTAATACCTTTAGCAATTGTTAGGAATAGGCGGCCATAAACATTGAGTTCAGACATACTAAACCTGTGATTAGGAGAAAGAAATGAATGCATATAAAATCTTAAACAACATAATTATACATTTATACCTGGAAGTCGAAAGATATAACATACATCAAACATTAGTATGAAAGGCTCAGCATCAGTAGCCACTACATCTGAAAATGTTAAAGTAACAACATCAAACATTAGTATGAAAGGCTCAGCAAATAGTACAGATATACAATCTTTAATACACATGAATAAGCACTTCAATTAACATGCTAATTAAGATAGAAGAAACATAACTAGTCATACTTGACCTGTTAGTCAACCAGCCCAAATCAAAAGTTTTCCCACCTCTAATATAAACTTGCATGGTACAACATGTAAACTACCTGGAAGATTGTGTGTATGGATGGTCGATTGCCATTTTCTTTAATAGAGAAACCAGAGCAAACTGCACATAGCGTAATTAACAATTGAAGCAGATTATACAACTTCACAGCAGGTTCCAAAATAGGTGCACCAACCCCAGTAGACAGCCTAAATACATCAATTATGTCAGATGGAGACAATTCATCCAAGGAAGTGTAGTTCTCAAAGACATCAGTAAAAAAAATATTCTCAATTCGCTGTTCAATCCTACCCAAATTCCTATTCTGCCAAAAACCAAGATGGTGCATTAGTATAGGGAAAATATTAAAAACTATAATATAAAAAGGCACATGTGAGATTTACCTCTTGCCGACTCAGATTGCTCTTAGTATGCCCCTTTATTTTAACAGGCACCAACAAATCATATACTAATGATAGATGGTCATTTGCGAGACTGGCTACATCCATGTTCTTGTATTGTTATTTGATCTTTTGTTCACCCTATCGTTAAAACCTCCAACACATATAACTGAAGAAACATGCTTCAATAGGTCAATTCCAAAATTTTGAATCTGTTAATGAAAATCAACATGTGATGCTTATCTAATTCTGTCGCAAACACATTTAGGCAGTTTGAAAGCTCCAGTTAAATAATCCATGTGCTGCTGATCTAGTTAACAATCAAACTAGGGTTATTATAACTCTAAAACTAATTTAAAACAAGTAACAGAAATCAACATCCGATCCAGAAAAACACACAATAATTATTCAACTTCACAACCAAAGAAAAACACACAATAATTTAACAAGACAGATTTCAATTTATAACAACATGAAAAAAATGAAAAAAAAATCAGTTTAAACTGAAATCTGATTTCCTGTTACTTGCAATAAACGGACAGAAACAGAGGGGTCAAAGCGAGATGATGATTAGTTACCTGATGATGACGATGAACGTCGAATGTCGAGCTTCGAGGGTGAAATCGAGATGAACAACCCAGTGGATGACGAATACCCAGTGAAATCACCGCTGATTAGGTTTCCAGTGGATGACGACCCATTTACGATTCCTGCTGACGGCGGGACACTGGAGAACTACCGGTGGTCATCAAGTCGGAATTCGCAATCCACAAATGAGCAACCAAAGGCCACTTGTGAATAGCGGCGTTAGATGTACAGAAAGCCAAATTGGAAGCGGATATGAAAAGATCTACAAAATAAACCCTAGCGACGACGTTAAGAAGGGAGATTAAGGGTTCAGTGAAAAGAGGTTGATAGTGGAGAGGGAGATCAAGAAGCGGAGCGGGGCATTAGGGTTTGGTGAGGGAGATGGAGCTGAAGAAGAGGAGAGACGGGTTTAGGGTTTGGTGAGGGAGACGAACTGAAGAAGCCAGGAGAGGGATTTAGGGTTTAGTGAAAAAAGGGGCGGGCAAGTGTGAAAAGTTAAGTTAGGGCGGGGCAAAATTTTAGGAAAGGAATAAAATTATAAAACGACGGCAATTCTTGACGTGCATATTTTAAACTGTACTTCGTGTTTTTTTTTAATTATATGACATCAATTTTATGACACGCAAAATGCGCGTCATCGTTCGCGCGTCAAGGAAAGCCCTTTTTCTAGTAGTGCCTAAAATGCAGTTATCGACTAACCGTTTCAATTGTCCACGTGTCCTAATTAACTGCAGGCTTAAAGGGACGTGTAAATGAAGGCTAAAGACCAAGTCAAGCATTAAAGAACGTGCCATAACTGACTCCCAACGTTCACAAAGACTTGGTGGAAGAATCCCTTATTTTTAGCACTTTCGGGTATTTACTTGTAACTATATATATCAGCCTTTTGATCGATGATAGGGACGATATACCACACACACTCACCAAATACTCTCTGTAACACTTAGATTTCGATCACAATATCTCAACACTTGTAATTCCTCGTTTCATTATCAATAAAAGTGCTAGGAAGCAGGCTCTTCAGGCCGGCTCCCGAGGTTTTTTGCTAGGATTCCTAGAGGCAACTCGAAGGATTCTGGATTTTCCCTCGTTACATCATCATGTCAACATTCATACTTTGTTATTTCATCATTTTGATAATCAAGCACACTACCTCACATTCTAAGTTTGGAATACGAGATTCGTTTGTGAATTTTTGACCAAAATAGTTTGGCACCCACCGTGGGGCAAGTGGTGCTTAATCTTACCAAGATCCCATATCTCATTCACTTTATTCGATCCCATATCTCATTCACTTCATTCGATCTCCAATCTCATTCACTTCATTCGATCTCCATTCCTCCTCTTCCTTCCATTCCAGGAAGCCAGAAGAAGACTAATGACCGTCAGAAGAAAGTGGACGAGCAGCCGAGAAAAACTGACTATCCTGGTTCATCTACTTGCAAGAACGCAGGCGTTCGTGCTAATATGTAGCAGTCCCGAGAGTAATGGGGACCACCGCAGATTCTACACCAAACAGATTGAGGCCATCCATCATTGTAACCGAAATATTCCTCCGGATTTGAATCCATCCTTGCAATATTTCTCAGAGAAAAATCGATGAACGAAAATGAAAAATTATCGAAAATTTAAATTTAACTAAAAAGTAAAAGAAAGAATAATCTAAACTATTGGCTAGGCTGCTAACTTGGACTTTTTTCCAAATCCTCGTTTGGGTCCCCAACAATGGCGATAAAAAGCTTGGTGTGTGCTGAGATGTACTTAAAATATGGGTATATTTTTCAAACCTATTTAGCAGTTTTAAGCTTCTTAATTTATAATATCTGATTTACTTAATAGCCACTATTTCACCATATTACACGGGCAAGTATACCCATCGTGGGCAGTATAGTAGCGGTAAGTTGAATCAGGGTCGATCAGGACACAATGGAAAGTGAGAGCTCTGGATACTCAGTCCGCTGTTATCATCTAGCCAAGTCTAACTTGTAGTTTTAAGAAAGAAATAAAAATAAACTAAAATAAAAGAAAAAAAAGAAAATAAGATGGTGTTTTAGAGAATTGTAAATCGAAGTTAATATTACTTGAGAGAACTTATCAGTGGTTAAGGAAGATTTGACAGGTACTTATATCCATGCTTAAGATTGTTCACTGGCAGAAGACCGCCACCTTTCGGAATCTTAGGCTGATTCACCATCCAACTGCTAATCGTCTACGAGGAGTACGAATGCCAAGGGAAGGTACTGCCAGCGAACAAACAAAGTGGTGTAATGCCGCTTAGTTATGGGGTCGGTCAAACCGGCCAACTTACCGTACTCGACACGCCGTCATGAACCAGCAGGGGAACGACCCTGTGCGCCGGATTATATTAATATGAAAATGATCTTTTAAGGGATTAAGGTCCGTTTCTTCCATGCACTACTCTCGTGCATGCACATCCGGCGTAACCAGAGCCAAGTTCACAAACATGTACCATCTCGGCTTTCGTAAAGTGACAAAATATTACCAAAACCCATTCCCAACCAAATACTTTCAGCCCACACTTGCGTGGTCAGTCGAGTTTGCTTACATAGACATAAGGACCTCGAACGTATCATGTAGCATGGGGCGCGAGTCACCTTTCGGATCATGCATCGTCCCCCGACCGGGTGTCATAAGTCCGGCATTTAGAATTTCGACTCCCCAAATGGTCTGTGATACGAAGAGCACATTTGGTTCAGAAAAGCAGTAATAAACTTTCAATAAAAAGGGTTTTCATGAAGTCATTAAACACACCTTCTGATTTTATAAGGCCGTTAACCAACGCACTTATCGTTTGGGTCTAACGATCACTAAATATTAAAATTGGTTTTAATATCCCTATCAGGTAAATAAAAATTTATAGTTCATGCCGTTCAAAATCAAGTCAAACATGGAACATATTGACTGAAGCATCAGTGTTAGAATATTTCAACACTGCACTTGGTGCCTAGAGTACCTTCCAGGGTGGGGGCATTGGAGTATTTCAACACCGTGCCAGCCACATTGACCATATGGGATTATTATCGCTTTCTTTATGTATGTTTGTAGTGTTGGAGTATTTCAACATCGCACTATGAATGTATATAGACAAAGTGGGCATGGATGAGGCTAAACGTATCGCAAAATATAATCTATTGTATTATGCGGCCTCATGAACGAGAATCGCAACTAAGACTTCGCGGTTGACACCCGATGTCAGTTTGGTTACACGAGTTTGCTACTGACGCTCATTTGGCGGTCTCAAGTAAAATCGTCTAATCGAATTCTCAATTTTCTTATTAAATAAATCTTACCAATTTATATAAGAAAATACTAAACACCTAAAATACTAATTTAAAATTACTTTGCATTATTTCTGAAGGCTAATGAAAAAACAGTTCCTCTAAGTTCAATGGTATCTCTCGGCCCATTCACTAAGACAAACTTCTTATCATGGCAAACCCTCCTGAGGAACATCTTGAGGCTTTTGGAAAGCTGTATGTTCTTGACCGACCCATCCCGATCTTGCCGGCTTACTTGCTAAACGATGGCTCGTGGATGGAAATCCAAAAGCATAGTGATGACTCTCAGGAAGTCACTGAGCTTATGTTATCTAGCATGACACCGGATTTTCGGTATAACTTTACCGATATGGGAGCGTATGAGATCATGAGAAACTCAAAGATTTATGTGAGTTAAGTCAGAGAGGTGAACGATGTAAGGCACTTCAACATTTTATGAACTGCCATATGTCGCCTAATTCCTCTGCATATGATCATGTCATGATGAGGAAGGGGTATTGTGACAGACTGATCGACCTTGGCTACTCTAATCCAGAAGGGATGGCTTTAGATGTAGTCCTCGGATCTTTACCTGAGCATTATCGCATGCATGCGATCAATTGCTCGGCTCACTAAAAAATCAAATACAAACTACCAAAAGAATAAACATTGGCAATTGGAATATCTTGCATGTTTGCAGCAACATACTACTTTAGGAGAGCGGCTTAAATCAGATATAGAAGCATACGAGAAGCTTTTGCAGGGTTGGACTTGCTGAAAAGACATCTCAGGAAAAGTCAGGTTGAACTCTTTATCTAGTGGATAAACGAGTTCACCCGGAATATTCGCTAAAGGACAAAACTGCTTCTTTCCGCTTGAAGTGAGAATTCCGCTCCAACTTCAACTTCAGCCAAACATAACAAAATTGGCATTCAGCCGGAAATCTTCCTAGCGCAATATTCCTTACAATCTCCCCCTAAGCTGATGCTGTCAAATTCCAATGTTTATCTTCAAAGATTGACTTGTACCCAAAAATCTTCTTCTCCTTATCCTACTGAGTAGTGGTTCTGATGTTGGTGTCCAGGTTTTGAGAAATCTCTTTTGAATTTGTTTTGGTCACCTTCACATGCTTGAAAGATTCCCAGTCCATTTCGCTCCATTCTTCTTGAACAGAAATGGACTCATGAACTGTGAAGGTGCCATCGGCTCTATGAACATAAAATAGCTTCTCTTCCTCTTCCCAAATGATAAATTTTATTTCACTTGCAGGCTCTTCTTCTTCTTCTTCTTCTTCTTCTTCTTCTACTGAGTCACCATCTAAATTGCTTCTGTAGAGCATTCCGTAGTCCAGCACAGTTGGCTCATTGAGGAGCCTTAACATATGCTCAGCTCTTAAAGGACTCAGAATCTCTCTAAGCTTTAGAATGATATCTATCATTTGCAGCAAAGTAAGGTATGTAGTGGCCTTGCGAGCATTTACCACATGAGTTGTGCCATTTGCCAAATTGAAGGTGAAATCAAAGGTGGCTTCATCTACTGTCCAACCCACAATCATGTTCTTTTTGGGTGGAGCTTTTCTTCTCTTCCTTTGATCTCTTTTGTTCGTGGCATGCATCATTTTCCTTTTTCTCATCATCCTTTCTTCATCGGAATCATTTGCAGATTCTTGCACAATAGGTCTTTTGCCTTTGGCAGATGATGAAGAAGGGCCAGTTTGAGATTCAGTTGGTTTGGTGATGGTGGTAGAAGGTTCTTTGATGGTGAGAGGAGGTAGGGAGGTTTGTGTTGGTGGTTTAATAGATTCTGGTGTGGGACTTGAAGGTGGAGTAGGTGGGAAAATGTCAGAAAAATCCATGGTGGGTGGAGGCTTCTTCTTGAGGGGAACAATTGGTGTAAATTTATATGTTCTATATTTGGGGTTGGCAAGCTTGGTGGATACTTTCTTGGAGATGGAGGGTGGTTTGTAGGGTGTGATAGCAAGTGACTGTAGAATTGATGGAACAGTTGTAGGTATGGGGTTTGGGTTATAAGTGAAGGAGGGTGGAGGTTGTACATCTGCAACATTAGTAAATTCAGGTTTAACATTTACATTTGTTGTTGTACATGAGATGAGCTCTGAAGGTGAAGGCATCACCAAGTTAGGATTAACAGCAGCTATATCTCCTTTAAGCTCATAAAAGATAGTATCAATTAAGCTGCAAAGTTCCCTAACTTGCATCTGAGCTACCTCTTTCTCTGTCTTCAAATTTCTGACTACAAGAGCCCTTTGTACCTTTTCAGCAGAATGTAATTCTCATCATTCTTTGTCAGCCTGGTAGGCAATTGAGAGGCAATAGAAATCAACCTCTGCCTATCAGTTTCAGTCACTGCATCCAAATATAATCCTTTAGCCTCCAGTTGAAAGATCTTGTCTTAGCCTCTTCAAGCAAATTCCCAAACACTCTATTTTGCAAATACAGATCACATTCCTCTTGAAGTTCTTTGGTTAGCCTCTCATCTTCTGCTATCCTTTTGGCATTTTCTACCATTTTCACTATAGCCTCAGCTTCAGGAGTTTGAACCACCTGTTGAATGGTTTTAGGAATATCAGTTTGAATAGGTTTTTCTGCTTGAACTGGTTATGTGCTCCTTAAGGCTATCAAAGTTGCGGCAATGTCTTCTGCTCCTTCTCTTCTTTGTTCTTCCGGTTGAGTTTCCGGTTGAAGTTTCGGTTGAACTTCCGGTTGAACATGAATTTAGCCTTCAGTCACCACCTGAGGTTTGGTGACTTCAGGTTCTTTGTCAGCTATCTCCAGCACCTCTGTGCCTTCTTCTTCACCAATCAAGTTTTCATCTCCTCCTTCAGTCATTGAAGCAACTGAAACAGTTGCAGTGCTCTCTTCAACATCCATAGCTACCTTGCTAGTGGAGGCAATGTTTCCTACCACTTGATCACTGGCTCTTTCAGCCGAAAAGATAACATCTTTGAGAAGTGTTGTGATCATGTTTATGTGCTCAGGGAGAGCACCATCAATCAACATGGATGACTGTACAAGCTCAGTGAGGTTGGGGTCCTCAAAAGGAGAAATAGCAATCAGTTGACTGCATTTCATATTCACCCACCTTTCTTCAACAGTGAAGGGGTTGACACCAATTCTTTCACAAGCTGTGGATCTAACTTCAGCCGGTATCCTCTGAACTTCTTCAATTTCAGTTATAACAGGCCTTGAGGGCATCTTCTCCCCCAATTTGACAGTATAAACTTCATCAGCAATAACAGCTTCATCAGCTTCTCTGAGAGGGTTTGAAGGACTTGCTTCAGTGTTAGTAGGATCAGCTTTCACCAAATAAGCAACAGTTGCATTCGGAGTATCAACCTGTGCTTGGAGAGTAAGGTACAGTTTCGTCAATTCAGGTAGTGTATAACTGTCCTCAACTGGCTTTTTACCAGTATCCTTGGACAAAACAAAGCTATCAATCCTAGATTGATCAGCAGTGGTACCCACGACTTCTTGGCACCTGGGATTCTCTTCATCTGTTTCAGCAACCCTTGGATCCAATGAAGGACTTCTTGGTGCTGATTCAGAGAAGATTGCCGCAGATTGGGTCTTATTGATGTTACTGATTACACAAAGATCCAGTAGGGATCCATGGGCAGCAGCAGCCCTTTCTGCAAGAATCTCTTTAGATCTCCTGAGATTCACCTCCGGTGAGGAGTGGGGGTTCAATGCAACAGTGTCCTGGTTCATCAGTATGTTCTCTTGTAATGAGGTTGGTGAGTTAATAACACCCTCATTTGAACTAAGAATGGGTGCATTGTCACTCCTAGGTGATAGGGGATGTAGGGGTGAAAAGTGTTCAGATGGGGATTGTACATCTGGTTTTAATGACTCCCCCTCAAATGAAGGTTCATCCCTAAGAGAGAATCCGAATTTAACCAGTTTCCGTTTAGGCTTTTTGCCTTGAACAGGGTTAGAAGCTTCGGGTTGGTTGGTGGTACCAGGTGGAGGAGACCTAGTGACCACATTTCTCTGTCTTTTGAATATGACAGGAGGTGAGGTGGATGATGAGGTGGCAGTGGTAGTGTTTGTGGAAGCTTTCCTCTTTTTGGATTGAAACGTTTTGAGAGTAGAGGAAGCTGGGACAGATGTGGGATCAGAAGCTATTGGGTCTACAGCTCTGTCATCTTGAGCGTGGTGCTCAGTTGCTGCTACAGTTTCCGGTTGAACCTAAGCAGTAGCAGGTTCATCTGGAAACTGCCTTGGAATTGGTAAAGGATAGTCATTGTCCCTTCCAAGAAATGCAGTCTTGTTTAAAGCTAAGTTTGAAAAAGTTTTCTCATTGAGAAGTTTTGGTTGCAGAATTGTACCAAGCCAGACGATTTGGGGGTACTCTTCTTTGAAAATGTATGTCAAAAATATAGGGTACTGGTAGATATATTCAGAATGGATGTTGGATTTTAGGTCTTGAAAAATCAGTTTGGAAAAATTGAAGTTTTCACCTTTTACCACAGCATAGAAGGCGGAAGCCTGTTCACTGGCAAGCTCGTCAAATCCACCCTTCTTTAGAGATAGGCACACCAAAATTGTATGGGCCAAGAACCTCCATTTGTAAGGTAATTACCCTTTCTTGATAGCTTTGCTTTGCAGGGAACCACCGTATCCAACATCCCTGAATAGTCGAAGTTATTTCTTGGAGTCGACTACTTCATATCCACTATCATCCCTTAATTTCAACAGTTTTCGCACTTTTGCTTCATAAATTTCCACTTCTGTGCCCTGAACCTTCGACACAATCTTTTCACTACCATCTTCGCCTTCGGTAACCCTAGCATGAGACCAAAAATCTTCCATAACCTCTTCAAATATTTCTGCTTCAACAGTGAGCGCGTGATGAAGGTGAGATCTTTTGATGAAGTCTATCATGCTGTTGTAGATATCAGTTTTGCTTGGTGGTTCTAGGTATGCCACCAAATTCTGTTCTACAGGAAACTTGGAGTCACCGATGGGCTTCTTGCCACTCGCCTTTGCTTTTGGAGCCATTGTTGATACAGGTTTTGAGAAGATTGATGGTTATACGGAGGTTTATCGGAGAGAGTTTGAGAGAAATTTGGGAGTAATTTCTGAGTGGGGTTGAGAGAAATGGGGAAAGTGATGGTAAATTAGGGCTTTTTACCTTTTCGGTGATGACGTGGGGGAGAGAGAGTTAAAACAGACGGTTCAGTAATTGATGGGACAGATGCTTTATGGGTTATACGGTACAACTGGTTAAAGCATGTCTTTATCCAAAAGTAAATTTACTGAAACCTCGGATTTTAATCAGTTAAAAACTTAATGGGTAAATAAATGTATATCTGCTTAGAAAGTTGTGCCTTCCGGGTAATTAAATGGGACTTTGACTTTGTTGACACGGAAGTTCAAGCGGAACCTATTTCTCCTTTATTTTAAAAACTAAATTTCTTCCGTCTGAACTTCAAGCGGATGATTTTTCCGCTTGGAAGAATTGTTTTCAAAAACATTTTTCACGTCATTTACAAAGCATCTTTTCAGTTGAAGTTCACCTGGTGAGTTTCAAAAATTGTTTTGCTCACAGGTTGAACCGAAACTTGAAACTGAACATCAAAACACATGATTTTAGAAAATTTGTGATAAATTTTCATAGTGTAACAGAGGTTACTGACTATGAACTGAAAATTATCACAAGAAATTTTCTTTTTCTTTTTCTTTTTGTATCAAGAAACGGGCTCTTGAGCACATGTCTCTCTTTTATTTGAAAATTATGAAAAGCTTTTATTCAAAATTCATCATCTCAATGGCTATGATGAGATAGAAAAATCTTGCCTCATCAAAAGCTTTTGTAAACAAGTATGCCAACTGATGATCAGTATGAACTTTGAATAATTTGATCAAATTCTTATCTGCACAATCTCTAATAAAATGATACCTTATGTCAATGTGTTTGGTTTTGGAGTGCTTTACTGGATTGTTGATGATGGAGATGGCACTGTTGTTGTCTGCAAGAATAGGAATTTCCATGAATGTGATCCCATAGTCAAGCATCTGATTTTGGATCCAAAGGACTTGGCTGCAACAACTTGAGGCGGCAATATACTCAGCTTCTGCAGTTGAAGTGGAAACACAAGTTTGCTTCTTGCATTGCCAAGAGACAAGTCTTTCACGTAGGAATTGACATCCACCTGATGTTGATTTCTTATCAATGTCACAACCACCATAATCACTGTCTGTGAATGCTCTGAAAGAGAAGTCAGAGTTCTTGGGATACCACAAACCCAATTTTGGTTGCCTTCAAATTTGGACTCCATCAAAGTTTCAAACTCATTGCACAAAACAGTGTTAGATGAACCAAAAATAATATCATCTACATCGATTTGTACCATCAACATATCCTTACCAACAGTTTTAACAAAAAGTGTTTTGTCAATGGCCCCTCTCCTGTAGCCATTCTCTAGAAGATAGTTAGAAAGAGTTTCATACCAGGTTCTAGGTGCTTGTTTGAGACCATACAAAGCTTTGATTAGCTTGCACACCTTGTTAGGATGGTGAGGGTCCTCAAAACCAGGAGTTTTGTTGACATATACTTCTTGTTCCAGTAGGCCATACAGGAAGGCACTTTTGACATCCATCTGAAATACTTGGAAGTCTTTGAAGGTAGCATAGGCTAAGAAGATTCTGATAGCTTCCAATCTAGCCACTGGTGCAAACACTTCATCATAATCAATGCTTTCTTCCTGTACATAGCCTTGCACTAAAAAATGCTGAAAACGTCGGACACGCTCCATGACGGCACCACTTTCACCAAAACCACCACATCTCTCAAGATCCGAGCGATTTGGGTGATCACATCCCACCTTCATAATCTTGTGAATTCCTCCACTCCATTTCTCTGCAAAATCAAGGTAGACTTTGTTACTACTGTTCGCATTTTGAATTTTAGGGTTTCGGGGAACCCGAGGCTAAATCCCCATGATTTAGGTCAATATTTAAGGGGCTTTTACTCCTCCTAGGTCGCCTCACACTTAAAAACCCCTATATACTGTTGATTTGTGAAAATGGCTAGATTCCAAGGCCAGTCGACCCGTTTTGGCGAAATCGCCTCTGTAATGACCCGTTACCCGGTCACGGGTCGTTATGCATAGAAAACTGATTGTTTTCTCTTTTGCTGCTGTTTTGTAATTGTTAATAGGTTCAAATGGCCAAAAATGGCAAGAAGACGCAAAGGACAACCACTCCACTCATCAGGGACCCAGAAGATCAGGAACCCTACAATCCTCACCACCCGCACCCCTGGTTACATTTCAATTCGAGGAGCCACGCCTACAAATGATTGGGGAAACACATCGGGAAGTGCCTGATCAAGAAGCATGAAATTGACTGGACCTGGTTGGATTTGGTGGGCCTCGAAGATCGAGCCCGAGGGTTAATTACTGCGGATTGGATGCGTGCCTTCAACATAAATCAAATACCGATCTACCGAGAGCTCGTTCTGGAGGTACTCTCTACTTTCCACTTCGATTCCCGTTTCGATAACCCCCGTAGCCCAGTCGCTGTTACTTTCAGGCTAGGGGGTGCTGACCGTTCAATGTCCGTCATTGAGTTCGACATGCGTGCCAAGCTCATTGACATTACGGAAGGAGATGACCTGGAGTAGAAACCAGGAATGCTGTCTAGCGAGTGGTTATCTACTGACTAGGGACCTTTGGTTGACCGTGGCAGACGACACGTGCACCCATGCCTCCGGCAGGTAGAGATGGTACCGTGATCCTCTTCACCGATACATCCACCGCCTGATCAGCTACTCGTTGCACGCCTGATCGTCATCCAACGAGCAAGTGAACTCCTCTGAGGTATTCATCATGTATTGCCTTATGCATCAGCACAAGTGCAATATTGCACACCTCTTGGCGACTGCTATGGCTTCCACTACTGTGCGTAGCAAGGAGCTGGCATTTGGCCCTTATATTATATGGATTGCTCGCCATTACGGTCTGCTTACAGATGAGGTTATCACCAGTCTCAATGTTCTCCCAGCCCCCACACCTTTTGGACAAGACCAGCTCGCTAGTACTGATATCATAGAGGCCCAGGACAATGGTTCTTACCTCCTCGCGCCCATTCGAGATAACATTGTCCCAGAGGGAGGTTACGTCAGCCAGCCTCTACATCACACTTACCCTATCCCGCATATCACATCTTCTACCGGTAGGGGTGGCCCTGCCGAGCTTGCGGATATTCACGACTGCTTGCAGTGGCTTGTTGCAGAGGCTACTAGAGCAGCTACCCAACCCTCTGACCCTTTCATTCCATTCACACCGAGGGTGCCAGATGCTAGAGAGGGTGACGATGATGACGACGATGATAACGAATATGAAGGCGGTTATTCACCGGTTGTCAGTGCGCAGGGGGATGATGATGAGGATCTCGATGACATATTAGATACTCGTTGATATGTTTATGTTTGTTTTCTTTTATTTGGTGACGTACATGATATACTTTATTTTGTTTTATTTTGTTTGTTTATGTTTTGGATGACTGTAACTGAATAACTTTAATACTGACGATCTTGTGGTACATTTTGGTTGGCTGATTGTGTTTATATTAAGCTATGGTTGTATGAATGCTTTAATTGTTATCATGTTGGTATTGCATTGAAATTACAATGGCAAGTCTAGACAGGTAAAAAGGTTTCGATAGTAGGGAAAGAACAGAATACCATAGCAAAGGAATATACAGGACTCAAGACTATTTAATTATAGGGAAGTTTTCCATTTCTCACACTCGTCTGTTATTAATTATATACATTGGGGACAATGTATGGTTTTAAGTGTGTGGATGGGAGGCTAGGGCCTTACATGTGTGATTATGTTGTGTAAAGACAACAAAATGACTATTATTTTCAGAATTCACAAAAGTTTTCAAATTTTTTTTTTTGAAATTGACAAACTTCCACAAGAATAAATAAGTTTTTAACAACACGAAAGTACACCTTCTTAGTATAATTCACAGATTTATTTTAAAACGTGCTTGCATTACCACGTCTTTAGGTATCAGGAACGATCATACTAGACATGCAGTTTTTATTAACTTTATGATCAGGGATATCACTGGTATCCTGCAACCTAAATTATCTAATTACCCCACTCCCATGTGAGTTAAGTCTTAGTGTAGGAAAAGACCTGTCATAAAAGAATAAAATACAAGACAGGGGCACTAGGAGAAAAGAAAAGATTATATATCTTCATGAGGGATGTCAATTGTTTATAATTGCTTATAGGTTTATGTTGAGACCATGTTTAAGCCTTGTGTTTACTTTGGATCTTTTCTGGGTCGTCAATTGCCCGAAGATGTTGGACTTTCTGCATAACTCTAACATATCTATCCTATTACTCATTCAAAAATCCCATAAAAAGAGAAAAATTCCAAAACCCAGCTCATCAAAAGTCAAAATGATCTAAGAAAGCTGGCCCAAAAAGATATATAGTACTGAATAAATCCCAATGAAAAGTTGTGACATGGTTGTACGTATATGCCAAGATATATGTTAGGGTGGTAGCTCATACACCCGTATCTTTGAGCAACTTTTCAATTTCTTCCCCCCTTCTTTGGTTAGATCCATTAGTAATATTCGGCAGCGTGATCACTATATAAACCCAAGAACGCAACTAAGCTTAGTTGGCTTGAGAGCTGACTAAAATTACACCCAGAGAGTCAAGAGAAAATGGCAAGCGAGTGAGCTGAGGGAAAGGTTTCAAGGAAACTAGTGATATTATCTGAGATTTTCATTTAACTTTATATTCTTTTCAAGTTTTGGTCTAGTATTTTGTAAGATCCTATGGACTTAGTAAGTGTAATGCAATATATCTCTGTGTATCTGAAATGTCGTTGTAGTACTGTTGTTAGGAAAACTCTGGGATTGCTCATGGACGAGCAATGTTCAAGTGTGTGGATGTTTTATGTGCTTCAAATGTAACATGTTTTTATACACATTTTCACACATCTTTTGGTTATTTACTAGCTACTTCCTGTCACATTTAACGTAAAGTTGTCTAGTTTTAGCAAAAGCAGGATTTCAGGTACCAAAACTGTAAAGAATGAAAATAGAAGGGACACAGACCATCCCCTTCCAATTTCAAGGCCAAGCTGAGGTTCAAACGGAAACTGTTGCTGCAAATGAGCACCCTACTCAAGATGACAGGACTACAAGACCCATAGTTCGTGATTCCACATATGTCCCCACTTCATCTACATTAAGAACTTACCATTCCAAAAAGAGGAAGTCCACTGATCAAACAACCACCACTGCCACTTCCTCATCCGAATCCCCACCTATCATTTTTAAAAGACAGAGAAATGTGGTTGCTAGGTCTCCTCAACCTATGGCCACCAACGAACCTGAAGCTTCAAGTCCCACTAAAGGCAAAAAGCCCAAGCGAAAACTAATCAAAATAGGATTATCTCTTAGGGATGAATCTTCTATTGAGGGGGAGTCAATAGACAAGGATCTACAATCCCCATCCGAAAGGTTTTCACCCCTACATCCCCTATCACCTAAGAGTGACAATGTATTCAATATGGATCCAAATGAGGGTGTTATTAACTCACCAACCTTATTACATTAGAACATTCTGATGGATCTAGACCCTGTAACACTGAGCCCCCACTCTTTACCAAAGGTGAATCTCAGGAGTTATGATGAAATTCATACAGAAAGGGCTGATGCTGCCCATGAGTCCCCACTGGACCTTGGTGCTAGTAGTAACATCAATAAGACCCAATCTGTGGCAATCTTCTCTGAATCAGCACCCACGGGCCCTTCATTGGAACCAAGGGTTGCTGAGACAGTTGACGAGAATCCCAAGTGCCATGAACCCATGGGTGCCAGGGTTGATCAATCTCAGATTGATAAGCTGGTTTCGTCCAAGGATACTGGTAAAAGGCCAGTAGAGGACAGTTATACACTACCTGAATTGACGAATCTGTACAAGTCTCTCCAACAACAGGTTGACACCTTGAATGTCACTGTTGCATCCTAGGTTAATCCTGCGGGTGCTTCTGTTAAAACTGAGGGAGGTCTTTCGAACCCAAACTTAATTCAGGCTGAAGCTGATACTGTCAAATTGGGGGAGAAGCATATCTCAACATCTGTAATGGAAGAAATGGAAGAAGAGGAAAGAATTCCGACTGAAGTAAGGGCTAATGCCTTTATAAAGTCGGGTGTTCAACCATTCTCAGTAGAAGAGAGTTGGGTAAATGTTAAGAGCAGACAACTAATTACCGTCTCACATTTCCAAGACCCAACATTAACTGAATTGGTCCAATCTTCTATGCTGGTTGTTGGTCCTCTACCTGAGCGTATTAACCTGATTACAAGGCTATTAAAAGATGTTATCTTTCCGGCTAAAAGGGTCTTTCTCCAGAAGGAAAAGGAGATAGCCTCCACCAGCACATCAGCAACAGAGTTTGTTGAAGATAGGGATGAGAGTGCAGGAACTACAGTAGTTGGAACCTTAAATAAAGGGGTTGATGTGAATATTTTAGGAGAAGGCAAAGGAACAGAGGAAATTGAGTCTCTTGACTTAGGAACTGAAGTCACCAAGCCTTTAGTGGTGACTGAAGTTCAAGCTGAAAACCAAGCAGAAGATCAACCAGAAGTCCAAACTGAAACACAGGTTGAATTCATTGAGATTGATGAAAATGCTCCTAATCCAGTGTTAGGCCCTAACAAGTCAATATTTGGCTCTGATAAATTCCTAGTGGTTCAACCGGAAGATCAACCAAGAGATGAAGCTGAGGATATAGCTGAGACATTGGTAGGTATGAGGAGCAATGAGCCAGTTCAAGCTGATTAGCCAACTCAAGATGAAGAGCCAGTTTAACCTGAACATGTTTAAACTATTCAGCAGGTTGTTCAAACTCCAGAATCAGAGGTCGTAAGTAAAATGGTGGAAGATGCCAGAGTGGCTGCTGAACATTAAAGGCTTGCAAAAGAGTTTTGTCACACCCCCAATTTACACTAACGGAGTTTAACCATGTGGGGTGTGAGCAAACCAGGATCGCAGTCCATTAATTACCACAAACGACCAATAATTAATAAAAAAACGTTTCGTATTTCATTTAAATATATATTCAGAGTTTTACAAATGCAGAAACATAAACAAAAGATTTTGTATTTACATGAAACATTGTCATTTGAATTAATGCAACTTGCATAGAAGACCGTAACAAGGTTTTAAGGGCTCATGCATGCATACTCGTGATACTCGAACACCTACGACCTGAGAGAAACATGTTTTAAAGAGGAAGTGTCAACCAAAGGTTGGTGAGTTCACATAAGTACATATCTACAACTAGTATAGAGATGCAGTACGAATACAATAGTTTTATTCGCAGTTCAGTTATGTGTATTACAAGTACAATCCATATCGTAGGTAGCTAGCCTAAGTTCATGTCACTAAAACGTTCGCAACCGAAGCTGACCAATTAGTTATAGGAATAATTCTTACGTGTTTTGCCTTCCCCGTGTCTACTCGATCACGGTAATGTAGGATGACATTGTCCTCAGTCCGACCGCCAGTCGGGTGGTGCATCTCGTGCCCGCTGAGTGGGGTTTGTCAGACCCCAATAGTACTACCCAATATCCCCTCGATATATGCTATTAACGGTTCGATAAGTAAGGACTTGAAAGATAAAGCATTTTACGTGAACATGTGATATATAGTGGATTTCTACTTTAATCATACATAAAATTCGTTGTGTTATCACCCTAACCCAGGCGTAACGTGTTTGCGTGTGTTATCGTCCAAAACCGGACGTAACGTAAAGGTTGTGTAACTCACCTTAGGGTGCACAGCAAATTTCCAGATAAGTAACACCGCAAGTAGCAATTAACGGGCCTTGTGTAATCTACCAAACACCTAAAGAGCACATACTCATATAAGTATGTGTTCAATCGAAACGACAAAGTCTAGAACAACGATGAACTTAAACAATGTCACACTATGACAGGACGAAGGTTCATTAAATCCAAAACGAGTTGTAGGTTGGCACATTGCCAAAATCATAACGATTATAAAATTTAATGAAAGTATATCATACAGCAATAATATATTTTCCCATGGAATCGAGAAATAAACTATATATATTTATGAGTATATATAACCAAAAGCAAAAATTTTGCTTATTTCGAACTCACAAGAATAAGTTCTAAAACTCTTGTTCAACGTAATCCATATATACATATTTATATAATCATCAAAATACACAACATATACATACCTACATATCCATGGTAGATACTTATAAATAAGTATATATTTGTTTAAAAACTATGTTTTAACCAATATAACGGGGTAATCCAACTGACAAAATATCGACGAGGTTTACATGTTTAAAAGTACGACGAGAGACGACTCGGTAAAGGTCTTTGGTTAATAAGGGTTCAAAACAACGCAAACTAGAAAAAAAATGATAACAAAACCGAGAATATTTGAAGGTCACAGGGTTCGAGCCCGCGGCCTCTACTTCACAACAAAGCGCCCTAACCACTAGGCTAGGGGCTCCTGTATGGTTTCCATTCAGTCAGTCTTGGCTTTGTGTTCATTGGATCAAGGGAAAATGGCCAAACAAGTTTTGACAAACAAAAAGAAAAAAAATGGTGTTGTTGGGTTTTAAACCGGCGACTGTTTATTTGGAGACCAGAAATCGAACCGCTGTGACAGATTCTGTTTTGCTTAGGATCCGGTTCAAGATATATTTAACCAGGTGGCCAACTGAGTCGTCTTCTTCACGCTTTAACCCTAATCACCTGACCACCATTTCCGATATAAAAAAAACACCAAAAAAGATTACAGAATTATGTTGTTCCTTATAGGAGAGGGAGTTTTCTCGTTGTACCTTTCATGGAGACGAGACGGAAGTGCAAAGATGACGATGAAGCTTCGAGTGTGGCTCGAACCGAACGCTCGTTTCTTTGGCAGCGGTGATCTGCGATGGTTGTGGACAACGATCGTGGGCTTCAACTAGTCGAACGGTGACTGAAAAGTGGCGTGACAGTGATGAAACAAGTGATGGGGTCGGTGAAACAAGGGACAAAACTTAGTCGGAGATCGGAGGAGGGTTTTCTTCACGGTGTTTCGTTCTCGCCGAGTCTTTCTCCGGCGACTCCTGTGGAAAAGGGTTCACGTGAGGGAGAGTCTAGGTGGTTGTGAATGCTGGTAATGAATTGGAAGCCAGAATATGTCGATTAACACAATCGGTGGTGGTGGTTCGGTTCCGTAACCGATCGGAATTTAAGTTGCGTGGAATGAAACGAAGTCCCCATTCCTTCCTTTTTAAAAAAAAATTAACTTTCATATTATGGGAACATCAGCCCCATAGTCTTTCATAACAAAGGATTAAGTTTGGTTAATGGCAAGAAAGGTCCCTCGATGTCTTAACAAACATAAATGTTAACAAATCCTTTAACAGGGTTAACGGAGGTAACTTTGACGATGAATAACCGAATATATATTTCAACACACGATTGGCGCGAGACGATTATAGGATATAAACCTTAGGTAATCCCGTAAAACCGTAAACAATACTCCATAATTATTTATTTTAAGCTCATATAAAATCATAGACATAACATAAAATCATAACGATACGTATATATATACTCACATAAAATGATAAAAACGTTATGTTTAATTACGTGACATGTTGTCACATAAAATTATAAAATAACATGTGAATATATATATAAATATATCACATAAAATTGTAAGTTTGATTGCCACATAAACTGATAAAATGTAAATGTAACCATATTGTATGATTTACATAAAATCATAGGATATAAACGTCTAGACCTAAGAGCATGCTCGTACAGTGAAGGTTACACAAATCTTAGAATATAAAGTCAACACAAGTCGATCTTATAAATGTTCTCACAACATTTATAATAGGTTAGGTTTAGGTTAAATCAGGAAAAGGTCTGAAAAGTCGGGTTATCACATACATGACATATAACGTTAACTATTCTAGTTAACTAAGATAACGGAAGTTATTAACGGAGTTCACCTGAAAATTACCAGTTGTCACATCATCCCCAAGTTGAAAGATTTTTCGTCCCGAAAATTAAGGTAACGCTTGAAGTAGCGTTGACTAATAGACTAGAATGAAGGATAAGAGGGAAATAAAATTTTCCAGTTATGACATCATCCCCAAGTTGAAAAGGAATTTCATCCTGAAATTTAATCATTGTCAATTGTTATAAGAATCGATATTGACAGTAATATATAGAAGAATTCAGGTTTTGTACTCCTAAAGAAGCAATAGGTGTCATGTCCTAGAATGTTTACAACAGGTTGAGGAGGTGCCAAAATGTTCACAGGATTTCGAAAAGAATCAAAACCGAAAGTAGAGAAAGTGGTTTCTCTGACCAAGAGTTTCTCCGAGAAAATTCGACCGACTCTATTACGGGAACAATGTCGAGTGACAAAGCTTAACAGGGTAACATGATAACATAAGTGTCTAAAGCCCAAACTTTACATGACTGAAGGATCATAATATGTCCGATAGGTCCCTAGCTTATCGCACCTAATGCTAGGAGTGAGATTCTCATCTCTTGTCTTGTTTCCGCATAAGGCAATCGCATTCACTAATAGCCCAGGTGAATCGGCGAGAATGGAATTTTGTTATGAGAAAAATTGTGCTTCATGTCAATCAATGTTTGTCTAATATACCCGTTGTCTAATGGAAACGTTAAACATCTGAATTTTGCCTACCAACTAGCAAATAACATGGAATTACACAAAACTGATCTAGTTAACATGAGGACCCCTTGGTTGATTTAGTACCTTATGCACTTATGACCAATTAAGTTCACATGATTCGTAATAACATTCAAATTGCCTTTCATGCAGTAACAATTTGGATAGCATTTGAGTCCCTATGAAGGCTCCCTCTATTGGTTAATATGGTCAACGAATACTAGCATGCAGTCTATCATGAATGTTTTACCATACAACGCATACAATTTTCCCAACACCATATATACTAGCATATAAGTTCATAAACTAACCAACATAACCCATACGATCCAAAGTTGACGGGCAACTTCACACAGTCTTGTCGTTCCCACTGAGGTAGGAGACTTAGGACCTTGTATGGTGTATGGTTTTCATACTCAATCAAGTTAATACATTCACAACATGTCATTTTCTGGTTCTTAACACGTTTAATACACATAACTAATCATGCAATTCTACGCAACTTATGTTTAAACCAACACTTCAATAATTAATTAGTTTCTAAACCCTAAGCATAGGTTTAGATTCTCAAATTTAGCATGCATCAACACATATGTTTTGTAAACATTCTAATGAGAAGGTCAAAAGCAATCAAACTATTTATCATGGTTAAAATGGTTCAACAATTGATCACATACTAAAGTAAGCATTCCGAGGTCCAGACAGTAATCAAATCTAGTGCTACCATTGTCTTTGAAAGATAACACGTAGAAGTTTGTTTCTAAAAAAACAAAATATTTTTTTTTCTAGATTCTGCTACCAATTATTTTGGTATTACTATAAATGATTAGTTAACAAAAAATTAAACTGGGGCTCATCATCATACAACATATTATCATACATATTATCCTTGGTAAAGGTCCAAATACAAGGGCGAAAGTTCAACAACATAAAAGTTTAAACTATGAGGTACTGATAATCAACGCCCCGCAGAAAGATGCATAGAATCAAGTATGAGGATAGAAAATTTAAGGCTAAGGGCACCAATGGCTCAGCTCATGAATTCAAGTGAGCGTTGAGGTAGCAGCATATGGTAGTCGCAATTACACATTCCAAAGTATGACATGTGGGTTTAGAAAGGCACCGGTTGACATAGAAACTGGGAGGGTGTAACTGACATAATAGATATTGTAGAGTTCAAAGAGAAATATCCAACATGCTTGACAAGATTTGGCAAGAAATTCACATCAATACATATCAAGATGAACGTGTTAACGGTTATACAATCCCATGGAGTAAGCATCTCGTCAAGAGGGCTCTTCATTGCTTAAGTTCACAAATGTGCCCAAACTATTTTGTGTTCACGCACTTAATGCAATATGAATCATCCTTTCCAGAATATTGGTGTAAATAGTGTTTGGAAATATCGCATGACGTGAGCATGAAAGAAACGTGTATCTTCAAAACACAGAGCATCAGGGCTTTCAAAAGCGGTTTCGGTTTTGGATAACCGTGCATATGAATTTTTGTTAGGATTTAATGCAGGTTTTCCACGAATCAAGAGGCCAAATCATGTGTTTCATAGAAAATGATCGGGGGTATCTCTTGGGGGGAGAGTCGACTCGGAAGTAGTTTCCCTTAAACGAAAGTCAACCTACTTCTTAAGACGGGCTTCCAATAAGTTGAAGTTGTTCATTCGATCATGTGGCTGGTTTTTCATAACGAGGAAAAAAAATCTCTGGTTTATAAAACCTTGGTACTCATATGAGTCAGAAATCACATTTGAATCCTGACAAGAAATTCGTTTTAGGGGAGTTTTCTTCCAGACTCAGAAAATTGAAAACATGGAGTTTGGTTATCTCGGGTATGCCTCTCTTGGTAGAAGTACGCATGAGATATCTGTAGTCTTAGAGAAAGTAGCATTAGATAACTTTGTCAAGAATATAGTCTCCTTAGATGGAGTTTCTCAAGATGAGGTCCTTGTGTAACTCTAAAGTCAGTCCTTGGTCCGGTACTTGTCCCACATTCAACATGCCACTCATACTTATATATAAGGTGTACCGCAGCTAACCCACCACACTACCAGCATCTTGAAAGTGTACCATCTGCCTACCGTTACTGGCTATTAGTCAAACCACATTGGATATCCCTAAAAGAATTAGGGTAGATCAAGTTTCCCCCATACGTTAGAATGCAAAGGGGAAGAGAGATTAAAATCTCAATACGTTGTGCAAACAAAAGTGTAGGTATTTCCATTTACAAAACCAGTAGGATGTGTAGAGTTTATCATCCTAGTGAAGATCGTCGAGAGTTTGGCACACGCAGTGCGAATATCATAACGCTTCGGATTTCAAGACTATCCAAAATTTAAAGCAGGCCATTCAGTTTAACTTCAAGCCGAGGTTTATCAATAAAAGCTCCCTGAAAAGGGTAATGAGAATTCGTGTACCAGTAATTTGTCGAGCGTCCCAAAGTTTAAGTTGCAGAAACTATTCTAAGCATACCACCCGCCTATTCTTCCTTGCAAGTAGTTTTTATGACTGGAGCGTTAATAAATATACAAAATGTATGGATAACCTGGTGTACTCAATGCGTAAGAAAGGAAATTACAAGGTCGATGGTAAAATTAGCTATAGATAACAAGAACTTCATGCTTGATGAGTGTAATTAGATATTCCGTGAAAGACTCTGTATTGTTACAGCGATAGAGGCGCAAGGTAGTCTCATCATTAATGATGTTAACTAGTTGAAATACTAACTAGGAGTGTAACACTCGCTGGTTCAAAGCTTGAAAGCTTAACCAAGACATAAAGGATTAGAAAAAGCGTGAGAATCAAAAAATTTTGGTTGCTAAATCATAAACGGTTCAAATCATGCAGACAAAAGTAAATAGTGTATGTCTAGGAGGTCAATCAAAATAGTCACATCATTAGAACTGGAAGTCATGAGTTCGAAACCAGAAAGACTTCACACTAACATTAACTCATTAGAGATATTAAGTTTGATGTGAGGTATGCAGTTTGTGAGGTCGTGACGACGCTGCTAGCAACGAATTTTGGTTCGCGCAAGAAATGTCAGGGAATACGAGTCTACATAAGGAGACTTCATAAGAGTTTTTTTTCCCGATAGATATGTTCCAGTTCTCGAGGTATATACCTCCTCCATTTGGTTATCCAATGTTGTCCGGGTATTTGTCTTGTTACAATTTATGTAAGCTGTCACACGGTTGTAAAAGTTCCAGGGATTCATATAGTAGGTAAGGTCGTAAAAGTAGAGTTATGGTTTTAGATAAATCAAAACCAGTCAAGGGTTTCGTCAAGAATCGTTTGTAGTTAAGGAAGTTTTATCATCGAAATACATGGGTGAAACGGTGTCCTTCCAAGACTAATATTCGTGATACGTTTATAAAGGATTTCGAATGGATTAGGATCCATATATAAAAGCAATAAGTTCAGGCGCGATAACGTTCCCACTGATAGATGACTACAATAATCGGTTGAGTCCGACATGCTCGACATTCAAATGTCATGAGTGTTAAAAAAAGAAATTAGGGATTTGTACAAAATACAACCATTAGCTTTCCTAGTAGAGTTCCCCAGGACTTCCATACACTACAAATTACATTTACATGTGCACCCGTAACGGTAATTTGACTTATATGGTCAATCTAGTTACTCTTACTTCAGCTACCAGGTATGGTAGAGTACATATGAGCTATCCACGGAGTGGGTATCAAGAATGTGGTCATTAACCCAAAGTTATCTTGACCTGAATTTGTTAAGGAGACAAGTCTCAAGGACAAAATGCTCGCTTAATTGGAATGAACCACTTGGCATGAGTCAGCTAGAAATTTAGTTCGATATGATTCGAATAGGGTTTATCACAATGACCCAAGCTTAGCTCGAAGATATAGAATGATTACTACACATACCAACTTGATCACAAATCCGATATATATGAAAAGAAATTCAGTCAGTACACATCAGGTCCTGTTTAGTTTATAAGAGTCTCCTTCAAGTTGCTTCATTCCAACGCAACTATGCTTTAGAGATGAGAAAGGTAGGATTTTAAAATACCAGAGGGAAAATGCGAAAACAATCAGGAATCATAGGAGCAGATTCAAGTGCCCCATGGGCAACCACTTGAACCCATACTCTGCCGCCTCTAGTGACGCTAAATGATCACGGTAACAACATATCACGATAACATGTCCAGAACATGTGAATTTAGAGGTATATGCAGGGTAGGTATGACAAGAACCTCCTAAACTGTATTAAAGGGTTAGGAACAGGAAGATGTGTTACACCACCTCCCCTAAGTAAGCGTTCATCCAGTGTGTAGGTACTACATCCAGTCCTTCAGTCTAGTACAATCCAAAGCAACAAATGGCTCGTCAAGAGTGAAGATGTGATCCTCTGATCTGGTTCGACGACTCGTCGTTCATTGATGTTACCCAATAGATACACGACTCAATGATGTTGAAGAAGACTCAAGAATAACCGGCTCCTCGCCGTGAGTATAAGAGAGTTGGTTGATAAAAACAAGACGACATATTGTAGGCCAGGTGCGTGTTGGAGTGAGTATCACGATGCATGAGAAAAACGTTTAGGTGTGCAACTAATGCAAAACGGTTACAGTCTACGACCAAAATCTTAGTTCGCTGTAACCATGGGCTCTGATACCAATCTGTCACACCCCCAATTTCCACTAACGGAGTTTAACCATGTGGGGTGTGAGCAAACCAGGATCGCAGTCCATTAATTACCACAAACGACCAATAATTAATAAAAAAACGTTTCGTATTTCATTTAAATATATATTCAGAGTTTTAAAAATGCGGAAACATAAGCAAAAGATTTAGTATTTACATGAAACATTGTCATTTGAATTAATGCAACTTGCATAGAAGACCGTAACAAGGTTTTAAGGGCTCATGCATGCATACTCGTGATACTCGAACACCTGCGACCTGAGAGAAACATGTTTTAAAGAGGAAGTGTCAACCAAAGTTTGGTGACTTCACATAAGTACATATCTACAACTAGTATACACATGCAGTACAAATACAACAGTTTTATTCACCGTTCAGTTGTGTATATTACAAGTACAATCCATATCGTAGGTAGCTAGCCTAAGTTCATGTCACTAAAACGTTCGCAACCGAAGCTGACCAATTAGTTGTAGGAATAATCCTTACGTGTTTTGCCTTCCCCGTGTCTACTCGATCACGGTAAGTTAGGCTGACATTGTCCTCAGTCCGACCGCCAGTCGGGTGGTTGTTAGGACAAGTTTTTGTGTGTGGCCGTTACTGTACGAATAGAATAGATTGAATGTATAGGGTTTATTGTATGTGAGAGGGTCAACATACTAACCAGCGTACCAGATGGTACGCTGGGTGGTCCGCCCGTACCAGTTGGTACGGAGCCTATGTGGTACGCTGACCATCCAACCTATAAATAGGTGTTAGTATGTTGATCATCTCTAAGTTTTGTTCATTTCACTGTGTGTCAGTGTGTGTGAGAGAGGAGGTTCTATCCAAACCTCCTCCAGAGCTCAAATCGATGTATACTCCATTCGGTTCTTGTAATCATTCGACATCGATTAATGACAAACTTCCGTCTCTATCATTCTATGATCTGGAAACGATCCATACGTGTTTTACAGTGGTGCATCTCGTACCCGCTGAGTGGGGTTTGTCAGACCCTAGTAGTACTACCCAATATCCCCTCGCTATATGCTATTAACGGTTCGATAAGTAAGGACTTGAAAAATAAAGCATTTTACGTGAACATGTGATAAATACTAGATTTCTACTTTAATCATACATAAAATTAGTTGTGTTATCACCCTAACCCGGGCGTAACGTGTTAGCGTGTGTTATCGTTCAAAACCGGACGTAACGTAAAGGTTGTGTAACTCACCTTAGGGTGCACACTAAATTTCCAGATAAGTAACACCGCAAGTAGCAATTAACGGGCCTTGTGTAATCTACCAAACACCTAAAGAGCACATACTCATATAAGTGTGTGTTCAATCGAAACGAAAAAGTCTAGAACAACGATGAACTTAAATAATGTCACACTTGACAGGACGAAGGTTCATTAAATCCAAAACGAGTTGAAGGTTGGCACATTGCCAAAATCATAACGATTATAAAATTCAATGAAAGTATATCATACAGCAATAATATATTTTCCCATGGAATCGAGAAATAAACTATATATATTTATAAGTATATATAACCAAAAGAAAAAATTTTGCTTATATCGAACTCACAAGAATAAGTTCTAAAACTCTTGTTCAACGTAATCCATATATACATATTTATATAATCATCAAAATACACAATATATACATACCTACATATCCATGGTAGATACTTATAAACAAGTATATATTTGTTTAAAAACTATGTTTTAACCAATATAACGGGGTAGTCCAACTGACAAAATATCGACGAGGTTTACATGTTTAAAAGTAAGACGAGAGACGACTCGGTAAAGGTCTTTGGTTAATAAGGGTTCAAAACAACGCAAACTAGAAAAAAAATGATAACAAAACCGAGAATATTTGAAGGTCACCGGGTTCGAGCCCGCAACCTCTACTTCACAACAAAGTGCCCTAACCACTAGGCTAGGGGCTCCTGTATGGTTTCCATTCGGTCAGTCTTGGCTTTGTGTTCATTGGATCAAGGGAAAATGGCCAAACAAGTTTTGACAAACAAAAAGAAAAAAAAAATGGTGTTGCTGGGTTTCAAACCGGCGACTGTTTATTTGGAGACCAGAAACCGAACCGCTGTGACAGATTCTGTTTTGCTTAGGAGCCGGTTCAAGATATATTTAAACGGGTGGCCAACTGAGTCGTCTTCTTCACGCTTTAACCCTAATCACCCGACCACCATTTCCAATATAAAAAAAACACCAGAAAAGATTACAGAATCATGTTGTTCCTTATAGGAGAGGGAGTTTTCTCGTTGTACATTTCATGAAGACGAGACGGAAGTGCAAAGATGACGATGAAGCTTCGAGTGTGGCTCGAACCGAACGCTCGTTTCTTTGGCAGCGGTGATCTGCGATGGTTGTGGACAACGATCGTGGGCTTCAACTAGTTGAACGGTGACTGAAAAGTGGCGTGACAATGATGAAACAAGTGATGGGGTCGGTGAAACAAGTGACGGAACTTAGTCGGAGATCGGAAGTGGGTTTTCTTCACGGTGTTTCGTTCTCGCCGATTTCTTCTCCGGCGACTCCTGTGGAAAAGGGTTCACGTGAGGGAGAGTCTGGGTGGTTGTGAATGCTGGTAATGAATTGGAAGCCAGAATATGTCGATTAACACAATCGGTGGTGGTGGTTCGGTTCCGTAACGATTGGAATTTAAGTTGTGTGGAATGAAACGACGTCCCCATTCCTTCCTTTTTAAAAAAAATTAACTTTCATATTATGGGAACATCAGCCCCATTGTCTTTCATAACAAAAGATTAAGTTTGGTTAATGGCAAGAAAGGTCCCTCGATGTCTTAACAAACACAAATGTTAACAAATCCTAACAGGGTTAACGGAGGTAACTTTGACGATGAATAACCAAATATATATTTCAACACACGATTGGCGCGAGACGATTATAGGATATAAACCTTAGGTAATCTCGTAAAACCGTAAACAATGCTCCATAATTATTATTTTAAGCTCATATAAAATCATAGACATAACATAAAATCATAACGATACGTATATATATATATATATATACTCACATAAAATGATAAAAACGTTGTTGATACCTGAAATGTGCGTCGTGTGAAGTATCGAACGAAGACCAAGTTCAAGCCAATATAGGGTTGGCCGAACCTGGTCCGAACCTGAAGTTCGGACCGGCCGAACCAGGGGTTCGGAGGACGTTCGGCCAGTCGGGTATATATAGTAGTTTGGTCTTTGTGTTTAGCAGTTCTGAGCGTGCGAGATTACTGTTAAGTGTGTGTTTCTGAGTGTGTTTCTCTGTGTCAATTCTCTGTGGTTTACTGGTTGTAATTGTTCTCGTTTGATCAATAAAACAATCGGTTATTTACGTTTTGATGTCCGATTAGCTAGATCGAGTAGACGATCCGATGCTCACGCATTTTCAAGTGGTATCAGAGCTTTCTGGTTCATTCTACTGATCTGTGGTTGCGATTTTTCGGACGTTTGAACGTTTTTGAAGTTTTCTCAAGTTTCATTACGTGTTTTCTATCATTTCTGACGTGCATTTTGTGTCAAAACTGTTTCTAAACCATTTCCTATTGGTTTTTCTGATTCACCATATCAAGTTTCGTTAAAATCAGTCCATTTTCACGAGTTTTCGAAAAATGTCTTCGAGGTTCGGAGGTTACTGGGCAAGCTCGGAGTAACCGCTCCGAACTTGAGGTTCGGAGGTGTCTCGGTGTGTGTTCGGCGAGAGTTCGGTGGTAGATCGGTCAAGGTTCGGAGTTTTTGCGTTCGTTCACTAGTTCGGTCGAGGTTCGGACATTATATTTAGGTTCGGAGCTAGTTCGGTGTGAGTTCGGAGCTTGACATAGATTCGGACAAGGTTCGGTGCTAGTTCGAAGGTTGATTTAGGTTCGGACATAGTTCGGAGTAGGTTCGGACGGCAGACTAGATTCGGAGCAAGTTCGGAGGACATAATTTTTCAACTTTGTAACAATGTCGGATTTTCAAGCTTTTGCCGCAATGCAAAGTGCGATGCAAACTATGTTAAATTTTGACAATGAAATTGGAACAAGTCAGAAAGTTCCCAAATTGTTAAAGCTTGAAGATTACCAAAATTGGAAGAAACGGTTTTCTGCTTATATTAGCACGAATGACATTGATATATGGATTCCAATTCGAAAGTTGTATGAACGACCAATGGAAGATGGAGATCTTAAAGAAATTAAAGCTTGAAGATTACCAAAATTGGAAGAAACGGTTTTCTGCTTATATTAGCACGAATGACATTGATATATGGATTCCAATTCGAAAGTTGTATGAACGACCAATGGAAGATGGAGATCTTAAAGAAATTCAAGACTTCGATGGTGATGAAAGAAAAAGTTATGAGCTTGAAAAGAAAGTTTATGGTTATCTTACTATGGCTTTACCTACTGAATTGCTTCATCAATTTAGTACTTGCAAGAAATCTAAGCAATTATGGGATGCTCTATCCGCAAGATGTGAAGGGAATGCTGATTATAAGAAGAGTCGAAAGAAAGTTTTAAACAAAGAATTCAATAATTTTCAGAAGTATGATAATGAAAACATTACTGCTTTAGTCTCAAGATTTTCACATCTGATTAGTGAATTGAAGGTTGTTGGAATTGAAAAGACTGATGCAGACTTAAAAGAAAAGATTTTGGAAGCTTTGCCAGAGAAATGGGAAAATTATGTTTTGCTACTCACACATGATAAGGATTATTCAGCAATGACATTTCACGAGCTTACTGGAAAACTTCATGCTCGAGAAATGGAAATGTTAAACAACAAAAAGTCAACTGCTACTTTGCAAAATCCTGAGTTATATCATGGTGAGAATAGTGCGAGCATGAGTGCAAAATCTAAATCAAGTCAGAACACAGCACCAAGTGTTGCTTTTCTAGCTGGAGTTTCAAGAAATTCTGATAATAATTCTTCAAGAGGTTGCAATTTCACAATTCCGAATATTTCAAATCAAAGTGCCTTCTCGGCTGAATCAACGGAGGATTGTGCCAAAATGATTTCTGCATTGATTTCATCATCTTTTGGTCTGATTCTCAAAAATGTTGCTGATGCAAAGTTAACCAGTGAGGATCTTGAAGAACTTGATGATGATCAATTAACTGAATTGGATGTTTCGTGGCAATATGCTATGTTATGTCAACGGTCAAAGAGGTTTTTCAAGAAACATGGAAGACGTATTTCTGGTGACAAATTGGGATTTGACAAGTCAAAACTAAAGTGCTTTAAATGTCAACAACTTTGACATTTTGCCAAAGAATGTCAATAGAAATCTGATATTCCACAATCATCCAAGCCTGGTTTTACTCAACCATCCACAAGTAACACAAACAAGACAACAGCATTGACAGTTCAAAAAGATGGTGTTATGGATTGGGGTAAACAAATTTGGGTATGATTCATCAGCTTTAATAGTTACTCATGTTCAACAAGAAGATTATTGTTCAGATACAAGTTCAGATACTAGTTCAGATACTAGTTCAATACCAAGTTCGTATGCATCTGCTGAAAACTTGGAGAGTTTGACAAAGGAAAATGCTTTGTTGATGAATAAAGTTCAACAATTGACTGAAGAATTTGAGGTGATTAAATCTGAATTGAAGATTTCTAAAGAACGTGAAAAGGGTTTGGTTTTGAAGAATGAGGATTTGACTACTGAAATCAAAATGTTGAATGTATTTCTACAAGTATTGAAGCAAGATAAGAAGAAAGCTGAAACTTCGAAAGCTGAAATTTGTGAAGAAAATGGTGAGTTAGTCAAAGAAGTGAAGAAATGGAAGGAAGAGGCAGAAGATGCTGCAAATGATTTTCAGAATTTGTTTGATAAATCCAAGATTAAGCTTGATTTGCTTACTAAGCGTGTTGAAGAATCTGATGCTAAAATCAAAGCATATCAAGTTGATATGGAAAAGTTGTTGGATGACAAGCGTGAGTTGGTTAGGGTTAACAAGGTTCAAACTGCAAATCTGGAAATTCAAAAGAGAAATGAGGATAAACTGAAGAAGGAGCTACAAGAAGGACTTGACAATCTTCGCTTGCAAAAGTTTGAAACTCATAAAGTTGCCAAGCGCTTGATTGCTAAAGACAAAGAATTTGCAGAGGCTCAACAGCAAATTTCTGATCTCAAAATTCAAGTTCTTGATGCAAAAATATTGCTCAACAATGTTTCTAATTCTCAGGTTTTCACAAGCTTCTTAGCAAATGATGCAAATTTTGAAAGGATGTTTGATAAAACTGCATCACCCCCTGCTCATATCAAGGAAGCTGTCAAACAAGTGAAGGAACAGGTTGATGATTTTGATTATTCAAAGATATCATCTTCTACTTCAGAAGAAGTCAAGGTTGTAAAGAAAAAGAAAAACAAGAAAAACAAGAAAAAGGTCTTGAAATCTGAGATTCCTCCAGCACCAAAGTTTGTTTCTGGTTTATCAACTGCTGATAATGTGAAATCGGCTACATCAAGTGACAAGATTCAGTCTCAACCTAAAATTGATGAGACATTTTTTTATGAACAAAAGAAAATTCCTGATGTCAAAGCCGAATTCACAAGATTAGCAAAGAATGGACATTCTATATCGGAGGTGAAAGGATCTGGGAAGAGTGGTGGTCTGGGTTTTCAAGAGAAGAAGGTTATCGATGTGGCGATTCCAGCATCTGAAGCGCAAAATTTGAAGAAACTTAAAATGAAACAAGTGAAGAAGGATGTCTTTAAGGAAGACAAAGTTCAACCCGAGCGGTTTTACAAACTCAAGGGTTCTGATCAATTGTTTTCGGATAAAGAATTTCCTCTTCACTGCGTGGATGCTCGGAAGATTTCGGAAGTGTTTGTGAAAGCTAAAATATCTTCTGAAAGTTCTCAATCTCTAAGTCCAACATCTAAATGGGTGCATGATCAACGTCATCAGGTATATGATTCTCATTCTGATCATGCTAGAGATATTCATGTGTGTTCTTCGCAGGTATATCTTAAGTGGGACAAATCAACTCGAATTTGTTATATTTGCAGCCAAAAAGGGCACATGGCAAAAGATTGTCCACTTCCTGCTGAATCAAATTCAAGGTTTCACAAGAAACCAGTTTTTGGTAAATCTGCCAACAAAAAGTTCTTTGATGAAAAAGGCAGAGTTTTTGATGAATTTGAACCTACATTCTTTCAAAAACAAAAACGTTTTGTTCCAAAGTTTTCAAAGGATCAAAATGTAGGTTCATCATCACAGTCACCTGTGACTGTTTCATCGAAAACTGAATTACCAAAACAACAGGACTGGAAACCTAAGGTGGTTTCAAAGCAAAATCAGGACACTGGTCGACCAGAAGCGATTCGCTTCGGGTCATTTGTGAACTAATCAGGTTGTCCAGTGTGCAGGTACTTCTAGAATACCTATCGACGATTGAAAAGTTGTTGATGGAGTAGTATTCTGCTTAATTTAAATTTAATGACAAATTTTTCTCATATGCAAATTTTCTGAATTCTAAAATCTGAACCATATCCGTGTTGATTGATCAATTTTCTTTGCTTACGTTTTTTCTCAAAAAGCCAAAAATAGAGTCTTATTTTTGTGTAAAATGAAAATCCAAAAATAGAGTTTTCATTTTAAGGGGGAGAATTGTAAGTAAGGGTGAGTAATTGAGAAAGAGCATGTCATGGCAAGAAGGTGAATACATGCAATATATATAAGGAAGGAAGGTGAATACATGCACAATATAAAAATTGTGAGAAATTGATCATTGGGAAATGATGGTACATTGGCATACATATCTGACTCATGGATAAAGTAGATGAAAGGGCCATAAGATCATTGTTTGATGTGCTTGGTAGGCTCGACAAATCAGAAAGTATTCAGATGTGATATACATTAAATGCTAATGCTTGACCAAGTGGACAACATCTTGATGCGTATTTCATGACACAAAAAGAAAAATAAGTGTGACAATAGTAATGAGAAGTCACTGTGTACACATGTGTTCATTTTGCAAAGATTTAAACTTGTTTGATATTCTTTATTTTGTCAAACGATCGGACTTTCTCTGCGTGTCCACAAAACCGACCTGATCGTTGTTCGTTTGACGTTCTGCTTTATTTTCTTTGGTGTTTCGTATAACTCATCGGACTTTCTCTGCATGTACGGGAGTACCGACCTGATTGTTGTTGGGTTATACAATCTCAACTTGTTTTATTTTCTTTATTTTGTTAAATCCGAGGCCTTATCTGCGTATCGAAAGATCGACCTTAAGGTAGACGATTTAACGTTCTTATTTCTTTTTGCATGGAACACAGTTGACTATATCATGAAAAATATTATGCGTTGTGAAATTTCACAAGTGCAATCACACAAAAGAAAAAGAAAGACAAACAGAAATTGTCTGAATATGTCTGATAGTGTGGGGTACACTGATCAAAGCAAATCTAATCAATACCTTAACATATCCAAATGTTATGAGTATGATTCTGTCTGAGCTTAAGATGGACAAATTATACCAGCAATCGACATGACTTGTGTGCTTCAATTAGTTGAAATTGAAGTGTAGTTCAGTGTGTTATGATCAATATGATCCTATATAATGATCTTTCTCATACCAAAAATAGTGTCTGATTCTGTATTGCAATTTCATTTCATATCAAGAAAAGTACAAAAAGATTTTTGGTGTGTTTTAGCATAAATTTGAAAAATCAAAAAGATTTTAGGTGTGTTTTAATATAAATTTTCAAAAAGCCAAAAAGATTTTGTTTCTGCTTTATTTTCGATCTGATCAACACGTGATATAAAATCATTTTTTTTCAAAATCATATCTTGGAGTCCTGAAGAGACATTTTGCACCAAGATTATTTAAGTGTTAATGCAGGATGCTGCCGTGCAAGCTATCACAACTTCAAGTCTTCTGAAGCTGTTGATAAAGACCAGCGATATACTAGATATCATCAAGTATTCAAGATCAAGCTACGATTGAGTTGAGGAGGAGTTTGTTCGAAGATTCATTTCATTGGATAAACGGATTCTTTACGTGAGGGGGAGCTTGATTGAAGATACATATTTGATGATGTTGAGAAGAAAAGAGAAGAGATACTGCACACGACGAGGGGGAGTTTGTTGATACCTGAAATGTGCGTCGTGTGAAGTATCGAACAAAGACCAAGTTCAAACCAATATAGGGTTGGCCGAACCTGGTCCGAACCTGAAGTTCGGACCGGCCGAACCAGGGGTTCGGAGGACGTTCGGCCAGTCGGGTATATATAGTAGTTTGGTCTTTGTGTTTAGCAGTTCTGAGCGTGCGAGATTACTGTTAAGTGTGTGTTTCTGAGTGTGTTTCTCTGTGTCAATTCTCTGTGGTTTACTGGTTGTAATTGTTCTCGTTTGATCAATAAAACAATCGGTTATTTACGTTTCGATGTCCGATTAGCTAGATCGAGTAGACGATCCGATGCTCACGCATTTTCAAACGTTACGTTTAATTACGTGACACGTTGTCACATAAAATTATAAAATAACATGTGAATATATATATAAATATATCACATAAAACTGTAAGTTTGATTGCCACATAAACTGATAAAATGTAAATGTAACCATATTGTATGATTTACATAAAATCATAGGATATAAACGTCTAGACCTAAGAGCATGCTCGTACAGTGAAGGTTACACAAATCTTAGAATATAAAGTCAACACAAGTCGATCTTATAAATGTTCTCACAACATTTATAATAGGTTAGGTTTAGGTTAAATCAGGAAAAGGCCTGAAAAGTCGGGTTATCACATACATGACATGTAACGTTAACTATTCTAGTTAACTAAGATAACGGAAGTTATTAACGGATTTCACCTGAAAATTACTAGTTGTCACAAGTTTCAAGAAGAATTGGACCTGTTTTCACAAAATTGGGTTGTTGAGAGTCTTTTGAAGAAGCCAAGAGAAGGTCATTTGATTGAAGGTTGAGGGAATATAATTTGGAGGCTATGATTGAAACTGAAAGGCAGAAACTGATTGATATTGCTTCAAGTATGCCCAGCAAACTAGTGAAGAATGATGAAAATTATGCATTGCTGAAGAAGGTTAAGAGGCTTCTTATTATCAGAAATTGGAAATCAGAAGAAGAAGTAACTCAAATGAAGGTTAGGGAGCTATGAAGTTTGATTGATTACATCTTTCAAGAGCTCAGAGGAGACAGTGTTGTTGTCAACCCAAACCTGGTGTTGCCCCTGCCATCAGATATCACTTCAGGCATGGCAACTAACATTTCTGTTAAACCAGAGTTTGATGATGTTGCAAATATCCTAACTCCACCTTCCTTTATCTTTGGGCCAAACCGTAAACCTACAGCGATTTCATCAGCATCTCAGTCACTTCCTCACATACCTTACAAACCAACCACAATTTCCATGAAAGTTGCCACTAAACTCTAAAACCTAAAATACAGAACTGACAACTTCACCCAAATTATTCCTTTCAAGAAGAAACATGCTCCTATTATTGATTTTTCAGATATATTTCCACCATCTCCTCCCACAGGCCCAACACCTGAAGCCAGTAGACCACAAACTTAAAGATCCCTGCCACCTCTTACCATAAGAGAACCTTCAACCACCAGTGCTCCTACCCCACCTACTGATGTATAACGTGGTCCCTATTCTCCATCATCAAAAAGGAAAGACCCTGCTGGGCAAGAATCAGAAAATGATTCTAATGATGAGAAGAAAAAGAGAAAGAGGAGACTGATGCATGCTAAGAGAAAGAAAGATCAAACACCAAAGAAGAAAGGCCCACCCAGACAGAACAAAGTCATTGGGTGGACAGTCAATGAAGATTATTTTTATTCTTTTGGTAGTTGTATTTGACTTTTTGTTTAACGGTTTAGATTAAATTGTTTGAGATCAATGGTTGTCACTGATCTCATCAGCACTATATATAGCTTAGTTAGCTCTTAGGTTACACACGGTTCTTGATCAAATTGTAATAGTGTAACTTTGAGTTAATGCAAATAGTGCCGAGTATTTTATACATCGTTGTTACTATCTTTATGCAATCAAACACTTATATTGTACAAGAGAACTAAAATATTCTTAGGTAAAGTGAAATATAACTTCATTCCGCAGGGTTATATTTACAAGTAGAGGGTTTCTTGTTAAGTTAAAGTCTAATTAACACCAATCCTACACCAATAATCTTTATATGTTATTTGGTGTTATTTACATTTGCATTGATTTCGTTAGTGCGTGTTCCTAGTGTTCGACACCCGATTCTATTCTCTAGGATATATACTACACTAGTAAGCGATAGGTACACTTAACTTCTTGTGCGTGAATTGTCCTTTTGATAGTTTTAGGTTTATAAATTTAAAACTCGTTTTCATACAATAGTTTATCAATATCGATATACAACTCGTGTGCATCAGACGTCAGCTAAGAATAAATCCAGTAATCCGCTAAGCATCATGTAGTCCGCTAATAAGTAGCAAGTCCGCTATGTGTAAAGCCAGTCCGCTAAGCTTTAGTCCGCAAAAACATTCAAGTTCGCTAAGGTAAAACTTAAGTTCACTAAGAGCAAACCCAAGTTCGCTAAGAGCAAACTTTAAATTCCAAAATTCTCCAAGTTATCATTCTGAAAGGTTCTTCAGAAGAGCTTCACTAGGAATACTCAACGGTGAAGGCTTTACCAGGGCTCACCGAGAAGTTTGAGATCGGTATACTGGTGCAGCTCGACCACTCTTCTTGAACCTTGAAGAATACAATTTGTTTCATTGTCTTCAATTAGCCAGTAGTCAGCATCCTTCAACACTTCTCTTTTCATTTTACCTGCATTAACAAGTCTACTACACCCCCAATTCAAAAAAAATTAGAAAATAATTGGCATCATAGCATTCATATGGCTTTAGAAGCATTGGAATGGTCTGCATTCTCTGATAGTAGATGATCTTCAAGCAAAGAGTCTAATTGCTTCAGCACCTTCTCTCTCGATCACCAGTTCATGTGTCTTCCCGCTGTAATACCAACTTATGATAGGAAAAGTCTTCTGATTCTCTGGAACTTTCTTAGATTTAACCTCCACTCAAATATTTCTGAACATACTGCGATGAGGTGCATGTTGACGCTTCTTCTCCTCAAGCTTCTCAGCTTTTCTCTCTTTTTCAATAAATTGCAGGTTCTTCTTGAACTAGAAAGCAGCACCGATCTGTGAAACAACATCACTTCCCTTTTTGTTGTTAGTGTAGTTAACTAGATCCTGGTACATCAGCTGTCTAAGTTCCTAAGAGAACAAACTACGCAAGGCTCTGAAGTCTGTGAAGAATTGAGCATAACCATTACGCCTTTTCACGATGAATGCATCAAATTCCTCATTATATTTCCATCCAAAAATCTTCATCCCATGGTTGACGTTCGGTATGGTAGGCATGTTTTTCGGGTTCTTGGCGGTGAATTGCACCATTGCCTTTGTATTCGGTGCCATTTCTCCCCAAACATCATACAAATGAGGAGCATTTCTCCTTCTCAGGGCATCAACATGTTCCTTCTCTCTGAGCCTCATTTGTTCCTTCTTTGCCAAGCTGACGGTCTTCCTATAGTCAATCACAAACTTTTGGAGGTCTTTGAGTTGCTTCCAAATGTATGATTTTCTCTCTAAGTTCTTGAATTTTAAAAAGTCACGTAGGTCATTAAAGGATATCTTGTGGGTAGAGGAAATAATGTAGTCCTCAGATTCAGGTTTAGGAATTACTTCAGATGAATCTTTAGGAGGAGGACCATATGTTTTGTAGATTTCTTGCATTATATCAAACAGATGGTCTCGGATCGGGGTAAACTCAATGGTTTTGTTTGTATCCGCGAAGGGATTCATCAGGGGATCAGGTTCTTTGCCAACAAATTTATCTTTAGGCAGATGAGAATCCATCTTAGCTCGTATATAGTGTGGTCAACTCAAAGTCAGTCAACTACATCAGATAATCCAAGGGAATTTTGTTCTTCATGAGTGACCTGACCATGCGAGCAGTTTTAAACATGTCAGAATCATCTACGTCAGTTCCTGCAAGAATTGTAATGATGCGAAGAGTAGGCTCTTCTGTTCTAACTGTCTCAGAACGTTATGGCAAGGTGTTCGAGCCTTTTTTGTATATGATAACTGGTGGATGACCGAATTGATATCTTCTCAAGACTCGTGCTTTTTCTTCAACCACTATGTTCTGTTCCCTTCGAGTTTCATTGCAGCTTGTCGGGATTTTTCTTTCTCTTCAAGTTTCTTTTGGTGCTCAACAGCTTCCTCTTCAGGAGTCAATGCTTTATTTCCTTTGTCTTCGGCTGTACCTAGAGCTTCTCTGTCAGAGGAACTTGGTTTCTCAATAAAATGTTCGTGTGGTTCTGTCACTGCAGCATAAACATCTTCTTCTTGATCGAGTGAAAACTCAACAAAGGGAGCTACAAAGATTTGTTCTTTTGGAGCAGTCTCTGTAGCAACATTAGGAGCAGTGTGGGTAGAAGAGTCTTGATCATCACCTTCTTCAAGGTCAACAACTTCAATGTTTGCTGATTCAGTCACTGGAACATATGGGACAATATCCAAGGCAGGAAATTCATCTTCAGCATGCTGAATGGCAGAGATAGGAACCTATACAAATATATCATCTACTTCTATCTTCACTTGAATTGGAGTTGTGAAGAGTGGTTCCATCTCTTCATTTTCACTATCAATCATATCCAGATCAATGTAGTTTAGTGGGTTGGCGTCGTTCATGAGCACTTGCATTCTCTCTTCAAGCGCAAACATATCAGCTTCATCACCAAAATCTACATATAAGGATGTTCCTCATAGGCAACCTCATCTATATCATCCTCAATTATCTCAATTTGTATACCACATGAGTTCCTTCTTGAGATGATCTTTTCTGCATAATATTCCCTGAAAATAGCCATAGCAAAGTCTAGAAAGGCTGATTCAACATACATGTGATGGACTTCTTCATTCAAAGGGACTATAGTAGTGGATGTGGATGTTGTTGCCTCGATATGAGGAGCCAGGGATAGTTGAAGAGCCCTGTTCGTGGCAGCTTCATATTCCATGCTTAAAGGGCCTTCAATAGCATCAAGAGATCTAGCAGCTTGAGAAAATCTAGGAAGCTTCAGGTATTCAGGAGCATGAGCTAGCTTCTTGATTGATTCCAGGACATTATTAATAGGTTCCATCATGAAGGAGGCTATTGACAAAAGATTCTTCGTCATTAGAGAAATTAAGCTCATCTCCTTCAATGAAAGTATCAGCATCAACCTCGAAATCATTGTCATTCAATGGACCAGAGGCTTCATGAACGCCAGTTGTGTCTTTGCCAGTAAGGACAGGAGTCAAAGAATCAGGAGCAGGGATGTCACTCCTTTCAGCTACTTGATCAGATTGAGTTAGTCCTTCAGGTTGTTCAGAACCATGATCACCGGTATCATCATCTGGTTTATCAGTTTATTATTTATCTTCACTAGATTTGGCAAGTAAATACTTAAGTCTCTGAATTTCTACAGCTTGCTCCTCAATGACTCGGGATTGGTCACCAATATTTTGATTTGCAATTTGCAGAGTACATTTCAACTGATCATTTTGACTTTAAAGATTAACACTTTAGCCTGGAGCCCTAGAATCAACTCGCATTCAGAAACTAACGTGCTTGTACCGAAATCACTAGCTATTTCAACTGTGGTAGTAACAACTTCAGCAAGATTCTCCAAAGGTCTCATATCCATATCAATCCTTTCAACTTGTTCTGTAGGAGGTGGAGACACAGTTGTTGATACTGAAACTGGATCAGGTTAAGTAACCGATGGCCCAATAATTTCAAGATTAAAAGGTGGAACGGGCTTTCTCCTAGCCTTAAGTTTGTCTTGAAAAGAATTCTTCCTTTTCTCCTTGACTTCAAAAACTTTAGTAAAGTAGCTTGGATCAGCAGCAAGAACTTGTTGCATTGGCACTTGATCAATAACAACTGTCTTGTAGGATCGGTGTTAATTAGATTTGAACTTAACAAGAAACCTTCTACTTGTAAATATAACCATGTGGAAAGAAGCTATATTCCACTTTACTTAAGCTAATTTTAGTTCTCTTGTACTATGTAAGTGTTTGATTGCATGAAGATAGTAACAACGATGTATAAAATACTCGGCACTATTTGCATTAACTCAAAGTTACACTATTACAAGTTGATAAAGAACCGTGTGTAAACAAAGAGCTAACTAAGCTATATATAGTGCTAGATGAGATCAATGACAACCATTGATCTCAAACGATTTAACCTAAACCCTTAAACAAAAAGTCAAATACAAATACCAAAAATATATACTTCGACAGATGGGATATCTTGCGTGTGATCAGCAACATTCTACTTTGGAAGAGCGGCTTTGATAGATTTGGAAGTAACCAAGAAACTTTTGTAGGATTGGACGACTGAAAAGACTTCTCAAGAAAAGTCCGGTTGAACTCATTATCTGGTGGATAATCGAGTTCACCCAGAATATTCACTATAGGACAAAATTTTCTTCTTTCGGTTAAACTGCTTGTTCCGCTTGAACTTGAGACTTCCGCTCGAAGTTCAACTTCAGCCGAAACAACTCAAAGTTGGCTTTCAGCTGGAAATCTCCAAAGTGATATTCCTTATAATCCCCCTAAGCTGATGCTATCAAATTTATTTTCCATCTTCGAAGCTATTTCCAATAAATTGACTTGTATTGAAAATTCTTCAATTTTCAGTTTACTCAAGTCATCACTAGGGCTGTTCTTCCTTCTAATTATAAACTTGCTTTTCTCTTCTGTTTGCAATTTCTCCTTTCCTTTAACTGAAGAAGAAGAAGGCATAGTGGAAGTGACTGTTGGTGTTGCTATGATGGTTGGTTTTCTTATGGTAAAGGGAGGTAATGGAGGAAAGATATCACTCATATCCATGGTAGGAGCGGGTTTCTTTGGGAATGGGATGATGGGAGTGAAGTTATCGGTCCCGTACTTGGGATAAAGATACTTGGTTTTTCTTGGTTGAAAGGGTTTTAACTTGGGAGGTCCTTTCGGCAAAGTGGCTAAGCTTGGTCTTTTAAGGGGTTGGAAACATATCAGTAATGAAGGGAGGTGGTGCCACTGGTGCATCAGAGTATTCTACAGGTTCAGGCTTAACAAAAGGCAAGTTTGACATACCTGATGTTGTTATAGAAGTATCTGGCATTACCAATGAAGGATTAACAACAAACTCTTCTCCTTTCAGCTATCAATATATGAGATTAATGTAGCTGCAGAGTTCTTTGACCTTCATATTGTACACTTCCTCTTCTGACTTCCATTCCCTTACTATCAAGATCCTCTTTATTTTCTTGAGGAGCTCATAGTTATCATCATTCTTAAACAACTTAGTAGGCATCCTCAAAGCCATACCCATTAACCTTTCCTTTTCTGTATCACTCATCTTGACCAAGTCATATATTTGCATCCTCCAGTCAGCCGATGTCCTCTTGGCTTCTTCAAGTGTTCCCTCAACAACAAAATCAATTGAGTACAGTTCAAGCTCTTCTTGATATTTTTTTGCTAACCTTTCGAGTTCAGCAGCCATCCCGGCATCTTCTACCATTTTGCTTATAGCTTCAGATTCTAGAGTATGAAAAGATGAATAGTTAAAGCAATGTTAGCTTGAACTTGCCCTTCACTTTGGATTTTCTCTTCAGCTTGGATTGACTCATCAGTTTGAACAGTCTTCAAGGCAATCAGAGTTTAAGCCACATCCTCAGTATCATCTCCAGGTTGAGTTTCCGGTTGATCTTCTGGAAACTGATCAGTTCCAAATATGGATTGATTCCAGCTAAACACGGGGTCAGGTGAATTTTCATCTATCTTAATTACCTCAACCTGAGTTTCGTCTTGGACTCCCGGTTGGACTTCCGGTTGGCTTCCGGTTGAACTTCCGGTTGATCTACAACTTGGTTTTCAGCCTGAGCTTCAGTCACCACCTGTGGTGGGGTGACCTCAACTCCTTTATCAGCCAACTCAATTACCTTTGTTCCTTCACCTTCTCCTACTACATTTTCATCTACCCCTTCGGTCATAGTTCCTACAGCTGCAGTTCCTGTACTTTCTTCCATATTTTTAGCTTAAACATTCTTTGTTGTTGCTTTGCTGGTGGAGGCTATGATCTGTTCATCTTGATCAAAGGCTTTTTCAGCCAGAAATATCACATCCTTCAGCAGCCTTGTGATCATGTTTACATGCTCAGGGAGAGCACCAACAATTAGCATGGAAGACTGAACCAGTTCAGTGAGGTTGGGGTCTTCAAATGGTGAGACAGCTATCAGCTGGCTACTCTTCACATTCACCCAACTTTCTTCAACTGAGAAGGGTTGAACACCAGCTTTCTTACAGGCAGAGGCTCTCACTTCAGCCGGAATCCTTTCTTGTTCATCAATCTCCCTTATGGCAGGTGTTGAGATAAGCTTCTCCCCAATTTGACAGTATCAGCTTCAGATGTACTTGGGTTTGAAGGTCCTGCTTCAGCCTGAATAGGAACACTCTGACCTTGAACCAAAATGGTGCCACAGTGACATTAAGTAAGTCAACTTGTTGTTGGAGTGATTTGTATAAGTTCGTTAATTCTGGTAGTGTCATGTTGTCCTCAACTGGCTTTTTACCAGTATCCCTGGATGAAACCAGGTATTAATCCTAAATTGATCAACCCTAGTACCCATGGCTTCTTGGCACCTAGGATTCCCTTCTTCGGTCTCAACAACCCTTGGCTCTAGTGAAGGACCCGTAGGTGCTGATTCAGATAAGATTGCCACAGATTGTGTCTTATTGATGTTACTACTAGCACCAAGGTCCAGTGGGGACACATGGGCAGCAACAGCCCTTTCTGTATGAATCTCATCATCACTCCTGAGATTCACCTCTGGTGAAGAGTGGGGGCTCAATGTAACAGGGTCAAGATCCATCAAAATTTTCTCATGTAATGAGGTTGGTGAGTTAATAACATCCTCATTTGGATCAAGATTGAATACCTTGTCATCCCGGATGTTAGGGGATGTAGGGTGAGAACCTTTTGGATGGGGATTGTACATCCTTGTCTAATGACTCCCCCTCAAAATAAGGTTCGCCCCTAAGAGATAATCCTAGTTTTGTTAACTTCTTCTTGGGCTTTTTGCCTTTTGCGGGGCTAGAAGCTTCCGGTTGGTTGGTGGGCATATGTGGAGGAGACCTAGAAACCACATTTCTCTGTCTTTTGAAAATGACAGGTGGGGATTTGGATGAGGAAGTGGCAGTGGTAGAAGAATGAGTAGTGTACTTCCTCGTTTTGGAATGGTAAGTTTTTAGAGCAGAGGAAGTACTTCTAGATATGGGATTAGGAATTATGGGGCTTGTAGTCATGTCATCTTGAGCAGATTGCTCATTTGCAGCAACAGTCTCTGTTTGAACCTCAGCTTGTGCAGGTTCATCAGGAAACTGCCTTGGAATTGGCAGGGGATGGTCTGTATCCCTTCCAAGAAAATACTGTCTTATTCAAGGCTAAGTTAGAAAATGTTTTCTCATTTAAAAGCTTTTGATCCAAAATTGAACCACCCAAATACTGTCTTATTCAAGGCTAAGTTAGAAAAAGGTTTCCCCTTTTGATGGTCATTACTTTGCATTAAACCACCGTATTCAATGTCTCTGAACAGTGGCAGGTACTTCTTGGAATCCACAAACACATAGCCATTTTCATCCTTCAGTTTTAACACTTTTCCGACTTTTGCCTCAGTTATTTCCATTGTCGTGCCCTGAACTGTTGACACGATTGCTTCACCACCATTGCTATCTTCGACTACCCTGGCAATGGGACCAAAATTATTCCATAATCTCTTCAAAAATCACTGCTTCAACTGTTAGCGCGTTATGAAGATGGGAATTCTTAAGGAACTCGATCATGCCGTTGTAAATGTCAGTTTTACTGGGTGCTTCGAGATAGGTTACCAGATTGTGTTCCACAGGGAACTTCGAATCACTAGCATGCTTCTTGCCACTTGTGCTCGCCTTGGGAGCCATCGTTGATTTGAGTTTCGAGAGAGAAATTGACGGTTTTGGGAAGTTATCGAGAAGTTTGGACAGAAATTTGGGAGTGGGGTTTGTAAGAAATGGGGAAATGACGGTAAACTAGGGCATTTTACCTTTTCCGTCGGCTACGTGGAGGAGAGAGGTTTTAACGCAACCGTTCAGTAACTGATGTGACTTGTGCTTAGCGGTTTATACGGTAAAACACGCTAAAGCATGTCATTATCCAAAAGGATATTTACTCAAACCTCGGATATTTAATGGCTAAAACTTAATGGGTAATTTATTGTGTATCCGCTTAAAAAGTTGTGCCTTCCAGGTAATTAAATGAAAAGTACCTTTGACTCGTTGACCCAGAACTTAAAGCGGAACCCATTTTTTCCTTTATTTTAAAAAACTAAATTTCTTCCTTTTGAACTTCAAGCGGATAATTTTTCCGCTTGGAAGAATTGTTTTCAAAAACTTTTTCCATGTAAGTTACAAAGCATTTTTCCGGTTGAAGTTCACCTGGAGATTTTCAAAAGTTCTTTTCTCACAAGATGAACCGGAACTTGAA
>JBCNJP010000009.1:44695487-44718225 GCA_039602395.1 Deinandra increscens subsp. villosa | reverse complement strand
CCATCACCAATCTCCCCCTGAGCTTTAAACTTTTCCATCAAAAATTTTATTTGCTCACTCATCGTCACAAGCATTGAATTCTGAGTTTCACTTGCAAGGCTCAAACGTTGAATTTGTTTATCTTTAGCCAAATTCTCTGCCCTCAATTCTTCATTACTAGCCTGTAGCTTACCAACTGTAGACTTCAGGCTATCAAGCTGTTGTTGCTGATCATGAAGAGCACTCTGAAGAATACTAGCCTGAGAAAACGACACAGAACCTTGCTCAAAATTGAAGTTGATGTCTAGAGAAGCATTTGTAGTTGTAGCTGTGGAGAACACCGGAGTTGTGGGTGTAGAACCCATAGACTGAGGAACAAACTGCGCACCAGCACTTGCTGAAGGTGCCGTGCTCACAGTTGTCGATCTTGTTGCATTCATCAGATCACGCAAGAAATCAGCCTGCACATCAGACACCGAAGTCTGAACAGTTGTAGTAACTTCTGGCACAGACACAGAAGAAGAAGACATCCCAGAACGAGGCTGTAAAATATATTGCTGAGTCCTTCTCTTCTTGCCTTTACCACCAGCTGATATTGACTTCAATCTTCGTTTGGAACCAGCAACTGATTGCTTTCCTTTACCATGTACAGAATCAGCTGAAGGATCATAATCTTCGTCAGAAGCAGATGAGGCTACTTGATCATACACACGACCCTGGTATCGGTCATTGCTTTTGTGCTGGCCCAGACGATATGCTAGATGAGCATCACTACATTTCCTCAACTTCACATACTTTGAATTAATCAAGACACGGACAAACGGATCGTTTGTATCCGATAAGTCTTCAGAGTCAGCTCCCATATTCAGAAACACATCATCATCTTCAGATTCATCAGATTCATCTATCAAGGTATTCACTGCAGCTGTCTCAGTCACACTTAACAAGCAATGTAAATAAAACGACTCAATCTCATTAACCAATTGAACGATTACAAGAGATTCAGAGTACAAAACACTAGTTCTCACACACACAAGCTCTCATGAACAACTAGTAAATTACAAGACAAACGACCTATTTATAGACTCCTAAAACCTGTCCTCCGAACCTGGAGATCGGCCAGAGTTCGGAGCCGCCGAACCTTGGGTTCGGCCAAGGTTCGGCCAGTACAAAAACTAGGTCAAAACTTGTCTTCAACAATCTATTCGATCCAGCCCGTTGCCACATATAATGTACCAACAAATCCAAAAAGATTTTAGGTGTGTTTTAGCATTATCTTAGAAAAGTCAAAAAGATTTTATTTCTTATTTGTTTTTGACCAATCGACATGTGATACAAAATCAAATTTCAAAACTATATCTTGGATTCTCGAAGAGAAGTTTTGCGCCAAGATTAAATTAGTTTTCAAAAGAAAAGGAAACCGCGTTTCTATCTTCTGAAATTGCAGGTTACATGTGTCAAGACTCAAGCATGGTGAAAGGGGGAGTTTGTTATATCTTTCACAAGAGGATCTTGAAGATTAAAGATGATTCAAGAGTGATCCAGCCATGCAAGCTCTATCTCTTACGGGATTTCAAGTTGAAGATCGGATACAGCGATGTTGAAGATTGAAGACTGAAGTTTTGTTAGAATATAGATACACTACACGTTAAGGGGGAGTTTGTTAGAGAATATACCTATGCTATGATGTGTCTCGTGTATTGTATCTATGTGAGTGTGTCTTAGTATGAGTTTTAGTGACAATATCATTGGCGCCGGACCAAATGGTCCGCCAGACCAAATGGTACGCCCGTACCATTTGGTACGCAGCCTGTTTAGTCACTAAGTATAAATAGGTTGTGTTAGAATGATAGCAAAACACTTCTGTCATTCTACACCTTTCTGTGTGTGTTTCTAGAGAGAGAACCTAGAGAGAACTTGTTTGTATCTTCAAGTGATCAATACAAAATCTCTTATTTACATCTTGTGTTCATTACATTGATCAAAGCATGCAGTAGTAAGATCGTATCTCGGTTTTACACTTTTTACCTTTTCCGTCGGTTACGTGGAGGAGAGAGGTTTTAACGCAACCGTTCAGTAACTGATGTGACTTGTGCTTAGCGGTTTATACGGTAGAACACGCTAAAGCATGTCATTATCCAAAAGGATATTTACTCAAACCTTGGATATTTAATGGTTAAAACTTAATGGGTAATTTATTGTGTATCCGCTTAAAAAGTTGTGCCTTCCGGGTAATTAAATGAAAAGTAACTTTGACTCGTTGACCCGGAACTTAAAGCGGAACCCATTTTTTCCTTTATTTTAAAAAACTAAATTTCTTCCTTTTGAACTTCAAGCGGATAATTTTTCCGCTTGGAAGAATTGTTTTCAAATACTTTTTCCATGTAAGTTACAAAGCATTTTTCTTGTTGAAGTTCACCTAGAGATTTTCAAAAGTTCTTTTCTCACAAGATGAACCGGAACTTGAAGTGAAAAACTAAAACACATGATTTTTTAAAATTTGTGATAATTTTCATAGTTTGACAACAGTTACTGACTATGAACTGAAATGGTTTCTAATTAACACAAGAAATTTTCATTTTCTTTTTGTATCAACAGACGGGCTCTTAGACACAAAGGTCTCTTTTATTAAGATTGTGAAAAGGTTTGTGTTAATGAAAGTTTATCATCCAGATGGCTGTGACGAGGTAGAAAAAATCTAGCCTCATCAAAAGCTTTGGTAAACAAATCAGCCAGTTGATGATCAGTGTGAATTTGAATAACTTAATCAAGTTCTTTTCTGCACATTCTCTAATAAAGTGATACCTGATATCAATGTGCTTTGTTTTGGAGTGCTTGACTAGATTGTTGATGATGGATATGGCACTGTTGTTGTCTGCAAAAAGTGGAGTTTCCACGAAGGTGATTCCATAATCAAGCATCTGATTTTGGATCCAAAGGACTTGACTACAGCAGCTTGCGGCAGCAATGTATTCAGCCTCAGCAGTTGATGTAGAAACACAAGTTTGCTTCTTGCACTGCCAGGAGACAAGTCTTTCACCTAAAAATTGACATCCTCCAGATGTAGATTTCTTATCTATATCACATCCTCCATAGTCACTGTCAGTGAATGCTCGAAAGGAGAAGTCAGAGTTCTTTAGGATACCACAAACCCAGTTTTGGTTGACCCTTCAAATATTTGAAATTTCTCTTAACAGCCAGTATGTGAGACTCCTTTGGTGACGACTGATATCTTACACATAAGAAAATACTAAACATAATGTCAGGTCTACTTGCAGTAAGATACATCAGTGATCCTATCGTTGCCATGTACATATGTGCATCCACTTGTTTGCCACTTAAGTCACTAGTTAACTTGTGGGAAGTGGAGATAGGAGTTTTTGCACTTGAAGATTCCTACATGTCAAATCTCTTCAACATATCTTAAATGTATATTGACTGGTTCTGAAAAATCCGAGCTGCAATTTGCTTTACTTGTAATCCCAAGAAGAATTTTAATTATCCCATGGAACTCATTTCAAATTTTGACTGCATCAAAGTTTCAAACTCCTTGCACAAAACAGTATTAGATGAACCAAAAATAATATCATCCACATAAATTTGTATCATCAACATATCCTTACCAACACATTTGACAAAAAGTGTTTTGTCAATTGTTTCTCTCCTGTAGCCATTCTCTAGAAGATAGTTTGAAAGAGTTTCATACCAGGTTCTAGGAGCTTGTTTAAGACCATACAAATCATTGATCAGATTGCACATCCTGTTTGAATGATGGGGGTCTTCAAAGCCATGAGGTTGATTAATATACACTTCTTGTTCCAGCAGACCATACAAGAATGCACTTTTGACATCCATCTGAAATACTTGGAAATCTTTGAAGGCTGCATTGGCTAGAAAAATTCGGATTGCTTCCAATCTAGCCACAGGTGCAAAAACTTCATCATAATCTATGCCCTCTTCCTGTACATAACCTTGCACAACAAGCCTTGCTTTGTTTTCAATTTCAACGCCCCTGTCATCTTTCTTGTTACTGAACACCCACATAGTGCCAATTGGTTCTGCTCCATTAGGCAGGTCTACCAATTCCCAAACTTTCTGCTTATTGATTTGAAATAACTCTTCTTGCATTGCCACTACCCAGCTATTATCTTTCAATGCATCAGCTACCTTATTAGGTACTTCTTGAGACAAAAATGCAACATGCAAACAGAAGTTTGCATCAGCAGATTTACTTCTTGTCAACAATGGTGCTGAAACATCTCCAATAACATTTTCCAATGGATGATTCTTGTTGATTCTTCTATCTTGAAGCATAGGGAATTCGTGGCTTCTTCCATTTGTGGGTATATTGAGCCGAGGAAGTATGTGATCAAGCTCAACATCACCAATGTGTGACACAGGGCCGTCAGTCATTTTCCAGTTTATCAGAAGAGAAAAGGTGTAGATGTGGCTCCACCTTATAAAAAGTTGATTGGACACTTAACTTATGCAAATTATGTGGCTCCTGCAAATGGTGCTCCAAGGCATGATGATAGCTCGGAAGATAAATAAGAGTATGGTGATAATGGTGAGACTGTAGATATTGTTCAAAATCAAGTTGAGAACCCAGAACCACAAATTCAGAATCAAGAACATGTCATTCAAGAACCTGTACCGCAACAGCTAATTAATCAAGATCAAGTTGTTTAAGAACAAGTGTTACAAGATCCGATTGTTGATGCTGAAAGGGTTAAGCATGTTGTTGTTAATGTTCAAGATGATGAGTTGATGAATGATGTTGATGCTGATGTTTCTGCTGCTGATTATGTTGATGATGATCTTAGTTCGTCTGGTACTGATTCAGATTCTGGTGAGTATGTTTCGTTTACTCATAACTCCAGAGGTGTTACCGTGAGAAAAGGTTCGAAAGCTCACATAGCTTATTTAATGCCTACAAATCAAGATACTTCAATGTTTAAACAACATACAACTCAACTTAATGATTCTAAAACTGATATTGATCCGTCATATATTCCTGAAATGGAAGAATCAGGTTCAAGAGTTGATACTACCCGTAAGAGTAAAGCTCCAATGCAAGCAACTGGGTCAAAACGTCTGAAAACCATGTCTCGACCGAAGATGTTGGTGAAATGTGGATCATTTCTTGCTGATTCCTGAAGAGCTTTGCTTGGTAGTTCACCTAGAAAGAAGCAGAATGTCTCTAGTACACAGTATTCTGTTCCAGTTTCAACCACAACAACCACTACTGATATTCCAATATCTGATATTCCAACTTCTCCAATTCGAAAGATTACATTCAAAGCTCTTGCAGTTGTTACCTCTGCAACTACAACAACAACTTGTCATCCTGCTTCATCAAATGTTATTCCAGTTGATCGTCAGCTTGCTTTTCTTACATCTCAGCTTACTGCATTGCAAGAGACAGATCGTCAAAGATCTTTGGAGATTCAAGAATTGAGAGACATTGTTAAAGTGTTGAAAGAACGTGATGAAGTCAAATATTGGGAGATTAACTGTTTAATGCAGATTTCATCTTCTTTGGGTGAGCAGATAAGTTTTCTGCTGAAATCTTTACCTGCTCAAGGGGAGATTAATGCTGAAGAAACGTGTAAAGAAGATGGTCTGGAATATTTGAATGATGAAGAGGAAGATCCAGAAGGAGGTGTAGGTGGTGATGGTACTGGTAGAGCGGGTACTTCTAGTTTGGCTAGTACATCTATGCCTGGTACATCTCAGGGCGAGAAGGTTGTTGGAGGTGATGAATATGATGTAATTCCGATCTCACGAGGTGTGATTGAAGAAGGAGAATTTATTCATTCATTTATGAAAGAACAACTTGCAAAGATATATGCTTTGAATATGGAAGAAGTCGATAATGTTCCTCTTGCTGAACCTTATAATGATAATGATTCGAGTGAAGACATTGAAGTTGAAAAGGAACAAGTAGAAGTTGAGGATATAACTGCTGAAGAATATCTTGATGATCCAAAAGTGTATGCAAATTTTAAAGATAATGATTCTTCTACGGGTTTTAACTTCTTTGGTAAAGATGATGAAGAGGAAGCGGAACAAGAGTTGAAAAAGAAAAGAAGCTAAGAAAAACTCTGAGACAACTTGGTCTGATAGTTTGGCGGAAGAACAGGAATGTAGAAAATTATTTGATGAATGGATGAAGGAATACAAAGCAAATTATGTACTCCAGTGAAACCTGTGAAGCAAAGACGATATGTCGACATCAATGTGAAGTTGTTGATAACATCATAAGTTGGATGTATGAACCTGAATTGAAGTGTAATGCAATTAAAAAGAAGTTTGGAATCATTTATTTGAAGAATGCTAGAAGATTTGATACTCTACCGGTCTGTGATGTGAGGGAGTTGACCAGAAAGCCATTCTTGAATCATGGTCAAAGTGGTCTTGCTGATTTTTTCCAAATAAATCTTCTGAAAGAGTGTCAAGGAATATTCAGATACTTGAAGCCTCAAAGACCGAAGTATGAGAAGCATCCAACTAAAATCCATTCAATAACTGGAAAACCGCTTATAGTGTTGAAGTACAGAAAACCAGTTCAACTCAAGAAGATTCCTCTAAAGAATTTAGAGCAGAATTTCATTCAAACTTTGAAATGGTGGTATTATGATAACAGAATTGGAGAAGCGGTGATCGTGATAAAAGAAAACAATAAGGTGGTTTGGATTTTCTATCCGATGTGGTTGATGAATTTTTCTGAAGTTGATATCGACAAAATCTATCACAAAAACATTTTGTATCGTATTGATGATTCAGATCAAGCATTGCAATTTCTGAAGGTAATACGAGTGTGTTATGCTTTTGGAATTCATTCTGGAAACAATAAACGGAGATTTTGGAAGAAGACTGAGACGAAAGCTTCTGAAGACTAGCATGATATAAGGGGGAGTTTGTTAGGACAAGTTTTGATGTATAATGCTAGGTCTAGGTGTTTGTTGTTTACATTGTTGATTTTGTAATAGAATGCTCCAGCAAACCATGCGCCGAACCAAATGGTTCGCTAGCAGCGAACCAAATGGTCAGCTGACTTAAATGGTTCACTTCACCAGGTTTGTATAAATAGTTTCGAGTCTCTTTGTTTAGTTTAGAACTTAACTGTGTGTGTTTCCTAGTGAAAGCATTCTGGAGTCTATCATTGTACACTGATTGTTTTTAATACAAAAGGTGTTATTTACATTGTGTTTGTTGATTCGGATTTCTCGTTTGACTTGGCATCCAGTAGACTGATCCATCCTATGTACTTACATTTTCAAATTGATGACTTCTAATTTTAACATAATGACTATACCGATTGACCTTTTGAACCTGTGCGATTGATTTTGTCTGTATGATTCGAACATTTTTATGATTTACCAACCGGTAGTTTCTGATTCTCGCATTTTTGTAATCCTTTATGTTCTGGATAAGCTTCTAAGCTTTGAACCAGAAGGTGTTACACTTTAGGTTAACTTTTCTACTAGTTAACGCCATTGGTGATGAGACTACCTTGTGCCTCAATCCCAGTAACAATACAAAGCTTTTTATGGAAACCCTATTTACACCCATCGAGCATGACCTTCTGGTTATCTATAGCTCATCGTATCATCGACCTTGTATTTTCCATTTTTACGTATTTAGTACACCAAGTTATCCATACATTTGTATATTCCTTAACGCTCCTATTATAACAACTGTCTATTTTTTTTGGTACTCAAATCCTCATCGTCCCTTTTTAGAAAACTTTCATTGATGAACCCCCAACTTAAACTTAAACCTTATGGCCTGTTTAAAATTTTGATCGTCTTGAAATTTGAAACGTTATGATATTTGCACTGAGCGTGCCAACATCTCGACGACCTTCACTAGAATAGCAAACCTTACGCGTCTTACTGGTATTGTGAATGGAACTCTTACACCTTTTGTTTGCACAACGTATTGAGGTTATAATCTCTCACCCCCCCCCCCTTCATTCGAACGTTTGGGAGAAACTTGATGTCCTTTATTTCCGATACAGATATCCAATGTGGTTTGACTAATAGTTAGTAATGGTAGGTAGCTAGTACGCCTTTAAGGTGCTGGTAGTGTGGTGGGTTAGCTGCGGTACACCCTATATATAAACATTGGTGGTATGTTGAATGTGGGACCAGTACCGGACCAAGGATTGACTTTAGAGTCATACATAAGAGCCTCATCTTGAGAAACTCCATCTAATGAGACTCAGCCTCGATAAAAACAGTTTAATGATATTATCTCTAAGATTGCAGATATCTCTTACGTATTCTAGACATACCCGAAATAGTCAAACTTCATGCTTTCAATTGTTCGAGTCTAGAAGAAAACTCTCCTAAAGCGAAATTCCTGCCATGATTCAGACGTGAGTTCTGACTCAGATGAACATCAAGGTTTTGAAAACCATAGATTTTTCCTTATGAATGACGAACCACCTGATCGAATGAACAACTCCAACTTTTAGAAGCATGTGTTATAAAGTAGATCAACTTTCGTTTAAGGGACACTACTTTTGGGTCGACTGCTTTCTTTTTATAAACTCTCTGGCATTCACTGAGGTGATAGCTTGATCCTTTTCTATGAACACCCGATTTATTCTTTTAACCCGCGATAAACCTGCACCAAACCCTAGCAAAAATGCATATAGACATGCAACCCAAGCCAAAGCCACTTTTGAACATCCCGATGCTTTCTGTTTCGCAGACACCCTTTTATAACACTTTCGTACTTTATCTTACTTTCGAAGACCATTTGAAGCAATGTTTTGACAAGAAAGGAAGCACAACGCATGAAGCGCAAGAACACCAAGGAGATTGGGCTCACTGGCGAGCTTAAACAATGAAGATTTCCCTAACGAGACGTTTACTCTATTGGATTGTATAACCGTTAACACGTTCATTTCGATATTTATTTACGCGAATTTCTTGCCAAATCCTGTCAACCACACTACATATTTCTCTCCGACTTCTATACTATCCATTACGTTATTTGCATCCTCCTTGCTGGTATCTTCACCAGTGCTAGTTTAAACTCACATGTCATTGGATATGTAGTTGTGACTATCATAAGTTTGTTATCCCATCGCTTACTCGAATTCACGAACCAAGTCGTTGGCGCTTTTCATCTTAATTTTCTATTCTCATGCTTGATGTCATACGTATTCCTGTACCTCATAGTTTACACTTTGATTTTGTTGTATTTTCACTCTAAATTTGTTTACTCCTTAGCAAAGGTAATGTGCATGATGAAATGTTGTATCATACTCGACACTCGATTTGATTTCTACTTAGACCTCGGTCCTTCTACTGCCAACTTAGTGCATTACCAGTTATGTTTCAGTATGTGATAAATTTTTAAACCATTGAAACAATGATAAATAGTTTCTTTGCTTTTGACCTTCTTATGAGAAATTTTTACAACACATATGTGTTTATGCATGCTAAATTTAAGAATCTAATCCTACGTTTAGGGTATAGAAACTGATTAATTGTTGAAGTGCTGGTTTAAACATAAGTTGAGTAGATTTGCATGATTAGTTATGTGTATAAAAAGTGTTAGGAACCAGAAAATGATATGTCGTGAAGGCATTAACTTGATTGATTATGAAAACCATACATCATACAAGGTCCTAAGTCTCCTACCTTTATGGGAATGACAAGACTGTGTGAAGTTGTCCTGTCAACTTTGCACCGTATGGGTTGTGTTGGTTATTTTATGAACTTATATACTAGAGATATGCCATGCTAGGGTTATATGCAAGTATATCTGATGCTAGGACAATTGTATACGTTGTATGGTAGAACCATCATGATCTATCGCATGTTAGTACGCTTTAACCTTTAAAAGAAATCTTCATGGAGACCTATATGCTATTTGAACTGTTATTATATGAAATGTGAATTTAGATGTTATTATGAATCATTTGAGCTTAATCGGTCATAGCTTTATTAATAACTAAATCAACCATCGAGTCCTCATGTTAACTTGGTCAGACTTGTGTAAATTCTATGTTATTTGCTAGTTGATAGGCAAATTCAGACGTTTACTTTTCGTTGGACCTCGGGTCTACTAAACAAACACTGATTGACTTGATGCACACACAATTCTCTCATACTCAGATTCCTTCGCTTCAATTCACAAGGTCTAGTGGTGAATGCTTCACCTTCAGTAAAAACAAAAAAAAAACAAAAAAAAAACAAAAAAACAAAAAAAAAAACACGAGACCCTAAATGAGAATCTCACTCCTAGCAATGGGTACGATGGCTAGAGGCTACTTGGACGTATTATGGTCCTTTTTCGCATTGAAATTTTGATTTCAGATACTTATGTTACCATGTCACCCAGTTCGGCCTTGCCACAGAACGCGATTCCTGTATTACATTTGTTCGACTCTTCTCGTAGGATAACGCGTGATAAGAAAAATCATTGTCAATACTTTCGATTCGAATTCATTTTGGAAACCTCTAACATCTCCTCATCATCGGGTATACATTCTGGATCATAACATCCATCACTCCTTTTGGAGTAGGAAACCTGAATTCTTTCGACACGTTACTGTCAATTCGACACTTCCACAATTGTTACTGATTTAAATTTTGGGACGAAATTCTTTCAACAAGGGGATGATGTGACGACTGAGAAAAATTTCTTTCTTTTATGACCAACTTGTTAACCACATTATTCAATTTTCTGTACGAAAATTCTTCAACCAGGGGATACGTGACAATTCGTCTTTTCAAGTCTTTTCCTGATTTAAATAAACTTAAACTGATATAAATATTGTGTGAACATTTATGTGATTGACTGGTATTGGCCTTGGCAATTAGGGTTTGTGTAACCATCACTATACGAGCATGCACGTAAGTCTAGACATTTGATATTCTATGATTTTGTAACATCCTAAGATTCAGGTAAATGCATAATTGATAGTTAATATATATAACTATGCTTATATTACGTATTTAACGAGTTAAAGTATTAAGGAATACATATTTATATATATATTATATATAAGTTATATGTATATATGCGTAAGGATATATGTGAGTATGTAGTTGCAAAGATAAGTATTGGATAAATACATGATGATATACGTAATTAGAATCATCATTTTATGTATCTCGAGAGTTAGAGATAATTAGGAATAAATCCTAATAGGTTTTGGGGCTTAAAATAAAAGATATATGAAAGTATAAAGGATAGAAATACACCATAATATCCTAAAATATCTAAATATCTATGTGTCTCAATATCATTCATTTGAATGATTACTTCTTATGACTCATCAAAATTCTATCCTAGTCATATACTTATGTGTCTCAATATCATTCATTGGAATGATTACTTCTTATGACTCATCAAAATTCTATCCTAGTCATATACTTATGTGTCTCAATATCATTCATTGGAATGATTACTTCTTATGACTCATCAAATTTTATCCTAGTCACCATGGGATGTGTCTAGACCATATTTCACACCTTATACTATAAATAGGAGCCTTAGTTCATCATATTCACTTGCTAATTCACAAATCAAAGCTTAGAAAAACCCTAAAACTCTCAAGAACGTTCATAGCTCAAAATCGGTTGATCCAGGAGGTCTTAGAAGCTAATTTTCTGCAGTAAAGATTTATTAGGTATGTATTACAAAAGCCCTCAATAAATTTTATGATTCATAACACCTAGATATGCTTTTTAGGAAAGATCCGAAATTAGGGTTCTTAAGCATGATTCATTAAAATTGAGTAATCTGTTTGGAATTAAGGTCTAATTTTTGGTATGTAAGCTTAAAATAACATGTTTTAAGAAGTATTAAGTTTATTTGATAATTTAAAGAGTTTTGATGATAATTTGAGAACTACGTCAAATTAGGATTTTTAAAGATGATTATCAAATATTGGGCTATCTATAAGGAATTGGGAGTTGGTTTTGGTATTAGAACATGTTTATATATATATTAGATATATATAAGTTCATTAGTGATAATTAATAAAGTATACCAAGCTATTCGGGTACTTAGAAGTTCATGTGGACCGGAAGGGTAAACGCCTGTATACTGGGGTTTCTAGCATAGCGAGGGTGTCGCATAAATCCCAAATGGGACCTGGCATACCTCACTGGGCGATCTCAGAGTGAGCGTTTACTTATAGGAATGTGCGTCTTCATATTATCATTAGAAAAGTTATATTGCCTATAAAGGGCATTTTGGTCATTTTGACCTCTAAGAATATATAGTTTTAGGATTATAGAACATAGAAGATGTTTATGATATAAAGCCTTACATTAATGCAACCCGATACACGATTAGGTTTGGATCGAGGCTTTTAGTGAAGATTCTGCCTGAGATTATTCAAGTAAAGACAAAGGTGAGTCACTCTCTCACTGGGCAATTACTTTTTATAAACGGGATGTGTTGTTCTGTATTTAAGTTTATATTTGACTGCCATTAGAATCTAAAAATGTTGAGGCAAGAAGGGTTAGATACGATCTTGGAAGAGGGCCCATGTGACACATACAAATAGGTAGTATGCATACATATAGACCTAGTTGCTTTGACGATCATTCCTGATCCTGATTTTGTGATCCCTGCCATGGATATACATGTTTATATGATGTTGTAGTCAAAATTTAATTACATATGAACTGCTACATTTATGAAACTCACCAGTAATATGCTGAGCCCCAAATGTTGTCTTTTTCTTTTGGACGTACATCTTAGGTACCCTGTAGTAGTGGATAGCTAGACATGTATATATATATATATACATATGGATATTATATTCTATGATTTTATGTGACATATGTATATATATATATATATATATATATATAATATGCATACGTAATCGTGCGTAACATTTCTACTATTTTTTGTGAGAATAAATATATTTATGGAATTGTAACTACGATTTTATGTAAAACAATCAAGGGTTATATCTTGCAAGTGTTATACGTTAATTATATTTGGATGAACACACGTATTTATACGGTTAAAGTTATCTCCGTTAACTCCGTTAAGTTCATTAACGATTTATAAACTTAGAGGGTTAGTCTTGACACTTCCTAAAGATTATCTTATTTAAACAAACTCTGAGGGACTGGGTTTGCAATTTTTTAATCTTGCTTACTCTCCTTGTTAATTTGCGAGGGGTTGTAGCTACCAACTTGGGAAAGAAGATTGAACGTCCTCATAACCGACGTTCGTCGGCTCTTTTTGATTCCAGTAACCGACCGAACATCAATACCGACCTGTAAATCGAATTAACCCACTACAACATCATTTATCTGCTTATGTTTTTCTCATGATCCACACACTTCTCTATCTCGTCCCCATCGGAAAACTACCACAGAACCCCCGTAAGAAATTGCGGCGAGGCTACACCACCAACTGCTACCGTGAGAGCTGTTCTTGGCTTACTGTCGAGCAACCCAAAGCAACCGAGTCATATATTCGACTTCTTTACTTTTCCGATGACCAGAATCGAGGTCCGGTTCAGTAGGGTTTTATGGGGAAAAAGACAACCGAGCCGCAGTATATATATAACATGTTTTCCGGTTTAGATCCCAAATGAGTCGAGTGGTCTGGTGGTTTGTTGTCCGTTTGTTATCGCCGAGGTCGCCGGTTCGAACCCCGGCAACCCCATATCTTTTTAATATGCTTTCTGAAACTCGGTTCTGTGATCACTGTGCACTCAAAACCATTTACTCGTAAATATTACCAAAACGAACGGCTAGCCTAGTGGTTTAGGCGATTTTATTGGTAACCAGAGGTCACAGGTTCAAATATGATGACCTTCGGTTTTCTAGTTTTATTTTCTTTTATTACTTATTCTACGGACTTGCTTAACCCGAATGAAAATGCGTGAGCATCGGATCGTCTACTCGATCTAGCTATTCGGACATCGACACGTAATTAACCGATTGTTTTATTGATCACAATGAACAATTACAATCAGTAGAACACTCAGTATACAGACACAGAGAACACTCTCAGAAACACACACTTAGCAGAAATCGCACACGCTCAGAACTAACTATTACAATGTCCAAACTCCTATATATACCCATCTGGCCGAGCCTAGTCCGAACCTCAGGTTCGGCCAGTCCGAACTTCAAGTTCGGACCAGGTTCGGCCAAGCCTACTTGAACTTGATCTTGTACATTGCTTGATACTTCACACGACGCACATAGTAGGTATCAACAAACTCCCCCTCGTCGTGTGCAGTATCTCTTCAACATCATCAAATTTGTATCTTCAATCAAGCTCCCCCTCAAATGTAGAATCCGTTTGTTCAATGAAATGAATCTTCAAACAAACTCCTCCTCAACTCGATCGTAGCTTAATCTTGAATACTTGATGGCATTTTAGTGTATCTCTGGTCTTTCATCAACATCTTCAGAAGACTTGAAGTTGTGATATCTTGCACATAGCAACCTGCTCAAACATTTAAATAATCTTGGCGCAAAACGTCTCTTTGAAACTCCAAGATATGATTTTGAAAATTGATTTGTATCACATGTTGATCAGATCGAAAATAAAGCAGAAACAAAATCTTTTTGATTTTTCAAAGTTTATGCTAAAACACACCGAAAATCTTGTTGTTCTTTTCTGAAATGAAATGAAATCACAATACAGAAATAAACACTATTTTTGGTATGAGAAAGATCACTATATGGGATCATATTGATCATAACGCACTGAACTGCACTTCAATTTCAATTAATCGAAGCACATAAGTCATGTTGATTGCTGATATAATTTGTCCAACTTAAACTCAGGCAGAATCATACTCATAACATCTGGATATGTTAAGGTATTGATTAGATTTGCTTTGACCAGTGTACCCCACACTATCAGACATAATCAGACATTTTCAGTTTTTCTCTTCTTTTTCCTTTTGTGTGACAGCACTTGTGATTTTTCACAACGCATAATATTTTCATGATATAGTCAACTGTGTTCCATGCAAAAAGAAATAAGAACGTTAAATCGTCTACCTTAAGATCGATCTTTCAATACGCATATAACGCCTCGGATTTAACAAAATAAGAAAATAAAACAAGTTGAAATTGTACAACCCAACAACAATCAGGTCGGTACTCCCGTACACGCAGAGAAAGTCTGATGAGTTATACGAAACACCAAAGAAAATAAAGCAGAACGTCAAACGAACAACGATCAGGTCGATCTTTCGATACGCAGAGAAAGTCCGATCGTTTGACAAAATAAAGAAAATCAAAGAAGTTTAAATCTTTGCAAAAAGAACATATGTATACACAGTGACTTCTCATTTTGAATTTCACACTTATTTGTCTTTTTGTGTCATGAACTATGCATCAAGATGTTATCCACATGGTCAAGCATTAATATTTAGTGTATATCACATCTGAATACTTTCCGATTTGCCGAGCCTACCAAGCATATCAAACAATGATCTTATGGCCCTTTCGATACGCATATAAGGCCTCGGATTTAACAAAATAAGAAAATAAAACAAGTTGAAATTGTACAACCCAACAACAATCAGGTCGGTACTCCCGTACATGCAGAGAAAGTCCGATGAGTTATACGAAACACCAAAGAAAATAAAGCAGAACGTCAAACGAACAACGATCAGGTTGATATTTCGATACGCAGAGAAAGTCCGATCGTTTGACACAATAAAGAAAATCAAAGAAGTTTAAATCTTTGCAAAAAGAACATATGTATACACAGTGACTTCTCATTTTGAATTTCACACTTATTTGTCTTTTTGTGTCCTTGTTTTGTTTAGAAACCACCTTAGGTTTCCATTGCTGATGTTTTGGTAATTCAGGTTTTGATGATACAATCACAGGTGACTGTGATGATGAACCTACACTTTGAACCTTTGAAAACATTGGAACAAAACGTTTTTGTTTATGAAAGAATGTAGGTTCAATGTCATCGAAAAATCTGCCTTGTTCATCAAAGAACTTTGTGTTGGCAGGTTTATCAAAAACTGGTTTCTTATGAAACCCTTGGGGTAAATCAGCAGGTAATGGACAATCCTTTGCCATATGCCCTGGCCGGCGAAAAATATAACAGATTCTTTTCGTTTTGTCCCATCTTTGATGTACCTGCGAAGAACACACATGAATATCTCGAACATGATCAGAATGAGAATCATATACCTGATGCCTATGATCATGTACCCATTTTGATGTTGGGCTTCAAGATTGAGAACTTTCAGAAGAAATTTGAGCTGTCACAAAAACTTCAGAAATCTTCCGAGCATCAACACAATGAAGAGGAAACTCTTTGTCCGAGAAAAGCTGATCAGAACCTTTGAGCTTATAGAATCTCTCAGGTAGAAATTTATCTGCTTTGAACACTTCCTTCTTCACTTGCTTCATCTTAAGCTTCTTCAAGTTTTGTGGTGAAGATGCTGAAACCTTCTCAGTATTATCTTTCTTCTCATGAAAACCCAAACCAACTTTCTTTCCAGAAATCTTCTCCTCAGATGTAAAATGCCCATGCTTTGCCAATCGAGAAAATTCAGCTTTGACTTCAGTCACATTCTTTTGATCGTAGAAAATTTTCTCATCAAACTCCATCTTGTCACTTGAAGTCGTTGATTTCTCATTGTCAGCAGACGATGAACCAGAAACAAATTTTGGTGCTGGAGGAAACTCAGATTTCTTTTCCTTCTTCTTTGTATTCTTCTTGTTCTTCTTTGTATGCACGACCTTTTCTTCCTTATAAGTAGATGATGAAAATTTTGAATAATCAAACTCATCAACTTGTTCCTTCACGTCTTTGAAGGCTTCCTTGATCTGAGCAGAAGGTGAAGCTGTTTTATCAAACATCTTTACAAAATTCCCATCCTTAGTAAGAAAACTTGTAAATACTTGAGAATTAGAGACATTGTTCAACAAGCGATTTGCATTAATGACTTGAATTTTGAGATCAGAAATTGTCTGTTGAGCATCATCTAACTCCTTCTCAGTAGCTATTAACCGCTTTGCAACTTTATGAGTTTCATATTTTTGCATCCGAAGATTGTCAAGTCCTTCATGTAACTCCTTCTTCAATTTATCATCATTGCGTTTTTTGAATTTCCAGATTTGCTTTTTGAACTTTACTGACACTAACCAACTCTCGCTTCTCATCTAACAACTTTTCCATGTCAACTTGATATGCTTCAATCTTAGCAGCAAATTCTTCAGCATTATTTGTAAGCAAATCAAGTTTAATTTTGGATTTATCAAACAAATTCTGAAAATCAATAGCAGTATCGTCTGCCTCATCCTTCCATTTCTTGACTTCTTTCACCAACTCATCCTTTTCTTCACAGATCTTAACTTTTGCAGCTTCAACATCCCTTTTATCTTGTTTAGAAATTTCTAGAAACATCATTCAACAATTTGATCTCTTTAAGCAAATATTCATTCTTCATACCCAATTCCTTCTCATTTTCTTTAGAAATTCCCAACTCCGAACTAATCATTTTTAAGTCAGCAGAAACTCTCTTGACTTCTTCAATCAAAAATTCTTTTTCTTTCATAAGCTTCAATTTTAGACTCAAATTTTTCATTCTCAGCAGCGTCATATGAACTCGAATCAGAATAATAATCATCTTGGTCATGTGTGACAATTAATGCTGATGTATCATATCCAAAATGTTGACCCCAATCATAAACACCATCATGTTGAGCCGTCAAGGCTGTTGTCTTGCTTGTGTTACTAGTAGATGGTTGAGTAAAACCAGGCTTGGGTGATTGAGTAAAACCAGGCTTGCTTGCATGAGCCTGTTGACTATCTTTGGCAAAATGTCCAAGCTGCGAACATTATAACATTTTAACTTTGACTTGTCAAAACCCAATTTATCACCAGAAATATTTCTTCCATGTTTCTTGAAGAACCTTTTTGATCTTTGACATAACATAGCATATTGCCAAGATATGTCCAATTCAATTAATTGATCATCATCAAGTGCACCAAGATCATCACTGGTTAACTTTGCATCAGCAACATTCTTGATAATCAAACCAAAAGATGATGAAATCAATGCAGAAATCATTTTAGCACAATCATCTGTTGATTCAGCAGAAAAAGCATTCTGACTTGAAAATTTTGGAATTGTAAAGCTACAACCCCGTGAAGACTTATTATCAGAATTATCAGAAATTCCAGTCAAGAAAGCTGTACTTGGTGCAGAACTCAGGCTTGGTTTAGTTTTAGCATTCATGCTTGCAGTATTCTCACCATGGTACAACTCTGGATTTTGTAATGTAGCTGTAGCCTTGTTTGAAGTCATCATCTCCATCTCTCTAACATGAAGCTTTCCGGTTAAATCATGAAATGATAATGCAGGATAATCTTTGTCATGAGTAAGCAACAAAACATAATTTTCCCACTTTTCTGGTAATGCTTCCATTAATTTCTCTTTCAATTCCTCCTCAGTCTTTTCAATGTTCACCACCTTCATTTCACTAATCAGATGTGAAAATCTGGATACAAGTGCAGGAATAGTTTCTTAGAAACCGGTTTAGCCCCCGGCACAAGATCTATCCAAAATTCTACCTCCCAATCTGGCAGTATACTCTGTAAATCATCTGGAAATATATCGTTGAATTCTTGTACCACCGGTACATCTTGAATCTTTGGATCCTTTATCTCTACATCTGTCACATATGCAAGGTAAGCCTTGCAACCGTTGTTGGATATACTCCCCTGCTTCTATCATCGAACATAGCATGAAGGCAGACTTCATTTCACCATGTATACTAACACATTTCCCGCTAAGTGAAATTACTTGTACCACCTTGCAGTCGCACATTACATTGGTGTGGTAACGTGGTAGCCAATCCATCCTCACCACCACCCTTAATTCTCACATAGACATGGGTATTTGATCAATCAAGTATTCCTCGTCTTCTATAGTGATTTTACAATCATGGCAAACATCAAAGACTATAAAAATTTTGTTATCTGCTACTCCTACCTCTAAAGGCACAAGCAATCTATCAATAAAAAATGATGGGCGTCGAATAATATCATGTGAAACAAATGATCTATTGGCACCCGCATCAAATAATACATGTGCGGAACTTGAATTAACAAGGAAAGTACCTGCCACCATGTTGGGGTCAACCTTGGCTTCTTCTGCGGTAATTCGGAAAACTCTTCATCACGGTTTGGAACTTCTATTTTGCCCTTGGTTTTAATCCCTTCTTGTGAAAATGTCGGACACTCGGTTCACTTGTGTTCGGGTTGATAGCAATTATAGCATACCGCCATATTGATGGGACAAATAGCAACCCCATGCCCCACTTTACCATGATTAATACACGGCTTATAGTTTTTTGCTTTCTATATATACAAAAGGATTCTTAACGCCCCCAAGTAATGGGCAAAAAATACTTGGTCGAGAAGTACCATACTTAAACGCAATTAGACCACTAATATATCTTGTAAATACCATGACACATGATATTACACCCTCATTACATATGCTATCAGGATATAGTTATAATTTAATATGTTGCACTCTTTTTCCTTTAATAGGTTTTGTCACATTGGGTTTTCCTAACAAGGTTTTTCGCAAGATAACATAACTGGTCCAGTAGCATCAGTTTATCAAACAGTTCCCTAAGTATTGATTTAATATTTATTATGAAATACGTTGTTAATTGTGTAAAATGAACAGTACTATATCTCAGGGGGGGGGGGGGGGAATATTAAATTATGCATTGTTTTTCGTTTGCTATAGTTTTTGTCCCACATGGGTTTTCCTAGCGATGGTTTTAACAATGCATCATCATCATCATCATGCATATAAATTTTAAGTTGTATCTTTGTGGAACTCAATTGGCGATCAACAAAGTAACATAGCATGTATGACAAGATCAAATATTCAACATATTCAAGAAGAATGCGGGCCGAAGTTTACAATATATGAAGACACTGCAACATACCTTGTTCGAGTTAAAGAAGGCTGCTACAAATATCAAGTCAAGTAGTTGTCATAGAAGACTAGACCTTTGTAGACTATAAGATACATGTTAAATCAAGGGGGGGGGGGGGGATTATACACGTTGCACTCTTTTTCCCTTGACTATGGTTTTTCCCAATGAGTTTTCCTAGCAAAGTTTTTAATAAGGCAATACAATTGATCATGTGGTATTAGTTAATATCGGTGTTCAGAAACCGATTTAACATTATCCAGTAGTATAATATTCATAGTGTATAATATAAAATGTCTGAGGGGGAGTGTTATGAATATCATGACATACATTATTACTAATATTATGCACCATCATTATAGAGTCGGTTTCATATATGACGTACTATATATACACGATATATGTCATATGTGAATATATGAAACAAAATGAAGTTTCCCTTCTCTCTATATACTTTCACACCATGATTATATAAATTTTTTTTTGCATGACGAATTTTTGATCGAACAAAATTTTCCCCTATACTAAAAGGAGTATAGTTTCTATATTCGCCGCTGTATACATTGAAGCCAAAACAACTATAGAGAATTCGTAGCAATCAGATAAAACAATCACATAAATTGTACATCAAGCGACCTTAGACTCAGGGGCGGAGTCACCCTTTAAGGGCCGGGGTTAACTGACACCAATGCATTTTGAAACCGTACGCAGAACTTTCACTAACCCCAATGGTTATAAATTTTTTACCCCAAAAAATTTCAAAAACTTCATGTTAGCTCAATGGCACACGTAGAATTGTTAAATCGACCTCACGGCTTGTTGTTTGGTTTCTGGAGATCTGGTCTTCGAATCTTTTCTTAAATCCCTTTTTTACCTTTAACTCATGTACAACCCTAAAAAGGGTACAACCTCTTTTTATTTTTTATTTTCTTATGTGTTCGAACCTTATACCCCCATTCCCACACCTAAACTCCAACTTTTTTTCTCCTCTTCCTTTATGCTTTACCCTTCGTACCCATCTCCCATCTGTTCTTTAACTCATGCCATTTACAAAGAAAATTAGAAGAAGGATGAAGGGTTCTTCAAAATGTTAGAGGTATAAAGAACATAGAAGCCGAAGCATCCATTTAGAAACCTTTTAAAGTGAAAAAACATGCCTCAATTTATCATATGAGCTTTGGTTTTACCTGCATTTCAGCAACTTACAGGCAAGGCAATAATTCTATTTCGTTCTATGCACATGTGATCTTTTAGAGCTCATGGTTTGGATAATTGGAACAGGTGCATCGCTATGGTCATCAACAATCACCAGTGGCATTTCTATTGTTGCTATAGTTATTACAATGGCTTTTGTTGATAAATTTGGCCTCAATTAACCATAAAAGGTTTGTTATGCGTCTTGTTATTATGTTGCCGACCTGACCGAACCGATCCGACCTGAATATGTTGGTGTCATTTCGTTAGAAATTCGAACATAAAAAAACCGACACCATAGAAAATAATTTATGGTTCCGTCACTAATTAAGACTATATATATATATATATTATATATATAACGAACCATAAATAAGTAATACATTTTTCTATTAAAAACATATGTACAGAAGTTATTTTTTGTATTAGGCTATGTGTAATGGTTAAAGCCCATAAAGCCTAACATGGGGCATTATCCGCCATGTGGACGCTGACTGGACAAGGGGCTTTATGGTGTAGTGGATAAAGCCCCCATAAGGCCCCACCATCATTACTTAATTATTATTTTTTTTAACTTTTTTTTTAAAACTACTTTCATTTAAAAAATAAAAGGTTACAAATAAAAATAAAAACACGATACAACTAAAACAAAAGACGATAAAAAAACAAAACTAATCATCGTCTTGCACATCGTCATAGTCTTCTTCATTTTCTTCACCGCCACCCTCTTCTTCTTGTTGCACAACCGGTTCGGGCACGTAATTATGTGGCCTAAAGTTCCAAGTGTGTTCAACCAAATCGGCTTTTAGAGAGTTGTGTATCTCTCTTGAACGCAACATCGCGTAGTTTTGAAGTCGTTTCTCATCCGTCGCAGGGGGCATCACTTGGATGTGTTCGGAACGAAATTCGGCACATATCGCATGACCCTTATCCTCTTTGTTCATGTTATGCATGAGGATAATTACGCGCATACAATCCTCCATCTTATCCTTCGTCCACAATCGACAAGGATTTTTAAGAAAGTGCCATTTCTTTTTGAGATTTCCAAAACAACACTCGACTTCCTTCCGAGCCGCCTCTTGAACCCTCTTGAAATGTCGCCGTTTCTCATCAATTGGGTCTTTGAAGGTCTTCACAATCATTGAGTACTCCGGATATATCCCGTCACCCAAAACATATCCATGTGGGTAGTAGGTTCCATTCGCGTAAAACCCGATCTTCACCATCTTATCGGATATGTAATCTTCAATCACAGAAGAACCTTCCAAGACGTTGATGTAATTAAGGGAACCCGCGACACCACATTTTGCGTACCAAATCCAACGATCGTTTGAGCATACGGCCTGCAGAATAACCGATGGACCTTTCTGAGCACCCCTCGTGTGATGTCCTCGCCATTCGACTGGACAATTATCCCAAGTCCAATGCATGCAATCTATACTTCCAATCATGCCAGGTAAACCATGAACTTCTTCGTGGTGATCGTATAGATTTTGCATGTCGTTCCAAGTTTGTTTTCTCAAATACCGCGTCGTGTACAAGTCGGCAAGACCTTTGCGAAATTCCTCCACCGTGTCTCTGGTTGTCTTCTCGGCCATCTTCAAATACTCATCGTTGAT
>JBCNJP010000009.1:44646778-44694987 GCA_039602395.1 Deinandra increscens subsp. villosa | reverse complement strand
TTGCTACTGCGAAAATCACCACAAAACTCAAACCGTTAGTTAATAAAAACTTGAATCAGATATCGCGAGAGCCTCGAAACTTGCGTTTCTTGGCTCTGATACCAATTGTAAGGATCGAAATAATCCAAACACGATATCACAACCTCTAGTGAATGTGCGGAATCCAAACACTAGAGTGATTCAAGATAAATCAAGAAAAATACGTAAAAGCAATAACAAAACACGTAAGAACACAAACCGATTGAAGAGAACACTTTACTATTAATCACCGATTGTTTACACACTTGGTCGAAATTCTCAAAGAGAATTTCGAGATCACCAAAAATCGAAAAACACCTTAGAAGCAACAACCTATTCTAGTATTCAAGGGGTTCTATATATGGGGAGATAACAAACTTGCAAAACACACTATCTCCTAACCCTACTAGAATTCGGCCCAGATACACAAAACCGATCGGACCCCTTAAACCCATCAACCCTACAAAAGTTAGCCCATTTACAAGTATTTACTAGCCCACAAGTATTAAAATAAACCCAAAATTCATCTAATGCAAAAGCCTCATTTTCTAGGTCTCTACAAACATGAAGAACACCTAGTAACACCGTTAAGTGTATGTTTTTCCAGATCAGCCCAAATCGTTGCATTTTAGATGAAACCGATGCTCCAATGGATCCGGAATGCATTTTCCATCAAGAATCAAGCTTATTTCATCCAAAAACATGCATCCTTACACTAAAATCTCTGAATCAAGCCCGAAATGTTCAAGAACACCCCAAAAAACGTGAAAACTCTAACAGTTACGAATATACAGCTCGGATCTTCATATCTTCAACAAATTTGAACTCACATCCAAATGAACCCAATAACATGATTCTATCATCAGATTCATCCAGAAATCATCCAGACAGCTCCAGAAATAAGAAAAAAAATATAAAAAAGTCTCATAAGCAGAATTGCCAATCTTGAGCAACAAATATGAACAAAATCCAGATCTGAGTGATCAGATTGGTCGTGAGATATAATCGATCGGTACCCGCTCTGATATCCTTTGTTAGGACCGATTTCACATCACAGACCCATATCGTGTTCAACAAAGTGCTCAAAAGACGGTGAGACGGGATGATCGAGAATATAAGAAATCAAACAACAAAAATGATAAAAGCAAAACAATTCATTGATGGTCGAATGATTACGAGCCGAATACTTACAATCTCATCATAAGAAATCAATGGCCATCTTGGGTTGAGCTCAAACCCAAGATGAGACTCTTTTTCTCTCTAGAATGTGTATGCTCACCCACTCTCTAAAGAATCATCTTTTTACAAATGGAGCATATCACCTCTACTTATAGTGAGAGACCTTGTGCTCACTAACCAGCTAACTAGTGATCATAAATAAATGAGCAAACTACATATAAAAATCAAATAACATAAATATTATTAAATCAAAGTTTTAATAATATGAAGCTTGACTCACTCGAACCGATCTTCCGTTGACCCGAATAGTTGACTTTTCCAGAAAACGTCTTCGGTCCAAACTTGCAAGCTTCGATCATCACAACCCAGTCTCTGGATCAAATTACAGTAGATTCTTCAGTCGAATGCTTCGATAAACAGATTTGATGGCGTCAGTCATAATGATAAATTGTTCCAACACCATTTCCTAAAATGCCACCGGAGTTGGAAAAAAGAATTTGGCGGGTTTGCGGATGCAAACGTTATAGAATATAGATATTTGTTGCCAAATTACGAGACCATGATGAGGGCATTGCCTCAAGAGTTATTTGCAGCATTCCCAAGTGTCATACAGTGATTCTCTGTCTTCTTGAGTATAAGAATTCATATCTGTGAGGAGCTTGGCCATCTTGGCAGGTGGGAAGTACTTGTAAAGAAACTTCTGAACAAGCTCATTGGTAATGGATCCATTTGATAGAGCATTCAGCCATGTTTCGCACGGTTCTTGAGTGAGAAAAGAAACATGCGAAGTCTAAGAGCGTCGTTAGAGGCTCCATTTGACTCGAATGTCTCACAAACTTCGAGGTAGTTAGTGATGTGAGAGTGAGGGTCTTCATCGGGCAGAACATGAAAAGTTGCAGAGTTTTTGAGCATCTGCACCAACTGAGGTCGCATCTCGAAGTTGTTATCTTTGACACCAGCGGGGCAATGAAAGCACCAAAGTTGATTGCATTTGGTCTTAACTAGTCAATAACATTCCGCTCGTTTGCCATTAGGATAGGCTTCTTGATGACAGTAGCAACAGTTTTGGAACGGGTACAAAGTATGCTGTGAAGAAATTGTTCTGGCTCAGAGAGTGGTTCCAATAAGTCTTTCGGCTGTATTTTCATGCACTGACTAAGATCAGAAACAAAAAAAAAAAGAATTAGCAGTAACCAGCCTAGGTTGTGTGTGATCAGGACACTTCCTAGGCTGATGTACATTCTATTAAAATTTAAAAGTTAGATTTATATGTCAGTTACTTACTTCTATAAAATCTAACTTTTAGGAACATAAAGAAAAAGGAAAAACTATGATACAAGTATATGTATTTAGAAAGGTTAGGCCGCCAACTCCGTTTTTTCTCAAAATCCTCATTTATGTCCCCGTAACGGCGCCAAAAAGGATTGGTGCGCGTGCGGTGTATATAAAATATATCAATATTAGTAACATCCTTTTAGCATTTAATCTTTTAAATTTATAAAGACACGATTTACTTAGACAACTACTATTTCACCACATTCACGGGCAAGTGCACCTATCATGGAGCAGTATAATAGTGGTAAGCTGAATCAGGACTGTTCAAGGACACAATGGAAAATGAGGGCTCTTGATACTTCATTTGTTGCTGACGTTTATCCTGACTATTCTTCAAGTGAAGAGTTAGTAATATATAAATATATGCTAAAAATATTAACTCTAATAAAAAGGTGTGTCTTGGTCAGCTCAGTCGAAGATAATATCATTTGAGGGACTTATCGGTGGTGGTGTTGGTTTCCCAGAGATTATATTCTTCCCGTAAGATTATTCACTATTAGGCAACTAGACCGTCTCTCAGGCTCAAATATAGTATCACTACTCTCCCAGGTGATCATCCATGAGAGGTACGAACCCCAGGGTATTATTTTGATAGTAACCAAATGTAGTGGTGCTAATGCCACTTAGTTGTAGGGCTCCTTGGCCGAGCCACCGTTACACTCGACACACTATCATGAACCAGCAAGGAAACAACCCTGCATGTCGGATTATTTTATTATAAAAAGTATCTTTTAAAGGGCTAAAGCCCGTCTCATCCATGCATGTCTGTCGTAACTAGAGCCAAGTTCACTAACACATACCTTTCGGCTTCCGTGAAGTGAAAAAATATTACCAATCCTTTTCCCAACCAAATACTTTCAGCCCACACACGCGTGGTCATCCGCGCTTGCTTACATAGACATAAGGACCCTGAATGTATCATGTAGCATGGAGCGCAAGTCACCCGAAGGATTATGCATCGTCCCCCAACCAGGTGTCACAAGTCTGGTTGATGAGATTTCGACTCCTCAAATGGTCTGTGATACGTAGAGCACGCTTGTTCGAAGAAATTGATAATAAACTTTCAATTAAAAGAGTTTTGTAAAGTCATTAGCTCCACCTTAATGCAAGAGTATAAAAACAATTTACCAGACCACAAAGACATGTTTATTCCCAAATGAGTGTAAGAATGGCTAGTCATAGCTTAAAGATTTTCTTAAGAGATAATGAACGATTCATAGACAAATGCATTTCATTAATTACAAAAGTTAAAGTTCTTATAATCTTGACGAGAAGACACAAGAACACGAAAACAAATGGCTCAAAAGAAAAACGTGATATAGAACTAGATGGAGGAGAAGTGAGCTAAGCTCTGAGCGAGTTAGAATGAAAGCTTGAGCCCCCTTTTATAGGCAAGTGTGGATGTCGGCATGGGGTCATGCCATGTTAGAGCACGGGGTCGTGCTAGTCAGAGAAGAGATAGGTTCTTCAGCTTGTCAGCGGCACGGTCCATGCTGTGTCAGTGGCATGGGGTCATGTTGATGGTGTCAGAAGGTCACGGGCCGTGTTGTGTTAAGAGTATGGGTCGTGCTTGTCATTATTGAAAAAGGATACTTCCGGAGCTGGGCACGGTGTCATGCTGAGGTGGGCACGGGGCCGTGTTGAAGTCCAAGTTTCACAATTTTGATCTTTTTAATATGATTTTTCTTTATTTCTTGCTTCTTTTGTGATTTTGGCTTGAATAAACCTGAAAAACTGAAAATAAGACAAAACAACTATATTCTTGTAATAGGTAGTCAGTTTTATCCCACTTTGCATGGGGTATTTGGCTAATAAATATGTATATTTCAGTGCACATCACCTCCATTACCTTCATCTAAATTTTACTTGATTATTTAGATCGGTAACTAACAAAATGACCAACCATAATACTCAAGTATTACCCTACTTAACAATCTCTCCATTTTAACAAACACTTGGTGTGCATACATTCCATTAACATATCAAATATAAGGTTAACATACTAAAACATCCCCATATACTAACTTTCATTCATATTCCTCACATTATATTGAATCAACAATTTCCATCATATTTTATACATATTTTGGTACTTAGAAAAATTAGATACTTCAAGACTTCGCATTCGATATCAATATCACCAATTTATTAAACAAATTCTCATTTAGGTGTCTTGTCTAACACTTGGTGTGCTTAAAACATACCAAACATAAATCAATATATTTGCTTAGGTTCTATCCCCATAACTTGAAAATCATAATCCTTTAATAGCTTCTCTAGTTATCAATCTACATGAATCTGTTTGCAAGCTAGTACTTGTATTAAATTTAGCCATGAACATCAAGAGTTCTCAAAATCCCAATTTCATAATCTAAATTCGGGACCAAGGTCCCCATACCCAAATCTTGATATTTGGATCAAATTTTCAAGCTCTAGCGTGTCCAAATCACCATTCAATCATCTTACAAGACATAGAACGTGCATTTACAGCTTCAATTTAACAATTTTATCACCTATTTTCGAAACCTGGTCATGTAAGTGTTCAAAGTTACTTACATGACACCCACCAGAATATTAGAAGTGAAAGAAGCTCCAAAAATTCAATACTTATGCACAAAATCGTAGGCTATAACCTCCATCAGCAAGAAATTCAAACTAGGGCACGGAATGAGGATGATGATCAACTTCTAGGGGCTTCTGTCGACCCCCCCTTCTTCATCGCTTTCTATTTTTTTTTATTATTAAATTTCTCATACTTAACACAACAAACCCTTAATTTCTTGTTTAGGTTAATTTTAAACCTAAATTCTTAATTTCAAAAAATAAACCCCAAACATTCTCATAACCAACATTTTGACAAGCCAATTAAATGCAAACTTAATTCTAGTTCATGCTTAACATGAATTTAACGGAGTTTTACCACATAAAAAAAAGCAGGATGTTACAGCAGAGAGGGCAGTTGCCACCTATGAGAAGGCGAAGGCAGAGTTGGCGGAGTTACATGAAGTTAACTGGAAAGCTGATTAGCTTTATGAAAAGTGCACGAAGGAGTTCAAGAGCCTGTAGGGGTATTATCGGGGCTGAGGTAAGAGGTGGAGGTTTTGAAGGGGCAGAGGATATAGGCGGAAAACACCAGAGATAGTTTTTGATCATTTGAGCAGCTCTACATGACAAAATTAAAGAGCTTGAGGGTGGTCTGGCTCTTAGAGATATGGAGTTGAAATCAGCCTTTGAGGCTAGGGCTGGCTTGGAAGCGCAGTTGGTTGAGGCAAACAACCTTATAACTTCCTTGTAAGCCATCCATGCGGAGCAGGAGGCGGCTTTGATTGCCCACCTGAGGGCGGAAAAGAAGTGGTTGTTGGAGGAGGGGGTTGCCTTAGCGCATATTGAGGCAAATAACAATAAGGAATACCAAAATGCGCTCCAAAAATATACTGATGCGGCCATTTTCTTGGGTCGTTTTGATGGCGTGAATGCCGGTTTTAATTGGGCCAGGAGGGTAAGGATCCTGTGAACCATCCTTTCTATGATGACCAAGCAGATAGGTTATTGTCCGAGTGCGCGGAAGAGCTCAGCGATCATGAACCTCCCATATTCAATAAATTATATGAATATGCATCTGATGAAGATTTTATGAGGGTTTATGAGTTGCTTGATTCGGCGAAGGATGTAACATTTGCGAATTACCCGATTTGAAAGTTATTGCGAACCTGAAGAGTTTTCGGGTATTTATACCCCAATTAATGAATCTAAATTATTTATAATCATTTTTCGAAACCGAATACTTAACTACAATCAATATGAATCAAATTGGATGTCTCGAATTTAAGATAAAGCAATTCCCGATTTTACACGATTTCAGTAAGCGATTCGTCGTTTACCGGGAATCTTGTATTTGGCCACCATATATCAAATTTAACATTTTTATGAGTTTAATAATCAATTATCATGTCACGTTTCGTCGCACACTTGATCGAGTCGCGAATCGTTGCAAAATTGCCTAATTTGACCTAATTTGTGCATACGTTTGAGTTATGTGATGTATTTGCTATCATTTTGAGTGGATTTAATGTTATGAACATGATCGGACCTTTAAATTGGTGATTTGGGAGAAAACAGGACTCGAAAACCTCAAAAAACGAAGAACCGAACACGTGAAATGAGAAAACAACAAAGTGGTTGTTCGGGTGAGCTCTAGGCGTATCGCCTAGAGCTATAGGAAGCCCTAGGCGATATGCAAGATATGAATATTTCAGCAAACCCTAAAATTTAGCCTATTTAAGCATCTTATTCTCCACTAACCTCATTTCCATCCCCCTCTTCCCTCAAAACGACCATTTTACCCAGAAAATCATCCTCTCCTATATCATATCATCATTTGGAGTTAAAAGATTAAAGATCAAGCCTTGGATCATCCATATTCATCTAGTTTGTTCAATTTTTTGATTTACTGGTAAGTGTTGATCATCACCTCATCTCATCAGGATCTGACCTTTATGGCTTCTTAGGGTTAGATTTATGTTTTAAATCATCTCTTCATCTAGATCTATTGATTTCTTGCTCCAAGATTGGAACTTTATCATGATTTTGGCTTAGATCTATGTTCATACATGCTTATATGTTGTAGATCTAGGTTTTATTGAATCAAGACTTGATTATTATGTTAGGTTATGATGAGATCTGATCATGCATGCTCCTAAGTACTACATTCATGATTATATGACATTAAGTTTGCATCTTTAAGTTAGATATAGGTTAGATCTATGAGATGATTGTTAAATATGGCCTAGATCTAGGGTTTGCTTATCAAGATTGTAAATTTAGTGCCATATATGATTTGATCTCCCTTATACATGTCATATTTTGTTAGATCTACATGCTAGACCCATCAACGTTGAAGCTTTATGACATTAGGTGGCTAGATCTATGTATGATGATCATTAAAGTTGAGTTTTTACAGCTTAATATGACTAGATCTCTAAATTTCATGTTAGATCTAGGTTCCTTGTTGACCAAGTTCATGTTTGCTTGTCGAAATAGGATAGATATACTATATTACATGCCATTAGGACTAGATCTAAACTCGTTACCCTTAAATATGTGACGATCATGACTTTATGAACCTAGAACCATGTTTAGGTCCAAGATTCACCATATTTGATGATAGATAAAATTTGGGTTCCATGTATAACCATGTTTGACCATATTGAATTTTGTTTGACCATGTTGTCTTCTGTTGGACTATGTTTGACTTCTGTTTGACCATGTTTAACTTCTCATATAAGTAGTCAATTAGGAACCTTGACCTTATCCTTAGTTTAGGATTGATCCATATCGTACATATCACCTCACCAAATCACCATCGAGTCGTCGAGTCGATCGTGACGTGAATTTAATTCATTTATATTATTTAGTTAATTATTTATTTATTCTTCCTCTATCACGCCAGTCGTCAAGATTATCATCAGGTCTATCTTTCCTCATTTCGTGGTGTCATTCTCCCATATTGTGTCTCCGCATCAGGTGAGCATTCACAACCTCTCTTTATTTTAACTGTTTTGGGGTGCAACATGTATCGTATTCAAAACCCTTACTCGACATTCTTTACTCGAAAACTACATGCGAACTCTATGTTGTTATTGTGATCTAGTATGTGAACTTGTGTGTTTATTTGTGCTATGTTGTGGTTGGACTCATACTCATACTCATACTCGCGTTACATTAACTATAAAAATCCGGGGTTACGGTAATAGATCTATTGGCTTGACAAGCCCACTTGGCTTGCCTTGGCTTGGGCGCCTTGTGATTCGAAACCTTGAGGTCAGGGTTGGCTCATGCAACTTATTTGCTCTATCTCATTCACTGGTTTAGTTTACTCGATTACACATAACTCGTTGATTTGCATGCTTTAATCTATGTAGTACACTAAACATATGTTTACTCACCAACTATTCGTAGTTGACCTTTTATACATGTTGCAGGTTATGATGTTTTATGATGTTAGCCTTGCTGATGACACCATAGGATCGCATACGGACTTAGTGTGACCTAATTAATTTAGTTAATTTGAATCGTTGTTGTTGAATTATATCATTTATTGTATTGATTACTTATGTTATATGAAATGCGTTGATTAAGAATATCGCAACATTAATTAGTGTTGTGTGCATCTGGACAATCATCAAATCCCGACATCTTTCGTCGTCGGTTGGGGCGTGATAGATTGGTATCAGAGCCACGACTATAGGGATCTAGGTTATTAGATCTGGCTTGACCTAGACTTATGCCCTAGGTGTCCTGCATGAGTGCCTCATGCATAGCATGCCTATATACTTCATATGTCTTATAATTGCTTCTTGATTATCCATGTTTCAATTACTACCCTATCGATTAGCACACACTTATACACAAATCACATGAGGCTTCCTAGCCTCTTTTCTTAAAAATGGTGCCTTACGTACCATTTAGGATTTTGATTACCGATTTAATGATCTTGTCAGACACGGGGTCTTAGTGGTTGACATGTAGTAACTAGAAGGGTGGAAGCACTAGTAGTCGAGGTCTCTGACTAGAAAAGCATTGCGTACAAATTCGAATTGACGGACCCAAACGCTCACCTGGGACGCCCCGATGAGAGTGCTGAAACCTATTAGACCAAAGCATGTCAAACACTAGAACTTACTCTAATAGTCGTGGTTGTAGTTTCCCACTCGGGAAATGAGGGTCATTCCGTATGTTTTTTGAAAATCATTCGATTTCATTTTTTATGCGTTGTATGTAAAATTTTTAATAATCTATGATAATCTGAGTTACACCATTTCTTGTTTTCTCGTTTAATATGTCGTGATTTTATGATTTTATCTTATGATTCTCACTATTCTATGATTTATCAAAATCAGTTATCTCATGATTTTAAATCGGTCACTCACCCTAATGTACCCATTGTTTCATGGTTATTTCTGTCTTTTCTCAGCATGGATCATCGTATTCGTTGCCGCAATCTTCAAGTGGCTCAGGAAGTCGTACGTTAAGTGACGGTTGTCCTCCCTGATTTAGTCCAGCAAGCTCTCAATGCCAATGCCACCGCTGCAGAACCCGACTGTCCTTCCAGACGCCATAAGGCGTGCATTTCTTCTAAATACTAGGACTCCGGGAACCCTATTGATCTAACATAAGGAAACTTGGGAGTTGGGTCCTCCTCTACCAGAGTCAGGAAGAAAAAGAGAAAGGCTAAGCATGTTACTAACACCATAACCCCCGGTGCCCTAAATGATGTTGCTATCCCCACATCTCCTGTCACACAAGGTGTTCCTGATGTGCCGTAAGCTAAGAAGCCCTACCTTGGTCTTTACCCTTTATGCAATCGGTGTAACCATCATCACCCTACCCACCTTCTATGTTGGCAATGCTCAAATTATGGCCTTCTTAGTCATCATATGGGTATCTGTCACCGACCCAGCCATCTCGGGAGCACCAGTCACCAGCCAGCTCGAGCTCAGCCTCAAATGTTTCAACCTGTGGTGCCCATGCCTACCCAAGCCTTTGTTGTTCGCCAGACTGCCTTTGTCTCCACATATGATTGCTATTACTTTTGTGCCCTGATCACATTCGTCTGGCGCATCCACTGTTTAGATACTGACAACGCTATCGCCAACGAAAATCCTGTCCGTGGACCCCATGCTGGATCTTCCCACTCGGATGTTGTTTGAAAAATCTTATGTTGGTTCCTTGTAATCGTTTGAAATCGTTGACTTACTTTGTAGTAATTTCCTATATTGTGATGTCGTTTGAAACCTTATTGTTCTATGTCTTTTATGAAATTATGTACCCAGTTATGTGTTATCTCGTTTAGACTCTGGATCGTTTGTTCATTATATTGTCTTTATTATTGTGTGTATGTTGGGTGACTTCTCGTTGATGGGTTCACGAGTTTACGTGATGTGTGGTTTCGGGATTACATGCATACATGCAAACAAGTGGGCACATTAGCAGGTTACGAGCCTATGCACACATGATTCACCTGTGTTGTTAAAAGATTTCAAGTTAACCGTCTTAAATGCTTTCATTTTATATGTCTCGTATATCCCCCAGGTATGTGTTGGGGAGTCTACCCATTTGGAAATTTATGAGTTTACAAGTCCACATGTTTACGGGATTACATGTGTATGAGTTTATGACTTTATGACCTTTCGAGTAGATAACCTTATACATGTACCAGTATCAAATCTATTCATTCGAAGTTTTGTCTTCATGACCAGTGAGTTATGTATGCTTCGCGACCTAACTCGTTGATGTTCGTTCTTCAGCATTGTTCACTGTTAGCATCTTTAGATCCTTTCCCTCTTATCTTAGCGTACCATTAAAGTTTTATTTCGGTTATCTTTATGAATCTGTATACTTTAAGAAAATTTATTCGTATCTTGTCGAACGCTCAGGTCCCGGCAATCCTCGATGATAAACCAGTATGTGGGCTTCCGTCCACAATCACTTGCGTATAGGATCCAAAACTGTGGAAGTTCATCATAATGAAAGGGGAATTGAAGACATCCGAGATCACATCGGGTCTTCTTCTCGTTCACCAAATCGACTTTCACATTGCCTATATGCATGTGCGACTCCAGTTACCAGTCACCTTATGGTCTTTAACCCTTGGGGAACCGTTCGCCTTGGTGCGACTGTTTCTCCTTATGGGTTTTGTCTCGACCATTGTGTTAACTCTCCTTAACCTGTACCTGTCATGCGTCTCGGATTTTGTTTGTATCTGTTTCGCGGTAGTGTCTGGTTTCGAATCCCATGTTTCAACAACACTTCGTGACCCTTTTGCAAATTCATGATTGCCCTCATAGGCGATATATGAATTTGCTCATTTCTCATCCATGATCTCTATCATGGGGAAACTCGTTTGTATTCAAACCAAAAACTCCAGGGTGTTTCGGCTAGTTAAGTTCATGAATTTGGCTCTTGATTAACTCAATAATCAGTTTATGGAATCAATCCGAGACGTTTCATTCCCGGATTTGCCTGGAATTACTTTACTATTGACTCATGAGTCTAATTTTAAACTCATTATCCATCATTTCATGGATTCAATCCTTTGTTTCGACTCCTGATTATTGCATGACTTTGATGATAGTTTCGGTTGTGGTTCATCCTTTCTTCATGCTATCGTTCTGTGACCGTTTGTTAGTTCGTTAATCTATTTCATCGAGTGTAACATTTAAATTCTAAATATTTGGCCTCATCTGAAGGGTACTATGGGTGGATGTGACCGGTAATCATTGTTAGTCAAGTTATTCTTCATTTCAAGATATGTTATATTATCAGATTTCTCGTGTTTCAAGTTATGGTATTCGATTTATGTTATTAGATTTCTCACATTTTAAGTTATAATTTTCGGCACATGTTATTGAATTCATGTATTTCAGGACAAGATAGTCGATTTACGTTATCGGACTCATGTACTTCGAGTCATGCTATTCGGTTCGTGTTATCGGGCTCATGCATTCCGAGTCATGCTATTCGATTCATGCTATCGGGCTCATGCATTTCGAGTCATGCTATTTGATACATGTTATCCGGCTCATGTATTTGAGTCATGTTATCCGGTTTATATCATCAGGTACGTGAATCCTGGGACAAATACGACCTGGGATGTCGGTAACACTCCTCAAACTTTCATCCATTATGCTAATACTAACACGTCAGTGCAGGATCCAGGGATCAGCCCATCAATGGAACGAGAAATCCAAAAGCTCAAGCAGATGATCTCGAGTGTCCCAGGAGTTGTACAACCTATCCCTGAAGTTGGACCAGCGAGTCATAGATTGTCCAGGTTTGCTCCACAAATCTGTGACGTGGAGATACCCAAAAGGTTTCAAACACCCAGCATGAAACCTTATGACGGCACGACAGACCCTGAAGAACATGTGGCGCAGTACCATGAAAGAATGGAGGTTATCTACATGCCCCCTGAAATTAAGGAGGCATGCTTATGTAAAGGATTCGGGTCCACCCTAACAGTGGCAGCCTTAAAATGGCTCCTGAATGTTCCTACTTACTCTATTACTTCATTTTCACACTTAACTATTTATTTAAGAACCAGTTCTCTTGCAGCTGTAGCTTTGAAAAAGTAACAAGTGATTTGTATAGGGTAACCCAGAATGCAGGTGAAACCCTAAGGAATTACGTCAGCAGGTGATGTGTTGCAAACACATCCCTAATTCCTAAGTCTTTTATTATGTTTTTGAGTTAAAGTGAGTCAATTTGTGTTAGTTTTACATTGTTTTGTTTTAGTTTGAATTCTTATGTGTTTGTCTAGTGTCTTGGGTCATTTTTGTAGGAGTTTAATGAAAACCCGAGGCCACGAAAGAAACGGACAAGATTTGAAAAAGAAAAAAGAATCTAAAGTGAGTCTAAAGAGAAGGTCTAGGCGTATCGCCTAGACCTGTGAGAGTTGGAGGCGATACGCGCCAAGGAAGAAAGTCAAAGGCGGTGTATATTCAAGGCCGCGACTATTTTGTCGGCGTGCGAACTCCACGCGTATCGCGTGCCAAGGGGATACCTCCAAGCGATACGCTTGGAAGTCTAAAACCCGCAGAAAAAGGCTTCTCGATATAAAATCGACTTTTAGGGTTTCAATTCGTATTCTTCGACTTCCAGACGATTTCAGGAGCGACCAGAGGCGATTTTCAGAGCAGAAGAGAGCTGGGATCACGAGGGAACATTGAGAGATCAAGTTTGCATTGGAATTCGCTATCGGGTTCTTCCGTTTACTTTGTTTTTCAATAATTGCTATCATGCTTTTGAATCAAGTTCCAGACTTTGTTATGTTCATCATTCAAACCATGATTGTAGGCTAAACTAATTATGCCACCTAGACCATTGTGATGAGTAGTTGAATATTTGACTTTATTCTCGGTTTTGACTTATTGATTGATGTTGCGATCCTATTAAATTCCATATATTGCCATGGTTGATGTATATGTGTGTTATGATCAGTTCATTAGTTGATTGTTAATGCTTGATTTACCCGCGAATGTCTTTCGGTTTAGGTAAATTAGCTCAAGTAGTTAACTTTAAGGTTGATTGCTAAAGTGTAGTTAGGGTTCCCTTGACTATTGCATTAATATTTAATTGATAATTTGGTTATAATGTGCTGCTGAACTAAAGACTTAAAAGGTACAGGTTCAACGGGTAGTTGGGTTGGTTAAAGTTCTAGGGTTGCATTGTCTCAAAAGGAAGTGTCCTAGGGTTTTGTCTAGCTTGCTAGTTCGTGTCATTCTTGGTAATCAGGTGAAACCCTAAGGAATTACGTCAGCAGGTTTAGCAGAGAAGCCTTGGAAATCCCTAACATGGACATGGCGACTGCAGTCCAGGCTTTCAAGATGGGGCTTAGCAAAGGCTCACCATTCTATGAAGACCTTGTCATGAACCCGTGCCACAAGATGGACGAAGTTCGTCATAGGGCTCTATGCTTCATCAGGCTAGAGGAGGACAGGCAAATCCTAGGGAAGGGTGAATCCTCCCCGGGGTTTAACAGCTCCAATAGGAAATCAGAATCCTCACATCCTAGGTCACAGCGATCTAAGCCATACTCAAGGCCTGATGAACGTCGATTGAACAGTGTGGACCAGGATGAAGAGGAAGAAGAATATCCTTCCCTTAACGATTATTGCTTTACTACTGATATTTCTGGTGTTGTGTTTGCTATGCAGGATCTTGGAGACAAAGCAAGATGGCCCAAGAAGAATGATAGACCTTCTACTTGGAAGGACAAGTCCAAATTGTGTGCCTACCATGAAGACTTTGGTCACCAGACCGAGGATTGCATGGCCCTGAGGAGAGAAATTAGCTATCTACTCAGCAAAGGTTACTTGAAGGAGCTCCTGGGGAAAGAAGAAGCATAAATCCAGGGAGCAGAACCCAAAATCCAGGGACAATGGTGCAAGGTCCCAGGATTCTGGAAATGTCGATGGCCGTCTTGAGAGAGCATCCTCACCACCCCTAGATGCTAAGGTAATCCACTTCATTTCTGGTGGTTCTGATATTTGTGGTACCTCTTATTCTGCAGCGAAAAGACACGCCAAGGAATCCAAGTCAGATAGAGAGGGAAGACCCATGAAGAGTTCTGTTCAACCCGATGTCAAGGAAATTACGTTCGGCGAAGACGATAGATGCGATATCATAGACCCTCATCATGATGGGTTGGTGATAACACTTCACATCGCCAACAACGTTATGAAGAGGATCTTGATCTATGGAGGAATTTCAGTAAACATAATCCAAATTGGAGGATTTGCAAAAGATGGGGATTCCACATTCAGAGATCATCTCAAAATCCACGGTACTCGTGGGATTCAGTGGTAAAACAAAGTGGTGAAACAAAGAATACCCTGGGTGAAATCAAGCTTCCGGTCTATGTAGAAGGGCTCAACTCAGTTCAACGTTTCTATGTGATGGACGCACCTTCAGGGTACAATGTAATCTTGGGTAGACCCTGGATTCATGATAACAGGGTTGTACCCTCAACGTACCATCAATGTGTGAAGCTACCAACACCCTGGGGTGTGATCACAGTCCACAGCGATAAGCAAGAGGCCAAGGAATGTTACACTACATCGATGAAAATATCCTCTAAACAAAGACAGGGATAGCAATTAAAGAAAAAGGCACGGGAAGCCCTGGAAGCAAGGGAGCAAGACGTCAAAGCTGTTGAGTTAGATCCTTCGAATCCAGGGAAGAAAGTCTATATTGGAACGAATATTCCAGGACCAATAGAAGAACAACTAGTACACCTACTCAGGACCAGGATGTCAACCTTTGCTTGGTCCCATGATGACATGACAGGTATTTCTAAATCCGTTATTACACATAAACTTGGAAGTGATAACTCTTTCAGGCCTATACACCAAAAGAGAAGAAAGTTCGCACCAAAAAAGAACGTCATAATCCAGGACGAGGTGGATAGACTAATAAAAGCAAGGATGATCAGAGAAGTGAAGTTTCCCAGGTGGTTAGCCAACGTGGTGGTAGTAAGTAAGAAAAACGGTAAATGGAGGGTATGCGTGGATTACACGGACTTGAACCGTGCATGCCCAAAAGATCCATTCCCACTATGTAGGATCGTTATTAGTTAGAATTAAACTAAAACAAAAGCCCTTTACTTGCAAATATAACCCTGCGGAATTAAAGTTATATTTCACTTTACTTAAGCGATATTCAGTTCTTGTGTATAATGTAAATGCTTGATTTGCAGAAAGATAGTAACAACAAAGTATCAAATACTCGACACTATTTGCATTAACTCAAAGCTACACTATTACAAGTTGTTCAAGAACAGATAATGTGTAAACTATGAGCTAACTAAGCTATATATAGTGCTGATGAGATCAATGACAACCATTAATCTCATGCGATCTAATCTAGACCGTAAACTAAAAAGTCAAATATAAACTACCGAAAGAATAAAAATTGGCAATTGGAATATCTTGCGTGTTTGCAGCAACATACTACTTTAGGAGAGCGGCTTGAATCAGATATAGAAGCATACAGGAAGCTTTTGCAGGATTCGACTTGCTAAAAAGACATCTCAGGAAAAGTCTGGTTGAACTCATTATCTGGTGAATAATCGAGCTCACCCGGAATATTCGCTAAAAGACAAAACTGCTTCTTTCCGCTTGAACTGCCAGTTCCGCTTGAAGTGAGAATTCCGCTTCAACTTCAACTTCAGCCGGAACATAACAAAATTGGCATTCAGCCGGAAATCTTCCAAGCGCAATATTCCTTACAATCTCCCCCTAAGCTGATGCTGTCAAATTCCAATGTTTATCTTCAAAAATTGACTTGTACCCACAAATCTTCTTCTCCTTATCCTACTTGTCAGTGGTTCTGATGTTGGCATCAAGGTTTTGAGACAGCTCTTTTGAATTTGTTTTTGTCACCTTCACATGCTTGAAAGATTCCCAGTCCATTTCGCTCCATTCTTCTTGAACAGAAATGGACTCATGAACTGTGAAGGTGCCATCGGCTCTGTGAACATAAAAGAGCTTCTCTTCCTCTTCCCAAATGATAAAATTTATTTCACTTGCAGGCTCTTCTTCTTCTTCTGCTGAATCATCATCTAAATTGCTTCTGTAGAACACTCCGCAGTCCAGCACAGTTGGCTCAATGACAAGCCTTAACATGTGCTCAGCTCTTGAAGGACTCAGAATCTCTCTAAGCTTCATAATGATGTCTGTCGTTTGCAGGAAAGTAAGATATGTAGTGGCCTTGTGAACATTTACCACTTGAGTTGTGCCATTTGCCAACTTAAAGGTGAAATCAAAAGTGGCTTCATCCACTATCCAACCCACATTCTGCCTCTGTCTGGGTGGAGCTTTTCTTTTTTGCCTTTGATCTCTTTTGTTCTTGGCATGCATCATTTTCCTTTTTCTTATCATCCTTTCTTAGTCAGAATCATTTGCTGATTCTTGCACAAGAGGTCTCTTGCCTTTGTCAGATGATGAAGAAGGGCCAGTTTGAGCTTCAGTAGGTTTGGTGATGGTGGTAGAAGGTTCATTGATGGTGAGAGGAGGTAGGGAGGTTTGTGTTGGTGGTTGAATAGCTTCTGGTGTGGGACTTGAAGGCGGAGTAGGTGGAAAAATGTCAGAAAAGTCCATGGTAGGTGGAGGCTTCTTCTTGAGGGGAATGATTGGTGTAAATTTATCTGTTCTGTACTTGGGGTTGGCAAGCTTGGTGGCTACTTTCTTGGATATGGAGGGTGGTTTGTAGGGTGTGATGGCAAGTGACTGTAGAATAGATGGAACAGTTGTAGGTATGGGGTTTGGGTTGTAAATGAAGGAGGGTGGAGGTTGTACAATTGCAACATCAGTAAATTCAGGTTTAACATTTACATTAGTTGTTGTACCTGAGATGAGCTCTGAAGGTGAAAGCATCACCAAGTTAGGGTTAACAACAGCTATCTCTCCTTTAAGCTCATAAAAGATAGTATCAATTAAGCTGCACAGTTCCCTAACTTGCATCTGAGCTACCTCTTCCTCTGTCTTCAATTTCTAACCACAAGAGCCCTTTGTACCTTTTTCAGTAGAATGTAGTTCTCATCATTCTTTGTCAACCTAGTAGGTAATTGAGAGGCGATGGAAATCAACCTCTGCCAATCAGTTTCAGTCACTGCATCCAAATTGTAGTCCTTTAGTCTCCAGTTGAAAGATCTTGTCTTAGCTTCTTCAAGCAAGTTCTCAAACACTCCATTTTGCAGATACATATCATATTCCTCTTGAAGTTCTTTGGCTAACCTTTCATCTTCTGCTATCCTTTTGGCATTTTCCACCATTTTCACTATAGCCTCAGCTTCAGGAGTCTGAACCACCTGTTGAATGGTTTTAGGAATATCAATTTGAACAGGTGTTTCCGCTTGAACTGGTTCTGAGCTCCTTAAGGCTATCAAAGTTTCGGCTATGTCTTCTGCTCCTTCACTTCTTTGTTCTTCCGGTTGAGTTTTCGGTTGAAGTTCCGGTTGAACAAGAATTTGGCCTTCAGTCACCACCGGAGGTTTGGTGACTTCAGGTTCTTTGTCAGCTATTTCCAGCACCTTTGTGCCTTCTCCTTCACGAATCAAGTTTTCGTCTTCTCCTTCAGTCACTGAAGTAATTGCAACAGTTGCAGTGCTCTCTTCAACATCCATGGCTGCCTTGCTAGTGGAGGCAATGTTTCCTACCACTTGATCACTGGCTCTTTCATCCGGAAAGATAACATCTTTGAGAAGTGTTGTGATCATGTTTATGTGCTCAGGGAGAGCACCAGCAATCAGCATGGTTGACTGTACAAGCTCAGTGAGGTTGGGGTCCTCAAAAGGAGAAATAGCAATCAGTTGACTGCATTTCATGTTCACTCAACTTTCTTCTACAGTGAAGGGGTTGACACCAATTCTTTCACAAGCTGTGGCTCTAACTTCAGCCGGTATCCTCTCAACTTCTTCAATTTCAGTTATAACAGGCCTTGAGGGCATTTTCTCCCCCAATTTGACAGTATCAGCTTCATCAGCAATAACAGCTTCATCAACTTCTCTAATAGGGTTTGAAGGACCTGCTTCAATGTTAATAGGATCAGCTTGCACTAAATGAGCAACAGTGGCATTTAAATGATCAACCTGTGCTTGGAGAGAGAGGTACAGTTTTGTCAATTCAGGGATTGTATAACTGTCCTCAACTGGCTTTTTACCAGTATCCTTGGACAAAACCAAGCTATCAATCCGAGATTGATCAGCAGTGGTAACCACGACTTCTTGGCACCTAGGATTCTCTTCATCTGTTTCAGCAACCCTTGGATCCAATAAAGGACTTCTAGGTGTTGATTCAGAGAAGATTGCCGCAAATTGGGTCTTATTTATGTTATTGCTGACACCAAGATCCAGTAGGGATCCTTGGGCAGCAGCAGCCCTTTCCGCATAAATCTCTTCAGATCTCCTGAGATTCACCTCCGGTGAGGAGTGGGGGTTGCAACAGTGTCCTGGTTCATCAGTATGTTCTCCTGTAATGAGGTTGGTGAGTTAATAACACCCTCATTTGAACCAAGAATGGGTGCATTGTCACTCCTAGGTGATAGGGGATGTAGGGGTGAAAAGTGTTCAGATGGGGATTGTGCATATGCTTCTAATGACTCCCCCTCAAATGAAGGTTCATCCCTAAGAGAGAATCCCAATTTAACCAGTTTCCATTTAGGCTTTTTGCCTTGAACGGGGTTAGAAGCTTCGGGTTGGTTGGTGGGACTAGTTGGAGGAGACCTAGTAACCACATTTCTCTGTCTTTTAAAAATGACAGGAGGTGAGGTTGATGATGAGGTGGCAGTGGTAGTGATTGTGGAAGCTTTCCTCTTTTTGGGTTGAAAAGTTTTGAGAGTAGAGGAAGCTAGGACAGATGTGTGTTCAGAAGCTATTGGGTTTATAGCTCTGTCATCTTGAGCATGGGGCTCAGTTGTTGCTACAGTTTATGGGTGAATCTCAGCAGTAGCAGCTTCATCTGGAAACTGCCTAGGAATTGGTAAGGGATAGTCAGTGTCCCTTCCAAGAAATGCAGTCTTGTTTAAAGAGAGGTTTGAAAAAGTTTTCTCATTAAGAAGTTTTTGTTGCAAAATTGTACCAAGCCAGACGATTTGGGGTACTCTTCTTTGAGAATGTATGTCAAAAATCTCGGGTATTGGTAGATATATTCAGAATGAATGTTGGATTTTAGGGCTTGAAAAATCAGTTTGGAAAAACTGAAGTTTTCACCTTTTACCACAGCATAGAAGGCGGAAGCGTGTTCACTTGCAAGCTCGTCAAATCCACCTTTCTTTGGAGATAGGCACACCAGAATTGTATGGGCCAAGAACCTCCATTTGTAGGGTAATTGCCCTTTCTTGATGGTTTTGCTTTGCAGGGAACCACCGTATCCAATATCCCCGAATAGTCGAAGATATTTCTGGGAGTCGACTACTTCATATGCACCGTTATCCCTTAATTTTAACAGTCTTCGCACTTTTGCTTCATCAATTTCCACCTCTGTGCTCTGATACCACTTGTAGGATCGTTATTAGTTAGAGTTAAACTAAAACAAAAGCCCTTTACTTGTAAATATAACCTTGCGGAACTAAAGTTATATTTCACTTTACTTAAGCGATATTCAGTTCTTGTGTATAATGTAAATGCTTCATTTGCATAAAGATAGTAACAACAAAGTATCAAATACTCGACACTATTCGCATTAACTCAAAGCTACAATATTACAAGTTGTTCAAGAACAGATAATGTGTAAACTATGAGCTAACTAAGCTATATATAGTGCTGATGAGATCAATGACAGCCATTGATCTCATGCGATCTAATCTAGACCGTAAACTAAAAAGTCAAATGCAAACTACCAAAAGAATAAACATCGGAAATTGGAATATCTTGCGTGTTTGCAGCAACATACTACTTTAGGAGAGCGGATTGAATCAGATATAGAAGCATACGAGAAGCTTTTGCAGGATTGGACTTGCTGAAAAGACATCTCAGGAAAAGTCCGATTGAACTCATTATCTGGTGGATAATCGAGTTCACCCGGAATATTCGCTAAAAGACAAAACTGCTTCTTTCCGCTTGAACTGCCAGTTCCGCTTAAAGTGAGAATTCCGCTTCAACTTCAACTTCAGCCGGAACATAACAAAATTGGAATTCAGCCGAAAATCTTCCAAGCGCAACATTCCTTCAGAGAAGTGTCATTTCGGGGTCGGAGCAGGAAAATTCCTGGAATACATGGTAACCAAGAGAGGCATAGAGGCAAGTCCAGAGCAGATCAGGGCAATTTCCAACCTACAACCACCATCCAGCACCAAGGATTTTCAAAGACTTACAGGTAGAATTGCTGCTCTGAATAGATTTATATCAAAATCCTCAGAAAGATGCAGGGAATTCTATGACATCCTGAAGAAGAACAAGAAGTTGGAATGGAAAAAAGAGCACGAGAAGGCGTTTGTAGGATCGTTATAAGTTAGAGTTAAACTTAAACAAAGCCATTTACTCGCAAATATAACCCTGCGGAATTAAAGTTATATTTCACTTTACTTAAGCAATATTGAGTTCTTGTGTATAATGTAAAAGCTTGATTTGCAGAATTATAGTAACAACAAAGTATCAAATACTCGACACTATTTGCATTAACTCAAAGCTACACTATTACAAGTTGTTCAAGAACTGTGTGCTCGTACATGTGTATGTGTATGAAACTATGAGCTAAAAAATGCTATATATAGTGCTAATGAGATCAATGACAACCATTGATCTTATGCGATCTAATCTAGAGCGTAAACTGAAAAGTCAAATACAAACTACCAAAAGAATAAACATCGGCAATTGGAATATCTTGCGTGTTTGCAGCACCATACTACTTTAGGAGAGCGGTTTGAATCAGATATAGAAGCATACAAGAAGCTTTTGCAGGATTGGACTTGCTGAAAAGACATCTCAGGAAAAGTCTGGTTGAACTCATTATCTGGTGGATAATCGAGTTCACCCGGAATATTCGCTAAAGGACAAAACTGCTTCTTTTCGCTTGAACTGCCAGTTCCGCTTGAAGTGAGAATTCCGCTTCAACTTCAACTTCAGCCGAAACATAGTAAAATTGGCATTCAGCCGGAAATCTTCCAAGCGCAATATTCCTTACAATCTTCCCCTAAGATGATGCTGTCAAATTCCAAAGTTTATCTTCAAAAATTGACTTGTACGTAAAAATTTTCTTCTCCTTGACCTACTTGTCAAAGACCTTATCCCCTGCATTCACATATTTTGAGAGATCACTCATGCTGGTCATCTTGACCTTAGCATGTTGCAGAGCTTCCCAATCTTGTTCATTCCACTGATCTTGAACATTAATTTCTCTATGGGTTGTGAAGCTGCTGTCTGCCCTGTGTACATAGAAGAGTTTTTCTTCTTCTTCCCAAATCACAAACTTTATCGGACTGGTTGTGTTTTCTTCAATGTCTTCATCAACCTAAGTTTCAGAGAACAGTCCATTCTCGAGCACTTTTGGTTCTATGCTCATTCTTAGCAGGAGCTCAGCTCTGGACAAAGTCATTATCCCTTGCAATTTCGCATAGATATCCGATAATTGGAAGATGTCAAGCATTCTGGTGACAAGATGAGCATTCACTACTCTGGTGATCCCACTTAGGCACTGGAATTTGAAGTCAAAGATGTCTTCATTAACTGTCCACCCAACAATTTTGTTTTGCCAGGGTGGGCCTCTTTTCCTTGGCCTTTGCTCTCTTTTTCTTTTCTGATGCAACAGTCTTCTCTTTCTCAATTTTTTTTCCTCATTGGAATCATCAGTTGATTCTGTTACTCTTGGAGCTTTTCCCTTTGAGGATTGAGAAGAGGGATCAGGTTGATCTTGAGTAGGTTTGGTGGTGGTGGAAGAAGGTTCTTTGATGGTGAGTGGAGGTAGGGAGGTTTGTGAAGGTGGTTTACTGGCTTCAGGAGTTGGACTTGAAGGTGGAGTAGGAGGGAAGATGTCAGAGAAATCCATGGTAGGTGGAGGCTTTTTCTTAAGGGGAATAATGGGTGTAAAGTTGTCTGTTCTGTACTTGGGATTGGCAAGTTTAGTTGCAACTTTCTTGGAGATGGAGGGAGGTTTGTATGGTGTGATGGCAAGTGACTGTAAGATAGATGGAACTGTTGTAGGCATTGGGTTTGGGTTGTAGGTAAAGGAAGGTGGAGGTGGTACATCTGCAAAATCAATGAATTCAGGTTTAATATTAGCAGTTGTTGTACCTGAGATCAGCTCTGAAGGTGAAGGCATCACCAAGTTAGGATTGACAGCAGCAATTTCTCCTTTCAGTTCATAAAAAATTGCATCAATCAAGCTGCAAAGTCCCCTAACTTGCATCTGAGCTACCTCATCCCCTTTCTTCAAATTTCTAACCACAAGTGCCCTTTTTACCTTTTTCAGCAGTAGGTAATTCTCATCATTCTTTATCAGCTTGGTACGCAATTGAGAGGCAATGGAAATTAACCTCTGCCTATCAGCATCAGACACTGCATCCAATTATAATCCTTCAGTCTCTAGTTGAAAGACCTAGTCTTTGCCTCTTCAAGTAGATTTGCAAAAACACTATCTTGTAGATACAGATCATATTCCTCTTGAAGCTCTTTGGCTAGCCTCTCATCTTCCACTACCCTTTTGGCTTCTTCTACCATCTTTGCTACAGCCTCAGCTTCAGGAGTCTGAACCACCTGTTGAATGGTTTTTGGAATATCAGTTTGAACAGGTGTTTCCGCTTGAACTTGTTCTGAGCTCCTTAAGGCTATCAAAGTTTCGGCTATGTCTTCTGCTCCTTCACTCCTTTGTTCTTCCGGTTGAACTTCCGGTTAAACATGAATTTGTCCTTCAGTCACCACCTGAGGTTTGGTGACTTCAGGTTCTTTGTCGACTATTTCCAGCACCTCAGTTCCTTCTTCTTCACCGATAAAATTTTCGTCTTCCCCTTCAGTCATTGTAGCAACTGCAACAGTTGCAGTGCTTTCTTCAAAATCATTTGCTACCTTGCTGGTGGAGGCAATATTTCCTGCCACTTGATCACTGGCTCTTTCAGCCGGAAAAATGACATCCTTGAGGAGTGTCGTGATCAAATTGATGTGCTCAGGGAGAGCACCAGCAATCAGCATGGATGACTGAACAAGTTCAGTGAGATTGGGGTCCTCAAAAGGAGATGTAAAACCAATTTGTCCCGATCTAGTGATTTGTACATCAAAATTGGACCGAAAGTTCACCGAAAACTAAGAACACGAAGAACACAGAATCAAGTAAATAAAACTCGTTGTATAGCACTGATTGATCAAGATTACAATGATATAAACTCAAGAATGTGTACGTAATCAAGAAACACGATAAAAAACTCCTCCCTATAGGATCGACTCAAAGAAACGAATTGGATTTTGTTGGTTCGGACTTGTTTCTACTTCTTGTGAGATTGTTATTTATGTAACAAACCAACATATATATATGCTGATTATGGTCCGCTGGTCCTCCACTCTTAGTATGGTGGATCTCAATTTGACATAACTAAAACCCTCAACTATAATGGAATAACATTTCCTACCCATAGACATTTAGACTAACTAAACTAACTAACATCACTAACAAATCTAACTGGATACATCACACGACACACTGAAAATGCTCTAACAAACTCCCCCTTGACGTGTGCTGTATCAGATCTTGAAACTCGTTGAAACTGCTGTTAGTTGATGTAGGGTAGGCATAGTAGGAACAAGACTTAGTCAAATGAACCATTTCTAAAAGTATCATTTGTTAGCTTGTTCTCTGACTGGCTAGAGGAATAAACTCTTTGACAACTTCATAACCATGCATGAGATCCATTATGAGATCTGTATCTGGGAGGATTTGATCATTTCATCCTGCAACCTTCAGAAGACAAAAGTTGCAATTTTTCTTTTCCAGTCATAACATTAATCTTGGAAACCTTCTCCTTTGGAGAACCAAAATGATTTGAAATCAGTTTTGAATATTTGATGCATCGCGTGTCGATCAGATCGAAAACAAAGAAGAAAGAAAATCGTTTTGGATTCTACAAAGTTCATATCAAAACACACTTAAAATCTTTTTGGATTTTCTGAAACTGAAACATAAATGCAATATAGAATCCAAGTCTATTTTTGATTTTGGTGAGAAAGATCGCTACGTGAGATCATATCAGTCATAACGCATCTAGCACATTTCAATTTCGACTTAGTCAACATGCAGGCAAAGATGATAGCAGATACAATAATTTCTTATTTATTTCAGCATGCACAAATCAATTTTTATAGCTTTCTGATATATTAGAAGGTATATTTTTCAAGCACTGATAACATGGTCCTCACGCTTTTCAGAGATATTAGTAACGTATCATTTTTCAAGCTAAGCCATATCATGTATATATTTTCAATCATACACATCTTTGTGCTTGCTTTATAGAATTTATTTTTCAGAGATGTAAACATCCAATGTGTGTCATGCAAAAAGAAAGCAGAATGTTAAATCGTCTACCTTAAGGTCGATCTTTCGATACGCAGATAAGGCCTCGGATTTAACAAAATAAGAAAAATAAAACAAGTTGAAGTTGTATAATTCAACAACAATCAGGTCGGTCTTGTGGACACGCAGAGAAAGTCTGATGAATTATACGAAACACCAAGAAAAATAAAGCAGAACGTCAAACGAACAACGATCAGGTCGATCTTTCGATACGCAGAGAAAAAGTCCGATCGTTTGAAAAAATAAAGAAAATCAAACAAGTTTAAATCTTTCAAAAAAACGCATGCATACACAAGGATATCTCTTATTCTATTTTTGCAGATTTATCACACAATACTCATCAAGATGATAAACCACAGTTATCAGGCAGGCATTATCTTGATATCATACTTGCATATATCATATTTGTCATGCACATCACACATACCAAGCAATAACCTACAGCCTTTACATCTACTTTATCCATGGCAGATAACGTATATGCTAATGTACCATCATTTCTCACATAGTCGGATCAATTTCTCATTTTTTACTTTTCCATTTTTTATATTTTTTATTTTCTCCCCCTGAAAAACACACTATTTTTGGCTTTTTCAAATATTCTCCCCCTAAAATTCAACAAACTCTATTTTTTGAATTTTCTAAAATTTTTCTCTCCCTAAAAATATACGAAAGAAAGTAAAAGGAAAGAAAATAAACTTGATCGACCAACACGGATACCTCGAATTTTTAGATTTTGAAAAATCACTTTTCTCAAAACTTTTGTGACATATCAACTTGGTGAAGCGCTAACTTAAGCAAAATACTCCACTATCAGCACCTTTGCAATCACTAATAGGTCTTCTTGAAGCATCCTGCACACATCCTCAAACAAGTTTTTAGTTAAATATGGGAACCCAAACCGGCTTGGGTCGTCCCGTATCCTCAACAAAATCATTCCCCGCAGAGGTTGCAATTTTCTATTTCCAAGAACGAAATGGTTTAAACGATGTCGCCTGATGCGAATCAAAACCATTGACATACTGTGACAAGTTGGAAACAATATGCAACAACTCACCGATTAATATTTTCTCAGGTTTTGAGTGATGTTATCGATGCCCATAATAAGAAAAATCATTTGAGTAAGGCATTTCAAAATCATTATTGAAAAAATGTTTTCCTTTTGAAAATCGTTTTGGTTTTGAAAATTGTGGGAAATCATCATCAAAATGTAAAGTTTTACCAATAAACGGCTTCTTGGTAGTTGACTTCCGTTGATGATTCTGATGTCGCTTGACTGGGACCTCGTTGAATATCATCGACTCAGATGATGATGATTGATATGAACCACGTGCATAACTTCATCGAATTGCACAATCACGAATCACATGTCCCGTCTTGTTACAATAAAAACAAGCTCTTTCATCGACCTTCTTAGGAGATGACATGGATTCCGTAGACATTGTAGACTTTGAAGAAAGATCACTGTCTTGACGTTCTAACTTAAAATTCTTCTTTGGCATAAACTCAGCATTTCCAGCACTAACTTTCTCATATTGAACATCATTTAAAATTTCATCCATTTTGTCGACAAACTCCTTTTACTTCAATGTAATTCTCTTAGAAAGTTTAAGTGATGTATCAGAAGAGGAATTTTTAGTCTGATCCACCACTGTTTCTTCATGCACTGCGTCATTTTTCTTCTCAAAACCCAAACATTTCTGTTTAGAACCAGGTAGCTTTGAATATTTGGCTTGAGAATTAGATTCTCCTTTTTCCAGTTTAGCAACTCTGTTAAACGAAGTCTTAATTTCTTTTAGATTGTTTGTTTTGAGCAAAGTTTCATCAATTTTCTCTTCAGACAAAATTTTATCAACATTGTCACCAACTTGCTCATCATACACCTTTTCTTTGTCAAAAGAAGTTGAAGCTGAACAAAATGTTGACGTTGTTCCTCCTTCAAGCTTTTGCTTCTCATACTTTGACTTCTTCTTCTTTTCTGAAACAGGATTTGCAAACTTTGAATAATCATGCAATTCATCAAGTTTTCTTTTAAGATTTGAAATCTCTATTTGTGCCTCAGCAAATCTTTTGTTAACTATGTCTAACTCAACTCTAAGCTTCATTACTTCTTCTTCTTTATGCATAAATTTGATTTTTAAATCAGACATATCATCTTCAAATGATCTGATTGATGGAGTAGAAGTAAAATTTTGTGGGGGAAGGAACATCAGAATAATCAACTTCTTCCTGAGCATTGAACATAATACTAATTGTGGAAGGCGAATTCCGATAACCATCTAACTTCCGTTGAAGTTCCAAAATCTCAATTTGAGCATCATCAAACTGCTTCCGACACATAGCTTGTGAATCTGTGAATTGTTTTTTACATTCAATAAGTTCCTCGTACTTACAATCAAGGTCAATCTTTTGATTTCTTATGTGTCACACCCCCAAGTAACCACTAACGGAGTTTATACCGTTAAGGGGTGCGAGCAAACCAGGACCACAACCATTAGTTACAAATACTAAACGAATCAGAGTAAGTCCAAATATATTTCATAAAATAAAGTCTCAAAATACGCAGCGGAAAAATATTATCTTAGCACTAACCACGTGCTTTACAAATTCATTGTTTTAAATTCCCAATTAAGTTCGAACAAAAGTAAATGTCTTCGTGTGCCATGCCAACCCGCTCCGGATACTCCTCAGCGATCTGCAAAAGTTTAAACCACGCAAGTGTCAACCTAACGGTTGGTGAGTTCACGGTGGGCTTGTCATGCAGTGGCCCGGTCTCATAATCATAATCGTGTCAACATATACTTATGAAATATTTATTTGTGAAAAGAAATGCTTAGTGATACCCATAATCATAGTATTGTGGTTTAGTAAAAGTATTGTCCGTAACATACGTTATCGGGTATGTACTAGTTTTGTATAGTTAAAGTGCTCAACCGATATCGCGGGTAGCTAATCCGTTGTTCCATGCACTAAGGAAGTTTGTACCAAAGCTGACTGATAATTTTCGTAGTGGCATTGCCATCATCTATTTTGTTTTGTGGACCTACGTCATCGCGGCTTTGCCTCCCCCGTGTCCTCTCGGGATCACGGTCAGATAGGCTGATATTGTACCTCCGTGCACTTCCCGTGTCACGAGGCGGAGTTTGTCAAACTCCAGTAGATCTACCCAACATCCCCTCGCTTTACAATTAATGGCACAATTTAGTTGAGGACTTTTTCAGTTATAAGGCAATCCTTAGAAATCATGTGATATCATGTGGTTAGACTTTAACCTACACTAGCCATATTAAAACGGTTTACTTTTGGTTCTCATGAATCCCGAAAACATTTTCAGTTTCGTTTTAGAAATAGTTGTTTAAGTATTTCACAAGTGTCTCCCATAAAACACTTCAAGTTCATCAAGTGGGTGCCAAGCACTCCTAAGTTTTCAAGTTCATCAGAGAGGTGCATAGCACTCATAAGGTCGTCAACATTGTTTTTCATTAAGTTATTCAGTGTGTCCCAAATGGGCTCACAGTAAACGGGTTAGTGACACTTACCTTGGGTTGCACTGCTACACTTGCTAAATAATCCAAGTATTGTTTGCTTATCGAAGACCTAAGAACACGTTTAGGCCTTAAGTATTAGTTTTGTGTCTAATCTTTAGCTTAACGTCACTATGGCCCATAACATAGCACGTTGGAACTATGACACGACATACCGACACACGACACCGATGGTTGATCATAAACGAGGGTTCACATAATTTAGAAATCAAAGCATGTTTCATTATTGCATAATCAGGTAAGTCATGGCATAGCATTCAGATAAGTTGCACAAGTTTAGGTTTTGGTCTAGGCTTAGTTTCGCTAAAACAGTGTCGCTACACAGTTTCGTTGCGTGCACGGGCAGCACTTTCGCTAGGGAGTACCCGATGACACAGTTTCGCTAGCTAGTTTCGCTCGAAACTGCTGACACAGTTTCGCTAGCATAGATTCGCTCGAAACTGGTTTGAACTTTCGTTCATGTTGGTTCGCTCGGTAGTTTCGTTCGACCAGGTCTACTTAGTTTCGCGGGCGACACTATAGTTTCGCTACATAGTATCGCTGGATGCATTTTCAAACAATTTCGCTGAACAGTTTCGCCCAGAGAACACACAGTGTCGCTGGTCGCGGAAAACTCACAAATCAGCCTAAGAATCAATCTAACAGCTTCCATACTTCATGTGATTCAATATCTAGCATGCATAATCATTTACCAACATTAAACAGTACGTTTTAACACTTTAAACATGGATCTTCATCATCAAATCACCAAAAACACATTTTAAACCTAAAATGACCTAATTAGCATAAGTCTTCATTATGGCATGATTTTACACGTAAAGTTGCAGACTTTATAATAGATCTAGCATTCCTAAGCATCATATCAGAAGATCAATTGATTTTATGAAGATCTAAGCATGCTTTAAAGTAAAACACATAGAAAATGCATGAAGAATAGTTTTGGGACTCACGATTCGATCTAGGGTCCGAATGGATGAGATGAGATGATGGTTTCTTGGTGGTTTTCTCGGATGGCCAGAAATCTCGAGAGAGCAGATGGAGAGTGGTGTGTGTTTTGTGTGAAATGATGCAAATGGGAAGTAACTTGGGTTTTATAAAATATATATATCAGGGGCTAGTTTCGCTGGCAGTTTCGCTGGCCAAGCGAAACTGGCTTTGAGCACTTGTAAATCAAACAGTTTAGCCGGCTACCGAGCGAATCTACAGTTTCGCCCGGTAGTTTCGCTGGCAACCAAAAGGGGCCAATTTACATTCTATTATCAATACTAAATCATGCGTTTAAATCACATTGCACATAATGACAATAGATAAATAAACACATAACACATATGGACGGGTTCGGTGATCAACCAAAGGTCGTGGACGTATTTGGCCTAGTTAAGCATTAGCTACTAAGTTAACACTTATAACGTAACTAACGAAGATTGTCTAACGGAAGTTAACCTTGGAATTCTCGGATGTCACATTATGAACGCATGTTCCTTAGTTAACTCCAATTTTGTATCTGTCCACCTCTTTCTATAAATCTCAACATTTTCCTTCAATAACGTATTCTCATCTATCAACCGAGTCTTTGCATCAAGCAATTCTGTGTTGTCTTCTTGATGACGAAGTTCTTTATCAGCAAGTTCAACACAAGTCTTTTGAAGTGCATCATATTTTTCTTTCAAAATCACACTTTTAGAATAAAGTGCATCGAAGTCTTCAGTAACTTCTTTCACCGCATGTTTACAATTCTCCAAATTTTCTTTTGTAATTTTGCACTCTTCAATTAACAAACTCTTTTCCTTTCTTAAATTTTCAATTTGTTTATGATAGATTTGCTCATTGTCAATCTCTTTTCCAGATTCATTTGTTTCTGCATCACTCACATTTGCTTTTGTTATATTCTCAACATCAACACATTCCTGAGCAAGAGCATCCCATACCTCTTTTGAAGTTTTATACCATTTGAATTGCCAACAGATCTCTTTAGGTAATGCCCTCATCAACGCATAATAAGCTATCTTCTCACTATCATGATATTTAACCTCATATTCGGTCATCCTTTGTTGGTCCTCACTGATCTTAATCAGTGCTAATGAAGGTGTTTTGAGAAGAAAACCAATCAAATATCAATAAAAGATGATTTCCAATAGCTAAAATGGGTTTTTAGTATTGAACAATCACAACTACAACCAAATAGATGATAAGAGATGAACAATAGCTACAAAGATTGAATAGAATGCTCCTCGCCGTCACCAAACTTACCAATAATCAGAAATCTTGTATTAGGGTTGCTAAAGTTGCAAAGGTTACAAATGAGAGCACAAAGGCTACAATTTATACAGATCAGTAGACAGTTTCGCTGGCCAAGCGAAACTGTCACTGAGACAACCCTAATCTAGATACCGAGTGAAACAACAGTTTCGCTCGTTAGTTTCGCTAGCTAACAAAAGACAACATTACAAATGAAACTAAACTAAACAAGCCGACTAAACAAAACTATGAATTCCTCCCTACATTGATCTTCAATATTCCCCCTAGGAAGGGATTCAGCCTCTGGATCTTCATTTTTCTGCTTCGGCTTCATTTGCGCTCGGCTCTTTGTTCAAATCTGTTGTCCCTGATTCCCCCAAAACAGTTGACTCATCAGCAACGGGGACATTAACCTCTGATTCCCCCAAAATAATAGTCTCATCAGCAGCGGCGACATCAGCCGGCTTCACAACCTGCTCAGATGATTCACCAATTCCGCCCCAAGCAGTGTTCATCAGGTTTGCCAATTCTCTGTCTTCTTCCTGTCTTTCTTCACCAGCTCTTACCTTCTGTGCTAAATCTTTAATTTCTTTAATGATCCCCCGGGCCTTGTTAGCAACCCTCATGAACAGGTTTGCTTCTTCAGCAGTGTCGTCTCCTGCCCCACATCTAATTTGATTTTCGCACAAGGTTTTCAGATCGTCATTGCTGAATGAGAAGACTTCCATAGGATCAAACAGCCTGATTTTAGCATCTTCGCCCAGTCTAATAACTGCCTCACTAGTCTGATTGTCATAAAACCATTTCTTGAATGATTGCAGCCTGGATAGCTGTTGATCAGGAATTCTAACCCTGTTCATTGTTTTTGCTGGTTTGTACCTTAGGGAAATTTTGGGCTTTCCAGTTCTCTGATCAATTTCAGTCTTTGATTTCCTCCTTTCTCCTCTCATACACCCGAAGGACTTAAAGTCGTCTTTCACAGCCTGCTGCAACATCATATTCAAATTGCTGACCCTTGTACTTTTGTCTTCGTCAATTAAGGGAAGATCTGCCAGCCTCCTCAGATCCCATCTGGGCAAGGTTTTGAAGCTATCGCGTTTGTGCACATATGAGATACTGCCCCCTCTTCTTTTAATCATGAAGGCATGTATGTCAGCATTGAATTTCCAGCTGATGATGTGTCGATCAGACTCTTTCCTCTTCGGTTGTGAGATATTTTGGAATAAAGGAGTCTGTTCTTCGATAGCGGGCTTTGTGAACCATTCTTCTCTTTTTAAATCGATCACTTCTTGGCTGATAGAACTTATCCTTGCTTGATAAGTTAGAGGATTTTCTTTCAAAGAATAGTTATCAGGCTCAGAAAGATCTTCAATTTCATCATCTTCATCATCTTCATCAAGTAAGTGGTGGAATTGTGCCTCGACAATCTCTGGCTGTTTGTCGGGTCCAGAGTCATAAAGGTTTAAGTCACCTACATTGATGGCATCGAAAGCTTCATCATCTCCAGCACCACTTCCTCCCGCTTCATTTTCACCTACGTCATTTCCACCAGCACCACTTCCACCAGCTTCATTTCCACCAGCACTACTGCCACCTGCTACTCCAGTTGTAAACTTTGAAATATCAGTCATAGAATCAATCTCAGCTTCACTCATCTGATTAGGCAGACCCAGGTGCTTCTTTATCTCGTTCATATTTACCAGCAGAGATTTTAAAAGTGAAGATTGTTTCACAACAATCTCATTCAGACATTGAATCTGCTTATCCTTTTCTTTTTCTCTAAGCTTAGAGTTAACCAGCTTGGTTTTGATCATTGCAAGTTCATGGGCCAAAGAGGTGTTTACATTTCTAATAACATCCTGATCCAACTCAGATCGAGGATCAACTTTTCTTTTCTTGCTTCCCCTTACTTCTTCTTCAGAAGTGGCACTACGTTTTTGCTTTGATCTCTTTTCTAGCTGTGCCATCTCTTCCAACTCATCTTCAATCTCATCAGCTGGTTCCTTACCAGAGCTTCTTACATACTGTTTCCTTTTTCCCTTAACATTCTCACTTTCTTTTCCTTCATATCTTCTCTTGTTTTCAGATTCTATCAGCTTTTGAATATATTCGTACCTCTTTTCCGAGTACATATGCTTCATCAGGTAAGTGGTGTACCCGGAGAAATCGGGTCTTTTTGCAGCACAATCTGATAGAATTCTTCGGTGCATAGGAGTTACAACAAGAGCTACACCCAGCTTTGGCAGTTCCGGCTCAAGGTGATCGATTATCATTTGCAAAAATCTTGGATACAGGAGCCATCTCGACTTCTTCAGCGCTTGAATGTTAGAGACCATTGCGTCGAAAATACGCTGAGGGATGTTGGCCTTCTTCCCTTTACATACCAGAAGCATAGCCTCAGCCCAAATTAAGTTAAGACCATCAGAACCCCCTTTTCTGTCGTCCAAGCAGGAAATGAAAATGTGAGCGATGTATCTCCATTCCTTCGACATTAAAGACTTTTTGATTTCTTTATTGTTCTTCCATAATTCACCTCCTTCATAACCCATTTCTCTCTCAAATCCTTTCAAAATTTCCAATTCCTTCATCTTAGTCACTTCACCTACGTCACTTTCAAGCTTAAGGGCTGCAGCAATCGTTTTCATTGTAATAACGATATCATTCTTCATAACTTTAGCCCGAATACATTCTGGTTTGGCCTTTACGTCGTACTCAGCAGTGAGCCAAAATTCTCTGATATGCCTTTCGTCCATGATAGGCATGTGTGATATAGCGTGAGAGATGCATGATTTCTTCAGCCATGCTATACAATCTCTAAATCCAATTGCCTTCTCGGTGCCATCATCCAAAAAAGCTGTAACGTTGCTTCGAGGCTCGTGTTTTAAAGTTGACATTTTCTGCATATGAAACCGAGATTTTGTGAGTTAAAAAGAATTTAAATTAAATTGAATTTAAAAAATAGTTTCCCTGCGAAACAGTAGTTTCGCTTAGAAACCATAGTATCGCAACACAGCGAAATCAGTTGATTCGCGAGAATGGTCGCGGCGACACTGACGAGGTCAGTTTCGCCGAGAAACAGTAGTTTCGCTGCGCGACAGCAGTTTCGCCAAGGACGAAACAGCAATTTCGCTGGAAATCACGGCGACACTGTCAACGAAATTAGCGCATTATCACTAGACAGTTTCGCTCGTGACTTTGAACTTTCGTTCAGTTTCGCTGACAGAACATTTAGTTTCGCTTAAGAAACATCTAGTTTCGCTGAAGGAACACTTAGTTTCGCTATTTGAAAATGCAGTTTCGCTGGTCGCGACTTTTCGAATTCAAAATCCGGTAATCAATTTTAGGCACTGATTTTTGCATCTAAACCAACTATAAGTAGATAGATCACTCAAACGAGTACAATGAGGGTCCAAAACAGTTTAAACAACAGATTAAAGGACCGAGAACCCCTTTCGCGCCGATTGAACATAAAAACCCTAAAAATTGATGCGATGAATACGTGGGAATGACCAGAAAACTGTTTACCTAAAACCGATAACGGTCAAATGGCAATAAAACAGGAACCGGTTTGGGCGAAATTAAGAGTTTCGCGAGAGGTGAGTTTGCAGGTTTTTCTCGATTAGGGTTTCAAATAATGACCGAGAGTCTCGATCAAAGGTATAAATACCTGAGCAGTTTCGCCCGTAGTTTCGCTAGGGCGAAACAGTAGTTTCGCCTAAGCGAAAGAGCATATTCGCTCGAGATTTTTGATTAAACAGTTTAGTTTCGCCGACATCGAAAGAATAGGTTCGCTGTGTGCGCATATGGCGAAACTGGTCAGGCGAAACAATAGTTCGCTGAAACCCTAAAATGTTTAATTTTGTCTCCTGAACACTTCTGCAATCCAATCGAATACACGACCCTTTACACTTTGATTATGTTCCATCAAGCAAATGAGATTTTGAAATTCTGGAAATGCCGACTAACTCACACACATCAGGATTCAATCACGCAAGCATCATACTCTTCACAATGTATCGATCTTAAAAAAAAGACGCAGAAAGAAAATCCTTTTGGCTTTTCTAATTTTAAATTAAAACACACCAAAGATCTTTTTGAGTTTTCTAAAAAGAAGTGTAGAACGACTAAACAAACAAACTCTATTTTAATTTTGAGAAAGATCCAGACATGAGATCATATCAACTAATACGCATCAAACACATTTCAATTTCAAATTTAATCAGCATGTAAGACAAGCAGATCACGAATGCATCATTTTGATATTAAGCTTGCACTATATTGATATTAAGCATGCACTAATAGTATTTATCATTTTTGGATATGCTTAAGGTGTATTAATCATGCACTGATCACCCAGCCTCACTCTATCAAAGAAGTTAACAAATCATCATATTTATCTGATTTTTCTTTTTGTTCTTTTTCAAAATGAGATATGCATTCATGATGTTTCATGCAAAAATAAAGCAGAACCCTAAGTGAACAGCAATCAGGTCGGCCGCAAAGCATACAGAGAGAGCCCGATGCACTTAGGAAAATAAAAAATAAAAATAAAGCAGAAGTCGTATATATCAACAACAATCAGGTCGGCCTTCTGGGCACGCAGAGAAAGTCCGATGATATATACTCCAAACACCACTGCAGTTCGAGTGTAAAAATGGCGTAAAGCCTTATTACAAAGCATGCGTACATCAGAACATCTCTTATTCTATTTTTTTTATAAGATATCAGAATCATTGCAACACTTGTCAAGAAATGAAAACTAGAGTATTATCAGGCAAGCTTTATGTTTATATCCTACTCATAGATATCATATTAGTCATGCACACCCATAGATCATACAAGTACAGTTCAACTTTTATTTTTACTCTATCCATGGCAGATAACGCATGTTGATTTACTATCATTTCTCACATGGTCGGATCAATTTCTCATTTTTGAAATCTTTTAATTAATTTATTCTTCCTCCAAAATCCACAAATACTATATTTTTGGATTTTCAATAAGGAAAACTAAGAACAAAAACAAAATTGATTCCCCCACAATGTTGCAAACAAAGACATCAATAATCAGTTATGAGAGAAACGCAAGGTAAATGTAACTAAAATACTCCCTTGATCATATCGAGTGATGATTGGCCAGAAATCATTTGAAGATAGATGACGTGATCATGGATTTCTTGATTTAGGATTCTAGCCAATCAACATGCTTAACTGCAACAACCACCTGATTCAAGACAAAAGGAATTTAGCATGATGATCTACATAAAACAAACTTAAGATAGAATAAAAAAAATATGTACAAAAAGTTAAGACAAAATGAATTCAAATTTTTTATTTATTTTTATTTATTTTTATTTAAAAGGAAATCATGCCCAGCATTTTTATAAGCTCATAAAAGCGGGGTTTATCAAAGGTTTTGGTGAAAATATCAGCTTTCTGGGCCTTGGTTTCAATGGGAATAACATCGATAAACCCTTTATCCTGAGCGTCACGGATTGCATGAACCCGGGTTTCGATGTGCTTTGTTCTCGTATGATGAATCGGGTTCTTTGAGATTCCAACAGCGGCTTCATTGTCACAGAACAGCGGTGTATGAAGGAAGTTGATTCCATAATCCATCATCTGGTGTTGAATCCACAGCACTTGACAACAGCAACTTGAGGCGGCGATGTATTCAGCTTCACCTGTGGATAAAGAGACAGTTGTTTGCTTTTTGCTCTGCCATGAAACCAAGCATTCCCCCAGAAACTGGCATCCTCCAGAAACTGACTTTCGATCGAGCTTGCATCCTCCGTGATCACTGTCGGAATATGAATTAAGTTCAAAGCTTCCACCCCTAGGATACCATAAACCCAATCTTGATGAACCTTTCAAATAATGGAAAATTCGCTTGACGGCCTTTTCGTGAGATTCCCTTGGGTCAGCCTGATAACGAGCACAGTAGCAAACGGCAAAAGTGATGTCCGGACGTCTGGCTGTGAGATACATAAGAGACCCAATCATTGATCGATAATACTTAGGGTCAACCTGCTTTCCTTGATTGTCGGGAGTTAAACATGTCTGAGAAGTGAAAGGAGTGAGTTCAGCAGAAGCGTCGTTCATCTTGTATTTCTTCAGAATTTCCAGAATGTACTTTTCTTGATGAATGAGAATGCCGTCTGGCTTTTGTTCCACCTGCAAGCCAAGAAAGAAACACATTTCCCCCATCATACTCATTTCGAATTTCTCCTTCATCAATTCCTCAAACTCGCGACACAGCTTCTCATTTGTTGAACCAAAAATGATATCGTCTACATACACTTGAACAATCAGCACTTCACCGTTGACCTCTTTCTTAAACAATGTCATGTCGATGGATCCACGTGTAAAACTTTTACCCAAAAGATATTGAGTCAGAGTCTCGTACCAAATTCTGGGAGCTTGATGTAGACCGTAGAGAGATTTATCGAGCTTGTATACTTTTCAGGAAACTCATGATCTTCGAAGCCTGGAGGTTGATTTCACATAGATTTCTTCATCAATATCCCCATATAAGAAAGCGCACTTGACGTCCATTTGAAACACCTTGAAATCCTTGTGTGCAGCATGAGCCAAGAAAATTCGAATGGCCTCAATGCGTGCAACAGGTGCAAACACATATGTATAGTTAATTCCTTCTTCTTGATAAAACCCTTGAACCACCAGTCTTGCCTTGTTTCTGATCACGACACCTCTATCATCTGGCTTGTTCCGAAAGACCCACTTTGTACCAATTGGAACCTTGTTCTCTGAAAGATCCACTAATTCCCACACCTTCAGCTTTCTGAATTGTTGCAGCTCAGACTGCACGGAGTCCACCCAACTTGGATCTGCTAAAGCTTCTTTTATATTTGTAGGAACGATCTGAGACAGAAAACATGTGAATAAACATTCATTGATCAATCCAGACTGATGACGAGTCCTCACTCCATCCGTAATAGAGCCAATGACATAGTCATGCGGATGATCTTTTAAGGGTTTGAAATTTGAGTCAAGGTTGAGGGGAGCGGGTTCGGAGGTTTGATGGGGTAATTCATGAGAGGAAGATGGAGGGTCGGGTTGATGCGTAGGCTGTGAGGATGAGGATTGGTTTTGTTTTTGAATTTCGGAGTGAGGGGTGATAATGACGAGAGGAGGGTTATCATTTGCTTCAGCAAGGATAGGAAGATTGAATGACTTGAACAGAGTATCTGAATCATAAAACCATTCTGGTCCAGACCCGGTGTTGGGAGAGTTTGATTCTTGCCAGTCAACGTAGTAGGATTCCTGCATAATTCGAGTTCGTTTGTTATAAACTCTATAAGCTTTTTGTGAAGAAGAATACCCCATAAAGAAACATTCGTCAGAGACAGCTCCAAATTTCGTAATTTGAGCTTCGGTATTCAGCAATGTGCACGAACATCCAAACGGCTTAAAGAAATCAATCAGTGGTTTCCTTCCAAGATACAGCTCATATGACGTCTTCATCTTATCTTTCACAATTAGGACACGGTTCAGCACGTAGGACGCACAGTTCACAGCTTCAGCCCAAAAGATAATCGGCAGCTTTGATTCAATCAACATTGTACGAGCAGCTTCCACAAGTGTGCGATTCTTCCTTTCAGCAACTCCATTCTGCTGCGGAGTTCTTGCTGCACTGTATTGTCGAAGAATCCCTTTGTTTGCGCAGAAAGAGTCAAAGATCTGATTACGAAATTCAGTTCCATTGTCGCTTCTGATTGCCTTGACTTTCTTACTTCTTGAACTTTCCACGGACAGGATAATATTCTGTAAAGCTTCAGTCGTGTCACTCTTTTGCTTCAAGAACCTAACCCAAGAGTACCTGGAATAATCATCACTGACAACAAGACAGTAAGATCTTTTACCCAGACTTTGGACACTAATAGGTCCAAATAAATCAGTGTGAAGCAATTCTAAGGGACTAGAAATAGAATTTTCCACTTTTGGCTTATGTGGCTTTTTATGTTGTTTTCCTTTAGCACATGAAAGACATTTTTCAACGACAGAAAAATATTTGAACGGAAGACCTCGGACCAAATTGTTTTTGACAAGATTATTTAGAATTTTGAAGTTTATGTGTCCTAAACGTCTATGCCACAAGAAGCACTCAGATACAGAAGCTTTTGAAAGTAAACAAGTCATGGAGGAAGAGTGAGATGCAGTGGATTTCATATTCAGCAAGTATGTGTCATTGATGCGAGGTGCACGCATCGCCACCATCTCTTCGGGCACAATGAATTCAGGCTTGAGAAACAGACATTCATTTGATTTGAACAACACTGGTATATTCTTGTCACAAATTTGTGACACACTTAGAAGATTAAACTGCAATTCGGGAACATAGTTGACTTGCTCCAGAGTAAGAGACCCATATGACACATCTCCTTGTCCAACCATCTTTCCACCTCTCTTATCACCTGCAAAAGAAACAAACCCACCATCCACGATCCTGTAATTTGTAAGCAGGTCTTTCAACCCTGTCATATGCCGAGAGCATCCCGAATCTATATGCCAATAGCTATTTGCAGAGTTCTTCGGGAGTGCCTGGCAATACAAGACAAGAAATTACTTAATAACGGGTACCCAGACTTTTGCACTTCTGGGATTTGTAACTTTCTGCTTTCCCCCAAAGAATTGTTTTACGAAACTGGTTACCTTGTGGCCAAAGGATCTATCATGGTTTGTTTGATTTAATTTCGCTTTGCAATGTTTAACAACATGATCATCCTTACCACATCTGAAACAGTGAGATTTGTGACTTGTGTAAGAGGAAGTTTCTGAAATACTTTCCTCCTCACAATCTAATGTTTTAAAATCAGAATCACTGTTGGTTTCGAAGTCCACATTTGTTTTATCATTTGAAATCTTTGGATTATTAATTTTAATAACGGTTTTGGCAGGTTTAGTTTTCAAAGATGATTTCTTTTCTTGAGAAACATGATTTTCGGTAGGTTTTGAAATTCGTATTGGAGTGAAAGAAGGAATTGGATTAGAAAAAAATTTATTGAAGCAATTTTGAGATGTACTTGCATGACATTGATCATTTTCATTTGAAATAAAACTTCCTTGATTAACAGACACAGACTCATCACTACTGCTATCTAAAGAAGAACAACTACTAGCTATACTACTATCTGTGCTAGACTTCTTGGAATTAGAACTACTACTCGTAACAGACTCCTTAGATTTAAGACTACCGCATCCAAGCCCACTTGTGTTACCATATCCATAATCAAAATCCTCCCTGATCTTCTTATGGTTCACTCCTTCTAGACCTGCATGCAAACTGTTAGCATCACTAGGAATTAAATCATTTAGAGGATGAGGTTTCGGAGTAGGTGAGTAACAATGCGTGCTTGGAGGAGGATAAACTTTAGGAAACACATTCCCATTTTCCTCCATACCTACCCCGGTTTTTATTCTAGCTCCTCGTTGTTTAACGAGCATGTCCTCAACTTTCATTTGAGAAACAGTCCATCTATCTAACTTAGTCTGAAGTTGAGAGGCTTCGAATTGAGCTAATGTAACTCTTTCAGAAAGCATGTTTAATTCGACATTTTTAGCAAGAAGAGTTTGTTTTAAATGTTCATTTTCATGCATTGCCTCATTTAATTTCACAAAATACTTTGATTCATTTTCCTTTAATTGGGTGTTCATGGTTTTTAATTCATTGTTGTTGTCAATCAACAATCGATTGGCCTTGTAGATGCCGAACAAACGAATTCTACAAGGATAAGAGCACATATCTTGAACAGATTCATATGAAATATCCATTATAACCTTTTCTGCAGCAAGAGCTTTCTCACATGTGCACGCGGGTGTGCTTTCCGTTTTCTCATTCATCTTCTTGTCAGCTTCTCCCTTCTCACAGCTGTTAACTGTGGGGTCATTTCTTTGTTCATGAATTTGAGCCGCAAGCGCTTGATTTATGGCTTCCTCAGTTTCAGAGACCTCCGAACTCCAGTCAAAGTTAGTCAGAAGAGCCACTTCTTTGTTTGGCTTGGCTTCAGCTTTGTCGGTGATAGGGATGAATCGAGTTGCAGGCTCAGAGGTCGGTTCAGTGACAATTGGACTCGGGCATTCTCTCTTGAAATGGCCATGTTGCTTAAAGTTGTAACATCTTAGCTTACCCTTATCGAATCCAACTTTTCCATTTTGATTCTTGAAAGTGTTTCTCCCAGTACGTTCGAAGAACTTTCTAGCACGAACGGTCAACATGGCCATTTGCCATTTTAAGTCGGTTTCTTCCAGATCATCTGGGTCAACTTGGTACATATCCTTAGCAGTCAGAGTCGAACCTTGAAGTTCTCCAGCAGCGAAAGCTTGATAACCGTTGGTAAACTATGAGAACAATCCCATGAATTCGGGTAAGATCTGGGATGTTTGCTGAGCAGCGGCAGAAGCAGTTGAGGATGAACCAGACCCAAGATAAGCAGATTGAATTTGAGATGAGGCTCCTTTGGGTGTAACAGTTGAGATGAGAGCCAAATTCGGAGAATAAACTTTAGCAGGACCCATAGCTTGATTGTACTCTCTCCTTTGAACATCCAGCTCAAATGACTTAAGCTTGTTAATTACATCCATAAGCTTGTAATCGGAGAAACCCCTCTCTTGTTTCAACATACGAACCTGAATGCTCCACTCGGGTGGAAGAGCATCCAGCAGCTTCTTGATTTGTTCAGAGTTAGTGAGTCCTGAATCATACTTCTTCAGATTGCTTGACACGGTCAGAAAACGGTTTGTCAAGTCAATTAACTTTTCATTCTTCATGCTGGTGAACGGATTGAATTCTTTAGTTGCTTGGGCTTCTTTGTCCTTCACAAGATCTTCATTACCGTCATAAAACTCACAAAGAGCATCAAAAAAACTTTTTGCATCAGAGTACTCAGCGAAACGATTGTAGATTTCTTGCGACAAGCAGAGAGAGAGAGCACCAAGAGCCTTTTGGTCTCGATCAATAAGCTTCAAATCCTTCTCAGTAAAGGAAGACGGATTGCTGTTGATCTGGGTTACTTCACCAGTAGTGGTGGTTGGAACGTGAGGTCCGTCGACGATCGACAACCATTGATTGTGATCAGTGTACAGAAAGAACGATTTCAGACATCGTTTCCAGTCTTCAAAATTGTCTCCGTTGATCAGCCTCGGTGGTCGGTTTGGAGCAATGCTTTCAGTGTCAGCAACATTGGTACCTGAAGCCATCTCAAATCAGCCTGAAATAAGAAAGACACAAACAAACAAAGAACAAGACAATTTGGTAAATTTCGCTGGAAGAATTAGTTTCGCCAGCAATTTCGCTCAGAAATCCTAATCAGATGAATAATTTCGCTGAAACTTATAATTTCGCCAGCAGTTTCGCTTGGAAACACTGAACCAATTCAGCAGTTTCGCCAACTAGTTTCGCCGTATGCACGGGCAGTACTTTCGCTAGGAAATACCCGATGACACACAGTTTCGCTAGCTAGATTTGCTAGAAACTGGTTTGAACTTTCGTTCAAAAATAATGTTGTTTCTCTAGTAGTTTCGTCCAAAAACAATTATATGATTCACGGCGACACTATAGTTTCGCTGTATAGTATCGCTGGAAGATACAGCAGTTTCGCTGTATAGTGTCGCTGGAAGAACCTCAGTTTCGCCCAGAACAGAAAACTCTCTTTTTGAAGAAGAAATCATCACAAACCAATCCAAATCACTATTGAGTAATGATCAGTTGATTGCATATGCTTCAGGACATCAAAACATACAATATTCAACCAATTTTCAATCCAAAACAATCAGATTTCAGATTCAAATAGATTTTCAAAAGTTTTACCAAAAGCACTAAAAAACACCAAAAATCAAGAGCACAATGGCTCTGATACCATATTGTTGGTCCTCACTGATCTTAATCAGTGCTAATGAAGGTGTTTTGAGAAGAAAACCAATCAAATATCAATAAAAGATGATTTCCAATAGCTAAAGTGGGTTTTTAGTATTGAACAATCACAACTACAACCAAATAGATGATAAGAGATGAACAATAGCTACAAAGATTGAATAGAATGCTCCTAGCCGTCACCAAACTTACCAATAATCAGAAATCTTGTATTAGGGTTGCTAAAGTTGCAAAGGTTACAAATGAGAGCACAAAGGCTACAATTTATACAGATCAGTAGACAGTTTCGCTGGTAGTTTCGCTGGCCAAGCGAAACTGTCACTGAGACAACCCTAATCTAGATACCGAGCGAAACAACAGTTTCGCTCGTTAGTTTCGCTAGCTAACAAAAGACAACATTACAAATGAAACTAAACTAAACAAGCCGACTAAACAAAACTATGAATTCCTCCCTACATTGATCTTCATCCTTGATAAAAACTTTGGAGGTGGTACTTTTTGACCCGAATTATTTAGAACAGGAAACTCATATCCATCTTGAACTGATTTCCAGACATATTCACCTAATTCACCCACCACGAACTCTGCAAATTTACCTTTCCAATTGCAATAATCATCAAAATGAAGAAGTATTGGAACGTCGCTTTAAATCAGTTGAAACTTTCCTAGAGAATAATATGAACAAATGGAATAACCACTGTTGTAACCCATCTTCGCTTGTCTCAAATTCTTTGAATAACCACCTAAATCTTGAAATGGTAATCCGGAACTTTTTGAGTAAACAATAATCACAATAAAGAAAATCGAACCTTCAAATAATCAGATGAAAACTTTTCCGAAGAATTAACACGCTTGAATCCATGATGTCATAAACATCTCAAATATTAAACCCGGTCTATTTGAATAATCGAATAAGAATTCCTTCAAAATTCAAACAATCACAATATGTGTATCAAAACACGAACTTAAGAATTCCTTCAAAATTCTAACTATCACAATATGTATCAAAACACGAAGTGATCGACCACCAAACTTCTTTCATAAATGTTTCTAAGCATTTTGAGTATCCAAACATTACACCTTGCTAAAGAAAGTTTATTCCATTTGAATGAAAGATAGTTTAGATGAATGAACACCCTTTCATGTGAATAAAATCAAGCCTTACAAATGAAATTTGTTTGTATGTTAAAAAATAGGAAAATTGGATTTAAATAATACAAGTTATGCCTTATTGGCGGATAATAATATGAGTTAGGTGCTATCAGTGATACGCCGTTTAAATTGATTTAACGGGGTTAGTGAAATGGATCTTTTTGTCATTTTTGAAAGTTGAGGGGCTGGTTTTGTAAATTTTTTATTTTCTTTAAACATAAAAAAAAAGAAAAGATAAGTGGAGAAGGAGCACCGGCGACCTCCCCCTTTCTCCTTCTCCTTCCTCTCCGACCTCACACACCGCTCCGATCAGAAGCACCGGCGACCTCCCCCTTCTCCGATCAGAAGCACCGCCCCATCACCGGAGACCACAGCCTCGCCCCCTTCTCCGATCAGAAGCATCGATGGGGGACGGAGTGACGACGGCCACATAAATCAAAACGAAAGGGAGGAGCGGGTGCATGAAACGAAAGGGAGGAGCGGGAGGTAGCCGGCGATATCGGCGTGGTTGAGGTCGATTCCGGCGACCACCCGGTTCGAGGCGTTGACTGGTTAAGGTGCACAAAACACGCCGCCGTAGGAGCAGACGGCCGGGCCGGTCCAGTTGGCGGTGAGGAGGAGGGTGAGAGGAGGGAGGGTACCGAGATTGGTTATGTCATCTGTGTCGTTGTCGCCGGCGGCGAAGGAGAGGCGGAGGGAGGCGGCAGAGAGGAGGAGGGTGAGAGGAGGGAGGGTACCGGAACCCTAGGGGAGGTCGCCGGTGCTCCTTCACCACTTATTTTTTTTTATTTTTAAAGAAAATAAAAAATTTACAAAACCAACCCCTCAACTTTCAAAAATGACAAAAAGATCCATTTCACTAACCCCGTTAAATCAATTTAAACGGCGTATCACTGATAGCACCTAAGTGTTTAATTGGTATTATTGTGAGGAAAGGTCAAAACTCATATTATTATCCGCAATAGGGCATAACTTGTATTATTTAAATCCAATTAAACTAAAAAATATTCCAAGTGAATGAACGGCAAAAACTTTTGACGTCAGACGAGAAAATTATGGTTGCAAATGAGAAGAGGCTGAAAGTTAAGGTTGCAAAGTGAATTTTGTGACGTCAGAGGAGAGAGAGTACCATCTTCATCTCCAAAATACTACGTACAAATGAACCAAATTGAACCGGCAAATTCAAGTGATCATAACTCCTTCGATTTTGATTGAAACACATAACTGAAAATACCGTTATGTGCGAAATAGAAAGACGATCAGGATGAGATATGGATGGGCAAGATTCGTGATGGTTTGAAAAAAAACCCGATATCGAGCACCGAATGAACGGATGAACTTGAAACTCAATCGGATTAAAACTCTTTCAATACTGATTATGACACATGAACACCGATTGTGATGATGAAGATGAACGTAGCATCAAAGAACCACCGGAGGTGTTTGGCAAACTAGAAAACTCGGCGAACCAGAAACGACTGAACCGTTGAAAACTGTTAATTCATCTTAACCGTTCCAACGAACCAACAAACCACCGTAGAACTAAGAACACTTTAACAGAAACCCCGATTTTCCGGCAACAAACTTTTTCAACCAATTTCACTGCGAAACGGAAGTTCTCAAATCACCGACGGACCAATCAGAGGACCGGCAAACCACTAAAAGAGTTACAGCAAACCATACAGAGAACTAGAAACAATGACCTGCGTACCAAAATCACTGTGTAACAACTTTCTCCGGCCAAACAACAATTTTCCAGCGAGCCACGTTTTCCTGGCGAATCACGATGTCGAACCAGAAATCAGTGGGGAACAATGTCAGCGGATCCATAAAAACGGTTACGACGAACCAAAGCCACCGGAGAACAGAAACTTCCGGTGAAAACTGAAAAATTCCGGCAAACCCGTTTTTCTGGCGAACACTCCCGATTTTCAAAACGCAATTTCTCTCTCAATTTGCAACGAAAATCGATTCTGAAAGCGGCTATGGATTCGTGATGTTGAGCAGAATCATTCAAGAACCATTATTGTACGGTTTTATATTGATTTGCAGGTTCGAATATGAACTCCGACGAACTAACGAATCGGAAAATCTGAAATCTAATCAAACGTTGATGAAACTCGAAAATTCTTGTTGCATTAGCTTCGTACGATCAAAGTAAACGTTTAGCAACTAATTTCTTCCATAAAAATAGAGAAATAACAATTTCACCATTGTTAAGCTCGATGAACACGTGAACTTACTGTGTTTTTGCGACGATAATAAAACCTAAACCAATTCAACTTCTGAAACTTGCTTCACATGCATGTGACCATGCTAAAGCTACTTGATCAAGTTTCAAGCATCAAAACATAGCAGATCGAGCTAATTATGGAGTCAAAGTGCACGAGTTTTGACCCGAAAAAGTCAAACAGCTCGAATTTGCTTGAAACAATTACTGATTTCGATCAAAAACGATGTGTAATCACGCCTGGATACGTTCTGATACCAATTGTAAAACCAATTTGTCCTGATCTAGTGATTTGTACATCGAAATTAGACCGAAAGTTCAATGAAAACTAAGAACACGAAGAACACGAAGAACACAGAATCAAGTAAATAAATCTCGTTGTATAGCACTGATTGATCAAGATTACAATGATATAAACTCAAGAATGTGTATGTAATCAAGAAACACGATCAAAAACTCCTCCCTATAGGATCGACTCAGAGAAACGAATTGGATTTTGTTGGTTCGGACTTGTTTCTACTTCTTGTGAGATTGTTATTTATGTAACAAACCAACATATATATATGCTGATTATGGTCCGCTGGTCCTCCACTCTTGGTACGGTGGATCTCAATTTGACATAACTAAAACCCTCAACTATAATGGAATAACATTTCCTACCCTAAGACATTTAGACTAACTAAACTAACTAACATCACTAACAAATCTAACTGGATACATCACACGACACACTGAAAATGCTCTAACAGGAGAAATGGCAATCAGTTGACTGCATCTCATGTTCACCCAACTTTCTTCAACTGAGAAGGGATTCACACCAATTCTTTGGCAAGCTGTGGCTCTGACTTTAGCCGGTATCCTCTGAACTTTTTCAATTTCTGTGATAACAGGTCTTGAGGGTAGCTTTTCCCCTAATTTGGCAGTGTCAGCTTCATCAGTTGCAGCAACTTCATCAGTATCTCTGATAGGGCTTGAAGGACCTGCTTCAGTGTCAGTAGGAGCATCTTGAACCAATTTAGCAACAGTTGTGTTGAGAGTTTCAACCTGTGCTTGCAGAGAAAGATACAACTTCGTCAATTCAGGTAGTGTATAACTGTCCTCAACTGGCTTTTTGCCAGTATCCTTGGGGGACAAAACCAAGCTATCAATCCGAGATTGATTAGCATTGGTACCCATGTCTTCTTGGCACCAGGGATTCTCCTCATCTGTTTCAGCAGCCCTTGGTTCCAATAAAGGACTTCCAGGTACTGATTCAAAGAAGATTGCCGCAAATTGGGTCTTATTGATGTTACTACTGACACCAAGATCCAGTGGGGATCCTTGGGCAGCAGCAACCCTTTTTGCATGAATCTCTTCATTACTCCTGAGATTCACCTCCGGTGAGGAGTGGGGTTGCAGTGCTACAGGGTCCTGGCTTATGAGGATGTTCTCATGTAATGAGGTAGGTGAGTTAATAACACCTTCATTTAAGCCAAGATTGAGAACACTGTCACTCCTAGGTGACAGGGGTTGTAGGGGTGAAAAATGTTTAGATGGGGATGGTACATCTGCTTCTAATGACTCCCCCTCAACTGAAGGTTCATCCCTAAGAGAGAATCCCAATTTTACCAGTTTCCGCTTAGGCATTTTGCCTTGGGCCGGGTTAGAAGCTTCGGGTTGGTTGGTCGTACTAGGTGGAGGAGACCCAGTGACCACATTTCTCTGTCTTTTGAATATGATAGGAGGTGAGTTGGATGAGGAGGTGGCAGTGGTAGTGTTTGTGGGAGCTTTCCTCTTTTTGGATTTAAAGGTTTTGAGAGAAGAGGAAGCTGGGACAAATGTGGGATCAGATGCTGTTAGGTCTACAGTTCTGTCATCTTGAGCTTGGGGCTCAGTTGCTGCTACAGTTCCGTTTGAACCTCTACAGTAGCAGGTTCACCAGGAAACTGCCTTGGAATTGATAGGGGATAGTCAGTGTCCCTTCCAAGAAATGCAGACTTGTTTAAAGCAAGGTTGGAAAAAGTTTTCTCATTTAGAAGTTTCTGATGCAAAATTATACCAAGCCAAACTATTTGGGGGTACTCTTTGTTTTGG
>JBCNJP010000009.1:44606266-44646278 GCA_039602395.1 Deinandra increscens subsp. villosa | reverse complement strand
AATTCCTGATGGTTTTCAATGATTCTTGTTGCTATAGATTCGGTTTTTCATAATGAGTTCATAGCAACTTACGGATTGAATTTTCATCAATATTTGAAGAAGTTATATTGGATTAAAGATTGGGGTTGAAAAGAAATCTTAACACCGTTAAGTTTTTTAACACCGGGACCATTATTAGTAAATAAGGTGAAAGTTGGGACCACTGGGAATTATTATTAAAAGTGGGATTATTATTGGTCAACCCTCAAAAGTTGGGATTATTTAAATCCAATTTTCCTTTTGAAAATTATAAAATTCTTTATTCAACACTTTCTTCTGACTCTTCTTGTAATCATCATTACCCTCACATCTTGCTGAGAGAGCATCCCACAATTGCTTTGATTTCTTACAAGTGCTGAATTGATGTAACAGTTCGGTAGGTAAAGCCATGGTAAGATAACCATAAACTTTCTTTTCAAGCTCATAACTTTTTCTTTCAGTAGCATCAAAATCTTGAAGTTCCTTATAATCTCCTTCTTCAGTTGGTCGTTCATACAACTTTCGAATCGGAATCCATAGATCAATATCATTTGTGCTAATGTATGCAGAAAATCATTTCTTCCAATTTTGATAATCTTCTAGCTTCAACAATTTGAGAACTTTCTGACTTGTTCCAATTTCATTATCAAAATTCAACATAGTTTGCATCGCACTTTGCATTGTAGCAAATGCTTGAAATTCCGACATCATTTGAAAAATTTTAAATTCTGTCGGCCGAACTTGCTCTGAACCTATCACTGACCTCCGAACTCTGTCCGAACCTAAATCCAACGTCCGAACTCCCACCGAACCTATGTAACTCCGATCTCACACCAATCTAACTCCGAACCTCGACCGAACTAGACCAAACCTCCGAACTCTCACCGAATATGGACTGAACGTCGACCGAACTTGAAGTTCGGGGCAGTTACACCGAGCCTGAACAGTGAACTCCGAACCTCAACTTCATTTTTCAAAAACGCGCGAAAATGGATTGATTTTGACGAAACTCCTTACTGCAAGATCAGAAAAAATTAATAAGAAGTGATTTAGGAGCAGATTTGACACCAAAAACTCGATAGAATTGATGAAAAACACGAAAACCAACTCGAGAAACTTCAAAAACGCTTCAAGAATCTGAAAATAGCAACCACAGATTAGTAGAGTGAACCAGAAAGCTCTGATACCACTTGAAAATGCGTGAGCATCGGATCGTCTACTCGATCTAGTTATTCGAACATCAAAACGTAATTAACCGATTGTTTTATTGTTCACAATGAACAATTACAATCAGTGAAACACTCAGAATACAGACACAGAGAACACTCTCAGAAACACACACTTAGCAGAAATTTCTCACGCTTAGGACTAACTATTACAAAGACTAAACAACTATATATACCCAGCTGGCCGATCCCTGTCCGAACCCCAGGTTCGGCCAGTCCGAACTCCAGGTTCGAACCAGGTTCGGACAAGCAAACTTTGACTTGATCTTGTACATTGCTTGATACTTCACACGACGCACATATCAGGTATCAACAAAGAGGCAGACCATGAATTCCAGCAGCTTCAACAGGAAGTAATTTCAGGGTGCTGGACTTTGTTCACTGATGGAGCATCAAATATCAGGGGGACAGGACTAGGAATCGTACTGAAATCGCCACAGGGGGACATGATACCCCAGGCTGTTAGATGTGGATTCCAAGCAACTAACAATGAAGCTGAGTATGAGGCCCTAATTGCTGGGTTACACTTAGAATTACACTTGGGAATTCAACATATCTAGGTATATGTTGACTCTCTTCTTTTAGCTAACCATTTTAATGGGTCCTACGCAGCCAAAGGAGAGAAATTAATCAAATACTTGGAGGTGGTAAAAAGAATGTCCCAAGATTTTGAAAATTTTAATATTAAAAAATACCAAGAGAGGAGAATGCTGAAGCAGATGCATTAGCGAACCTACGCTCAGCATTCAAGGCACTCGAAGAAACTCATATTCCTATAATTCATATACTAACACCAGCTATAGACCAAGGTAAAGATACCCAGGATTCTTCGACCCAAAAGGAGTCCTGGACCAGACCAATTCTTCAGTATTTGCAGGATGGTACTATTCCAGGAAAAGAGAAGGATGCCCGTGCATTTAGAGTAAGAATAGCCAGGTACGTGATTATTAACAACATATTGTATAGAAAATCTTTTGCAGGTGCATATCTGAGGTGCTTGGAGAAAGATGAGGACCAAGAGGTACTTAAGGATATCCACGAGGGTGATTGTGGAAACCATACAGGGGGCATGTCCTTAATGTCCAAGATTCTTAGAACAGGGTATTATTGGCCTACCATGAGGAAAGATTCCCAGGATTTCTCCCATACATGTGACGCCTGTCAAAGACACGCCAATGTCCCTCACTAGCCTGCAGAACCATTGTATCCCATTCCAGCATCCTGGCCCTTCATGAAGTGGGGGATGGATATCGTTGGAAAACTACCCAAGGCCCCTGGAGGAAAGGTATTCATGCTAGCTATGACAGATTATTTCTCAAAATGGATTGAAGCCGAGGCATACGTTCAAGTCAGGGAGAAAGAAGTCATATCCTTTATTAAAAGAAACATTTTGACAAGATTTGGGGTACCCTCCGAGATTGTTTGTGATAACGGGTCCCAATTTATCGGAAGCAGAACACAGGATTCTCTGAATCCTGGGTATAAAGATGATAACATCAACACCAGTGCATCCTCAGGCCAATGGCCAGGCTGAATCAAGCAACAAAATTATAATAAACAACTTGAAGAAGAGATTGAAAGAGAAGAAGGGAAGATGGGCAGAAGAGCTACCCTTGGCATTATAGGCAGATAGGACCACGTCCAAGAACGCCATAGGCCAAATCCCATTTTACTTGGTCTTTGGTATTGAAGCAGTTATCCTAGCAGAAATGGTGGTCCCAACATTCAGGGTCAGTGGTCAGACCCAAGATTCGAATGATCAGTCCCTGGTTGAAGACTTAGATACCCTGGATGAACTGAGAGATCAAGCGGCTTGGAGGATGGAACGTATCAACAAAGAATTTCCAAGACTTACAACAAACATGTGAGGATCAGAAGGTTTAAAGTGGGAGATCTAGTCCTTAGAAAGGTATTTCAGAACACAACAAATCCAGGGGACGGAAAGTTGGCTCCTAAATGGGAAGGTCCCTACCTGATTAAATCTGAGGTTGGTAAGGGGGCATATTGGCTAGCTAATATGGAAGGAGAACTACTACCACGACCTTGGAATGCAATACACTTGAGGCATATTTCATGTGAGGCTTCATGTCCCAGGATTCAGTTTCCCAGGTATGTGTTTAATTTTCAAATTCATGCTGGAAATCCAGGTCAGTTTCTCTCACTTAATTTGTTTCATTTATCCCTTTACATGTTTAATTTTCTTTGTTTATTTTTTAATCAGTCACATGTCATATCTTTTTCAAAAGTTGTTATTCACTACCCTGAATATACTAAGATTTATGTTTCGTCAGTTGTGTTACTCAGAATCCAGGGTATCCCAGGATTCAAGATACCCAAAACGCAGGATGGTCAAAAATCCAAGGTACGCGGAACAAGATGCACTCATAATTCACCAAGCTAAGGATAATCAGTATGTGTCTCCTAAGTTTGAGACTGACCATCTCACTTCCGCATTGGGTAAGGCCTAAACCCACTCCTAAGGTTTGAGGACTAAGCTTCCTCCATCCGAATACAGGCTATTACGCCTCACCCGGGACGCACGTGGCAATTTCTGCTTCGCCCGAGACGCACGTGATCTAAGTATAAAAGCCTGGGATTGTGGGATCATCTGTGTTGATAACATTGGTGGCAACCTCCCAATCCAGGGACATATGCGGATCCCTTAAGGTTTAAAACGATTAACGCGTTTTCAAGATGGATCGGTGCTGAGGTACCAACTTATGTCTCCGAGGACATGCCCTAGTCAGTCACTACGACTAAGAGGAAATCCCTAGTTCGCCAGTACGGCACCGGGCATGACCCCAGAAATAACTTAAAGATTACCTAGTGACCCAAGATTATTGTCGTAATCCAGGGTCATAACGGCTGAAACCTAAGTAAATTAACTACTTGGCTAGTTAATTCTAATTCTTATGTTCGTATGACAGGGAACATTCAAAAATCTACCGAGGCTACGAGGAGTCCTAAATCCTGGGGGCAACCCAGGAATGCTAAGGTAAACCCTAGAATGATTCCATGCATCAGTAAATATTTGTCAAATATTTCAAACACAATCATGTAATTAACAGCGGTTATATTTAAAGACCCATCCTGGGTCCGGAAAAGCTCCGGCCACCCCAGGATGGGGGCATGTCAAAAACCCTGGATTCATAATCCAGGGGTGGGGCATATTGTCTTAAACAAAAAACTGGGAAACATCAACCGGCATCACATCACAAACATAAAATTAAAATTTTTTCTAAACAAGAACCACAAAAAACAAGAAGACGACCCCCAACTTTCAAATTGCATCCTGGGTCGTCTCCTTAACTTCCTCCACCGGCACCTCCTCTACTGCCTTGGGCTCCTAGGCTGGCACATTCCCCTCCTTGGGCTGATTAATGTCCATGGCATGGTCAGCAGAGCCCTTGGATGGGGTGCCCTTGCTGGTTCCAGGGTCAGCTTCAGTGTCACACCCAACAGGGATGGTTGCACCTAGTTCCCGCAGTTTGGCTGCCCATCCAGTCACATCCCAATTGGGGTTCTTGAACCCCAGGTCCCTGGCCTCCTTAACTATCTTCAACCTGCACTGGAGAAGTGAGATGAGGGCTATTAGCCCGCCCTCGTCACCTTTTGTAGCCAAGGCAGCTTCGTGATCAGCCCGCGCATCCACGACCTTCTTCTCCAGGTCCTGCACCAGCCCCAGGTTTTTGTTGGCCGCCGCCCTGGTCAGCTTCAGCTCTTTGTGCAGAGCAGCGACCTCCTTCCTGGCTGAATACTCAGCATCCTGGGCACGTTTTTCAGCAGCCTGGACCAGCTCAAAGAATCACCCAGTAATATACAAGACAAGGTAATTTAATTAAATATTTTTAACCCTGAATGGCTTAACTATGCAGAAAATTGAGGGGTACCCAGGATTCACTTACTTGGCAAGAGGAAGCTTTAACATGTGTGAGCAGCTCGACAGCATCCATGCTTTCCAGGGGTTGCAGAGCAGGAGCAGCAGCGGCAGCCCTGGTCTTGCACTTTGTGCCAGAGGCCCTTGAAGAAGGAGCCTTGGGAGCAGACATGGGCTCCGCCTTCACTGGGGCCAAGACCTTGATGTCCTGTTCAGATTCACCCTGTAGGAAAGTGTCCAGATCAACGTCCTCGAGGTTGATAGGAGTAGCAGCAGCTGAAGAACAGAAACATGAGAAATCAACAAAATCCAAGGAACAAAAAGCAGGGTACCAGTACACTTACAACTAGACATGCTATGGGAAGTGAAAGAGGCAGCTTGGTGGGGATCAGCCTTGAACTCTCGGTCCTCCTCGGTGATGGTCAAGAACGTCTCAAACCTCTCGAATGCCCCTGGATTTGCAGGGCCGACTGAACTCAAGCTGGGCACTGCGAAACAGAAAAATCCAAGGTCAATATTTGTATAACATATAATAAAAAGAAAATCCTAATTCCTAATGCAGGTGGGAACCTACCATCTACTTTCCACCTAATTGGAAGACCCATCCCTCCAGGGATGGTTGATCTCTTGACAAAGAAAATTTTTCCCTTCCATTCCTCGTGAAACGAAGCTCGGGGAACCATTTGAACCTCCATGTTCAAAGCCTTGAACAAAAATCGATTGCTACCATGGGACTTGAGTTCATAACCCAGGGATAATTCAGATAACCCAACCAGAGAATCGAACTCCCTGTTGAGACGGTCAAGGGTGTCCAGGATTCTCCATATGATGGGCAGGGTTTGGGCATAAGCAAGGCCGGTGGCCTCAAAGAACTCGGCCAGAAGACCGGTGAAACGAAAAGACAGAACCATGGAGAAAGGGGTGAATAGGAAACAAACCCATGTTTCAGAGCTAAAATCAGACCTAAGTCTTCTATCAAAGGGTCTGAATTCAGCGGTAGGGGGAAGAAGACCCGACAACGACAATGCAGTAATGTCGACGTCGGTGAAGGTGCAGGTTTCTAATTCCCGACTCTGCAAGTAGTTTTGATCGAGGAAGTCCTCGATCCCTGTCTTTTTAGCCAGGGTTTCCGACCGGATTTTCTTGCGAGTCATGATCGGAAAGAAAGAAAAGGAAGGGCTAGAAGGAGAAGATTACCTGGTCGGAAGAAGGAAGCCGGAGATCCTAACGTTAACCTCTGCTCTCAAAAAATTTAATGGTGGAGAGAGGAGAGGTTAAAGCTAGTATTTAAGGAGAGTGGAAGTTGCGGGGGTGATGGGATATTATCTCACAACGTGGCGTCATGGATGCTCGGTTAACGGACACGATTAAAACAAACGTGGATTAGACCCTAATTTGAAATTTTCACAGCTATAAGACTTATTTACAACTTGCGAAAATTTGGGGGCAATTGTTATACCCTGAATTTTTGGCTCGTAATCCAGGGTACAGGTATAGGCTTAGGACAGGATTGACCCAGGTATTGTGTGACCCAGAATTTAACAGGTAACGCTGAATAACCCTGAATGTATCAGAACTGAGGTAATGTCCCAGGATGTTATCGTAATTCAGGGAAGTTTATATTTAATTTTGTCATACATTATTATGACCCAAGATGAGTATAATCCAGGGTCACTGTTATTGTACGAATGAACCAGCATGTGGAAATGACCCTGCATGCTAGGACATTGTTACTAATGCATTTTGTGCCTATATCTGATCAAGGACAGGTTGACAAAGTCTACCAACGGTCGAATGGGATGAGCTGGAGAGTTATTTCGCACGTGGTTAAAGGAAGTTAGCTAAAAACTCGGTCAACCAACTGAAAAAGACGTAGAAGAGAAGATCCCTGGAATATCGGACAAGTTGTTGAAGAGCTAGGAGTATAAATAGGACATTTAGACTTATTATTCAGCTCACTCGAGCTTTACTCATTGTATTCTCGTATTCTATTCTCTGTTTACTCAATGTACTCAAACATTTACGTGATCAATAAATTGGTAGCGTGTGTTATTGCTACCCGGGGTTTTTATGCCGGTGGCGCCTTAGAGACATCTAAGGGCTAAGTGATTTTTCCTAGTAAAATTCTCGGTGTTCATACTTGCATTCAAGGCTTCATTTATGTCACTAAGTTTCTTAATCAATTTTGTAATTAAACTTACATTTTTACTCAGGATTTTGACTTTTGTCCCTGGAATTCAACTGTTGTCCCAGGATTTTTGAAAACAGTTTTCGTATCTTAATCCTAGGCACCAAACCTCACAATGTTATTTGGTTCAAATCTTGCTAAATCAGCTTAAGTAATTTTTAGCCAAAACAGATACAACTCAGGATTATGTAGTTGAGGAGTTAATTTATGTGAAGTCATCATTTCCATTTCTCTCGCATGAAGCTTTCCTGTTAAATCATGAAATGATAATGCAGTATACTCTTTGTCATGAGTAAGCAACAACACATAATTCTCCACTTTTCTGGTAATGGTTCCATCCGTTTTTCTTTCAATTCCTCTTCGGTCTTCTCAATGTTAATCACTTTCATTTCACTGATTAGATGTAAAAATCTGGATACAAGAGCGGTGATGTTTTCTTTCTCATAGTGTTGAAAGTTTTTAAATTCTTTATTCAACACTTTTCGTCTACTCTTTTTATATTGATCATTGCCTTCGCATCTTGCAGACAAAGCATCCCATAACTGCTTACTTTTCCGGTAAGTACTGAATCGATGTAACAATTCAGTAGGTAAAGCCATCGTAAGATAACCATACACCTTTTTCTCAAGCCCATAGCTTTTTCTTTCAGCATCATCAAAATTGTGAATGTCTTTAAAATCTCCTTGATCGGTTGGATGCATGTAAAGCTTCCGAATTGGAATCCATAAATTGATATCATTCGTGTTAATGTAAGCAGAAAATCTTTGCTTCCAATTGTGATAATCTTCCAATTTCAACAACTTGGGAACTTTCTGGCTTGTTCCAATTTCATTATCAAAGTTAAGCATAGCTTGCACCGTGTTCTGCATGACCGTAAACGCTAGGAAATCAGACATCTTGAGATAAACTTTCGGTATTGAAAACTTTGGATGCAAAATTGGTGGTCTTAAAGACGGATTTTGGGGGTCAAACCGGTGGGACTGGCTACTAGGCGAGTTAAAGTGTAGATCTCATCGAGACGGTTGTTTTGGCTGGTATTAACTCCCATAACTCTTAAAGGAACTCAAGTTACGTCAATTTTAGTGAACACCACTTTTCTGCCAGCGTACCCAACACCTTCTCAGCGTACCAAATTGTTGACCACCGTACCAATATCTTTGACCGGACCAAGAACTCAGCGTACCACCAACCTCAGCGTACCAAACTAGCGGCGTACTAGTGAACTCAGCGTACCACAGTGAACAGTAACGTACCACTGTTGAAGATTGCCTTACGTACCAATTAGTGGACCAAATGGTACGGCGTAACTGCTCCGGACCAACGATGAAGATTGCCTTACGTACCAGTCAGCGTATCAGCAGTTCATCCAGCGTACCACGAAATTCAATCGGCGCACCAACAGTGTTTCGACTGATTTTTGAGAATTTGGACGTTTTGGACTGTAATTTGCAGTAGTAGGCAACGAAAACACACTAGGAACGTTTTGAAATCAAGTTTCACATCAGAATCACTCGGAATTGAAGAAAATTAATGAAAACCCAATAAAAACCAAACTTTCACTAGAAATCTGAAAATTGATCAAAACACAGCAGTAGAGCAACGTGGATTGCTCTAATACCACTTATAAGGACACGGAATGATCTTACTACTACATGATTCGATCAATCTAGTGAAAACAAGAATGTAAATAAGAGTTTTCTTATTGAATCACTTGAAGATACAAAGAAGACTCTCTGGTTTCTCTCTCTAGAACACACACAGAAAAGGTGTAGAATGACAGAACTGATCAGCTCTCATTCTAAGACAAAGTATTTATAGTGTCCACATACTAACATGCGTACCAATTGGTACGGCGTACCAATTGGTACGGCGGACCATTATGATATCCTTGGCATGTTGACACTAAGACTCAAAATGATACGCTCACTTAGATACAATACATGAGACACTCTATAGCATAGGAATAGGCTCTAACAGACATAAATCTAATAAAAGGTACCGAGAATATAGGGATAAATTCAGGTATAACAATTGCCCCCAAAATTCACAGCTTGTGGATAAGAATTCAGAGCTGTGAATTTTCAAATCGTGATGAGTCATCATACTAGAATTGATCTCGTCCGCTTATTTTTCTTTTAACCGTGCCACGATCTTCGTTCACGCCCCCTCACCCCTGAGACTTCTTGTCTCATAAATAACCTCCCTGCAGGTTTTTTTTTACCTACACAGTTTAGAGAGAGACGAAATCGCCATCGTCGTTTCCATCGTCCACCTCAGATTAGGTACTCATTTCTTTGTTATTTTAATTTTCAAACCCGATCATGACCAAAAGGCGTATTTGTCAAGAGTCAGCAGTGACCTCTGTCAGGATTGAGGACTTCATTGACTAGAAGTTCTTGCAAAATATCGAGGAAGAGACATGCAATTTCACCAATGATGACATCGCAACCGTTAAAGATTCAGGTCTACTCCCCCCTTCTGCTGAAATCCGAGCATTCGACCCTAGGTTGAGGTCAGACTTTTCATCCAAGACCTGGGTCTGTTTTCCTTTTGCCCCCTTCAGCATCGGTCTTTCTTACCCTTTCACCGGTGTTGTTGCCGAGTTTTTCTAGGCCATCGGCCTTTCTTATGCTCAAACCCTTCCCATGGTTTGGTGCATCCTGGTAACCCTGGATTGCCTAAACAGCACCTTTGAACCCCTGATTGGTCTGCCTGAGTTGGCCCAGGCATTTAAACAGCTGAAATCCGACGGGTCAAATCATTTCTTGCTCAAATCCCTGTCCAAGGACCTGCAGTTGGTGTATCATGCCACCCACCGTGATGAATGTAAGGGCAGGTTTTTCTTTGTGAAGCGTTTGAGCATCCTGGGGTAACCGGCTCCAGAGAAATGGATTGTGCAACGTAGGCCAACCGGTAATAGAAGTTAGGATTTTATAATACATTATTCAAATACTAACCTTAAGTGTTTTCCTTGCAGTGAGGAAGATCGTATGGAGTCCAATTTGGAGAAGTTTCTTGGGATCCTTGAATTGGAGCGCACCTTCAGAACTAAGTATCATCCTACCTCTTCATACCACACCCCAGCATGTTTAGCTCTAAGTGTCCCTAGATTCCATATGCTCTTTATTTATATCTGTTGCCTGACATCCTGGGATGTCTTTTCTGCCACTGCCACCAACTTTGACCTTGATCGCATGGATACGGTCTTTATTTCTGAGTCTGTCACCGAGGATGATTTGCTGTCTTAGGATACGCGAAGACCGAGCCTACTCCACTCACCAGGATTCCGCCAACTAGGGCATCCGGCACCAAGAGAAAAACCAGAGGATCCAGCGCTACTGCTGCCCCCAGCCCACTCTCTGAGCTTTCGGCCTCGAATCTTGGGGTTCATGCCGAGTCTGTCGTCCACTAAGTAATTACCGACTATTTCTACAAGGTAGAGTAAGCTTATTAGTCTTAATATAAATACTGACCTTAGATTCTTCCTTTTTCTTAGGCCATCTCCTCTTTTTTCATGGATCTTCTGGCCGCCGCTGAAAAGCGAGCGGCTGATGCTGAGGCGGCAGCCAAGGTGAAAGTTTCCCAGGCATCCAAGGAAGCCATCAAGGCCAAGCTCTTACACGAGAAGGCTGTAAATCTCATAGCCAAGAATGAGAGGAAGGTAATGGAGGCAAGGACCGAGCATGAGGCTGCCCTAGTGAGGACCGTGGAAACGACCAGAGCGTCTGCCTTGATTTCCGTCCTGTAGGCTAGGCTAAGGATGGTGACGGAGGCTAAGGAGCGGGGCTTTGTGAATCCCAACTAGGACCTCCAGATGTGGCTCAAGAGGCTCTGTGTCATGGGCGGTAGTGTTCCTGAGGGATGTGATTTAGATATGGCCTAGGATGCAGGGGAGTCGGCCTTGGCCATGGGTGGAACTAGCATGGAGATGGAGGTTGATCAAGCCAAGGCTCGGGATGCTGAGGGGCAAGGTGAAGCTGACAAAGATGAAGCTGCAAAGGAAGGAGATGCTCGGATCGTTGATACAGCAGCCATGGGTATTGTTCAATAGCCCATGGTCCTCCATTTTCTTCCTTGTCTTTTGGTGAAACAATTTTAATTTTATGTTTGTAATGGATGCTGGAGGGTGTTTCCCGGTGTATACAATGCTCCACCCACGGGCTATATGCTCATGGTCTTTGACATGCCCCATCCTGGGGTAGGCAGACGGTTTTTCTCTAACCCCAGGGTGGTTATATATATAACTTTTATGCTTTAACTATTTCTTGTGTCTTTGAATGATTCATACCTGCATAGATAAACATAAAAAATGTGTACAAGTTGCAGAAGATAAGTTCTCACCTTCTTCATCATGGGGTATGCCCAGGATATCAGAGCATGATTTCGCTCTTTCTTCAAAGTTTACGTTTGTTCCTTGTTTTATTTCCTGTATGTTTAGGAATATCATAAGTCATCTGACGCAAATTAGTCGATAAAAAATCTTTGCGTTGACTAGGATTTGGCATGCGTCATGCCATACTAAGTCATATACTCGAAATGAATCCCAAAGATACAAGGATTAAACCCAAAAACCCTGGGATAAAACCTGATATTACTTGGGATAAACCCATAAATCTTAGGGTCAGGCCTATAAATTCTATGGTCAAACCCGGTGCCGATATAGCGATCTGGGGTAAATCCAGGTACTGTACTGGCGAATTCTAGGGTCTATCCTCGCCTCGTGTGTCTTAAGTTGATATGAAAATATCAAAAACCTTAAGGGACTTGTGTATGTCCATAAATCATGAGGTTGTCGCCCATGCTGTTAACACATGTCAATCCTATAATCCTAGGTCATACCAAGCCATCGTACGCAATTGGTGAGACGTCAAAGCCTGACTCGTAAGGAAGACGTACTATCTTCAAACCTTAGTGGGGATTTTGTAATTACCCAAAACGGAGGAGAGATGACCAATCTCTAACATGAGAAAAAAGCATCCTTAGCTTGTGCATCTTCATCACAGATGTTAGCAATCTTTAAAAGATATATAAATAAGAATGAAAAGTAAAAAGTGGAAAATAGGAAAGCGAGTTAGACAAATACCTCGAATGGTTTAATAGTTGAGAAACATACATGGGATGCCGCATCCTGGGAAATAAACTTACATGAAATAGGCTTTTAGGTGAATTGGATTCCAGGGTCTCCGCAGAAACTCTCCTTCCATTTAGCAAGCTAATATGCCCCCTTTCCTGCCTCAGAATAAATCAGGTAAGGACCTTCCCATTTAGGGGACAGCTTTCCATCCCCAATATTCGTAGTGTTCTGAAATGCTTTTCTCAGGACCAGATCTCCTACCCTCAATCTTTGAATCCTCACATGCTTGTTGTATGTTTTCGAAATTCTCCGTTGATATGCAGCCATCCTCCAAGCTGCTTGTTCTCATAGCTCATCCACAGTATCAAGGTCATCAGCCATGGATTCATTATTAGCATCCTGGGTCTGACTGCTGACCCTAAATGTAGGAACCACCATCTCCGTTGGAATGACTTCTTCTGTACCAAAGACCAAAAAGAAAGGAGTTTGGCTGGTGGCATTCTTGGAAGTTGTTCTATCTGCCCATAATGCCAAGGGTAGTTCTTATGCGCATCTTCCCTTCTTCTCCTTCAGTCTTTTCTTCAAGTTATTGATAATAATCTTGTTACTAGACTCTGCCTGGACATTAGCCTGAGGATGCACAGGTGTGGAGGTTATCATCTTTATCCCCCCAAATTTCACAGACTCTAGTAGTCCTCTTGCCAATGAATTATGACCCATTGTCACATACTATCTCAGCAAGTATACCAAATCTTGTCAGGATGTTCCTTTTAATGAATGATATGATCTCCTTCTCCCTGACTTGAACATATGTTTCAGCCTCTATCCATTTGAAGAAGTAGTCGGTCGTTGTTAGCATGAAAACTTTTCCTCCTGGGGCCCTTGGTAGTTTTCCCACGATGTCCATTCCCCATTTCATAAAGGGCTAGGATGCAGCGATAGGATACAAAGGTTTTGATGGCTGGTGAGAAATGTTGGCGTTTCTTTGACATGCATCACATTTCATGGCGAAATCCTGGGAATCCTTTCTCAAGGTTGGCCAATATTATCCTGTTCTCAGGATTTTTGAACATTAAAGACCTACCCCTAGTATGGTTTCCGCAATCGCCTTCATGGATATCCTTGAGTACTTCCTAGGCGTCTTCTTTTTCTAAGCATCTTAGGTACGTAACTGCAATAGAGTTTTTATATAACTTTCCTTTGATAAGGACGTACCTGGCCACCTTAGTTCTTATTGCCCTGGCATCTTTCTCCTCTTTTGGAATGGAGCCAGTTTGTAGATAGTGGACAATAGGCTTGGTCCAGGATGCAACATCTTCTAGAGAATCAAAATGTTGATCATCCTAGGTACTGGATACTAAGATCTTACCCCCAGGATTAGTGCTCAAGCTCTCCTCCTAGTTGATAACATGACTTAGTATATGGATTATGGGAATATGTGTGTCATCCAATGCCTTGTATGTTGAGCCAAAATTTGCCAATGCGCTCGCCTCAGCATTCTCTTCCCTAGGTACTTGTTGTATATTAAATGTTTGAAAATCCTAGGACATAGCCTTCACTATTTCCAGGTACTTGGCTTGCTTCTCTCCTTTCACTACATAGGATCCATTAGAATGGTTAGTTAAAAGCAAGGAGTAGACATATACCAGGATGTGTTGGATCCCAAGATGTAGAGCTAATTGCATCCCAGCAATCAGGGCTTCATATTCTGCTTCATTATTGGTTGCTTGGAATCCACACCTTACAGCCTGGGGTATCATGTCCCCCTATGGTGATTTCAGTATGATTCCTAGGCATGTCCCCCTGACATTGGATGCTATATCTATGAATAGCATCCAGCATCCTATGATTTCCTCTTCTGGTAGGTGCTGGAATTCTTGGTCGGCTTCCTTTTGTATATCATCACTGAAATCAGCTACAAAGTCCGCTAGAGCCTGTGATTTTATGGTTGTTCTTGCTTCATAAACTAAATCATAGGCGCTTAGTTTAACTGACCACTTTGCTATCCTACCTGATAATTCTGGTTTTCTCAAAACAGACTTGATAGTAAGTTAGTCTTTACATGTATAGTATGTGTTTCAAAATAATGTCTAAGTTTAGTAGAAGCCATACTTAAAGCTAAAATAAGTTTTTATAAATAAGATATACCTAGATTCAACATCGAGTAGACTTTTACTTACATAATACACCGGGTGTTGCTGGCCTTCTATATCCTTGGTCAGCACTGCACTTACCGTGTTTCTTGACATAGGGAGGTATAGAGAAAATGGTTCTCCTGGTTCTGGCATCATTAGAAGTGGTGCCGAGGATAGGTATGTCTTCAGATCCTGGAAAGCCTTTTCATGTTGGGTTGTCCATTCGAATCTTTTGTTCTTTCTCAGAATGTCATAAAATTCTCGGCATCTCTCCGAGGATTTTGAGATAAACCTATTCAAGGCTGCTACTCTACCTGTTAAGCTTTGTACATCCTTGGTTGATTCTGGTGACTTCTGGTTCATTATTGCTCGGATCTGTTCAAGACTGGGTTCAATTTGCCTTTTGGTCACCATATATCCCAGGAGTTTGCTGGCACCCACTCCAAAATGGCACTTCTCAGGATTTAGCTTCATGTTGTACTTGTCCATGATGTTGAAAAACCGTTTAAGGATCGATTCTATGGTAAATAATAACGAGACGGAAGTTTTGTCATATATTGTGTGAAAGGTTACATAAACCGAAGGAGTATACAAACAATTTAGCTCCGGGGAGGTCGGACAGAACCTCCCCTCTCAACACATTGATCGGAAAAGACACTGGACAAAAACTTACAAAGAAATACAAAGACGAATCTATTTATACTTCTTCATAAGGTCCGAACTCGGCACCTCCGAACTCTGTCCGAGCTTCCTCCGAACTTGGAGTTCGGACCACCTTCGGACACCGCCGAACACAGAGTTCGGCGGGAGTTCGGAGCACAGTTCTTGTCTTCAACAACTCAGTCTGTTTGACAATTCGAACAGTAACGGCCACACAAGGTTCATACATCAACAGATGTCAAAGGATTCCTTCATATCCTGGACGTGGCTGTTCATTTTCAAAGATTTGACCATCATATCATCAATGTATACCTCCATGGTGTCCCCCAGATTCTCTTTAAACATCATATTCACCAGCCTCTGGTAAGTTGCACCTTCATTTTTCAATCCAAAGGGCATAACAATATAGCAATAAATACTTGTAGGGATGATGAATGCAGAATGAAGTGTCTTCCTGGTCATCAGGTTCCATTTGGATCTGTTGAAATCCTAAGGTTGCGTCCATGAATGTTAACATTTCATGCCATGTTGTAGCATCCACCATTGAGTCTGTATTTGGTAAGGAGAAAGAATCCTTGGGGAATGCACGGTTAAGGTCAGTGTAATCCACACAAACCCTCCATTTTCCGTTTTTCTTTTGCACCACTACCACATTCGCGAGCCATATTGGGAAGTTTACTTCCCTTATCATCCTGTTCTTGAGTAGACGATCCACTTCTTCCTAGATTATCACATTCTTTTCTGGGGCATACTTCCTTATGTTTTGGTGCACTGGCCTGAAAGAAGAATCAATTCCGAGTTTATGGGTAATAACGATCTTGGAAATACCTGACATATCTTCATGGCTCCAGGAGAATGTTGACATCCTGGATCTGAGGAATTCTACTAGCTCTTTTTCGATAGGTCCAGGGATATTAGTGTCGATTGACACTTTTTTCCTAGGATGCGAGGGATCAAGCACTACTTCCTTGACGTCCTATTCCCTTGCTTCCAGGATGTCCCTGGACTTCTTCTGTAATTGCTATCCTTGGCGGGTTTTTGCTGAGATCTTCATTGATGATGTGTAACAATATTTTGCTTCTTGTTGATCACTATGGATAGTGACTACCCCTAGGGTGTTGGTAGTTTTACAAACTGGTGGTAGGTTGATGGGACGACTTTCATGTCATGAATCCAGGGTCTGCCCAAGAAGATGTTGTACCCGGACGGTGCATCCATGACACAGAAGCGCTGCATTGAGTTTACACCTTCAACGTATACTGGGAGCTTCACCTCTCCCAGTGTGTTCTTAGTTTATCTACTGAAACCTACGAGTACCGTGGATTTAGCTATGATCTCTTCATGGGGTATTCCCATCTTGGTTAGGGCTACAAGCTAGATAATGTTAACTGAGCTGCCTCCATCTATTAGGATTCTTTTAACAAAATGGTTAGCAATGTAGAGTGTGATCACCAGCCCATCATGGTGAGGTTCCAAGAAGTTACATCTGTCATCCTCCCCAAATGTTACATCCTTCACATCTGATCGGATTGAGGCTTTGACTGGCTTCCTTGGTACGTCTGACTTGTCTTCCCTTGCATGTCTCTTAGTTGCAGAATAAGAAGTACCACAAATTTCAGAAGCACAAGAAATAAAATGTATACCTTGGCATCCGGAGATGGGGATGCAGCTCGCTCAGGATGTCCATGGAGTGGGTCTACATCCTGAGTTTGAGCGGTATACTTGGATTTCGCTCCTTGATTGGCTCCCCTGGATTTATCTTCCTTCTTCCCAGGAGTTCTTTCGGGTAGCCTTTGCTTCATGGGAGGCACACCACTTGGACTTGTCCTTCCAAGATGCAGGTGTCTCGGACTTCCTGGGCCACCTTGCCTTGTCACCGAGGTCTTGCATGGAATTGATGACACCTGCAACATCAGTACTACTGATACAAAATTCGTTAAAGCTAGGATATTATTCCTCCTCTTCACCCTCATCTTGGTCGACCCTAGCGACCCTAGGATTATCGGGTCTGGAATACGGTTTGGACCTCTGAGACCTAGGATGCGTTGCGTCTGATTTCCTGTTAGGGTGTCCGTATCCTGGGGACACTACAACCTTTTCTTCTATTTTCTTGTCTTCCTCGAGCCTAATGAAACGTAGGGCTCTGTGCCTCACTTCATCTACTTTGTGACAAGGATTCATCACAAGATCTTCATAGAATGGTGAGTCTTTTCTCAAGCCCATTTTGAATGCCTGGACCGCCATAGCCATGTCCATGTTGGGGATATCCAGGGCTTCCCTGCCAAACCTGCTCACATAATTCCTGAGAGATTCATTTGCATCCTGGGTTACCCTGTATAGATCACTCGTCATTTTCTCAAAACTGTAACTACAAGAAAATTGGTTATTGAATAAGTTGTATAAATGTGAACAAAGAGGTAATAGAGAAAGGTGGAACACTGAGGAGCCATTTCATGGCTGATCCAGTGAGTGTGGATCCGAATCCCTTGCACAAGCATGCCTCTTTAATGTCAGGAGGCGTGTAGATTACTTCCATCCTCTCCCTGTACTGTGCCACATGCTCCTCGGGATCTTTGTACCATCGTAGAGTTTCATGTTGGGTGTCTGGAATCTTTTCGGGATCTCCACATCACATATTGGGGGTGCAAACCGAGAAAGCCTGTGGCTCGAGGGTGCCACCTCCGGAATGGGTTGGACCACTCCAGGCACACTCGAGGATATTTCCTTTAACTTCTAAAGTTCTTTGGCTACTACAGGACTGACACCTGCATCCTGCACAGATCTTTTATGCCCTGGATTTCGCTTTATAATCTCGGTACCCTTGAATGATTTATATCCCAGGATGTCATACATCCAGGGACTATTTGCTTATACTAACTAATCTTAGCATGCACGGATGCCCAGCATGCTACGACATCATTACTACTGTTTTCTTGACTTTATTTTGATTAAGTCAGGTACGAGCTTGAAGATAACGGTCAAGAGGACTAGGTCAGAGCTTGGAATAAACGTTTAACTAAAGACTCGCCACTATACTCAGTCAATAACGATCACCAGCCGTTGGAAACAAGGTCCCTAGAATCTCGAGATGTTAGTTAGGCTTCTTATGTATTTATATGCGGCATAGGACTTAATTTTTTTCACACTCCCGATCACCTGTATTCACACTATCACTTAGCAAACAAGCCGCAAACACCTGTACTCGAATCATTTATTATTGAAATAAACTGGCAACGTGTGTTATCGTTGCCAAGGGATTTTTTATGCCGGCGGCTCTTAGAGACATCCAAGGGTTAAGGGCTTTTTCCCCTCAAAAATCTTGGTGTTCTTAGTTGCATTCAGGGAAGTTAACGTTTGTGTTTCCATTGCTCCTATCCAAACCTTGGATTTTAACCGACAAACTTGATTTTATATGTCAGGACCGATTTCACTACAAGAATCTTGACATTGAGAAAGAAGAAGATTAGATTCGGAGACGGGATGATGAGAACCTAAGATAATTTATAACAAGAAATGATAAATCAAACGATTCATTGATTATTACTGAACGATTACAACGAACTGAATGATTACAAACTCGTCATAGAAAATCCACGGTCACATTGGGTTGAGCTCAAACCCAATGTGAGACTCTCTCTCTCTCTAGAAATGATAACTCACATCACTTAAGATCATCCTGCTTATTACAAATGAAGCTATCTCTCCCTTATATGGAGAGCCCATGTGCTCACTAGCCCACTAACGAGCAAGACACAAATACAATGAGCAAATTACAAATAAAACAACTAAAATAAATTATTAATCAAATCAAAATTGATTTATTAATATGAAGCTTGACTCGCTCGAACCGATCTTCCGTTGACTTTTACATTGACCGTTGACTCGAACAGTTGACTTTTCAAGAAAACGTCTTCGGTCCAAACTTGCAAGCCTCGATCATCACAACCCGCTCAGTTCCATAGAGAAACGGTACTAAAATCCTGAAATCGGACAATCTTGCGAGAAATCGAAAGCCGGATACTGATAGATATGAATGATCCATAAATACTGAACTTGTTCCGCGTGACTGGATTAGGTGCAAAAAATAAAGTGTCAAATCAGTGAAAACTGAGATCCCGAGCATAGACGCAAAATTTATTCATAACCGGAGTCTTCATAATTTTGGGACTTGAAAACTAAGCTCGGAAAAATATTCCGTGAAGATTTCTGAGCCAAACGGTGCAATTTGGAATAAATCTAAGAAAGCGGTCAATTTTATTCAAGTAACGGGCCTTCCGTTAGAGATTTAACGGAATATTCCAATACTTAACTGAGATTCCAGTTAATTCGGTTAGATGACATCAGCACTGCACCAGCTAAACAACTTGGAGTGAGACATAAAGAAACAGTCACAAACTTAACCGAGAAGCGAAGCCGGTCCGTCAGTGTTCGTTAGCTAAAGTGGTCTTGACGTCAACAAAAACTAAAAACCCTGTCGAAAATATGGTGGAATAAATCCATGAATCGATGAAAATTTAAAAAATGTCGTTAGCGGCGTTATCTCTGTTAGTCTCGTTAAAGACTAATAGAAAAAGCCCGCGTTTAACGAATAATACTGAATAAATTTATTAGCGGAATTAAATCCCCACTAAAAGTCCATTATCCTTGTCAAATTAAATGCACCAATCAAATTTCAGCACCAAAAGACCACAATCCGAGTGAAATAGCTTGGACCAATTAGATTTCATCTTGAAAATAAATCCATAGCTGAAAATAGAGTGATCCAAGGGTGGGGAAGGCGATCTGTGTGATGAAAAATGGACCAATCAGGAGTAACCATTGAATCGATCCAAGGGCTTAAATGGAGCAAATCTGACGGCTAGGAATGAGGATCCGCGTGAGGTTTTGTTCAGCCAATGGTAGGCCGACAGCATACAGCCTTCAACGGATCTTTGATGAGGGCTGGGTCCCACACGAGTTCATCTCGGCCAATTGAAGTCCACAACGAAAAGAGGAACAACGGCGCTTTTGACAGCCTGGTCCCACGCGCCTACCTCCATTGACCAATAAAAAATCGACAACAGTAATTAGGGTTTGGACACAGCCGACAGCAGAGAGAGACAAACATTCTCTTGTAGCCATTCCCTTTTTGACACGTCAGCGACTGACCCTTCTTCAAACTCCGAACCATAATGACCACCGGAAACTTTCGCAGGTCATCGGAGAAATAAAGACCCACATTGGAAAAACGTAAAACCGTCATATCTCCGTCAATACTTAATGAAACTTGATGATTTTTATATTGTTGAACTCATTATTCGATCCTCTACACATCTAGACTACCTCTGAAAATTATTTGAACGAAGACCCCAGATATAGAGTTTAGACGAGATCGCCAAAGTTATTCGAGGTCACCAAGGGCTATACGAGGTTGCAAGGCTCCTTCGAGATCACCAAGGCCATGAGCGAGATCGCTAGGACTTATTGAGATCGCCAAGGTTATTCACGAAATCGCCAAGAACTAAGTCGAAATCGCTAGGAACTCAGTCGAAATCACCAAGAACACCTTCAAACATAGTGAAGTCGCCAAGAACATCTTCAACAAACCTAGAAAAATGATGAACACACTTGATGAACACAGCACTTCGATCCTTGAATCTGACCCGAAAATGAACGAAAACAAGTCATTCTTGACACAAACCCATTGTAGAACATGTTATGGCCACTCACACATCCCATACAGCTGCAAAAATCGATTGAATCTGTCCCAAATTCTAGAAATCCTCAAGATCACGAAGAACACCGTGAAACATGCACTAGTGTGTGGTTTTCCAGATCTGTTAAATCTGTTGCGAATCAAGCAAAACCGATGCTTCCAATGGATTCGGAACGCATTTTCCATCAAGATTCATACTTTATTTCATCCAAAACACTAATTATAACACCAAAAACTCATAACCAAAGCTCAAAAATCGTCAAAAACCCCAAAAACGGGAAAACTCTAACAGCTTCGTTTTTTCAGCTCAGATCTCCTATTTCTTCATAGATTTGGACATTTGGAGCATAGAATCACATCCAAATGATCCCAATAACATGAATACATCATCAGAATCATCCAGAAATCATCAAACAGCTCCAAAAAAATAAGAAAAAGTAGAAAAAAGTCTCCAAATTGGGTTTTCCAATCCGCACTTCATTCAAGCTCAAAATCAAGATTCGAGTGATCAGATTCGTTATGAGACGCGATCTGATCAGTACCCACTTTGATACCATTTCTCCAGACCAAATTTGAGCCTTCACTCATCCAATGCACAGATTCAAGTGCGGAAATCATGAATCCATGATCAAACCATATTGTTTGCTTGTTGAAATCCTTAGATTTCCATGTCTTGGTGAGACCGCCAAAGCTTGGTGAGGTCGCCAAGGTCTTGGCGAGGTCGCCAAGAAGGCAGATCAGATCGCCAAGTGTAATCATGAAATCTCCAAGAACACTTTGCAGTTCTTGATGAGGTTGCCAAGTATAATGTCCAAATCACCAAGACATGTTAGAAATCACCAAGTACACCCATAAAACATCAAGAATCATTATGGAATCACTAAAGGTTGTTATTATAAAGACACATTCAATTATTATCATAAGCCAAGTAAATTATCATGAAATGACACGGAGTATGGATCCAGGCTTTCACATCACAATAGAAATAAACAAGGGAAATTATCTCAATATCAATGATCAACACAAGTTAAGACATTACATATGAAATACAAAACATCAAATACCTGAATGATAAACATTAAGAGAATTGTCCAAGTACAAAATACAAGTGAAATGAAAGATTTACAATATGAGCACAAACACTAAGGAAGCTATGTTTGAGTTACCACCAACCCTAGAAAGATCTTACAAATTCCCCCATTGGTGGTAATACAAACATTAAATGCTAACAACTACCTGAGCTGACCGAGTAACTTCAGTAAGAACCTCCAGTATTTCCGAGCAAGATTCCTGTATCGATCATCTAAGCAGACGATCTGTGCATCGTACAGTATCCAAAGGTCTTCTCGCGAGAACTTCTTCAAATCAGAGTAGTGCCACATCTCTAACACCCTTTCAGATCCACGGTAAAGATAGCAGATCCCACGTCCACCCATAATCCAGTTCTTCAAAGTACTCAAGCTCTCAGTACACTACGTCAAAATTCACCTTTAGCCACGGAAAAAAACCGTGACCAAAGGTGTTTGGTCACGTTTTTTTTTCATTTCAATCGACACCAAAGGTCCCGTCACCTTATGTATCCTATGGCCACGTTACAATATCAGTGGCTGAAGCCACCTAGAAGCGTGGCTAAAGGGTACCAATATTTGTTGTTGTAATCAAACAATTCTTCCGGAAAGCGTGGCCAAAGGGTCCCAACGGCCACATGTGTTTGTTTAACGTGGCCTTTGGTATTATATGGTCACGTATATTTGTATTTTAGCCACATATGTTATAAAAAACGTGGCCAAATGGGTTGCTGAAATCATACATTTTGTCCCAATACGCGTGGCCAAAGGGTGGCAACGGCCACGTTAAAATATCAAAAGCGTGGCCTTTGGTATTATATGGTCACGTATATTTGTATTTTAGCCACATATGTTATAAAAAACATGGCCAAATGTGTTGCTGAAATTATAAATTTTGTCCCAATACGTGTGGCCAAAGGGTGGCAACGGCCACGTTAAAATATGAATAGCGTGGCTTTTGGTATTGTATGGTAACGTATATTTGTGTGTTTAGCCACATATATTTGGAAAAAAAAAAGTGGCCAAAGGGTAGTTGAAATAAGGAATTTTATCCCAATACGCGTGGCCAAATAGTGGCAACGGCCACGTTAAAATATAAAAAGTGTGGCCTTTGGTATTATATGGTCACGTATATTTGTGTTTTAGCCACGTATATTTGAAAAAAAAATGTGGCCAAAGGGTAGTTAAAATCATACATTTTGTCCCAATACGCGTGGCCAAAGGGTGGCAACGGCCACGTTATAATATAAAAAGTGTGGCCTTTGATATTATATGGTCACGTATATTTGTGTTTTAGCCACATATATTTGGAAAAAAAAGGGCCAAAGGGTAGTTGAAATCAGATATTTTATCCCAATACGCGTGGCCAAAGGGTGGCAACGGCCACGTTAAAATATAAAAAGTGTGGCCTTTGGTATTATATGGTCACGTATATTTGTGTTTTAGCCACATATATTTGGAAAAAAATGGCTAAAGGGTAGTTGAAATCAGATATTTTGTCCTAATACGCGTGGCCAAAGGGTGGCAACGGCCACGTTAAAATATAAAAAGTGTGGCCTTTGGTATTATATGGTCACATATATTTGTGTTTTAGCCACATATATTTGGGAAGAAAAAAAAGTGACCAAAAGGTTGTTGAAATCAGATGGGTCCTTGCTATACGCGTGGCCAATTTAAAAGCTATTACAAATTATTAATTACAAATTAAATAAAATTCAATTACAAGTCAAATACAAATGAAATACAAATAAAAAATTAAAGAAAATTACATTGCATACAAGCATTATTCTCAATTTAATTTTCAATCCGGGAGCCAACAACACTACCACGTGGTCTTCATCTTCAACTGTCCAGAATTGAGCTTAATTTGGACCATTTTTTCTTGTATTCCTTCCTATACCAAAACATATAATTGATAATTAGGTTATGGAAATTGATCATAATATATATAGCAATTTTGAAATACTTACCACCATGATAGATATGGACTGAGGAGTGCCATATTATTGCAAGTAGTATGGGTCATCAGGTCCTACAATTCAATTGTTTCCAGATGAACATTAGATATCCAGATGAACTTAAAACATCCGGATGAACATCACATTAAGTTCCAGATCAACCTCAAAGTCAGTTGAAATTTATTTGGTACACATCTCACCATTTGTTCCAACAATCCCTAGTTAGCCCAAGTGTTTGAGATACCAAATAACATTTAAAATAGGACTACATGACATTACCAAACAGATTACTGTGAAACTATAGAACGGAATGAAACTTGACTGGTAAATATTTACCTTTTTCTTTTCAACCACTTCAGACGAGGTTGATCGACCACTGATTTCACGCCCTACAGTTCAATTAATTACTTTATGTAAATGAGGAATCAAACCGATAATGAGTTTGATAAATACTAACTGGTTGTGTGTATGTCAGCATGATTAGTGTTGTGGCTAGATCCAACAAAATTCTCCTTAGAATTTACCTAGAACAATGTTTTTGAATTGGTAAAAAGTGAGAGCTAGAATAATGACGCGGGCCTATCATGAAAGTATTTATTCTGTTTTTTAATCTAACATAAGTTGTTCCAGTTCTATTCATACAGATTATGTATATACTCTATTTTTTTTATATTAACATACATTTTCAATGAATCATAGCAGAGCTCCATTTAACTCATAACTTTGTTCTTACATGAAGTATATATTCTTATGTACCATGAACTTGCATCTATTTGTGTTCTTCAGGAACAAGAGTTCATCCGGATTGTGTTCTTCAGGAACAAGAGTGTATGTTATTATAAGGTACTTGAGAATAGTATGATTAAGGTGTGATGTAAAGAATTTACCTCTGTAGATGCCAGAGCATTAAGTTGTTGTGGTAACGGTGTTCCAAGTGCAAATAGATGAGCTATAAGTAGATCAAGTTTTTTATCCGATTCTTCAATTTTCAGGAAGAGGGCCTTCACTTGTTCATTTTTTCATCCCTAAGAAGTCTCTCCTCTTTAAGTTCGAACTCAAGTTTTTCCAATTGATCATCAGTGTTGTTGGATCGATCCTTGAATTTTGTACAAATAACAGAATGTAGTTAGATGCTTTTTAACAAAGTACATAAATAGGAAAGCATGCAGACCCTATTGATTCATTATCTCTTAATTAGTTCTTAATTATTAATATATCACATAAAGACCTCATTGATTAATTATTTGATATGTTATACACAAATTAAAGACATCTAAAGGGAAGAGTGGAACACATCATGTCTTCAGTGGATATAATCAAATTACCATTTCTAGCAAAGTAGCAGATGCATGACATCAACATTCTTCTATTCTTCTACAGGGGATTTAAACTATAATTTCTTTATTTTGTACCCCTCTAACATGAACCTACAAAAAATGTTGGAAACATTCTTATATATGTCCTCTAGGATCATTTCCTAGTAATGACAAGAGTAACATAAATTAGTTCTTAATTATTAATATATCACATAAAGACCCTATTGATTAATTATTTGATATGCTATACACAAATTAAAGACATCTAAAGGGAAGAGCGGAACACATCATGTCTTCAGTGAATATAAACAAACAGTTGACCATTTCTAGCAGTGTACGTAAAGAAGAAAGGAGGTTCACCAGTAACATGAATCTACAAGCATGTGCATATGCTTGACCTCAACATTCCTAGCATAAAAATAACTAATTTAGCATGCTCCCACAATCATTTAAGAAGGTAAATAACTAATTTAGCATAAAATGAATGGGTTGAAATGAATGGAGAGGATTTTCTGCAATATATACCCCTTCCTAATTAATTCTGTATGAAACGAAATTTTATCAATCTGTAACTGTAACTGTACACAAATACAGTGATCCCAAGTTAAACGTGTATCAATAATAAATAAAACAAACAACTTTATGAAAACAGATTGTAATTAATGAAACGGAATAACTTGACAATTAACGTTTTCTGGACTGATTGGTCTCCCAAATCACATGGAACTTCTGAAGAATCGCTAGCGCTGTCTGTTGAAGCTATTCGTTGTTGAAGCTCCATGGAAGATGTGAATGATATGGATGAGAAAGAAGACCTGTTATTCGCTAGAGGCGTTTAACTGGAAATTTTCTGATAAAGTGAGAGGGAAAAGTATCTGATGAATCGATAATAAGTAAATTTAGTTTGAAATTTTGGGTGTAATTTGAACTAATGGTGGGAAATACAAATTTTTTGGTGAAATTTTTTAATTAAAAGGGGGGGGGGGGGTAATTGTTCAAACTGATAATAAAACCCAAAATTTAATTTAAACAATATGTATATTAAACATAAAATTAAACCTAAAATTAAACATAAACATAAACATAATTAATTAATTAAATGTCTCCACGTGGCTCTTCCGGCGGGTTCTTCTTCAAGATGAACTTCATCATCCAGTTCGTAAAAGTCTTCAAGTGCCTCTTCTTGTGGGTTTGCAGGTTCTTCTTCAAGATGAGCTTCATCCTCTTGAGGTGTTGAAATAATAAGATTGTGAAATTGTACGAGTACATCAATTACGGTTGACGTCGACATAACTGTGATCCTTTAAGCAGATCTGGACGACGATCGGAGTTAAAAGCCCTAACAAAATTATGTTTTAAAACTAATTTTATTATTTTCTTTTAGATATAATAAACAAGATTTTACTAACACGTGCTTTGTGCCCGGGATAACGTGACTACAAAAAAGGGTGACATTGAATGATAAATTACTATGCAATTCAGAACAAAAATACGAAAAGACCGCCATGTTACGAATTTCTCATGTATAATAATTTTGTTTCCAAAAATATTAAATGACGGCCAATTAGGATGGTGAGGAGCAATTAGGACCAACTAGACTGAATGAGGACTAAATACTGACAATTAGTGTCATTTAGGATACTTTAGTGAAGACCAGTTATGGTCAATGAATATGAATTAGGACTAATTCAATGAGAAGGCCGATTATGCTCATAGGACCGATAAGGACGGAGCATGAAGGAAGTGACTAATGAGGATCGATGATCAAGTATGACCAATTAGGACTAATTGGGGCCAATTAGTTTAAATGAGGACCAATGATACCAATAAGGGTAAATCAGGGTTAGTGATGGTCTATTGAGACCAAGTAGGTTCAATTAGGGTCAATGAGGACCCATTAGGACCAATGATGGTCGAATATGCTCGATTAGGACCAATAAGGATGAATTATGACCTATTAGGGCCAGTTAGGACCGATGAGGGCCAATTAGACAGAATAAGTACCAATATGGCTCAATTCGGGTTAATGAGGAGCAATTTGCACATTTTGGACCAATAAGGACCAATTAGTGCCAATTAGTCTCAATAAGGACCAACTAGACTCATCAAGGACCATTTGATTTGAAGTACAAAAAATTTGAGTCAATTAGGCCTAATTGACCCCAATTGGTTATAATTGTTCCTAAATGAGCCTAATTGGTCGTAATTGACCGCAAGTGATCTTCATTGAACCTAACTGAGCCTAATAGACTATAATTGACCTTCATTGGCCCTAATTCATCCTAACTGAGTGTTCATTGGCCCTCATTGGTCCTCATTTGTCATAAATGACCATGATTGACCTTAATGCAGTCTATTGGTCCTCATTGATCGTAATTGGCCCTCAATAGGCCTAATAGACCCTAATTGGTCATATTTGGTCCTCATAAGGCATCATTGAGCAAAATCGACCCTCGTTAGTTATAACTGGTCTTCATCATTGACCCTAATTGATCCTTATTGACCCTAATTTACCCTAATTGGGCCTCGTGGCTTCGTTGGTCCTAATTGGTCCTACTTTATCTGCATTTGTCCTCATCGGTCCTAATCGACCCTAATTGATGTGGATTCAGTTAAAATAAATTAATAATATTATTCTAAACCAAATTAAATTATCAAAAATTTCCCCCATCCCAATTTCAACTAAATGGGCAAACTCCAATAACTTCCCCTGTTTCAATTCTTAGGGTTCATTGTGATCCAGAAGAACTGTCGTTAGTATAAAACTGCATTTTCGAAAAACAATTACCCTCTATTTCTCTCCAGGTTTCTAATTGGCGATTTAAACCTAAACCTTACTCTCTAATTTCTCACAAATGGCACCCAAATTGAATCGAAAGGCTGCATCAAAGCCTACTCAACTGTTCTTCGCCGAAAACAATGTTGTAGCGTAATTCGAGAAGTCTGATAAGTCAAAGCTATTTGATGAAATGAACGATTTCCTCAAGAAATCTAACACTCAATTTGCTTTAGTTGTGAATCCTGTAGTATACAAGCAGAGAATTGCTGAATTTTGGGACTCAGCCAAAAAATCTATTGATAGAAACGGGGTTGCTAAAATTAACTCTAGAGTCAATGGGAATGAGATTAGTTTGACTGAAGAAATGATCCGGAAGCATTTGAAATTCAATGATGCAAGAGGTGATCCTGATTACAAGTCTGAATTGTGCTTGAAGACGTATGAAGCAATTGGGTATGGGGGTGACTTAACTTGTGGGACCATCAAAAAGGGACAACTACCCTATGTTTGGTGATATCTTGCTCATACCATTCTCCACTGCCTATCTCACAAGAAAACTGCGTGGGATGAACTTGCTGCACCTCAATCATCCACTTTTCATGGATTGGTAAATGGGCTCAACTTTAACTTTTCAAAAATGATATTTGATGGAATGCTGGAAAATCTAAAACCTAAGAGGATCTTTTACATGTACCCCAGATTCATCCAACACATTCTCAATTGTGAATTTCCAAATCTACAAATCTCTGATCAACATCTTGAACTAAAATCTTTTACAAGTAAAACATTTTCTAACATGCAAGTGAACAAAACTGTTTTTCTTGGTAAAGACACATCACACCCTATGCCTAAGGCCAGGACTGCTCTTGAGTAAACTGCTCCTGGTGACAACATTATTACACCAACAAGTGTTGAGCCCACACCAGACCGACCATCCTCTTCCACTGATATACAAATTCCCATTAAAAGGAAGAGGATGTCCACATCAAAAACCACACCCAAAAATACCACACGCACTCCACAATCACCCAAAAGGAAGAGGACTAGGTCTCCTTCACCTAGACCTTCCACAGGACTACCTCAGAATGAGGGTGATATATCAACTAGGCCACATGAAATAGATTCCCCAACCCTTATTAATGTTGAGAATATACTGCTGGACTTGGTTCAATCACCCAACCCACATTCTGCTGATAAGGTGACTTGCAGTATGTAAGGAATATCGCTTTGGAGATTTCCGGCTGAAAGCCAGTTTTGATGTTTTCCGGCTGAAGTTGAAGTTCAAACGAAAGTCTCAACTTCAAGCGGAACTGGCAATTCAAGAGGAAGAAGCATTTTTTGTCTGAATATTCCGGATGAACTCGATTATCCACCAGATAATGAGTTCAACCGGACTTTTCCTGAGATGTCTTTTCAGTATTCCAATCCTGCAAAAGCTTCTCGGTTGCTTCCAAATCTATTAAAGCCGCTCACCTAAAATAGGTTGTTGCTGTTAACACTCAAGATATTCCGATTATCGAAGTTTATTCTTTTGGTAGTTTGTATTTGACTTTGTAGTTAACGGTTTAGATTAAATCGTTCGAGATCAATGGCTGTCATTGATCTCATCTGCACTATATATAGCATTAGTTAGCTCTAGTTTACACACGGTTCTTGATCACCTTTTAATAGTGTAACTTTGAGTTAATGCAAATAGTGCCGAGTATTTCTTACTTTGTTGTTACTATACTTATGCAAATCAAACACTACCTAATACAAGAGAACTAAAATCAGCTCAAGTAAAGTGAAATATAACTTAAATTCCGCAAGGTTATATTTACAAGTAGAGGGTTCTTGTTTAGTTAAAGTCTAACTATTTTTCGATCCTACAAGTGGTATCAGAGCTTTGGCTCTCACTTTGAAGACTTCTAGTGCTTCAAAGTTGATACTTTACTTGTTTACTTTACAAGCTTTGTCATTTCTGTCTTTCAAAAATTTTTCAAAATGAATGAACTTGGTTTGGGATGTTCAAACGGTAGTGCTGACAAACCGCCAATGTTCACTCCTGATGACTTTGGTACCTGGAAACTCAGGATGGAAGGTTTTGTTAGGATCTTAGATCGCCGTATATGGAATTCATTAACCGAAGATCCTCATTCACCCACAGTTCCATCTGCTGATGACGCTGACGTCAGAATACCAAAACCTTTAGACAAATATGTTGACTCTGACTATGCTGCTCTCGAATTTGACTATAAGGCATATTGGACTCTACAGGCTGCACTTCCGAACTCCATTTTAAGTGAGTTTAAGGGTTACAAAACTGCACATAGCATGTGGAATGCCTTAAGTGAAATGTATGAAGGAACCAGTGAGGTTAAAGATGTTAGTGCATGAACCTTGTGTGGCCGTTACTGTTCGAATTGTCAAACAGACTGATTTGTCAAAGACATGAACTGAGGTCCGAACCTCAGCCGAACTCTAGGTTCGGAGTTGGCCGAACCTTGATGGCCGAACTCCAGGTTCGGAGGGAGTTCGGACAGAGTTCGGAGGTGCCGAGTTTGGACCTTTTGAAGAAGTATAAATAGATTCGTCTTTGTATTTCTTTGGAAGTTTCTGTCTTGTTTCTGTGTGTTGAGAGGGGAGGTTCTGTCCGACCTTCCCCAGAGCTTAATTGTTGTATACTCCTTCGTTATGTAATCATTCAACATGATTCAATGACAAAACTTCCGTCTCATCCATAGAAACGATCCGTAAACGGTTTTTCAGTTGGTATCAGAGCTGTTGGCTCTTTCTATGGTGGAAATCTATCGTTTTTCTTCATTTCGAGACGTTAAACTTTCGGTTAGGGGTGATTGGAAGTGTTTCTGTTTGGTTTTTAATCAATCGAGTCTTCCTGAGTCATGTTTTTACCTAACAGAAGCATTTGGATGTTCAAATTCGATCAAATTCTGAATCTAGTGAGTTTTTTCCGAAAATTTTTGGTTTTTCGCGTTCGGCCGAACTCCACGTTCGGTGTAACCGCTCCGAACTTCAGGTTCGGAGTACGTTCGGTGTAACCGCTCCGAACTCCAAGTTCGGCCGGTCCGAAGGTCAGGTTCGGAGATGGCTCCGAAGGTCAGGTTCGGACTAGGTCCGAAGGTCAGTTTCGGAGAGGGTTCGGAGGATCGGGGTTGGAGGTAGATCGGACAAGGTTCGGACGAGCTCGATCCCAGCCAGGGGCTCTGCCCCTTGGACCCCGCCAGGGGCTGCCGCCCCTTGGACCCCGCTTCTCAGGGGCGCTGCCCCCGAACCCCCGTTAGGTGGGAATTTTACAGAAGCGGATCAGTTATCGAGTTTACTCTTGATTCGGTAGCTGTGGGGTGTTATGTTTGAAGAAAATCCAGATCACGATATTTGTTATGAGTTAGTGATCGAATTTCAAGAAATGTGTTTGTGGGTAGTCATGGTTCTTGATGATGGACAGAGATTCAAGAATACGTGTTTCTGATGATGGACAGAGATTCGGAGACATGGTTATGATTACTTGGGAACGTTTGTCGGAGATTATCATTCCACACAAACTGAAGATTAAATGAGATTAAAGATTCCGTTGCGGGCCACTTGAGTTTATCATTCCACTACAAGAATGCGGGGTTTGGAATCATAAGAAATTGAAGATTTGAATATGTCACTTATTTAGGGGGGAATTTGGGGACCCTAAAACTTTCAAAACTTTCAAAGTTTTATAATTGAAAAAGTGAATATTCAAAAGCAATCAGTTCAGGGATGATGGTGGTTTTTGATCTTCATGGAAATGTGGTATATTCTGATGTTCGTGCGAACCGATATGTCAAAGTTTTCAATTATGGTTTGGAACTTTCTGTCATATGCCCGATACTTTCTTGAGTTGTCGAAAGACTTGGTCAGATTCCAGTCTGCAACGAGATATACGTTTACCGGAGTAATATATTGGGATGGATTTGATGCTGAGGGGGAATTTCCGTGATTGAAGATGCTGATCGTGTCTGTTTTCATAAAGATCAGAATGTGTTACAATTCGATGAAGATTGAAGATTATTATCAAGATGCAGTGATGTTCGTGTGTCTTTATAATTTCCGGATACAACTTATGAAGTAAACCATTATCATACATGCCGGTTCCAATTGGATGGTTGTGCTTGAAGCTAGGGGGAATTTTATTGGTTGTGGATATTGTACAAGATTCGAATTGTTTCCTGCATACCTGATGATTCGGTAAAGGGGAGTTTGCTAAAGATAGAGATGTTTGCAGCAAGCTGACTGAAGATTGCTAGAAGATCAATGTCTGGATTCGACAGTAACGTCCAAGGGGGAATTTGTTAGTGCATGAACCTTGTGTGGCCGTTACTGTTCGAATTGTCAAACAGACTGATTTGTCAAAGACATGAACTGAGGTCCGAACCTCAGCCGAACTCTAGGTTCGGAGTTGGCCGAACCTTGATGGCCGAACTCCAGGTTCGGAGGGAGTTCGGACAGAGTTCGGAGGTGCCGAGTTTGGACCTTTTGAAGAAGTATAAATAGATTCGTCTTTGTATTTCTTTGGAAGTTTCTGTCTTGTTTCTGTGTGTTGAGAGGGGAGGTTCTGTCCGACCTCCCCCAGAGCTTAATTGTTGTATACTCCTTCGTTATGTAATCATTCAACATGATTCAATGACAAAACTTCCGTCTCATCCATAGAAACGATCCGTAAACGGTTTTTCAAAAGAAAACAATAAAGATGTTTTAAAACAGAAATATGAGAACTTTACCTACAAATCTGGTGAATCTATGACTAACCAGTACTTGAGATTTGTTTGCTTACTTGATGAATTGCAAAAAGTAGATGTAAAACTAGATCAGGTCGATGTAAACAGAATGTTTTTACGTTCTTTGCCTTCTGTGTGGACAGTTTACACTGTAAGCATCAGAGAATGTACAAAATTGAAAAAGATGAGGCTTAATGAACTTCATGGCATACTCAGTGCTTATGAAATGGAACTAGATCTTAAGCAAAACTCATCTTCTGAGTCAACTCAGCTGTTTTCAACTGCTCTAGTAACTACTGATTTTCAAAACCAGAGATCTTCAAAGTCTTCTTCATATCAGTCACCTATAGTCAGTTTCCCTGAGACACCAAGGTGTCAAGAGAGTTTTTAAAATTCCTTTGATAACTCTCAAAATGCTTATGTAGCAACTGACTCATACCAAGGCTTCATTCCTGAAGACTTAGATTATATAGGTGCTGATGATTTAGAAGAAATGGATATTTTGACTCAACTTGCTATGGTGTCTGTGATAGCTCAAAGATTTTACAAAAGAACAGGTAGATCTTATAAAGGAGCAAAAGGTGCTCACATTGGCCTAGACAAAAGCAAGGTAAAATGCTATAACTGTCACCAACTGGGTCACTTTGCAAGAGAATGCTCCTAGCCTAGAAGGGAAGGAAAGAATCAGGGTCAAACTCAGATGAAGGATCATGGTGGAAACAATCACAACAATTCAAGCAACAATGCCGCTCATAGTTCAGGATAACAACCCACCTAACCAAAACCAGCCGGAAGTCAAAACCATTAGAATGTAGTTGCTGCTGTAGCTAACCAAACTGAACGTGTTGAATGGGGAGACTTCCTAGATGAGTTCGAGCCAATCAACCATGCTTTGATGGCTAAGCAAGATTCTCCTTCTAATCAGGTAAATTCAATTCCTGAAAAAGTTCTAGAAAATTTATGCAGCCCTGCCTGCATTGAACAAGTGACAAAGTACAGAAATCACAACTCAGATCTGACTTATGAAGTTTCAAATTTAAATGAGTTAAAGGAATGCTTTAAGAAAACTGAGTCATCTTACATCACTAAGATTGACAACTTAAACAAAGAATTTGAACAATTGAAGCAAACCAACTCTATTCTTGAAACACAACTAGATGATTTGTTGTTAAAACTTGAAAAATCAAGAAAAGAAACCAAAGAAGCTAAGGCTGAGGTTGATGTTCTTGAAATAAAGCTAAAAGATGCTTTCTTCACTAGTGACAAATTTCAAACTGCTAACAAGAAAGCTGAGAAACTATGGATGGGAGGGATGTATGGGAAAACTGGTGTTGGCTATAATAGTGTTGAGCCACCAATTGAATATTCTCCCGCAATTGAACCAATCAAAGCCCTGGCAACAGAATGTAAAATTAGTCTCACTGTTGATGATACCTCATCTCAGTCAAGCACTGAAAAATATGTTGAAACCAAGAAGCCTGAAGTCAACAATGCTAGCACATCAGCATCTGTTGACCAATCAAACGTTTTGAAACCTTCAATTGCTATCCCACCTCCAACTATTTATGAATCTAGGGAATCAAAAGTTGGAGGAAAACAACCTGAACAACAAAAGGGAAGTCAAACTCAGAGACTTGATCAATTAAATTACAAGCAAATTACCAACATTGAGTCTCCCAGGAAATATGAGTTTTATGAGGCAAAAAGTCTTGAATGTGTCTTCTGTGGTGAAAAAGGGCACCTTGCTGCCATGTGTTTATTCAACCCACTGAGTAAAGTTCAACATTTTCTAAAACCTAAATTTACTCAAAAACCAAAAACTGATTTCCAAAGAAAGCCCACAAGAAGAATCTCACCTGTGAAAAGCCAAACAATGAAGTATTTTGGGTCTAAGTCAAACAGGATTTTGGTGGGAAATGAAAGAAATGCAAGTTTTCTGTTATAAAGCAAAATCGTTTTCCGGTCGAAGTTCAACCGGAACGACCTTCCGCTCGAACTTCAGTTCAACCAGAAAACCAAAAATAACCCAGATCAGCTACTGCTACCAAGCAGAGACCGAAAGCACACTTTGCTGAAGGGTTTGAACTTTTTGAAAGTCAAGGTAGGAGAAATCCCTCAAGAGGAAAGACCACCTCAAGGGAAAGTTTTTCAAAAAGCACGAAAACTAACCAACCGGAATTTTTTGGTAGTTTAAGTGGAAATTACTTTGTTCCACATCAGGTTGAAAATTTTTCTCAAAAGTTTCCCCAATCACCTGAAAGAACTAAATTGTTCAATCAAGCTCACTAATCATCAAATGAAATACCAAAGAAAGTAACCAATAAACAGAAAAAATTCCGGGAATACCGTGAAAGAAAAATTGCTGAGAGGAAAAACAACAAGAGTGAGAGATCAAGTCAAACAAGCACTCCCTATGAGAGCTTGAACTTTGATAATGATGATTTGCTTAATGATGTTCCAGTGGTGAATACTTTAGTACAAAAGGAGTACAAGTATAACGATGCTTATGGCAGACCCAAGACCACTCAGGCTTGGGTCCCCTATAGAAACTGATCAAATCTGATGTGTGCAGGTGCAAAATAAAGGCGAACATAGCCTATGGGTAGTTGATAGTGGATGCACTTGCCACATGACAGGGAATAAGCATATACTAGAAAACACAAAAAGAATCAATGGAGGACCAGTTGCCTTTGGTAGGACTAAAGGCCATATCTCAGCACAAGGAGATAAAAGGAAGATGAAGGATATTTTGTTGGATATTCTGGTGTGTCCAAGGCATACGAAGTATACAACAAGAGAACCAAAATTGTTGAAGAAACCATGAATGTGTCTTTTAATGAAAAATCTCCCAAAAATTTTGAGTCTCAGCCCACCTGGTTATTTGATATTGACGCACTAACTACTGCTTTCAACTTAAATGTTGATAAGCCTGTAAGTACATCAGTGCAAGGACAAAATTCTTATAGGTCAGCTGATGATCATTGGAAGAGCAATAAAGCTGGAATCAAGAAGCCAATCTTCTTCTCTTCAATGAGTATCAAGCCTATCTTGCCAAACAATGGAAAGAAACCAGCTGAAATAGTTCAAACCGATGATGAAATAGTTCCGGTTGAAGTTCAAGCGGAACCAGTTTCTCCAGTTCAATTTCAACCGGAAAACTCCATTTCAGAAACTGAGGAGAATACTGCGTCAGGGTTAAATGTAGCTGAAATTTCAGAAAATGCCACATCAAATGAGCTTAATTTAGAGCATCTGACCTACAATTCAGACACAAATTCTCATGAAACAGTTGAAGTTTCTGATCCTGTATCACACTTTGGTAATGTTGAGCTTGAACACATACTTCCCAGGCTTAACATACTATCAAATGGAAGAAGCCATGAGTTCCCCATGCAAGTAGATAGAAGAATCAACAAGAATCACCCTCTGGAGAATTTTGTTGGAGAAATGTCTGCACCTATGTTAACAAGAAGTAAATCTGCTGATGCAAACATCTGTTTGCATGCTGCATTTCTGTCTCAAGAAGTACCTAAGAAGGTGGCTGAAGCCTTAGAAGATAACAGTTGGGTAGAGGCAATGCAAGAAGAATTATTTCAAATTAACAAGCAGAGAGTTTGGGAATTGGTTGATTTGCCTGCCGATGCATAACCAATTGGCACCAAGTGGGTATTCAGAAATAAAAAGGATGACAGGGTCATTGTCATCAAGAACAAAGCAAGACTGGTGGTTCAAGGCTATGTATAGGAAGAAGGCATTGATTATGATGAAGTGTTTGCACCAGTGGCTAGATTGGAGGCAATCAGAATCTTTCTAGCCTATGCTGCCTTCAAAGACTTCCAAGTCTTCCAAATGGATGTCAAAAGTGCCTTCGTGTATGGCCTACTAGAACAAGAAGTGTATGTCAAGAAACCTCCTGGTTTTGAGGACCCTCATCACCCAAACAGGGTATGCAAGCTAATCAAAGCCCTGTATGGCCTCAAACAAGCACCTAGAACCTGGTATGAAACTCTTTCAAACTATCTTCTAGAGAATGGCTACAGGAGAGGAGCTATTGATAAAACACTATTTACCAAAACTGTTGGTAAAGATATTTTGATGGTAAAAATTTATGTAGATGATATTATTTTTGGTTCATATAACACTTTGTTGTGCAAGGAATTTGAAACTCTGATGCAGTCAAAATTTAAAATGAGCTCCATGGGAGAATTAACTTTCTTCTTAGGACTTCAAGTGAAGCAAACTGCAGCTGGGATCTTTCTAAACCAGTCAAAGTACATTCAAGACATGCTAAAGAGATTTGATATGCTGTCATGTTCAAGTGCCAAAACTCCCATCTCCACTTCCCACAAGTTAACCAATGACTTAAGTGGCAAGCCAGTGGATGTACACATGTATAGAGCAATGATAGGATCACTGATGTATCTAACTGCAAGTAGACCTGACATCATGTTCAGTGTTTGCTTATGTGCAAGATATCAGTCATCACCAAAGGAGTCACACATGCTAGTTGTCAAGAGAATTTTCAAATACTTGAAGGGTCAACAACAACTAGGTCTTTGGTATCCCAAAAATTCTGACTTCTCTTTCAAGGCGTTCACTGATAGTGACTATGGAGGGTGTGACATAGACAAGAAATCAACATCAGGCGGATGTCAATTTTTGGGTGAAACACTTGTATCCTGGCAGTGCAAGAAGCAAACATGTGTTTCTACATCAACGGCTGAAGCTGAGTACATTGCTGCTTCAAGTTGCTGTAGTCAAGTTCTTTGGATCCAAAATCAGATGCGTGATTATGGAATCACCTTCATAGAAACTCCAATCTTTGCAGACAACAACAGTGCCATATCCATCATCAACAATCTAGTCAAGCACTCCAAAACAAAGCACATTGATATCAGGTATCACTTTATTAGAGATTGTGCAGAAAAGAATCTGATTAAGTTGTTCAAAGTTCATATTGATCATCAATTGGCTGATTTGTTCACCAAAGCTTTTGATGAGGCAAGATTCTTCTACCTCATCACAGCCATTGGGATGATGAACTTTGATTAACACAAAGCTTTTCACAATTTTAATAAAACGGAGGCATGTGCTCAAGAGCCCGTCTCTTGATACAAAAAGAAAAGGAAAATGAAAATATCTTGTGTCAATTAGAAAACATTTCAGTTCATAGTCAGCAACTGCGGTTAAACTGTGAAAAATTAACACAAATTTTCAAAAATCATGTGTTTTGGATTTCCGGTCCAAGTTCAGGTTCAACCTGTGAGAAGAAAACTTTTGAAAATCTCCGAGTGAACTTCAACCGGAAAAATGCTTTGTAAATCGTGTGGAAAAAGTTTTTGAAAACAATTCTTCCAAGCAGAAAAATTACCCGCTTGAAGTTTAAACGGAAGAAATTTTTTTAAAATAAAGGAGAAAATGGGTTCCGCTTGAACTTCCGGGTCAACAAGTCAAATTTACTTTTCATTAAATTACCCGGAAGGCACAACTTTTTAAACGGATACACATTTAATTACCCATTGAATTTTTAACCATTAAATATCCAAGGTTTCAGTAAATATCCTTTTGGATAATAACATGCTTTAACGTGTTGTACCATATAAGGTAAAAAGCCCTAAATTACCGTCATTTCCCCATTTTTCTCAAACCCCACTCCGAAATTACTCCCAAACTCTCTCCATAACTTCCCAAAAACCATCAATTCTCTCAAAATCCTGCATCAATAATGGCTCCGAAGGCGAGTACGAGTGGCAAAAAGCCTGCTAGCGACTCAAGGTTCCCTGTGGAACACAACCTAGTGGCTTACCTTGAAGCACCCAGTAAGACCAACATCTACAACGGCATGATCGACTTCCTTAAAAATAGTCATCTTCATCACGCGCTGACGGTTGAAGTGGTGATATTTGAAGAAATCATGGAGGAATTCTGGTCGCATGCTAGGGTTGCTGAAGGCGATGATGGTGGTGAAAAGATCGTGTTGACTGTTCAGGGCACAACTGTGGAAATCGATGAAGCATAAATCTGAAAGGTGTTAAAACTAAGGGATGAAGAAGGATATGTGTTTGTTAAATCGTCTGTTTTCCTATCTCTTTTTAGAGACCTCGGCTACGGCTGTTCAATGGGAAGCAAAACCATAAAGAAGGGGCAACTGCCTTACAAATGGAGATTCTTGGCCCATACCCTTCTGGTTTGCCTAACTCCTAAGAAAGGTGGCTTTGATGAGCTTGGTGCTGAACAAGCCTCAGCATTCTTTGCTATAGTCAAAGGTCAAAACTTTAATTTCTGTTAACTGATTTTCAAGGGTTTTAGAACAAACATTTCACCAGACTATGTCTATTTATACCCTAGGTTTTTAACTTGTATTCTTAGAGAAGAATACCCCCAAATTATTTTGGGTGGTACAATTTTGCAACCAAAACTTCTCAATGAGAAAACTTTCTCAAATTTAGCTTTAAACAAGTCTGTTTTTCTTGGAAGGGATACTGACCATCCCTTGCCAATTCCAAGGCAGTTTCCTAATGAACTTGCTCAAGCTGAGGTTCAGAAGGGAACTGTGGCAGCAACTAAGCAAGCTACTCAAGATGACAGGACTACTAACCCAATAGCTCTTGATCCCACATCTGTCCCTGCTTCCTCTACTATTAATACCTATCGTTCCAAAAAGAGGAAAGCGCCCACTAAAACCACCACTGCCACCTCCTTATCTGAATCCCCTCCTATCGTTTTTAAAAGACACTGAAATGTGGTTATTAGGTCTCCTCCACCTACTACCACTAACCATCCCAAAGCTTCAAATTCCGCAAAAGGCAAAATGTCCAAGCGGAAACTGGTAAAACTGGGATATTCTCTTATGGATGAACCTTCTTCTGAGGGGGAGTAATTAGAAATGGATGTACCATCCCCATCCTCAAGGTTCTCACCCCTGTAACCCCTATCACCTAGGAGTGACAGTGCACCCACTCTTAGTCTAAATGAGGATGTTATTAACTCACCAACCTCATTACATGAGAACACTCTGATGGACCAAGACCCTGCTGCACTGAACCCCCACTCCTCACCGGAGGTGAATCTCGGGAGTTTAGAAGTGATTCATGCAGAGAGGGCTGTTGTTGCTCATGTGTCCCCACTGGGCCTTGATGTCAGCAGTAACATAAATAAGACCCAAACTACGGCAATCTTCTCTGAATCAGCACCCATGGGTCCTTCATTGGAACCAAGGGTGCTAAAACAGTTGAAGAGAATCCCGAGTGCCAAGAAGCCATGGGTACCACAGT
>JBCNJP010000009.1:44585778-44605766 GCA_039602395.1 Deinandra increscens subsp. villosa | reverse complement strand
CTTCTTGAAGAAGCAAAGACCAGGTCTTTCAACTGGAGGTTAAAGGATTATGATTTGGAAACAATGTCTGAAGCTAATAGGCAGAGGTTAATTGCTATTGCCTCTCAATTGCCTACCAAGCTGGTAAAGAATGATGAAATTTACCATCTGTTGAAGAAGATTCAGAGGGCTCTTGTGATTAGAAATTTGAAGAAAGAGGAAGAGCTAGCTCAGATGCAGGTTAAGGGACTTTGCAGCTTGATTGACAAAATATTTCATGAGCTAAAAGGAGAAACTGCTGCTGTCAATCCTAACCTGGTGATGCCTTCACCATCAGAGCTGGTCTCAGGTACTATAACTGCTAATGTTAAACCTGAAATTGATGATATTGCAGATATACCACCTCCACCTTCATTCATTTATGATCCAAACCCAATGCCTACAACAACTTCATCCATTCTACAATCACTTCCAATCATACCTTACAAACCTCCACACATCCCCAAAAAGCTTGCTGCTAAACTTGCCAATCCTAAGTTTAGATCAGACAACTTCACACCCATCACTCCCTTTAAGAAGAAGCCTCCACCTACTATGGACTTCTCTGACATCTTTCCACCTACTCCACCATCAAGCCCAACTCCTGAAACCAATGAACCACCTCCAAAAACTACCCTGCCTCCACTCACCATAAGAGAACCTCCTTCCTCCACCATCAAACCTATTGAAACTCAACCAGGTCCCTCTTCATCTTCTGCCAAAGGCAAAAAGCCTATTGTGCAAGAATCTGCTGATGATTCTAATGAAGAGAGGAAGATGAGAAAGAGGAAGATGATGCATGCCAAAAACAAAATAGATCAAAACAAAAGAAGGAAAGGCCCACCCAGAAAGAATAAGATTGTCGGGTGGACAGTAAATGAAGATAATTTTGACTTTTCCTTCAAACTGGCAAATGGTACAACTCAAGTGATAAATGCTCACAAGGCCACTAAATTTCTCAGTGCAATGCAAATGACTGACATCATCCTAAAACTTAGAGAAATTATGAATCCTTCAAGGGCAGAGCACATGTTAAGGCTTATCATTGAACCAACTGTGCTGGACTGTGGAATGCTCTATCGAAGTAATTTAGATGATGATTCAGCAGGAGAAGAAGAAGAAGTGCCTACCAGTGAGATCAAATTTATTATCTGGGAAGAAGAAGAGAAGCTCTTCTATGTTCATAGAGCTGATGGCACCTTTACAATCCATGAGTCTATTTCTGTTCAAGAAGAATGGAACGAAATGGATTGGGATTCAATCAAACATGTAAAGGTGACCAAAACAAACATCAAAGAGCTTTCTCAAAACCTTGATGCCAGCATCGGATATTCTAACAAGTAGGTTATGGAGAAGAAATTTTTTGGGTACAAGTCAATTTTGAAGATAAACATTGAAGACAATAAATAATTTGACAGCATCAGCTTAGGGGGAGATTGTAAGGAAAAAAATAGAGCTTGGAAGATTTCCGGCTGAAATGCCAATTTTACTAGTTCCGGCTGAAGTTGAAGTTGAAGCAGAATTCATACTTCAAGCGGAACAGGCAGTTCAAGCGGAAAGAAGCAGTTTTGTCTTTCAGCGAATATTCCGGGTCAACTCGTTTATCCACAAGATAAAGAGTTCAACCTGACTTTTCCTGAGAAGTCTTTTCAGAAGTCCAATCCTGCAAAAGCTTCTCGTATGCTTCTAAATCTGATTCAAGCCGCTCTCCTAAAGTAGATTGTTGCTGCCAACACGCAAGTCATTCCGATTGTCGATGTTTATTCTTTTGGTAGTTTGTATTTGACTTTTATGTTTACGGTCTAGATTAGATCGCATGAGATCAATGGCTGTCATTGATCTCATCAGCACTATATATAGCATGTAATCTCTTAGTTTACAAATACGTTCATCACTTGTAATAGTGTAGCTTTGAGTTAATGCAAATAGTGCCGAATATTCGATATATCGTTGTTTTACTATTCTGCAAATCAAGCATTTACATTATACAAGAACTTAATATCGCTTAAGTAAAGTGAAATATAACTTTAATTCCGCAGGGTTATATTTGCAAGTAAAAGGCTTAGTTTTAGTTAATTCATAACTATTTTCGATCCTACACCTAGGATTATAGGATCGACGTGTGTTAACAGCATGGGCGACAACCTCATGATTTATGGACATACACAAGTCCCTTAAGGTTTTTGATATTTTCATATCAACTTAAGACACACGAGGCGAGGATAGACCCTAGAATTCGCCAGTACAGCACCTGGATTTACCCCAGATCGCTGTATCGGCACCGGGCTTGACCATAGAATTTATAGGCCTGACCCTAGGATTTATGGGTTTATCCCAAGTAATATCAGGTTTTATCCCAGGGTTTTTGGGTTTAATCCTTGTAACTTTGGGATTCATTTCGAGTATATGACTTAGTATGGCATGACGCATGCCAAATCCTAGTCAACGCAAAGATTTTTTATTGACTAATTTGCGTCAGATGACTTATGATATTCCTAAACATACAGGAAATAAAACAAGGAACAAACGTAAACTTTGAAGAAAGAGCGAAATCATGCTCTGATATCCTGGGCATACCCCACGATGAAGAAGGTGAGAACTTATCTTCTGCAACTTGTACACATTTTTATGTTTATCTATGCAGGTATGAATCATTCAAAGACACAAACAAATAGTTAAAGCATAACAGTTATATATATAACCGCCCCGGGGTTAGAGAAAAACCGTCTGCCTACCCCAGGATGGGGCATGTCAAAGACCATGAGCATATAGCCCGTGGGTGGAGCATTGTATATACCGGGAAACACCCTCCGGCATTCATTACAAACATAAAATTAAAATTGTTTCACCAAAAGACAAGGAAGAAAATGGAGGACTATGGGTTATTGAACAATACCCATGGCTGCTGTATCAACGATCCGAGCATCTCCTTCCTTTGCAGCTTCATCTTTGTCAGCTTCACCTTGCCCCTCAGCATCCCGAGCCTTGGCTTGATCAACCTCCATCTCCATGCTAGTTCCACCCATGGCCAAGGCCGACTCCCCTGCATCCTGGGCCATATCTAAATCACATCCCTCAGGAACACTACCGCCCATGACACAGAGCCTCTTGAGCCACATCTGGAGGTCCTAGTTGGGATTCACAAAGCCCCGCTCCTTAGCCTCCGTCACCATCCTTAGCCTAGCCTACAGGACGAAAATCAAGGCAAACGCTCTGGTCGTTTCCACGGTCCTCACTAGGGCAGCCTCATGCTCGGTCCTTGCCTCCATTACCTTCCTCTCATTCTTGGCTATGAGATTTACAGCCTTCTCGTGTAAGAGCTTGGCCTTGATGGCTTCCTTGGATGCCTGGGAAACTTTCACCTTGGCTGCCGCCTCAGCATCAGCCGCTCGCTTTTCAGCGGCGGCCAGAAGATCCATGAAAAAACAGGAGATGGCCTAAGAAAAAGGAAGAATCTAAGGTCAGTATTTATATTAAGACTAATAAGCTTACTCTACCTTGTAGAAATAGTCGGTAATTACTTAGTGGACGACAGACTCGGCATGAACCCCAAGATTCGAGGCCGAAAGCTCAGAGAGTGGGCTGGGGGCAGCAGCAGCGCTGGATCCTCGGGTTTTTCTCTTGGTACCGGATGCCCTAGTTGGCGGAGTGGAGTAGGCTCGGTCTTCGCGTATCCTAAGACAGCAAATCATCCTCGGTGACAGACTCAGAAGTAAAGACCGTATCCATGCGATCAAGGTCAAAGTTGGTGGCAGTGGCTAAAAAGACATCCCAGGATGTCAGGCAACAGATATAAATAAAGAGCATATGGAATCTAGGGACACTTACAGCTAAACATGCTGGGGTGTGGTATGAAGAGGTAAGATGATACTTAGTTCTGAAGGTGCACTCCGATTCAAGGATCCCAAGAAACTTCTCCAAATTGGACTCCGTACGATCTTCCTCACTGCAAGGAAAACACTTAAGGTTAGTATTTGAATAATGTATTATAAAATCCTAACTTCTATTACCGGTTGGCCTACGTTGCACAATCCATTTCTCCGGAGCCGGTTACCCCCAGGATGCTCAAACGCTTCACAAAGAAAAACCTGCCCTTACATTCATCAGGGTGGGTGGCACAATACACCAGCTGCAGGTCCTTGGACAGGGATTTGAGCAAGAAATGATTTGACCCGTCGGATTTCAGCTGTTTAAATGCCTGGGCCAACTCAGGCAGACCAATCAGGGGTTCAAAGTTGCTGTTCAGGCAATCCAGGGTTACCAGGATGGACCAAACCATGGGAAGGGTTTGAGCATAAGAAAGGCCGATGGCCTAGAAAAACTCGGCAACAACACCGCTGAAAGGGTAAGAAAGACCGATGCTGAAGGGGGCAAAAGGAAAATAGACCCAGGTCTTGGATGAAAAATCTGACCTCAACCTAGGGTCGAATGCTCGGATTTCAGCAGAAGGGGGGAGTAGACCTGAATCTTTAACGGTTGCGATGTCATCATTGGTGAAATTGCATGTCTCTTCCTCGAGATTTTGCAAGAACTTCTGGTCAATGAAGTCCCTAATCCTCACAGAGGTCACTGCTGACTCTTGACAAATACGCCTTTTGGTCATGATCGGGTTTGAAAATTAAAATAACAAAGAAATGAGTACCTAATCTGAGGTGGACGATGGAAACGACGATAGCGATTTCGTCTCTCTCTAAACTGTGTGGGTAAAAAAAAACCTGCAGGGAGGTTATTTATGAGACAAGAAGTTTCAGGGGTGAGGGGGCGTGAACGAAGATCGTGGCACGGTTAAAAGAAAAATAAGCGGACGAGATCAATTCTAGTACGATGACTCATCACGATTTGAAAATTCACAGCTCTGAATTCTTATCCACAAGCTGTGAATTTTGGGGGCAATTGTTATACCTGAATTTATCCCTATATTCTCGGTACCTTTTATTAGATTTATGTCTGTTATAGCCTATTCCTATGCTATAGAGTGTCTCATGTATTGTATCTAAGTGAGCGTATCATTTTGAGTCTTAGTGTCAACATACCAAGGATATCATAATGGTCCGCCGTACCAATTGGTACGCATGTTAGTATGTGGACACTATAAATACTTTGTCTTAGAATGAGAGCTGATCAGTTCTGTCATTCTACACCTTTTCTGTGTGTGTTCTAGAGAGAGAAAACAGAGAGTCTTCTTTGTATCTTCAAGTGATTCAATAAGAAAACTCTTATTTACATTCTTGTTTTCACTAGATTGATCGAATCATGTAGTAGTAAGATCATTTCGTGTCCTTACAAGTGGTATTAGAGCAATCCAGGTTGCTCTACTGCTGTGTTTTGATCAGTTTTCAGATTTCTAGTGAAAGTTTGATTTTTATTGGGTTTTCATTAATTTTCTTCAATTCCGAGTGATTTTGATGTGAAACTTGATTTCAAAACGTTCCTAGTGTGTTTTCGTTGCCTACTACTGCAAATTACAGTCCAAAACGTCCAAGTTCTCAAAAATCAGTCGACACTCTGTTGGTGCGCCGGTTGAATTTCGTGGTACGCTGGATGAACTGCTGGTACGCTGACTGGTACGTAAGGCAATCTTCATCGTTGGTCCGGAGCAGTTACGCCGTACCATTTGGTCCACTAATTGGTACGTAAGGCAATCTTCAACAGTGGTACGTTACTGTTCACTGTGGTACGCTGAGTTCACTAGTACGCCGCTAGTTTGGTACGCTGAGGTTGGTGGTACGCTGAGTTCTTGGTCCGGTCAAAGATATTGGTACGGTGGTCAACAATTTGGTACGCTGAGAAGGTTTTGGGTACGCTTGCAGAAAAGTGGTGTTCACTAAAATTGACCTAACTTGAGTTCCTTTAAGAGTTACGGGAGCTAATACCAGCCAAAACAACCGTCTCGACGAGATCTACACTTTTACTCGCCTAATAGCCAGTCCCACCGGTTTGACCCCCAAAATCCGTCTTTAAGACCTCCATTTTTGCATCCGAAGTTTTTAATACCGAAAGTTTATCTCAAGATGTCTGATTTCCTAGCGTTTACGGTCATGCAGAACACGGTGCAAGCTATGCTTAACTTTGATAATGAAATTGGAACAAGCTAGAAAGTTCCCAAGTTGTTGAAATTGGAAGATTATCACAATTGGAATCAAAGATTTTCTGCTTACATTAACATGAATGATATCGATTTATGGATTCCAATTCGGAAGCTTTACATGCATCCAACCGATCAAGGAGATTTTAAAGACATTCACAATTTTGATAATGCTGAAAGAAAAAGCTATGGGCTTGAGAAAAAGGTGTATGGTTATCTTACGATGGCTTTACCTACTGAATTGTTACATCAATTCAGTACTTACCGGAAAAGTAAGCAGTTATGGGATGCTTTGTCTGCAAGATGCGAAGGCAATGATCAATACAAAAAGAGTAGACGAAAAGTGTTGAATAAAGAATTTAACAACTTTCAACACTATGAGAAAGAAAACATCACCGCTCTTGTATCCAGATTTTTACATCTAATCAGTGAAATGAAAGTGGTTAACATTGAGAAGACCGAGGAGGAATTGAAAGACAAACGGATGGAAGCATTACCAGAAAAGTGGGAGAATTATGTGTTGTTGCTTACTCATGACAAAGAGTATTCTGCATTATCATTTCATGATTTAACAGGAAAGCTTCATGCGAGAGAAATGGAAATGATGACTTCACATAAATTAACTGCTCAACTACATAATCCTGAGTTGTATCTGTTTTGGTTAAAATTTACTTAAGCTGATTTAGCAAGAATTGAACCAAATAAGATTGTGAGGTTTGGTGCCTAGGATTAAGATACGAAAACTGTTTTCAAAAATCCTGGGACAACAGTTGAATTCCAGGGACAAAAGTCAAAATCCTGAGTAAAAATGTAAGTTTAATTACAAAATTGATTAAGAAACTTAGTGACATAAATGAAGCCTTGAATGCAAGTATGAACACCAAGAATTTTACTAGGGAAAAGCCCTTAGCCCTTAGATGTCTCTAAGGCGCCACCGGCATAAAATCCCCGGGTAGCGATAACACACGCTACCAATTTATTGATCACATAAATGTTTGAGTACATTGAGTAAACAGAGAATAGAATACGAGAATACAATGAGTAAAGCTCGAGTGAGCAGAATAATAAGTCTAAATGTCCTATTTATACTCCTAGCTCTTCAACAACTTGTCAGATATTCCAGGGATCTTCTCTTCAACGTCTTTTTCAGTTGGTTGACCGAGTTTTTAGCTAACTTCCTTTGACCACGTGCGAAATAACTCTCCAGCTCATCCCATTCGACCATTGGTAGACTTCGTCAACCTGTCCTTGATCAGATATAGGCACAAAATGCATTAGTAACAATGTCCTAGCATGCAGGGTCATTTCCACATGCTGGTTCATTCGTACAATAACAGTGACCCTGGATTATACTCATCCTGGGTCATAATAATGTATGACAAAAATAAATATAAACTTCCCTGAATTACGATGACATCCTGGGACATTACCTCAGTTCTGATACATTCAGGGTTATTCAGCGTTAACTGTTAAATTCTGGGTCACACAATACCTGGGTCAATCCTGCCCTAAGCCTATACCTGTACCCTGGATTACGAGCCAAAAATTCAGGGTATAACAATTGCCCCCAAATTTTCGCAAGTTGTAGATAAGTCTTATAGCTGTGAAAATTTCAAATTAGGGTCTAATCCACGTTTGTATTAATCGTGTCCGTTAACCGAGCATCCATGACGCCACATTGTGAGGTAATATCCCATCACCCCTGCAACTTCCACTCTCCTTAAATACTAGCTTTAACCTCTCCTCTCTCCACCATTAAATTTTTTGAGACAGAGGTTAACGTTAGGATCTCCGGCTTCCTTCCTCCGACCAGGTAATCTTCTCCTTCTAGCCCTTCCTTTTCTTTCTTTCCGATCATGACTCGCAAGAAAATCCGGTCGGAAACCCTGGCTAAAAAGACAGGGATCGAGGACTTCCTCGATCAAAACTACTTGCAGAGTCGGGAATTAGAAACCTGCACCTTCACCGACGTTGACATTACTGCATTGTCGTTGTCGGGTCTTCTTCCCCCTACCGCTGAATTCAGACCCTTTGATAGAAGACTTAGGTCTGATTTTAGCTCTGAAACATGGGTTTGTTTCCCATTCACCCCTTTCTCCATGGGTCTGTCTTTTCCTTTCACCGGTCTTCTGGCCGAGTTCTTTGAGGCCACCGGCCTTGCTTATGCCCAAACCCTGCCCATCATATGGAGAATCCTGGACACCCTTGACCGTCTCAACAGGGAGTTCGATTCTCTGGTTGGGTTATCTGAATTATCCCTGTGTTATGAACTCAAGTCCCATGGTAGCAATCGATTTTTGTTCAAGGCTTTGAACATGGAGGTTCAAATGGTTCCCCGAGCTTCGTTTCACGAGGAGTGGAAGGGAAAATTTTTCTTTCTCAAAAGATCAACCATCCCTGGAGGGATGGGTCTTCCGATTAGGTGGAAAGTAGATGGTAGGTTCCCACCTGCATTAGGAATTAGGATTTTCTTTTTATTATATGTTATACAAATACTGACCTTGGATTTTTCTGTTTCGCAGTGCCCAGCTTGAGTTCAGTCGGCCCTGCAAATCCAGGGGCATTCGAGAGGTTTGAGACGTTCTTGACCATCATCGAGGAGGACCGAGAGTTCAAGGCTGATCCCCACCAAGCTGCCTCTTTCACTTCCCATAGCATGTCTAGTTGTAAGTGTACTGGTACCCTGCTTTTTGTTCCTTGGATTTTGTTGATTTCTCATGTTTCTGTTCTTCAGCTGCTGCTACTCCTATCAACCTCGAGGACGTTGATCTGGACGCTTTCCTACTGGGTGAATCTGAACAGGACATCAAGGTCTTGGCCCCAGTGAAGGCTGAGCCCATGTCTGCTCCCAAGGCTCCTTCTTCAAGGGCCTCTGGCACAAAGTGCAAGACCAGGGCTGCCGCTGCTGCTCCTGCTCTGCAATCCCTGGAAAACATGGATGCTGTCGAGCTGCTCACACATGTTAAAGCTTCCTCTCGCCAAATAAGTGAATCCTGGGTACCCCTGAATTTTCTGCATAGTTAAGCCATTCAGGGTTAAAAATATTTAATTAAATTACCTTGTCTTGTATATTACTGGGTGATTCTTTGAGCTGGTCCGGGCTGCTGAAAAACGTGCCCAGGATGCTGAGTCTTCAGCCAGGAAGGAGGTCACTGCTCTGAACAAAGAGCTGAACCTGACCAGGGCGGCGGCCAACAAAAACCTGGGGCTGGTGCAGGACCTGGAGAAGAAGGCCGTGGATGCGCGGGCTGATCATGAAGCTGCCTTGGCTACAAAAGGTGACGAGGGCGGGCTAATATCCCTCATCTCACTTCTCCAGTGTAGGTTGAAGATGGTTAAGGAGGCCAGGGACCTGGGGTTCAAGAACCCCAATTGGGATGTGACTGGATGGGCAGCCAAACTGCGGGAACTAGGCGCAACCATCCCTGTTGGGTGTGACGCTGAAGCTGAACCTGGAACCAGCAAGGGCACCCCATCCAAGGGCTCTGCCGACCATGCCATGGACATTAATCAGCCCAAGGAGGGGAATGTGCCAGCCTAGGAGCCCAAGGCAGCAGAGGAGGTGCCGGTGGAGGAAGCTAAGGAGACGACCCAGGATGCAATTTGAAAGTTGGGGGTCGTCTTCTTGTTTTTTGTGGTTCTTGTTTAGAAACAATTTTAATTTTATGTTTGTGATGTGATGCCGGTTGATGTTTCCCAGTTTTTTGTTTAAGACAATATGCCCCACCCCTGGATTATGAATCCAGGGTTTTTGACATGCCCCCATCCTGGGGTGGCCGGCGCTTTTCCGGACCCAGGATGGGTCTTTAAATAGCACCGCCGTTAATTACATGATTGTGTTTGAAATATTTGACAAATATTTACTGATACATGGAATCATTCTAGGGTTTACCTTAGCATTCCTGGGTTGCCCCCAGGATTTAGGACTCCTCGTAGCCTCGGTAGATTTGTGAATGTTCCCTGTCATACGAACATAAGAATTAGAATTAACTAGCCAAGTAGTTAATTTACTTAGGTTTCAGCCGTTATGACCCTGGATTACGACAATAATCTTGGGTCACTAGGTAATCTTTAATTTATTTCCGGGGTCATGCCCGGTGCCGTACTGGCGAACTAGGGATTTCCTCTTAGTCGTAGTGACTGACTAGGGCATGTCCTCGGAGACATAAGTTGGTACGTCAGCACCGATCCATCTTGAAAACGCGTTAATCGTTTTAAATCTTAAGGGATCCGCATATGTCCCTGGATTGGGAGGTTACCACCAATGTTATCAACACGGATGATCCCACAATCCTAGGCTTATATACTTGGATCACGTGCGTCTCGGGCGAAGCAGAAATTGCAACGTGCGTCCCGGCGAGGCGTAATAGCCTGTATTCGGATGGAGGAAGCTTAGTCCTCAAACCTTAGGAGTGGGTTTAGGCCTTACCCAATGCGGAAGTGAGATGGCCAGTCTCAAACTTAGGAGACACATACTGATTATCCTTAGCTTGGTGAATTATGAGTGCATCTTGTTCCGCGTACCTTGGATTTTTGACCATCCTGCGTTTTGGGTATCTTGAATCCTGGGATACCCTGGATTCTGAGTAACCTAACTGACGAAACATAAATCTTAGTGTATTCAGGGTAGTGAATAACAACTTTTGAAAAAGATATGACATGTGACTGATTAAAAAATAAACAAAGAAAATTAAACATGTAAAGGGATAAATGAAACAAATTAAGTGAGAGAAACTGACCTGGTTTCCAGCATGAATTTGAAAATTAAACACATACCTGGGAAACTGAATCCTGGGACATGAAGCCTAACATGAAATATGCCTCAAGTGTATTGCATTCCAAGGTCGTGGTAGTAGTTCTCCTTCCATATTAGCTAGCCAATATGCCCCCTTACCAGCCTCAGAGTCAATCAGGTAGGGACCTTCCCATTTAGGAGCCAACTTTCCGTCCCTTGGATTTGTTGTGTTCTGAAATGCCTTTCTAAGGACTAGATCTCCCACTTTAAACCTTCTGATCCTCACATGTTTGTTGTAAGTCTTGGAAATTCTTTGTTGATACGTTCCATCCTCCAAGCCGCTTGATCTCTCAGTTCATCCAGGGTATCTAAGTCTTCAACCAGGGACTGATCATTCGAATCTTGGGTCTGACCACTGAACCTGAATGTTGGGACCACCATTTCTGCTGGGATAACTGCTTCAATACAAAAGACCAAGTAAAATGGGGTTTGGCCTATGGCATTCTTGGACGTGGTCATATCTGCCCATAATGCCAAGGGTAGCTCTTCTGCCCATCTTCCCTCCTTCTCTTTCAATCTCTTCTTCAAGTTGTTTATTATAATTTTGTTGCTTGATTCAGCCTGGCCATTGGCCTGAGGATGCACTGGTGTTGATGTTATCATCTTTATACCCCAGGATTCACAGAATCCTATGGTTCTGCTTCCGATAAATTGGGACCCGTTATCACAAACAATCTCGGAGGGTACCCCAAATCTTGTCAAAATGTTTCTTTTAATAAAGGATATTACTTCTTTCTCCCTGACTTGAACGTATGCCTCGGCTTCAATCCATTTTGAGAAATAATCTGTCATAGCTAGCATGAATACCTTTCCTCCAGGGGCCTTGAGTAGTTTTCCAACGATATCCATCCCCCACTTCATGAAGGGCCAGTATGCTGGAATGGGATATAATGGTTCTGCAGGCTAGTGAGGGACATTGGCGTGTCTTTGACAGGCGTCACATTTATGGGAGAAATCCTGGGAATCTTTCCTCATGGTAGGCCAATAATACCCTGTTCTAAGAATCTTGGACATTAAGGACCTGCCCCCTGTATGGTTTCCACAATCACCCTCGTGGATATCCTTAAGTACCTCTTGGTCCTCATCTTTCTCCAAGCACCTCAGATATGCACCTGCCAAAAATTTTCTATACAATATGTTCTTAATAATCACGTACCTGGCTATTCTTACTCTAAATGCACGGGCATCCTTCTCTTTTCCTGGAATAGTACCATCCTGCAAATACTGAATAATTGGTCTGGTCCAGGACTCCTTCTGGGTCGAAGAATCCTGGGTATCTGTACCTTGGTCTATAGCTGGTGTTAGTATATGAACTATAGGAATGTGAGTGTCTTCGAGTGCCTTGAATGCTGAGCCTAGGTTCGCTAATGCATCTTCTTCAGCATTCTCCTCTCCTGGTATTTTTTTAATATTAAAATTTTCAAAATCTTGGGACATTCTTTTTACCACCTCCAAGTATTTGATTAATTTCTCTCCTTTGGCTGCGTAGGACCCGTTAAAATGGTTAGCTAAAAGAAGAGAGTCAACATATACCTAGATGTGTTGAATTCCCAAGTGTAATGCTAAGTGTAACCCAACAATTATGGCCTCATACTCAGCTTCATTGTTAGTTGCTTGGAATCCACATCTAACAGCCTCGGGTATCATGTCCCCCTGTGGCGATTTCAGTACGATTCCTAGTCCTGTCCCCCTGATATTTGATGCTCCATCAGTGAACAAAGTCCAGCACCTTGAAATTTCTTCCTGTTGAAGCTGTTGGAATTCATGGTCTGCCTCTTTGTTGATACCTGATATGTGCGTCGTGTGAAGTATCAAGAAATGTACAAGATCAAGTCAAAGTTTGCTTGGCCGAACCTGGAGTTCGGACTGGCCGAACCTGGGGTTCGGACAGGGATCGGCCAGCTGGGTATATATAGTTGTTTAGTCTTTGTAATAGTTAGTCCTAAGCGTGAGAAATTTTTGCTAAGTGTGTGTTTCTGAGAGTGTTCTCTGTGTCTGTATTCTGAGTGTTTCACTGATTGTAATTGTTCATTGTGAACAATAAAACAATCGCTTAATTACATTTCGATGTTCGAATAACTAGATCGAGTAGACGATCCGATGCTCAAGCATTTTCAAGTGGTATCAGAGCTTTCTGGATCACTCTACTAATCTGTGGTTGCTATTTTTAGATTCTTGAAGCATTTTTGAAGTTTCTCGAGTTGGTTTTCATGTTTTTCATCAATTCTATCGAGTTTTTGGTGTTAAATCTGCTCCTAAATCACTTCTTATTAATTTTTTCTGATCTTGCAATAAGGAGTTTCGTCAAAATCAATCCATTTTCGCGCGTTTTTGAAAAATGAAGTTGAGGTTCGGAGTTCACTGTTCAGGATCGGTGTAACTGCCCCGAACTTCAAGTTCGGTCAACGTTCGGTCCATATTCGGTGAGAGTTCGGAGGTTTGGTCTTGTTCGGTCGAGGTTTGGAGTTAGATTGGTGTGAGATCGGAGTTATATAGGTTCGGTGGGAGTTCGGACGTTGGATTTAGGTTCGGACAGAGTTCGGAGGTCAGTGATAGGTTCAGAGCAAGTTCGGCCGACAGAATTTAAAATTTTTCAAATGATGTCGGAATTTCAAGCATTTGCTGCAATGCAAAGTGCGATGCAAACTATGTTGAATTTTGATAATGAAATTGGAACAAGTCAGAAAGTTCCCAAATTGTTAAAGCTAGAAGATTATCAAAATTGGAAGAAATGATTTTCTGCATACATTAGCACAAATGATATTGATCTATGGATTCCGATTCGAAAGTTGTATGAACGACCAACTGAAGAAGGAGATTATAAGGAACTTCAAGATTTTGATGCTACTGAAAGAAAAAGTTATGAGCTTGAAAAGAAAGTTTATGGTTATCTTACCATGGCTTTACCTACCGAACTGTTACATCAATTCAGTACTTGTAAGAAATTAAAGCAATTGTGGGATGCTCTCTCAGCAAGATGTGAGGGTAATGATGATTACAAGAGGAGTCGGAAGAAAGTGTTGAATAAAGAATTTGATAATTTTCAAAATTATGAAAATGAGAATATTACTGCTCTCGTTTCACGATTTTCACATCTGATTAGTGAATTAAAGATAGTTGGTATTGAGAAATCTGATGCTGATTTGAAGGAAAAGATTATGGAAGCTTTGCCTGAAAAGTGGGAGAATTATGTTTTGCTGCTCACCCATCACAAGGATTATTCTACAATAACGTTTCACGAGCTTACTGGAAAACTTCATGCTCGGGAAATGGAAATGTTAAACTCAAAGAAGTCAACTGCTACTCTGCAAAATCCTGAATTGTATCATGGTGAGAATACGGTAAGCATGAATGCTAAATCTAAGCCAAATCTGAGTTCTTCCCCAAGTACAGTTTTCTTGACTGGAATTTCTGATAATTCCGATAACAAGTCTTCACGAGGTTGTAGCTTTACAATTCCAAAATTTTCAAGTCAGAATGCTTTTTCTGCTGAATCAACAGATGATTGTGCTAAAATGATTTCTTCATTAATTTCATCATCTTTTGGTTTGATTATCAAGAATGTTGCTGATGCAAAGTTAACCAGCGATGATCTTGATGCTCTTGATGATGATCAACTAACTGAATTGGATATATATCTTGGCAATATGCTATGTTATGTCAAAGATCGAAGAGGTTCTTCAAGAAACATGGAAGAAATCTTTTTGGTGATAAATTGGGTTTTGACAAGTCAAAGTTAAAATGTTATAAATGTTCACAGCTTGGACATTTTGCCAAAGATTGTCAACAGGCACATGCAAGCAAGCCTGGTTTTACTCAATCACCCAAGCCTGGTTTTACTCAACCATCTACTAGTAACACAAGCAAGACAACAGCTTTGACAGCTCAACATGATGGTGTTTATAATTGGAGTTAACATTTTGGATATGATACATCAGCATTAATTGTCACACATGACCAAGATGATTATTATTCTGATTCGAGTTCATATACCGCTGCTGAGAATGAAAAATTTGAGAATAAAATTGAAGCCTTGATGAAAGAAAAAGAATTTTTGATTGAAGAAGTCAAAAGAGTTACTACTGATTTCAAAATGATTAGTTCGGAGTTGGGAATTTCTAAGGAAAATGAGAAGAAATTGGGTATGAAGAATGAATGTTTACTTAAAGAGATCAAATTATTGAATGAAGTTTTAGAAATTTCTAAACAAGATAAAAGAGATGTTGAAGCTGCAAAAGCTAAGATCTATGAAGAAAGGGATGAGTTGGTGAAAGAAGTCAAGAAATAGAAGGATGAAGCGGAGGATACGGCTTCTGATTTCATGAATTTGTTTGATAAATCAAAAGTCAAGCTTGATCTGCTTACAAAGAATGTTGAAGAATCAACTGCTAAGATTGAAACATATCAAGTTGACATGGAAAAGTTGTTGGATGAGAAGCGGGAGTAGGTTCATGTAAATAAAGTTCAAGCAGCAAATTTAGAGATTCAAAAGAGAAATGTAGATAAATTACAGAAGGAATTATTTGAAGGCCTTGATAATCTTCGCCTGCAAAATTTGAAACTCATAAGGTTACGAAGCGATTGATTGCTAAAGAAAAGGAATTTGCTGAGGCTCAACAGAAAATTTCTGATCTAAAAATTCAAGTTCTTGATGCTAACCGATTACTCAATAATGTTTCAAATTCTCAAGTCTTCACAAGCTTCTTAGCTAACGATGCAAATTTTGAGAAAATGTTTAATAAGACTGCATCACCTCCTGCTCATATCAAAGAAGCCTTCAAAGACGTGAAGGAACAAGTTGATGAATTTGATTATTCAAAAGTTTCATCATCTATTGTTGAGGATGAGAAAGTTGTGTCGAAAAAGAAGAACAGGAAGAATAAGAAAAAGAAGGTAAAGAAATCTGAAGTTTCTCCTGATCCAAAATTTGTATCTGGTTCATCTTCTACTGATAATGAGAAGTCGGCTACTTCAAGTGACAAGCTTAAGTCACAATCTGGATTTGATGAAAAGATCTTTTATGATCAGAAGAATGTGACTGCAGTGAAAGCTGAATTTTCTCGTTTAGTGAAGAATGGACATTTTACACTTGAGGAGAAGATTTCTGGAAAGCATGTGGGATTGGGTTTTCACGGGATGAAAGATAACGCTGAAAAGGCTCCAGAATCATCATCTCAAGATTTGAAGAAATTAAAGATGAAGCAAGTGAAGAAGGATGTGTTTAAGGCTGAAAAAGTTCAACCTGAGAGATTCTACAAGCTCAAAGGTTCTGCTCAGCTTTTCTCTGATAAAGAATTTCCTCTTCATTGTGTTGATGCTCGGAAAATTTCGGAAGTTTTTGTGAAAGCTAAAATTTCTTCTAAAAGTTCTCAATCTCGAAGCCCTACATCCAAATAGGTACATGATCACAGGCATCAGGTATATGATTCTCATTCTGATCATGTTCGAGATATACATGTGTGTTCTTCGCAGGTACATCAAAGATGGGACAACAGGAAACGAATCTGTTATAATTGCCGCCAACCAGGGCATATGGCAAAGGATTGTCTACTACCTGCTATCTCACCCCAAAGGTTTCACAAGAAACCAGTTTTTGGTAAACCTGCCAACACAAAGTTCTTTGATGAACAAGGCAGAGTTTTTGATGACGTTGAACCTACATTCTTTCATAAACAAAAATGTTTTGTTCCAATGTTCTCAAAGGTTCAAAGTGTAGGTTCATCATCACAGTCACCTGTGATAAGTTCATCTCAAACTATCTTACCAAAACAACAACAATGGAAACCTAAGGTGGTTTCTAAGCAAAATGAGGACACTGGTCGACCAGAAGCGATTCGTTTTGGGTCATTTATGAACTAATCAGTTTGACCAGTGTGCAGGTACTTCTAGAAGACCTATCGACGATTGCAAAGTTGTTGATGGAAGAGTATTTTGTTTAACTTAAATTTCATGATACATTTTTCTAACCTGCAAATTTTTCGATTTATAAATCTGCAAATTATCCGTGTTGATTGATCACTTTTTCATGATTACAATTTTTCTCAAAAACCCAAAAATAGAGTTTTGTTTTTTGTAAAATGAAAATCCAAAAATAGAGTTTTCATTTTAAGGGGGAGAATTGTAAGTAAGGGGGAGTAACTGAGAAAATGCATGTTATGGGGAGAAGGTGAATACATGTCAAATATATAATGAAGGAAAGTGAATACATGCACAATATATAAAATTGTCAGGAATTGATCATTGGGAAATGATGGTACATTGGCTTACGTATCTGACTCATGGATAGAGTAGATGAAAGACCCATAAGATCATTGTGTGATATGTTTGGCAGGCTTGACAAATTAGAAAGTATTCAGATGTGATATACACTAAATACCAATGCTTGACCATGTGGATAACATCTTGATGCATATTTCATGACCCAAAAAGAAAAATAAGTGTGAAATTCAAACTGAGAAGTCACTATGTATACATGTGTTCTTTTTGCAAAGATTTAAACTTGTTTGATTTTCTTTATTTTGTCAAACGATCGGACTTTCTATGCGTATCGAAAGATCGACCTGATCGTTGTTCGTTTGACGTTCTGCTTTATTTTCTTTGGTGTTTCGTATAACTCGTCGAACTTTCTTTGCGTGTACGGGAGTACCGACCTGATTGTTGTTGGGTTATACAACTTCAACTTGTTATATTTTTCTTATTTTGTTAGGTCCGAGGCCTTATCTGCGTATCGAAAGATCGACCTTAAGGTAGACGATTTAATGTTCTTACTTCTTTTTGCATGGAACACAGTTGATAATATCATAAAAATATTATGCGTTGTGAAAAATTACAAGTGCTGTCACACAAAAGGAAAAAGTAATGTCTGATTATGTCTGATAGTGTGGGATCCACTGGTCAAAGCAAATCTAATCAATATCTTAACATATCCAAATATTATGAGTATGATTTTGTCTGAGTTTAAAATGGACAAATTATACCGGCAATCAGCATGACTTGTGTGTTTCAACTAATTGAAATTGAAGTGTAGTTCAGTGCGTTATGACCAATATGATCCCACATAGTGATCTTTTTCATACCAAAAATAGTGTTTGATTCTGTATTGTGATTTCATTTTATTTCAAGAAAAGTCAAAAAGATTTTAGGTTTGTTTTAGCATAAATTTTCTAAAAATCAAAAAGATTTTATTTCTGCTTTATTTTCGATCTGATCAACACGTGATACAAATCAATTTTCAAAATCATATCTTGGAGTCTCAAAGAGACGTTTTGCGCCAAGATTATTTAAATGTTTGAGCACGTTGTATGTGCAAGATATCACGACTTCCAGTCTTCTGAAGCTATTGATAAAAGACCGGAGATACACTAGGCTTTGTCAAGTATTCAAAATCAAGCTATGATCAAGTTGAGGAGGAGTTTGTTTGAAGATTCATGTCATTGAACGAACAGATTCTACACTTGAGGGGGAGCTTGATTGAAGATACAAAGTTGATGATGTAAAAGAGATACTAAACACGACGAGGGGGAGTTTGTTGATACCTGATATGTGCATCGTGTGAAGTATCAAGCAATGTACAAGATCAAGTCAAAGTATGCTTAGTCGAACCTGGTACGAACCTGGAGTTCGGACTGGCCGAACCTGGGGTTCGGACAGGGATCGGCCAGCTGGGTATAAATAGTTGTTTGGTCTTTGTAATAGTTAGTCCTAAGCGTGAGAAATTTCTGCTAAGTGTGTGTTTCTGAGAGTGTTCTCTGTGTCTGTATTCTGAGTGTTTCACTGATTGTAATTGTTCATTGCGATCAATAAAACAATCGGTTAATTACGTTTCGATGTTCGAATAGCTAGATCGAGTAGATGATCCGATGCTCACGCATTTTCACTCTTGTTGTATGTCAGTACTGAAATCAGCCACAAAATCAGCTAGAGCCTGGGATTTTATAGCTGTTCTGGCCTCGTAGATCAGATCATATGCACTCAGCTTCACTAACCACTTAGTCATTCGACCTGACATTTCTGGTTTTCTTTAAACAGACTTTATAGGGTAGTTAGTTCTAACATGAATTGTATGAGTTTTAAAATAGTGTCTAAGTTTAGTAGATGCCATACTTAGGGCTAATTTTAGTTTTTTCAAGGTGTGAGTACCTGGATTCAGCATCAAGTAAACTTTTACTTACGTAATACACAGGGTGTTGCTTACCTTCTGCATCCTTGGTCAGGACTGCGCTTACCGTATTTCTGGAAACTGATAAGTATAGGGACAAGGGCTCCCCTGGATTAGGCTTCATCAATAAGGATGCCGTGGATAAATATGCCTTCAAATCCTGGAACGCTGTAAGGAATATTGCGCTTGGAAGATTTCCGGCTGAATGCCAATTTTGTCTATGTTCCGCTGAGCTGAAGTTGAAGTTGAAGCGGAATTCTCACTTCAAGCGGAACTGGCAGTTCAAGCGGAAAGAAGCAGTTTTGTCTTTTAGCGAATATTCCGGGTGAACTCGATTATCCACCAGATAATGAGTTCAACCGGACTTTTCCTGAGATGTCTTTTCAGCAAGTCCAATCCTGCAAAAGCTTCTCGTATGCTTCTATATCTGATTCAAGCCGCTCTCCTAAAGTAGTATGTTGCTGCAAACACGCAAGATATTCCAATTGCCGATGTTTATTCTTTTGGTAGTTTGTATTTGACTTTTTAGTTTACGGTCTAGATTAGATCGCATGAGATCAATGGCTGTCATTGATCTCATCAGCACTATATATAGCATTAGTTAGCTCATAGTTTCATACACATACACATGTACGAGCATACAGTTCTTGAACAACTTGTAATAGTGTAGCTTTGAGTTAATGCAAATAGTACCGAGTATTTGATACTTTGTTGTTACTATCTTTCTGCAAATCAAGCATTTACATTATACACAAGAACTGAATATCGCTTAAGTAAAGTGAAATATAACTTTAATTCCGCAGGGTTATATTTGCGAGTAAAGGGCTTTTGTTTAAGTTTAACTCTAACTTTTAACGATCCTGCAAGTGGTATCAGAGCACAGAGGTGGAAATTGATGAAGCAAAAGTGCGAAGACTGTTGAAATTAAGGGA
>JBCNJP010000009.1:44489729-44585278 GCA_039602395.1 Deinandra increscens subsp. villosa | reverse complement strand
TGTTTGATCGTATTAGTCTTTATATTGTTCGGTCCTTCAAATCGCTAGGTCTTCTTCAGGGTTAGTTCTTCTTGGGCGTTGTTCGTTCTTTGTAACCCGCTTACTTACCAGGTGAGTATTCATAGCCCCATTTTTGTTTTATGTTTTGGGGTGTAACATGTACACTTATCGAACTTTCGTACTATATATTTTTCATTTAACTCAAATGTGATTCTTGTTCGTTATTGTGTGTTTTGCTTGTATGTGAACTGTATGTCATATTGCATGTTTTTCTTTCATTATATTATCATGATCATTCGCGTAACATTAACTGTAAAAAGTCTGGGTTCCAATAATAGATCTATCGGGGTGACGTCCCACTTGACTTGACCGGTTTTGGCGTCGAGTGATTGGTAACCTAAGGGTCAGGATTGGTTTATGCACCCTACTTCAACTTGCTTTATTTCATTACATGTTCTTTCATACTTATGCATTTCCACAGTAACGTTAGATCGCATGTTTTCACTTACATTCTATGCTAAACCTATGTTTACTCACCAACTCTAGCAGTTCACTTTATTATGGTGTACATGTTGCAGGACATAACTGATGATTATTTGTGGACGTATAGGACATGCTTTTGGACCTAGATTAAGTTTAAAATAAGTTTTGTTTCGAATATTATTTGTTTAGTTGTATGACATTATTTATGATAAATTAATGGCATGTTTAAATACGGTAACTATATTTAGTTGTCTTGAGCATCTGGACAATCATCATGCCCCAACGTGTTCCGCCGTTGGTTAGGGTGTGACAGATTGGTATCAGAGCCTTGGCTATAGGGATTTAGGTTATTAGAAATGGATAACCTAGACTATACCTTAGGTGTCCTACATGAATAGCTCATGTTAGAATGCCTTACTTTGCTATTTGTTCATAGATGCTTTCTAGACATGCCTTCTCGAACTCACAATATCCCTCACACACAACACACACTTATGCACTAATACTTGAGGCTTCCTAGCCTCTTTCCATAGTAATGGTGTCTTACGTGCCATATAGGAAATTGACTTCTCTGATTTTTGTATTCTCGTCGGGGTTAGGTTTCTAGCAATACGACATGTAGTAACTGGAAGGGGGAAAACACCATGATTTGGGGTCTCCATCAGGCAGGGGTTGCTTACAAATTCGAATCAGTTGACGGACCTGGACGCCTGCCTGGGACACCCTGATGAGAGTGTTTGAACCTATTAGGCCAAAGCATGTCTGCTAGAAACCACCAAATAACTCTGATTAGTCACGATTAAAGTTTTCCAATCGGGAGACGCATGGCCATTCCGTTGTGCTTTATCAAATCAACATGATTTCATGTTTTGCATGTTATTATTAATTCTTATGTTTTCAACGAACCTGATCTTTTGTGTTTTGCAACCTCACGATTATCAACATGCATGTTTTACATAATAATTTCCTCGTATTCCATCAACTCGTCAATTTCGTGACACATTTGTTCTCGTGACTTTCGTTATTGGACACCTACTTTCACGATTTACACATTATCTCCCCTGCGTTCTTATTCAATCAGTTTACCACTTTGAATGTCATACTATTTACAAGGTTTCATTGACACCTACGTTTCTTTGGTGCTTGCTTTAAAAATTTAAGGTTGCATACAACCATCTTGTGTTGTATTGCTTCATATGCTATATCACGATTTACATTACACAATTACGGATCTATTTTACCAAGGTTTCGATTTCATATATTTTCCCTTAGCATTTTATTGGCACCCTGAGTTCCATGATGTCACAATCTTATTCTCGATTTGCATTTCATATCTTTGATTTCTTCGCGCCCCTCCCTCACGATATTCAAATGCATGTCTATCACTCGTCTTCACCATCACCGGTGTACCACCTCATTTTAAACCAGTATCACAGGGTTCCATAGAACTCACATGTAGTCATGAACGTATTTTTGGTCATGATTTTCGCTCATGTTTGCCCAGTTATTTGGACCCAACAAAACTTCTCAAGGTTCTGGACCACAAGCCTAACCTGTTGTACCAATGCCCAATGGGCACACCCAATGTGGTGATTCACGAAGGTTGTACCTTGGGTAACCAGGTTGCGCTTGGTGGTGTCCCGAACCCACAAACTTAAACTTTAATTTGTAAAACCTAGCCACTCGGATATCTAAAACGCTCGATTGAAAATGTTTCATTTTGGCCTCTCGTAATCTCTTCGGTTTGCATACTGCACGCCTTTTGACAATGATTTTTTTAAAGTCATGAATCTCTTACAATTACTTGTTCCAAAACCTATATATACCCATTTCAACATCATTTGTAGGGTTGGTAAGTTCTCTTTGATGGGCTCCCAAGTAGCAAGTTTGCATGTTACGGGATTCCATGCCGACACATCAACAAAGGTGCACATTAACGAGCTGACGAACCAACATGTATATGATCACCTATTAAATAAATAAATAAAAAAATTCAAGTCGGCCATTGCTTAGCCACGTTTTAAGTTTCATACCCATTCTGAGGGTATACATGTCAGGAAGTCTGCTGGTTAGGGAATTTACGAGTTTACAAGTACACGTGTTGACGGGATTCCATGTGCATGAGTCTATGACTTTACGACCCCTTGAGTAGACAGCTCTACATGTGTGCCAACGTAAAAACTATTTTTTTTTTTGCACAAAGCTAACCTTCCTTCTGATCCCTGAACTTGTTTTTACCCAGCGGCGTGGATGTTTTGGGCTCACAATTGTATCCAAAAAAATTCCTTTTAAAATATATATCTTGTGGTTCATAGTCATGAAGAAATCTATATCAAATCTACGATTGTGGTTACTATTGACTTCTTCATGGTTCGTTAAGTACTTTCATGCTATCCACGAATTATAGGGCAACTCCTAAATTCGTGATCGCCTTCATTGGCGATATTCGAATTTACTTTAAATCCGTTTCGATTTTGGATCATGAGACTCGTGTCACTCAAGCAATAAAGTCGGGGAAATATTTATGTTGTTCATTTTACTGATTTCAACTCATCAGGCGTTTCACGATTTCGATTTCTGTCATCTAAATTTCTGGATTTAACTATAATGGTCAATCCGTGAATTTCTCTTTTTGTTATTTAAATTCATGGATACGATCATTGGTGATGCAATAGTCTATCCATGAAACTCATTTGTAACTTAAATTCATGATTCGACCTTGGTGATTCAACGGTCGATTCATGGATCTCATTCTTAACATTTAAATTCATAAACTCGATTTTGGTGATTCAAATTGTTGGTTCATGAACTTAACTCTTGTGGTTTAAACTCATGAACACGGTTTTATTAAATAATCGAATTTTGTGTTTCACCTTTGGTTATCTAATTCGTGGACTCGAATTTTTTGTTGACTCTATTTATCGATTCATGAATCCATCTTTTATTGTTGAATGCATGTAGTCAAATTCTCTCCTCATGAATTCGATATTTGTTAAAACACAAATCGCATCATGAATATAACTTTGTTCGTTTCATTATTGCACTTTTGTTCAATTTACGGATTCGACATTCAACACTCCATGTATGGTTTAGACACATGTTATCCAGTGATTTATTTATACAATCTAGGGATTTAAATTTTGTCATTCAACACCTAATATATGAATTTGGATGGTGCTGACCGATTTGCGATTTTGATTTGGGATATTTGATATTCAATCTGCGTTCTGTCTATATTCCCTACATGTAATGGGGATTCGTGATGTCTGGATCATGTACTTCGACCCATGATATTCACGAGGTTCGAATCATGTCTTCGACTAATGATACCCGATGCATGGCATTTGACACATTTCATTTTGCTCGATTCTTTTGATGTTGTTCAGTATTGACTTTTTATTTGTGGGCTATTCATTTATCATGGAACTTTTCTCACTATTTCATGCTTTAGTTTGTGATTTCACTTTCTCATTCCCTAATCATTCATCAATTTCTTAGATTTGGATCATTTATCACTTGTGTGCTCACAATCACATATTTCAATCACTCACTATTCTTGTAAAGCCCGAGGCCTATTTATATTATGACTGTCAATTGTGTGTGATGCTAGCTCCAACATACGATTGATTTTGTTCATAAATGCAAGTCTTGCGGCTTTCACAAGGATGCTTCGGATTTAGACTTCGCACCTAGTAATAGGTGAACTAGATGTGGGTCGCTACCCATCTGGCTCACCATAATCTGGTGCATCGCCTTGATAAAAGTCTGTGGTCTCATGTTATCATGTGGAACGATTTCATTGATTTAGATGCCAAGTTTGGGTTCGTGATTTTCTCTAAATCGTACATGTTACACTCACCCCTTACACTCTATGTCTTAGTAGTCTCGCTCTTAAAGTAGGGGAGATTACGGTTATTATTTCATGGTCAATATGTTTAGATCGTACAAAATTTCTATAATGGTAGGACTAGTCGAAGTGGATATAACGTTATAGAGTCAGTAACCGAAAGCATATTCTTACTTTTGGTGAAACCTTTATGTCATCATGATATCCTTCTCGTGGTGGTTCGAGGTAGCTTTAATTCTCCTAAAGTTTTTTTTAACTATGCTCTTCTAGTCTCGTAAGTCTCTACTAATTTCGGGACGAAATTCCCTAAAGTAGGGGAGACTGTAATATTCGCCCCCGACTTGTTTAGCAAAACCCAACCCGTTTCGAGTTTTCTTTCGGCTTGGAAATTTTATCAAAACATTTTGAACATTTGGTTAAACATTTTACATGACCCTTAACTATTTTTATAATCAAAATCATTTTATATTATTTGTATATTAATGTCACTTTAAAATGAAAGAATAAATCCATTTCGCAATTAATGCGCATGCTCGATACTTGTTTTATCAATAATCAAAGGAAGTTCAAATGAAGTCTTTTAAACGTCTCATAATATTTTTCAAGTCAAAGGAATAAATCGTTCAATTTTTAGATAATCAATTTACATAAAACAAAAGTGAAATGATTTTCGGTTTTAGCGAGAATTTGGAAGTTAACTGGACGATCCGCGAATCTCGGAAATCACATTTATTATTTCATGTTGTTCATTCATGTATTTTGTGAGCGTGTTTCAAATTTGAAGTCAATCCGATGTGTAACGAGCCAGTTGGAGCAAAAAGAAAAAAAAATATAATAAACAAAGAAAGAAAGAAAAAAAAAGGAAAAAAAATTGCTAGCAGCTAGTTTCGAACAAGCGACATCAAAGTCTTAGTTTCAGCACCGTAACCATTGCAGCAGCGCTGCATTTGTTATCCATCTCTGGTTTCCGAAAACTATATTGTCTCGTGGTCGCGACCTGATTGCGATTTCAACTTCGGGTTTTTCTTGTTTAGGCCATAACTTTGTCATTTCAAGCCCGTTTTAGGCCCCGTTTTTTCTATGGTTTTGTATTAATGTCCTCTAACTTATTTTTCAAGAAAATTCCATGATTAAATCGATTTACCTAATCGATTTAGATTATTTCCTTACTTGTGCACCTTGACTTTCTCTCCAAGACTCCCCATAACACAATTGAAACCCTAAACGTCCATCTCAACTATAAATACATGTATTCTTGGCCCTAAAAACCTCTGTGCATCGTCCTTCAACCCTCAATTTCGAGAATTGATCATTCATTCGCGTTTTAAGAAGTCAAAGTCCACCAGTTTGACCTTCCGAATTGACCAGCTTCCTTTGACTTTCACAAGTAAGTTTCTTCATAAATGTTTCTTGTTTTTGGGTACTTTACAATACCTAATTTCTGTATTTGACCAAAAACCCCTCTGTGATAAAAGTCAAACCTTCAACACACACTTTAATTGGCGAAAATGACATATAATTGTAATTACTAATTACCAATGGTTCTCATCTATTCTAATAAGTCCCATAAGTATATTATTGTGTTTACAAACCATCAAAATTGAATTTTTATCAAAATCCGAGAAGATACGTGTTTTAACCCGTTAAAGTAAGCGTTTTATCACATATCTTTCTATTCCAGCGCTTTCGTAATAAATGGAACATACAAACACACTTCTAGGATGCTAATAAACATATAATAGTGTTTTCATAAGTCTAAATATGACCGTCGTGCAATATTGCAACTTTTGGGCTATTTATGTAATTATTCAAACTTAAGGGTACAATGGGTAATTTTACTAAAGATATGAAATTTCCAGATTTGTTATGATATTTAGTAAATATATAATGAACCTTGAGTTCTGGAAAAAAATTCACTTTAATGACTTTAGTGATTTGTCGTAACAAACCCCTAAGTTTGGGAAATTTCAGTTTTAACCCCAAACTTTTAATGATTTTCCAATTTACTATTTATGTTCACAAAAGTGTCTTTTAGTACTTTTAACCATTAAATAAAATATTTTTGACATAAGTAATTAGTAGATTCCCCAATTAATAATTCAAATCATTGTTTGATTGTATTAGTCTTTATATTGTTCGGTCCTTCAAATCGCTAGGTCTTCTTCAGGGTTAGTTCTTCTCGTGCGTTGTTCGTTCTTTGTCACCCGCTTGCTTACCAGGTGAGTATTCATAGCCCCATTTTTGTTTTATGTTTTCGGGTGTAACATGTACACTTATCGAACTTTCGTACTATATATTTTTCATTTAACTCAAATGCGATTCTTGTTCGTTATTGTGTGTTTTGCATGTATGTGAACTGTATGTCATATTGCATGTTGTTCTTTCATTATATTTCATGATCATTCGCGTAACATTAACTGTAAAAATCCTGGGTTCCAATAATAGATCTATCGGGGTGACGTCCCACTTGACTTGACCGGTTTTGGCGTCGAGTGATTGGTAACCTATGTGTCAGGATTGGTTTATGCACCCCACTTCTACTTGCTTTATTTCATTACATGTTCTTTCATACTTATGCATTTCCACGTAACGTTAGATCGCATGTTTTCACTTACATTCTATGCTAAACCTATGTTTACTCACCAATTCTAGTAGTTGACTTTATTATGTTGTACATGTTGAAGGACATAACTGATGATTATTTGTGGACGCATAGGACATGCTTTTGGACCTAGATTAAGTTTAAAATAAGTTTTGTTCGAATATTATTTGTTTAGTTGTATGACATTATTTATGATAAATTAATGGCATGTTTAAATACGGTAACTATATTTAGTTGTCTTGAGCATCTGGACAATCATCATGCACTAACGTGTTCCGCCGTTGGTTGGGGTGTGACAATTCAGGGTACACCCCATGATGTAGAAGGTAAAATTTATTTTCTTTAACCTGTCTACCAAACTTGTACATTTACTTGTGCAGGAAAGATAAAAGCATCACACGAGTATGTAGGAGAAAAGCAGTTATATATATAACCACCCCTTGGTTGGAACAAAGTGTCCAACCACCTCAGGGTGGTTCAAGTCAAAACCACAGGTATTTAGCCTGTGGATGGAACATTGTAATACCGGGAATCAAACCTCCGACAACTGTTACAAAAGAAAAAATTTAAATAGTTTCATACAAAACAAGGAAGAAAGTAAAAGACCATGGACTATTGAACGGTATCCATGGCTGCTGCATCCTTAGCGCTTTCACCTCCTTCCTTTGCAGCTTCCACTCCTACATCCTTCACAACCCCAGCATCCTCAGCCATCGGCTGCTCCACTTCGGTCCCAGATCCGAATGCGCCTACAGGAAGGGTCACCTTGGCACCCTGGGCCTCAACAGAATCGTATCCTTGGGGAACAGAGCCTCCCAAAGCACGCAGTTGTTTCAGCCATAGTTGCACACATGTGCAGGAAAGATAAAAGCATCACACGAGTATGTAGGAGAAAAGCAGTTATATATATAACCACCCCTTGGTTGGAACAAAGTGTCCAACCACCTCAGGGTAGTTCAAGTCAAAACCACAGGTATTTAGCCTGTGGATGGAACATTGTAATACCGGGAATCAAACCTCCGACAACTGTTACAAAAGAAAATATTTAAATAGTTTCATACAAAACAAGGAAGAAAGTAAAAGACCATGTACTATTGAACGGTATCCATGGCTGCTGCATCCTTAGCGCTTTCACCTCCTTCCTTTGCAGCTTCCAGTCCTATATCCTTCTCAACCCCAGCATCCTCGGCCATCGGCTGCTCCACTTCGGTCCCAGATCCGAATGCGCCTACAGGAAGGGTCACCTTGGCACCCTGGGCCTCAACAGAATCGTATCCTTGGGGAACAGAGCCTCCCAAAACACGCAGTTGTTTCAGCCATAGTTGCACACATGTAGAGGCTAGATTATGAGGCTTGTAATATTAAATATGTTGGTCTGGGCTTAGAAGGTTTCATTAGAATCATAGGCTAGTTAGTCTTATATGTTTGGACTAGTTTACTATTAGATATGTGTTTGGGCTTGGGTTTAAGATCCACAAGGGGCCCTATAGTAAACCCAATGGGGAACTATATATATCCCATTAGACCTCCTCATTTGCAAACCCTTGAGATTATGATTTTTGAGAGAGAAAGAGCAAGGTAGTTTAAGATCGCAATCTTGAACTAGAGAGAGAGATCATTTTACGATTTCAAGATTTGTACCCGACAAGTTCATCTTGTGTGCAAGATCAGGTTTTTATTGTTTATTAATCGTTTTCTTTGTATTCTTCTCATCTCTTATCTTGAATCAATTAATCACTTGGATTCCACACTCGTGATTGATAGAATATCGTGAACGGTTGTTGATATCGGACCAACAATTGGTATCAGAGCCTAGAAACGAGTGTTTCGCGGTTCTCACGATATTGATTCAAGAATATCTAACGGTTTTCGTGAGTTTTCCTTTAGTTTTTCAGGTTTATGATCGAGTTTGCTGAGTTTTCTGGGCTGTTCTTGGTGTTTCGACATTACTGGTGTTTACGATCGCTGTTCTTCATCAGATATGAGTTTACGAGCTGGGATTTAGTGTTTACGGCTTCAAGATTTGATTTTTGGTGGTTTACGATCTGTTTCTACGTGTTTACGATCGAGAAAAAGATGTTTACGAGTTCAAGATTTGATTTTTAGGTGTTTACGACCTCGTTTGCGACTTAAAGGCGTTTACGACTGAGTTTACAATCAGAATCGTGTTCACGATTAGGTTTACGACTCGAGGTGTTTACGATCACTGTTTACGACTCGGGGTGTTTACGATCACTGTTTACGATCAGAAACAGGGTTTACGATCGGAAACTAGTTTGCGGCAAAAAGTCACTATTTCACACTTTCACGGAAACGGACATTGTCCAGGGGAGCTCGTTTGGACCCCCAAATTCCACTCTGAAGGCCTCCGTTTTCGCGTTTTAAGTTTTTGGCACTATTCCTTGAATAGTACTTTTGCCGTTTTTGCCGATTTTTCAAAATTTTCAAAAGCTGCATATCTAAAGAAAGAAAATGAGTTCAGTGGTTGAAGAAAAGAATATGGTTGAGAAAAAGGATGCTTTCGCAGCTGAAGTTGACAAAACTAAGATATGCCCCAATCCTACTTGTGCTCGATTGATTCCTGGCTTAAGACAACTTTGGACTAATGCTGAAATTAAACTTTTTGATATGCAATGTTCTAGGAGTTCATTTAAAGGTAGGTGGGAAAAGAGTGAAGAGAAGATAAAAGCCCAAAAACTAGACATTGAGAAATATCAAAAGCTAGCAACGAAGAAGACTATTTTACATGATCGGGCTAGGATTGAGATATCTGAGCTGATACAGAAATTAACTGAACTGCAGCAAAAGTGTGATGAACTGTAGGTCAAGTATGATTGCAATCAGGAAAGAAATCAGCGAATGCTTGATGCAGGAAAGGCTTTGTCACATGCTGTTGTGACCGGTCAAGTTGGGAAAGACACATCTGGATTTGGGTCAGAGAAAACTGATAGGTCCTTGGCTGCAAATAGCATTATTCCTCCACCAGTTCCAAGAGACATTATAGGAACACTTCTTAGTGAGGATCAAGTTGAACGAACCAAGTCTCATTATAAAGAAGTTGCTCCTCCTATTGATAGTGTCTTGGTTGGAACTACACCATTGACTCAAGAAGAAATTGATAATGAGGCAAACATGACTTATGGTGAAGGGAGAGTAGATGATATATCAGACAATGATGCTGAGTGCCAGAAATACAACAGGTGTTATAACTCTAAGTCTGATGATGCTGGGATAGAGTTGAAACCATACCCTAAAATTGAAACCCCGTACTTCAAAGTAATTGACAAAGTCAAAAGGGAAAAGGTGATATTGATGACACGGCCTGAGGGGAAGATCTTTATGACATCTGGATCAATGTTTGACCAAGAACCAGATGTTGGATATGACTTACCATCCTTCTCCTCCAAGTTCAAGGGAATAACTGATGGAGCAATGAGTGAAGCTGAAGTTGAGAGGCCAAAGATCACCATCAAGCATCCGAGTATGAAACCAACAGCTGGAGTGAAGAATGAAAAACTCAAGGGAGTAGCTGTGTCTCCCATTTCTTCAGCTGGATCATGCAATTGTCGTTGTAATTGCAAGAATGGTGCTTCAACGTCAAAGAATCAAGGAAGCACAAAGACAGTAAAGACAGGTTCAACACAGGCTTCGAGGAACCGGCAGAAAGTCAAATCTGAAGCTGCAGATAAAGCAAAGAAGCAAACACAAGGCAAACCCGCTCCATATCAGCCACCAAAGACAAATAGGTACACGTCTGACTTCTATCTAAAGAAGAAGACTTGCTTTAATTGTGGCAATGCTAGTCATATTGCTAGAAACTGTCTTTATCGCCCCTATGAACCCTATTATCCAAAAACTCAAAGGGTTTCATCTCAGGAGTCTGTAAAGTCTAAGCCGATGATGGTGCAAACACCTAAGGCAAGGAAGACTGTTACTCATAAGGTTAAACCCTCTGATCAACATTGGGGCGCTGCCAAAGCTGAAAGAAAATTTATAAATCAAAACAACAGCTTTCCGAGTTACAAAAATTTCCAAAAACAGGTGAAGAAACCGTTTTCAAATCAATCAAAGTCTGAAAACCCAAAGTTACCCCTCCCAAGGTAACTAAAACTGTTTTGAAAAATGATTCTAAAATGAAGATGGTTAAAATACCTAAAGTCATAACTCCAAAGGTGACTAAAACAAAAACTGTTTTGAAAAATGAATCTAAAACGAAGAAGGTTGAAATACCTAAAGTCGCAACTCAAAAGTGACTAAAACAAATGTTAAATCACCTGGAACTTGGAAACCGAAAATCAAGGCAGCTCCATCCCAACTTCCTGATTTCTCAAAGGGGATGTTCTTACAAGAAGTATCTTTTATTGATTCCTCAAGTGCACCCAGAAAAACAATGGTCTGGGTACCATTGGCTAACTAATCTCTCACTATGTGCAGGAACAGTCAAGGAGGATTATCACTAACATTTTTATTATTAATTTGTTTGTTGATAAGTGATTGTTCCAGGCACAGTTTAGGAGACGTATCTTCATGTCATGACAAGCAATTTTTTTATAAAGGATATGTTTCCTTGAGAGGTAAAAGGTCAAATTCAGCATGAAAGGTACTGTTCTTAAATTGGTTGTTTGTTTGATGAAGCGGTATAGGGTGTTTGTGTCAAAACCAAATTCCTTAAAATTTTCAGTTGGTGCTTGGTTGTTCAATTTTTTCTTTTAAAAAACAAACAATGAGGTATGCATGCTATAAAACCCATTTTTCTAAAAATTTTCAAATCCATACTTTGAAGGTTAGCTTGGCCAGATGTGTGTGAAGTTATTTTCTCTGCTTATGCGTTCGTGTTTTAAAAAAAATTGATGTTCACAAAAGTTGTGACATTAAAAATCAAAAAGCAAGGGGAAAAAATGTAAAGATGAAGAAAAAGGTGACCCCTCAAAAATAGTGTGCTTTTCAATTTTTAATAGTTTCTTTGTGTCTGTTTCTAAGAAAGCTAGGGGAAGTGAAATATGTTCGGATTGGAGATGACTGACACGTGTAAAGCCGAAGTGAAAAGCAAGCTCCACGGTGATATGCTCGGTAGGCTCGACCTAATCTTATGACCACCAATTTAAGTGCAATGAACTTAAAATATATATATGTTTAGTTTCCCATCTCAGTTTGCATGGTTTAAAAAACTGAGTCCCAGCAAAAACGGGTTGAGAGTGGTAATTATACCTAGTATTCACTCTCTCACACGCCATATTTCCGCTGTTATGACTACACCACATAATGAAACGAAAAGAAAAAGAAATGAAAAAGAAATGAAAAAGAAATGAAAAAGAAAAGAAAAAGAAAAGAAAAGAAAATAATCATTCAGTTTGGTCTTCTTTGCATGCTTATGCAGCCGACCTGATCACCGGCTGATGATTAATGAAATAATTGGTAGTCATAACGGTGTTGCATGGTTCCTCAAGTTGGGGGTTTGTGAATCCTCAATAAACTCTAAGGTTGGGTAGGTTTTGCTATGTACAATTGGGTGTGGGGACGATTAAACATGCTGGTAATTAGTAATCTATTTAGCATGATGCATTTGGTTGGGTTCAAACGGGTCTGAGTTTAAAGCGGACAAACATACCGGCAATCACCTGGACTAGTCGAGTAACTGAAGCTGAAAAGGGTTCCTCAGTCAGATTCATATGGTTTGATCCCTTGTAAACTTTCTCGTGTTTGATATTGTAAGTATTTGTTTATTTTTATCTTTCGTGTGTGAGTCTTTAAGTTCTTTTTGGTTGTGTTTACGTCTTGGCCAGGTTAATTTGAGAAGTCAAAATGTGTTTTCATGGGTTTTAATGCATGTCAGTATGCCCCTGATAAATCTTGCCAAATTTTTAGGGGAAGGAGAGGGGATAATAATCTGAAGGGAACTCGAGTATGATACTTATTATCTAATGAAAAGACTTCCTTAATACATAGTATCTTAAAGGAACTGGAAGATAACATGTATTATCTCAGGGGAAGTACTCAGCTAAGGGGAAGTATTTGAGATAGGATAATAAGTATTATCCGAAGGGAACTCGAGGATGATACTTATTATCTAATGAAAAGACTTCCATAATACATAGTATCTGAAGGGAACTCGAAGATAATATGTATTATCTCAGGGGAAGTCCTTAGCTTAGGGGAAGTTATCAGCTAAGGGGAAGTCTTTAGAGGTCTTGGGTTTAGGGGAAGTTTTATAGAAAACCCGTAATCTATATTAGGGTTTTTGGTTAAAATTATGTTAATTTGAATCAACTGAACAGATGATAATTACCTTCTAACCCAAATATCGGTCATCAAATGTCTGGTGGAGTATATTTTTTCAAATGTGTGTCAGACGGGTTGATGATAGAAAGATGCTGCTTATGTTGCTGCTGCTCAAAGTTAAAGAACCAGCCGGACAAGACTTCCATCTGAAAAGCAACTGTTCAGGGGAAGTTGTTGGTGTCTTTACAAGTTTCCAAAAGCTTCAAAAGTCTTTCAAAGAAAATTCTCACAAGTTTAGAGGTAGCTGAAGATTTCAAGTCAATCTTTGATAAAGAAAATGATACAGAGAGCAGTCAGAGATCATGAAGTTTGAAGATCAACAATCAAGTTCTTCACAGTTAGAGGTTTTCAAAATCTTAAGCTCTAATCTTTGGAGATTCAGACAGTTACCGAGGATTCAGCAAGAACAAGTTCTTTCAAGAAAAGCAAGTCAATGAGAGTCCTCCATTTCATTGCTTGTTCATTTCAAGAAGTTCAAGCTGATGCTGATCAAGAGGAAGTCCCAAGTGCCAGTCATGAAACCCATTGAAGATGTCTGCAGATAGAATCTTCATCAACATCTTTGCCAGCCAGTCAAGAGGAGGAATTTCAAGATCGGAGACATTTTATATCACAAGCCTAGGGGAAGATTGTAGAGGCTAGATTATGAGGCTTGTAATATTAAATATGTTGGGATGGGTTTAGAAGGTTTCCTTAGAATCGTAGGCTAGTTAGTCTTATATGTTTGGACTAGTTTACTATTAGATATGGGTTTGGGCTTGGGTTTAAGATCCACAAGGGGGCCTATAGTAAACCCAATGGGGAACTATATATATATATATATATCTCAATAGACCTCTTCATTTGCAAACCCTTGAGATTATGATTTTAGAGAGAGAAAGAGCAAGGTAGTTTAAGATCGCAATCTTGAACTAGAGAGAGAGATCAGTTTACAATTTCAAGATTTGTACCCGACAAGTTCATCTTGTGTGCAAGATCAGGTTTTTATCGTTTATTAATCGTTTTCTTGGTATTCTTCTCATCTCTTATCTTGAATCAATCAATCACTTGGATTCCGCACTCTTGATTGATAGAATATCGTGAACGGTTGTTGATATCGGACCAACAACACCCCAGTTGGGGTTGGTGTGACCCGCATCCTTTGCCTCCTTGGCCATCTTCAGCTTGGTCTGCAACACCGAAATCATGGCAGATTTCTTGGTCATCTCCACAATCTCCTTCAGATCCGTCTCGTGCTGAAGTCGGGCCTCGACTGCCTTCTTCTCATTTTCAAGCACTAGCTTTTGGGCCTTGTCATGCAGGGATTTGGCCTTGGCTGCTTCTTTGTTGGCTTGAGTGACCCTGGATTTGAGGGTCTCGGCCTCTGCAACGCGTCTCGCGGCAGCTTTGAGTAGCTCCAGGAGACGGGAGTTGACCTACGAAAAGGTAAACACGGGCTAAATTTTACTTTATATCTAACCATAAAATGCATGTAATACAGAAACAACCAAGGGTTACCTGATGGGCGACGACCTCGACATGTTACACAAGCTCCTGGGGAGATAGCTCAGCCAGGGGATGTTGGGCAGCAGTGGTGCTGGACCCTCGAGTTTTTCTCTTCATACCAGTGGCCCTGGATGTGGTGGCCCGGGATGCTGGGGTAGGCTCGGCTTTGACGGATTTTAAGATCACCAGTTCCTGGTCGTCTCCTAACCTTAAAGAGAAGGCAGCTTCAAGGTCATCGACATCAAATGTAGGGGCAGCTGCAAAAGAAGACATGACCCAGGGTGTCAACAGTCATGTATGAAAGAAACTAACAAAATGCAGTGTTACTTACAACTAGACATGCTGACGGTTATGGGAAAAGACTGGATGCTCTGTGGCTTTGAATGCACGCTCAAATTCAGGAATCCTCAGGAATTTTTGCAAGTTTCTTTCTGTTCCTTCCTCCATCAGGACCAATTTCCTTCAAACTCTTCACTGCAAAGAATAACAATCAAGGTCAGATTGCGTAATGTCAAATAAAAACCCCTAATGTCTAATGCAGGTGTGCCTACCCTCTGCAACCCAAGTTTCTAGAAACTGTTGACCACCTGGTATACTGGAACGCTTGACGAAGAAAAATTTACCCTTCCATTTACCATGTTGGGTAGCATTGGGGATGAGTTGCATGTCCTTCGAAAGGGACATAAACAGAAAACGGCTGGACCTGTAGGATTTCAGTTCATAGGCTAGGGCTAATTCCGGCAAGCCAATCAAATGTTCATATGAGTGGTTCAGACGATCCAGGGTTCCTAGGATGCGCCACACCATGGGAAAGGTTTGGGCGTACGAAAGGCCGGTGGCCCGAAAAAATTCAGCAACGAGGCCAGAGAAAGGGTAGGATAAACCCATGCTGAACGAGGTGAATGGAAAGCAGACCCAGGTTGGAGAGACAAAGTTGGACCTCAATCTAGGGTCGAAAGCCCTGATAACGGTTGATGGAGGAAGGAGCCCGGAATCCTTCACTGCTGCAATTTCATTGTTCGTGAAATTGCAACTTTCTTGCTCAGGATGAAGGATGAACTTTTGGTCGAGGAAATCCTCCACCCCGCCAAGAGAAATGGTGGGTTCGCGATGAATGCGACGTTTGGTCATAATTCGAGAAAAGAAAAGGAGATCGAAAAGGAGAAATTACCTGATCGGAAGGGGTGAAAAATACGATGAATGCTCCTAACTCTTGACCTCGGATGAGGTAAAAGGTTCGAGAGGAGAGGGGTATTTATTAGCTAAGAAGTTACAGAGGTGATGGGATGCCGATGGATGAGATCAAAACCGGAAAAGAGAAATCCGCGGACAGGATTGATACGAGAACGATGACTCATCAAAATTTGAAAATTCATAGCTATGAATTCTTATCCACAAGCTGTGAATTTCGGGGCAATTGTTATGCTCTATATTTCGCTTTATAATCTCGGTACCCTTGAATGATTTATATCCCAGGATATCATACATCCAGGGACTATTTTCTTATACTAACTGATCCTCGCATGCACGGATACCCAGCATGCTACGGCATCATTACTAATTTTTTCTTGACTTTGTTTTGATTAAGTCAGGTACGAGCTTGAAGATAACGGTCAAGAGGTCTAGGTCAGAGCTTGGAATAAACATGTAGCTAAAGACTCGCCACTATATTCAGTCAATAACGATCACCAGCCGTTGGAAAGAGGATCCCTAGAATCTCGGGATGTTAGTTAGGCTTCTTATGTATTTATATGCGGCATAGGACTTAATTTTTTTCACACTCTCGATCACCTGTATTCACACTATCACTTAGCAAACAAGCCGCAAACACTTATACTCGAATCATTTGTTATTGAAATAAACGGGCAACGTGTGTTATTGTTGCCAAGGGGTTTTTTATGCCAGCAGCTCTTGGAGACATCCAAGGGTTAAGGGCTTTTTCCCCTCAAAAATCTCAGTGTTCCTAGTTGCATTCAGGGAAGTTAATGTTTGTGTTTCCATTGCTCCTATCAAAACCTTGGATTTTAACCAACAAACTTGTTTTTATAAACTTAGCATTCAAGGCACCTAACCTCACAAACTAATTTGGTTACTAAATTAAGTCTTGTAATTTTTTGCCAAAACATGATCCATCAGTATTAATGTTAAAGTTTGAGTTTCTCAGGATGTTACCGGCATCCTGGGTAGTGGTGCCCCCAGGATTCACAGTTGACTCTCTGAAAGTTGTCATCCTGGGCATATTAGCCCGGGCTGAGGCCGTGAGTCCCCATTCCATTTGGATGATATCCTCAGGAGGGTTAGAACTGTTTCTAGGGGTGCTGAAGCTTAGTGTTGTGGGACGAATAGGGGCACAGGAGTCTGATCTCTGCCAGCTACCTCCGATCTCAACCTAGCCACTTCACCCATTACATATTGGTTCACCTTTTGTTGTTGCTCCATGTAATGCTGCATTTTTGCAAACATGGTGAGGAGTTCATCGTTAGAGACCATAACCGGAGGTTCCACACCACGTCCTGATCCCATAACAACATAGCTGAGTGATTGGCTGGTGCTGTGATTCATGGAATCTCCTGCTGATGTATTGAACCGAGGTGGTGGTGGAGGGAGAGCAGTGTTGGTTGATGATGAGGTGTTCGCAGGAGCAGATGCATTTGAGGAATTCAGTTGTGTTGCCATTTTTGGTAAATTTTTGTATAAATTAAGTTTAAGATGAATCTTGTAAGAGTTTAAAAGAAAATTGACACCAATTGCCCCACGATGGGCGCCAAATTGTTTTGGCTAAAAATTACAAGGCAATGTTAAATAACCAAATTCGTTTGTGAGGTATGGTCCCTTGGATGCAAAGTTTATGAAATAACGTAAACCAACGTTAATTCAAGGAAACTATAAGTAAAATGTAAACACAAACACCGAATTCCAGGATGCGATCAAGAACACAAGGATTTGTACGGGGCAAAATCCCTTAATCCCTGGATGTCTCCGAGGACGGCCGGCACAAAAAAAACCCCAAACAACGGTAACACACATTGCTAGTTTACTTCACTGAAAGCAATTCGAGTACAATGTTTTGCAGCTGTAGCTAAGTGAGTGTGAGTGAGTACAAGTGTGCATAAGTTGTGAAAATGAGACCTAAGCCGCCTTTAAATACAATAATGTCCTAACTAACTTCCCGAGATTCCTGGGATCTTCTCTCTAACGATATTTGGCCGTTATAGACCGAGTATTCCGGCGAGTCTTCATCTCCACACGTCTTCTAGCTTGAGACAAAGTCCAAGTGACCGTTTCTTGACCTTTTCCACCTGGCTATCGATCATACAAAGTCAAAACAAATTGTTAGTATCGATGCCCGAGCATACTGGGTGACCTAGCATGCTGGGATCAAGCAGTATAAACAAGCAACCCCTGGATGCATGACATACTGGGACATAAATCTAATAAAAGGTACCGAGAATGTAGGGATAAATTCAGGGTCTAACAGTATGTATCACCTCACCAAATTAGCATCGAGTCGTCGAGTCGGTCGTGGTATGTTGTTATTTGTGATCTAGTATGTGAACTTGTGTGTTTATTTGTGCTATGTTGTGGTTGGACTCATACGCATACTCGCGTGACATTAACTGTAAAAAGCCGGAGTTATGGTAATAGATCTATTGGCTTGACAAGCCCACTTGGCCTTCCTTGGCTTGGGCGCCTTGTGATTGGAAACCTTAAGCTCAGGGTTGGCTCATGCTTATGTGCTCTATCTCATTCACTGGTTTGCTTTACTCTATTACAAGTAACTCAATGATTTGCATGCTTTAATCTATGTAGTACACTAAACCTATGTTTACTCACCAACTATTCGTAGTTGACCTTTGTCACACCCCCAATTTCCACTAACGAAATTTTACCGTGTGGGGTGTGAACCAGACCAGGACCCGATTCATTAGTTACATCAAACACAAGTTAAGGGTTCAAAATGTAAATATATTTCCAAACGAGAAATATTAAAACGAGAGTTTAAAAGTCCAGCGGAAGCATATTAAAGTAATGTCACGCAAAACAAGCGCCCATTAAGTAAACAACCAGTTTAATATAAGTTCGAAAAAGGTTAAAGACAAATTCCCAAAATGAAAGTTTTAGCCAACGTACGTGCCCAAAATCAGATTCTCCAAGCGTCCTGCAAGCATGCACAAAAAGCATGTGTCAACTAAAGTTGGTGAGTTCACATAAGCACATAAGTATAACTAGTATAAATATGCAGTACGAATACAACAGTCTTTATTCGTATATAAGTATGTATATTACAAGTACAATCCATATCGTAGGTAGCGAGCCTAAGTTCATGTCACTAAAACGTTCGTAACCGAAGATGACCAATTAGTTGTAGGAATAACTCCTTACGTGTTTTGCCTTCCCGTGTCTACTAGATCATGGTAAGTTTAGGCTGACATTGTCCTCGGTCCGACCGCCAGTCGGGTGGTGCATCTCGTGCCCATTGAGTGGGGTTTGTCAGACCCCAGTAGTACTACCCAATATCCCCTCGCTATTTGCTATTAACGGTTCGATAAAGTAAGGACTTGAAAAATAAAGCATTTTACGTGAACATGTGATATATACTGGATCTCTACTTTAATAATACATAAACGTTGTTGTGTAATCACCCTAACCCGGGTGTAACGTGTTTGCGTGTGTTATCGTCCAAAACCGGACGTAACGTAAAGGTTGTGTAACTCACCTTAGGGTGCGCTGCTACAATTTAGTGAGACTTCGTGTCTTGCGTAACTACCGAGCACCTATCGATTTTACATACGTAAGTGTGTGTTCGAACATGTGTAACATAGCCTAGACGACGGTGTCGATAACATGTAATTCCAAATATGACGTAGGTGACAATTTCAATATGTGATAAAAAAAACGTTTGTTCGGAAGCAGTCAAAAATGATATTTAATCGAGGACACGAAAATTTACAAAAATCATTGTGCGTATGTTATTCCAAATAATAAATGTAGGGATCATCGGATATATATATATTTGTAAACATAAATATCAAGGCGTAGTCGAAAGTGAAATAAAACATCCTAAATATATATATTTATATGTCGTGACAAAATTCAAGAGTTTAAAGAACATCTTTAAAACGTTCGTATGATAATAAATCAAATATATATATATTTATATATATTTCTATATTTAAAACAATTTTTATTAACAACATTGAAATCATTGAATTTTTTTTAAATCTATTTAAATCATAACGTTTTCATGCGTTAAAAATTCTACGGGTATCACGGGTCGAGATTTAAGAGACATGTATTATTAGTTTTGGGTTTTAGACCAAAATGCTTTTAATCTCTCTAAAAGAAATAAAACAACAAAAAATATTTTGGTTACGGCACTCGAACCCGTGACCTCTGGTTTAAGATTCAACGCCCTAACCATTGGGCTAAGTTGCTGTTTTGTTAGCAGATTCGAATCGCAAAGATTTTATCCATACAGCGAATTGTAGACTGAGTGGGTTTATGGAATAAAACAGAAAAAAAAAGAATATGGGTTGCCGGGAGTCGAACCAGGGACCTCGCGCATATTAGTCACAGCCCTTGGCCCTGAGGCTGATGTGTCCAGTAAGTTAATTATATAAACAGTTAAGGGATGTTGTCATCTTCTTCATAATACAAGCCATCATCGCCGGACCACCACGTTTTTTTTGTTAATTAACACAGAAGCCCTTAAGGGTCGGATATCCACAAACGAACATCAGAAATCAAATTAAAAGAGCTACCGGGGGGTTACCTTGGATGAAAACGATTACCGAAAACACTTCCCGGTGATGAACACGATCAAACACGAGAACGCCGGAGAAAAAAAAAACTTTTGCGGTGCTTCCCAACAGTTGTTTCTTCTACTCGTGGCAGATGGGTGGTTTGATTCCCATGACAATGAGAACTCTCCGATTGTGGTGACAGTGTGACTCAAGTGGAGTGGCCGGAAAACAAAGACAAAGTCCTCCCGGTAGTGTTTTTTTTCTTTCTTTCCTCTTTTGCGGTGATAAATCGAGAGCAACGGGAGTGGTTTTTCAGAGGTGGAGGATTCAAATGATGAGATGTTGGGAATAATTGAATTCACTACAGCCATAACTCCCAATTCAATTGCAATGAATCACGACTTGATGGGGCTTCTGTTACCGATCGAAATCTTCGATGCACCAGAGGAACCGTCGGCTATGAATAACATTAATTTCGCTTTCATTCAATTGACTAATTGGCCCCTCCAGATTAAACGTAAATAATTAATTGGTCCCTCAGGTTTATTAAGTAGAATTTAGATTTAGAAAACTACAAGTTTGGTCCCTCAAGTTTATAAAAATATATATGTATATATAACGGCCTCTAACGTGGTTTAACGAAGAGTAACTTGACAAGGAGTATACGAGCATTTTACAAGTGTATAAAACAACCTATATAATGTATAACGTTTATTACCATATAAACTCTTAAATTCACATAAAATCATAGATTTTAAGTCTATAAATTATCTATATAACTAAGTCGCGTAACCCATGAAATATACTATGTACCTATCACATAAAATCATAGTTATAACTCAATAACTATATATCTTTAAATTCTTATAAAATTATAGAAACTCTTCAAATGTTACATGACACATCGTCACATAAAATCATAAAATATAATGTGAATATATATACATATATATCACATAAAAATAATAAATATAATTGTCACATAAAATGACAAAATATTTTCGTGAAATCATAAAATATAATTTATATAAAATTATAAATTATATACATTCAAGTAAGTTAACCGACGTCTAGACTCATGTGCAATGTTCGTGTAACTATTCTAGTTAGCTGAGGAAATGGACGTTATTGAAATATAACACAAGTTATTAACGGGGTTAACCTGGGAAATTGCTGGTTATCACAACCTTTATTTTATACATGTTGCAGGTTGTGATGTTTGATGATGTTAGCTTTACTGATGACAACATAGGATCGCATGTGGACTTAGTGTGACCTAATAAATTAAGTAAATTTGATTCATTGCGATGCTTGATTACTTATGTTATATGAAATGGGTTGATTAAGAATATCGCAACTTTAATTAGTTGTGTGTGCATCTGGACAATCATCGTGCCCCGACATCTTCCTCCGTCGGTTGGGGTGTGACAAAGGAGGCGTGCGAGGCACCCTCAAATGATGATGAAGAATTCCACCCCAGTCAAGGCGGAGCCAGTTCCTCTGGCCATGGCGGTGAAGCTTGAAGCCTGAAGTTTGTAATTTTCCCTTTTTCTTGTATTTTGTAAATGTAAACGTTATCCCTGGGGCTTGCTATCAATGGAAATGGCTATGACCCACTTTTGAATATATAGTCATTTTTTTATCTCTATTGTTATATTTTGTGTTGGTACCTGATTTCAGGATATGCCAAGCAGCTTGGAAGCACTTCGCTGTAAGGATCCTGAACTATATTTCTAGAATAACTATTGCTTTTCCCCTTTTATTTGTTATTCCCAGGTTAATTCCAACATAGATCACGTGTCCTAAAGACCCGGTCAGCTAACAGAAACGTGGACTAAATGGACTTCAAACATCTAAGTGGGAGACGTGGAGTTAGTTGCTAGTTTTTAGGAGATATTGTTACGATGTAATCTCTTTATATTGAGCTTTAGGCTTGCACACAACACACGATACTCGCTATCACAACTCTCTGTAACACGTAGAATACAAGCTCATTTCATTTGTACTTGAACACTATTCGATTATATAAAAGTTTCAGGCAGCAGGCACTTTACATTTTCATATCTATTTACATCAACACACGATACTCGCTATCCCGAGGTTTTTTGCTAGGTTCCTTGAGGATACTCAAGGATTCCTGGATTTTTCCCTCGTTACATCCTCGTGTCAATCTCCGAATTTACATTTCCATCTACTATTTACATCAAACACTCTACCTCACTTACAAAGTTTGATTAACTAATTGCTTAGGCAGTTTTTGACCAAAACAATTTGGCGCCCACCGTGGGGCAAACGGTGTTTGAATTCAATTAAGAGCCTTGATCTTCTTCTCGTAACCGATTCTTGAAAATGTCAAGCCAACCAAAGATTACTTCGAAATCTATTTCATCCACTAAACCAGCTATCGACACTGGTCTCCCCCCAATGACGAAAAAAGTGACCGGAGCTGACGCTAAAAGAGTGGAATATCCCACTTTTACTGGATCTCAAGGTATGTCCACTGACTCTGCTATTACTAATAACGATCTGTATGTTTTGATCAGGCAGATGAAGACTCATGTGAATTAGCAAGCCAAAACCAACGAGAAAATGATGAAGGAGATCATGGAATTGAAGAAATCAAAGAAACCAGTAGAGGAAATCAGTCCTTTGATGCCAAAATCATTCGGTTTTGACTCTCCAGAAATATCGGAGCAGCCGAAACAGAAAGCAAATTCCTCTACTGCCCCAAAATCAGGTATAGCAATGGCTACTACTGCAGGATTCTCAGGCTCTCAGCATCAGAAGACTTCCAGGGTGATAGATCTAGAATACTCTGGATTCTACTCCGAGCAGCCCCCAGAATCTTACTATAAAGGATATGGAAGTCAGCAAGCGCCGAGATGCTCGAGCCAGCAACCAGCCGGGTTTTTAAGCCAGCAGATGCCGAGAGTCTCGGTACAACAACCTATACCTCAACCGCAGCGGTTTACAATGTCAAACCTTCAAGAGCCTTGGACTCAGCGTCACGGCACCATTACTCAGATGCTATGGGGATCTTCATCTCAACCATTCCAGCAATATTCGAGCCGCTTCCGAGCTGCTCAAGATCCCCAAGGATCCTTATTCTCTAACCCTACTGTCTCTGCAGGCATTTTCTCAGGTTCATCTCAGGAGATGCATGAGGGAGACTTCATCCCCATGCAAGTGGGAACCACAAATGAGCCGACTATCCTTAGAGATGCTGAATGTGGACCCCAGATCCATCTTCAAACTTCCAGGGCTGGTAACAACTTTGATAATTTTTATATTAACCCTAACCAAGGAACTATGCAGGATGCAGGTATCAACCCGACTAATGCTAGGGAACTTCAGAGAATTAAGGACATGATCTCGAGTGTCCCTGGTGTTATCCGTCCAATTCCCGAAGTGCCAGCAGGCAGCCACAGAGTTTCCAGGTTTGCATGGCCCATTTGTGACATAGAGATACCAAAAAGATTTCAAACCCCCAACATGAAACTCTACGTTGGGACCACGGATCCTGAGGAGCACATGGCACAATACAGGGAACAGATGGAAATCAACCCCATTCCTGTGAACATCAAAGAAGCTTGCCTATGCAAGGGATTTGGCTCAACACTAACAGGACCAGCCTTGAAATGGCTGCTCAGTATCCCTCCTAATACCATTACTTCTTTTCCCCATTTAGTTAACCTGTTTTAATAACCAGCTTTCTTGCAGCAGGAGCTTTGAGAAGCTCACGGGTGACTTATACCGAATAGTTCAGAAGCCCAACGAATCCTTAAGGGATTATGTGGCCAGATTCAGTCGAGAAGCTTTAGATATCCCCAACCTGGATATGGCAGCTGTCTGTAGAAGCTTTCAAAATGGGAATTAGAGGGGATTCCTGCTTTATGATGACTTGGTTATGACCCCTTGCAGGAACCTTGATGAAGTCAGAACGAGGGCATTAAGGTTCATCAGATTGGAAGATGATAAGAAGATCCAGAAATAGAGGTGATGAGTCATTGGGCAAAAGGACAGATTCTCCCGGAAAGCAACAACGAACCAAACCCTATTACAGCATTGATAATCCCAGGGTCAATGAAGTCGAAGAAGAAGACGATGAAGAAAACTTCCCAAAGGTATCTGATTACTATTTTTCGGTTGACATAAGTGGTTTGTTATGTGCCTTGCAGGATCTAGGTGATAAAGCCAGGTGGCCGAGAAAATCAGAGAAACAAGGATCATGGAAAGACAAGTCTAAGTGGTGTCCTTACCACAAAGACTTTGGGCACTTAACAGATGACTGCATAGCCCTTCGAAAAGAAATCAGTTACCTGCTCAGCAAGGAGCATCTCAAAGAATTGTTTAGCAGGAAGAAGAGTAAAACTCAAGAAGCTGCTGAGCTGCCCAAAAGAGCACAGTCACCGCCAGCAAATGCTAAAGTGATCAACTTCATCTCAGGGGGATCTGACATATGCGGAGCCTCTTTCTCATCAGCAAAGAGACACGCTGAGAATGAGAAGCCAAAATGGATCAAGGAAGTCGACCAAAGAAGAACGCGACATTGACTGAAGAAAAAGTCATTTCTTTTGACGAAACTGATAAGCTGGATATCCAAATTTTCCTCACCACGACAGTCTGGTAATTACATTATGTATTGCTAACCATTATGTTCGCAGGATCCTGATAGACAATGGCAGTTCAGTCAACATCATCCAATTAGACGGGCTAAAAAAGATGAGCATTCCAGAAGAAGAAATAATCCCAAGATCCTCGGTGTTAGTAGGATTCAGCGGAGAAACCAAGCATACGGTTGGAGACATCAGACTTCCTGTTTACATTGAAGGAATTAACTCCATGCAGAAATTATGCGTAATTGACTCCCTTCCTTGTTGCAATGTAATTTTGGGAAGACCATGGATCCATGATATGAAAGCGGTACCATCTACCTATCATCAATGTGTGAAACTTCCCACACCTTGGGGAGTTGTAAGAATACTAAGTAATCAACAAGAAGCCAAAGACTGTTACACTTCGGCTATGAAGAACACCATCAAGCCCAAGCCAGCATAGCAATTAAAGAAACCGGCATGAAGAATTCAGATGGCAAAGGAGTTAGAAATCAAGGAAGTTCAACTAAACCCTGAAGATCTTGAAATCAAAGTGCTGGTAGGAACTAATATCCCTGAAAATACTAAGGAGCAGCTCGTGAGCCTCTTTAAATCGAGAATCACAACGTTTGCATGGAAACATGAAGACATGACAGGTATATCTAAAGATATTATTACTCATAAACTTGGTATAGACGAATCTTTCAGGCCAATACATCAGAAAAGAAGGAAGTTCGCTCCTGAGAGAAACGTCATAATCCAAGAAGAAGTTGACAGGCTGCTCAAGTCAAAAATGATTAGATAAGTTAAATACCCTCGATGGCTGGCTAATGTGGTGGTAGTCCAAAAGAAAAATGGTAAGTGGAGGGTATGTGTTGATTACACAGACCGAAACAAAGCATGCCCGAAAGATCCATTCCCTCTACCACACATCGATTCTATGGTGGACGCAACCGCTGGACACGAGATGCTAACTTTTATGGACGCATCTTCGGGATTTCAACAAATTCAAATGGAACCATCAGATCAGGAAGATACGGCCTTCATGACACCCACAGGTATTTATTGTTATATTTCAATTTTCAATGCCTTTTGGTTTACGAAATGCAGGTGCCACATACCAAAGGCTAGTCAACATGATGTTGTTAGAACCTATTTGTTAGCAACACAAACTTATTGTTTTCTTATCTTGTAATTGATACTTTATTTTGTAATTGTCTTTTGATATGTACTTGGTAAACTGTTTATATGATTAGCGTACTTGTTATGCTTCTTTGCAGACTTGTGACTTATGTTCTTAGCGGACTTGATTTACACTTAGCGTACTTGTTTGGTTGTTTATCTTGGCGGACTTGTTTATTCCTAGCGAACTTGTTTACTTAGCAGACTTGTCTTGTTCCTAGCGTACTTGATTTGTTCTTAACGAACTTGTTAGCGTACTTGTTCATGTTAGCGAACTTGATAATGCTTAGCGTACTTGCTAGCGGACTTGTTGCTACTTAGCGTACTTGTTAGTGAACTTGTTAATGCTTAGCGTACTTATTAGCAGACTTGTTGCTACCTAGCGTACTTGTTAGCGAACTTGTTAAGTGCTAGCGAACTTGATTTAAGTCTTAGCGAACTTGTTCTCCTGATAGAATATTTTGCTGAATTCTAGGTAATGATTGTGTTGTGTCAAACATTCTTTTTGTTCCAGGCTCTCTAGTAGTATAAATACCAATGAGAAAACCCTATTGGTAACGCTTGAAGGAGTATTTTTCCTACAGAGAGCCTTTGTGTGTGTCTTCTTGGTGTTAGTGTGTGTTCTTGAGCTTTAGGAATCATCAATGGGTGAGCATTGATGCTGATTCATCCGGAATCGACCATCACACATGATTTCCGCACTTGTGTGATGAATCATATGAGAACATGTTGCTCAAATTTGGTCCTGACAATTGGTATCAGAGCCTTGTTCTTCATTCTTGAAGGTTTTCTCAAAATGGAGAAAATCTCATATGAGTTGTCGATTTTGGATGGATTTGCTAGTTGTTTGAGTTGATTCTTGGTAGAAATCACTCAATAAACTCAATGCCATACTCAGATTTCTGAAAATCTCAAGCAAAATAGTCCGATTTTTGGATTTCATCCATGAACATCGCTTTTTTTGTTAAGTCTTGTTCTTGAGAAAAAATTTCAATCTTGTTTTTCTGTTGATTATCTGTTAAAATTGATAAATGGCGAGTTTAATACTACTAAAACCGAATCTATAGCCACTGATTTCTCTCAAAAACATCAAGTATTGAAGATTTTAGAGGCTAAAAGTGGTGATTTTTGGTGTTCTTCTCATAAACTCACTATTTCATCGATTTAGGTCATTTAGAGTGTTTTTTGGAGTTCGTGACAGTTGAGTAAAGTATTCCTACATGAATTTTGAAACTATTGATGATCTTAAACATTGATTTTGTCAACATTAATTTTTGAGTTTGAATTTGCTCAAGAACAAGCTGTTCAAAATTTGGCTAAGTCTGAAAATTTGACTTTTCAAATTTTTTGCTGAAATCTCATTTATGAATGACTAATGATGTTTATTATTGTTGGTCTTGTAGGATTTGGGTATTTTCAAGCAATTTACTACTTTGCAAGCAAGTGAACTGATTTCGACTCGTTTGACCCGTTCGCTTACTTTGTCTCGAAATTGACAAGTGTTAATCATTTCAACATGTCGGATCACTTCACTCCTGCCACACAAGGCAACAATAGGCCTCCTAAACTCATGGGGGAAAGTGACTTCGATGATTGGAAAGCGAAATTCCTATCCTACTTGGAATTCGTTGACTTTGATCTGTTGACTTCTGTAGTCGAAGGTCCTGCTGTGTTTGAAGTGGAAGAGGCTACCATTGCTGGCACTGCAGCTGCTGTTGCTGCTGGTGCTGATCCTCCACCTAAGAAGATGATTACCAAACCAAGAAACAAGTTGGATGCTGCTGAAAAGGTTCAATTGAAAACTGACATGCGTGCACTTGGGTGCATTAAGATGGCTATCAATGATGAGTTGCAATACCAATTTCGTGCTGCCACCTCGGCTCATGAAATCTGGGAAGGCTTGGAAAAGAAATATGAGGGCAACCCGGCTACTAAGGAAAGACGATTGGATAAGATCAAGTTGGCGTTCAACACGTTCTCTCATAAGCAAGGCGAATCATTTGAAACACATGTTATTCGATTCTGCCGCATAATCACTGAGATGGCGACAAAGAACATCCGACCTGAAAATAGTGCCATCATCAAGAAGGTCCTTCACTCCTTTCCTCAAGAGTTCGCTTCATATGTGACTTACTTGATCGACGGTAATGATCTCTCTACTGCCGACTATATGGATATGATCGACAAGGTTCGTGAGTATGAAGTTCGAGCCGTTGAGCGCAACGGAAAGTCTCTCATGGGTGTTGTGACTGTTAGGAGTTCTTCAATTGCTCCCAATACTGCGTTCATTGCTCCCGACCTAGATGATGAGTTCCAGTTCTCTGTTCCTGCAAGTCAAAGCCCACCTGTCACTACTTCTATTCCAGCTGCTCCTCCAACTGAAGCTGTCATTGCTCCCGTCACCGGTCAGACTCCAAATGTGACTTTTGTGCAATAGTCTCCAACTGGTTACTTCGTTCAGCAATCATCTCCTACATCCCTACCGAACACAAGCATGGATTCCGACTTGTGCAACGCTTTTCTGTCTTGCATGAATTCTCAGATGTCCGGAAGTCTTGAGTCTATGACCGTCTGTCAAGAAGACCTTGACCAAGTTTCTGCTGATGATCTCGAAGAGATCGACATTAAATGGCAAATGGGTATGATAGCTGCCCGAACTCGAAAGTTCTTCAAGAAGACTGGAAGAAAACTTTTTCAAGCTCCCTCAAACACCAATATCGGCTTTGACAAGTCGAAAGTGCAATGTTACAACTATCAAGAAATGGGTAATTTTGCACGTGAATGTCCTAAGCCAAGGACGTGGAACGGGCAATCCAATTCTGGTGGAAGTAACCAAACTCATCAAAAGCAGGGTGGTGGTGTTACCCAATCTTATCAGAAACAAGGCAGCTCGTCATTCCAGAAGCCGCAGGGCATTAGCTCAAATGTCTCTCAACGAGGATCGTCATCTACTCAACAACCACAAAGATCGGATGAAAGCAACAAGGTTTTGGTATCGCTTGAAGACTCTAACTACAACTGGACCTCCTCGTCTCAGAATCCGTCTTCTAGCCAGACCAACTATGCTCTTGTAGTGAAGGCAAATGATGGAGAGATAGATGTGTCTAACACAATTGACCCTCTCTTTCCAACTAACTTCTGCTTAATGGCTGGAATTGATGATCTGACTGAAGACAATGCTCAAGACACTGGAACTGTTACTGAAGTGAGCTCATCTGAAGTTGAATCTGAGGCAAGTAAGAGGCTTGTAGAACTCCAACGCGAAACCATCCCTGATGAGGTAAAATCTGCTTTATGTTCTGATAAATGTATTGAGGCTGTAGCTCGCTATCGCGCTTACAACCTTGAGTTGGTCAGTAAGGCGAAAGAGAGTGAGAGCCAAGTTGAGAAATTGAAAGAAAATGAGAAAGACTTTTTGATTAAGATCAAGTCTTTACAAGATGACATTGAGGTCATGAAGCATACGGAAAAAACTCTCACTATTCAAATAACAGATCTTTTGGAAAAACTAACTTCTCTGAGGACGAGCTATGCTCAGGCTCGAGAAACCATTGATTTGTTAAAACTCAATCCGGCAACTCTTGGCAATACTGTTGGCCGTGATATTTTTGCTAGACTTAAAACTGGACTTGGCTTGACAAGGGAAATTGATGATAGTGCGGCAGAGCATCCGCTTAACCATAACTATTATAGAGTTCCTGAGTTAACCAAGATTAATTCAAAGAGTCATTTAAAATTCATTAATCCTGAGTTGGTTCCAAGTGCTTCCGAAATCCAAAAGATGGAAGATCAGCTCTCTACCCACACGAGTGGATCTGATCTCTCACCAACCGATGTCTCACTTCACTTTGAGGAAGTCAATCCTGATATTTTAAAAGGTGTTGATACTAGTTTTTCTGAGACTCAGACTAAAGAGGCAGCTGAACATGAATTCCTTGATTTGTTGAAAACATCTGCAGTGGATGGTTAATCGTTTTTGTTTGACGACAACTACGAGATTTTAAAAACCACTGTTGCTCCAAAATGAGCTAAGACCACACGAAGGCGAAAGCCTAGGCAGAATTCCAACAAGGGATTCACTGATCAGTCTGATGTGAATGAGGATGAGTTCAATCGTGCATTTGCTGAAATGGCACTCAAACATGGTAAGACTGTCATGCACACACAAGCTGGTCTTGTGATCACCGATGGTAAGGTGAAGTCTATACCAAGTGCATCAACTGGAACTCACTCTACATCAACACCACATGCTGGGCAATCTCCTCAATCAAGCAAATCAAAAGCTGTTGTTGAAAGTTCTGCTCCCACTGGAGCTGTTGACTCTAAAGTTGAAATGGTAAGGAATGTCAAACCAAAGATGAAGAGTGTTGCAAAAGTAACTGGTACAACCTCCTCACCAACTGTTGAGTCTGCATTGATCGTGGTAGAGCCTTCTGCTCTAATGACAAAAAGTGTTGAAGCTGTTGTTGTGGAAAAGAAGAAAAGAACAAGAAGAAGGAAAAAGAAGGTTGTTACTGATGATGAGAAGACTCCTGCTGCTTCATCTGTTGAACCATCATCTGTGGTTCCTGTTAATGAAAATGTTGCTTTTGTTGTTCCAAATGCACCATCTGTGCAAAATAGTTGTGCTATCTGTGGCAATCCTCATCACGATGCAATGGTGTGTATCTACAACCAAGGTTACAACACCTATGGCAACGCACCAATGGCACCTGTACACTATAATGAGCAACAAACAACTGCTGGTCAGAGGACACACCTCCACTCGAGAAACTACGGTAATTGAAGTGAAGACTTCATGGAATTGCGGGATGATTCTATGTTCCAACAGTCGTATCCCAACCAACCGTACATTCCGATTCAAACCCCTTATCTACCACAAGGCTTAGGGGGAAGTCTGTATTCAAGTCAGCCACACATCAGACAACCACCAAGGATGAATGCACCAAGTCTGACTCCATTCAGGTCATGGAACCCAAGGCCACGACCCGGCTTTATACCAAGGCCATTTCCGTCTCAAAGGCCAATGAAAGCTCCAAGGCCTGCAACCACCTTCATTCCATCTTCAGTTATTCCATCAGCTCCATCGTCTTCATCCGCACCATCTTCGTCAACTGTGAAGAAACCGGTTATCAAGAAGACCCAAGGTCAAAATGACCGGGGTCCCTCCTTAAACTAATCAATTTCTTTACTTGTGCAGGGACGTACCTGGAAAGCTGTAAACACATGGTACATGGACAGCGGGTGCTCCAGGCACATAACAGAGAACAAGGACTTGCTGTATGATGTCAAAACAATATCTAACGGTAGTTCTGTTGCCTTTGGGGGAGATGTGTATGGCGGAAGAATAATAGGAAACGTTCTCTTAACAAACGGAGAAATTTCATTTGACAAGGTTAACCTGGTATCGAATCTGAAGTTCAACCTACTCAGTGTGTCGCAAATCTGCGATAACCAAATGCCAATGGTGTTCAACGATCGTGAGTGTCTAATTCTGAAGCCTGGTCTCAAGATACCTGAAGATCAGATCTTGTTTCGAGCACATCGAAGAGGAAACTTATATGCTTTGGATATGGCAGAAGCAAAACCTGCAAATTCAATCGCTTGTTTTTTAGTAAAGTCATCGGAAGAAGACTCAACCATATGGCACCGGCGAATGGGTCACGTCAACTTTAGGAACATGAATCGACTCGTAAGAGGAAAACACGTTATTGGGCTACCGGAGAAAGAATTCGTCCATGTCGATAACTGTGTTGCGTGTTCCAAAGGAAAACAGCACAAGACGTCTCATAAGCCGAAGCCACCTGCTAGAACAACGACAATTCTTCAGCAACTCCATCTCGAAATTTTCGGACCAGTGAACATCATGAGCTTAGGGGGAAAGTCTTATTGCCTCGTTGTTACTGACGACTACTCCAGATACTCGTGGGTGTTCTTCCTGAGAGAAAAATCTGAGACAGCTGAGATATTGAAGAATTTCGTTACTCGCATTGAAAACGCCAGCGGAGAGCGGGTCAGGATAATCAGATCAGATAATGGGATGGAGTTCAAGAATCAAACATTTAACGCTTTTTGCAATTTGAAAGGCATCACACGACAGTTCAGTTCACCATACACGCCATAGCAAAATGGTGTAGCGGAACGGAAGAATAGAACCATCATCGAGTCTGCAAGAACCATGCTTGCTGATTCTAACCTTAAACTCTCTTTTTGGGCAGAAGCAGTGAACACTACGTGCTACGTTCTGAATAGAACGCTCTTGGTCAAGCATGCTAACAAGACGCCGTTCGAACTGTTTTCTAAACAAAAACCTGTTTTAACAAGACTTAAACCGTTCGGATGTCCTTGCACTGTTCTTATACAATCTGATCAGTTAGCCAAGTTTGCCCCTCGGGCAGATGAAGGTTATTTTGTTGGATATTCTATGTCCTCAGCGGCGTATCGAGTATACAACAAAAGAACTCAAGTGATCATGGAGTCGTGCAATGTTAATTTTAACGAGCACACTCGGATCACTCGAGAACCTGATTCAGATAGCATGTATGACCTTGACTCTATTTCTGCTACTTTTAATATTGTTGATTCTGGTGTTTCAGGAAATACCATCTCAGATGATGATGCTCGTGAGGGAGATTTTCCAACCTTTGACACATTTGCTCTGGTTTCTTCATCGATTTTGGGAACTATCTATTCAGCAGACTCTCCTGATCTAACATGGGGAAATCAGACGAGTGAGTCTGTAAATCGATTTGGAGAATCAACTTCATCAGCAACTCCTGTTGAAACAGTAATTCCAGTGCCAGATCTAGTTATTGTAGAAACAGAACCAGCACCTGCAGCAGTTCAGGGGGAAACCAACATCGGAAACTGCTCCTGGAGATCATGATTCTGACTCAGAAGCTGAAGCTGAAATTGAACACCGGTGAGGTCCCGGGAAATGATCTGCAAATTGGGAACCTTGAATCTACCATCGAAGACACCGTTGTTGAAGAATCAAGGGTTCATAAAATTCATCCAATAAGCCAGATTATAGGCCCCTTAGACAAAAGGATCACCCGAAGTCAAATAGAACATGTTAACTCGTGTCTGTTTTCATGCTTCATATCTCAAGAAGAACCAACTTCAGTTGCTGCTACTCTCAAAGATGACAACTGGATTGAAGCCATGCAAGCAGAGTTACTTCAGTTCAAACTGCTCAATGTTTGGCATCTTGTTGATGCTCCAACGGGTGTTGAACCCATACCGGTCAAGTGGATTTTCAAGAACAAACGAGACGACCGTGGAATAATCATTAGAAACAAAGCTCGATTAGTAGTGAAAGGGTACATGCAAGAAGACGGCATTGATTATGACGAAGTCTATGCACCTGTCGCTCATCTAGAAGCCATTCGGATTTTCTTAGCTTATGCTGCGTCTATGGACATCACGGTTTACCAACTTGATGTTAAGACCGCATTTCTTTATGGCGAGATGGATGAGGACGTGTACGTACATCAACCTCTTGGGTTTGTGAACAAGTCATTTCCAAACAAATGTTACAAACTTGACAGGGCCCTTTATGGTCTGCACCAAGCCCCGAGGAAGTGGTACGAGACATTGTCTACATATCTGCTGGAAAATGGATATAAAAGGGGTGTTATTGATCAGACTCTCTTCATTCGACACGTCGGGAAGGATATGCTTTTGGTTCAAGTATACGTTGACGATATCATTTTCGGGTCAACAAACGTGAATTTGTGTCATGCATTCGAGGACTTGATGAAGAAAAAGTTCGAGATGAGTGCCATGGGTGAATTGACATTTTTCCTAGGAATTCAAGTGAAACAGTCGCCAGACGGTATACTGATCAGCCAAGGGAAATACGTTAAAGAAATTCTGAAAAAGTTTGGTTTTCACGACTATAAAGGATTCTTTACACCAATGGAAACTTGTCACAGACTGAATGCTGATGCTCATGGTATCTCGGTGGATGAACACTTATACCGTTCGATGATCGGGTCGTTGATGTATTTGACGGCAAGTCGTCCGGATATCATGTTTGGAGTCTGTCTCTGTTCGCGATTTCAGAGCAAACCAAAGGAATCACATTTTTTTCAGAGCAAACCAAAGGAATCACATTTGACTGCGGTTAAGAGAATTTTTTGATACTTGAAGTCGAATCCCAACCGAGGGCTATGGTATCCAAAGGATTCAGCCTTTGATCTTAGAGCCTACTCAGATATTGACTATGCTGGTTGTCAACTCGATCGGAAGTCTACAACGGGTGGAGCTCAGTTTTTGGGAAACCGACTCGTGTCATGGTAATGCAAGAAGCAGACTACAGTGTCCATTTCAACTGCCAAGGCGGAATACATCGCTGCTGCATCATGCTGCTCTCAATTTCTCTAGATCCAGAATCAATTGCTGGACTACGGTTTGAATTTCATGAGTACTCCTATTCATATTGATAATTCTACTGCTGTGTGTATTGTTAAAAATCCAATTCAGCATTCTAAGACTAAGCATATATAGATTAGACACCATTTCATTAGGGATTGTGCTGAGAAGAAACTAGTCACCTTAGTTCAGATTGATTCAGAATGTCAGTTAGCTGACCTTTTCACTAAGTCATTTGATATGTCTAGGTTTAACTTTACGGGTTACCTCTCTAGGTATGATCAACTTTGACTAGGATTGGAACTTCTTGCTCTCTGATACGTTAGTGTCTTGCTCTCTAGGTTGCTTTCTCTTGTGAATTATCTGTGTATATATCCTAAGTCTTGCATACCTCTCACTAAAATCACCAAAAAGATTTTACACTTCTTGCTTGTTTTGCATTTTATCTAATTATTGATGTCTGACTTATTTTATCTTATGTTATTGCTTTTGTTACTCTTTTGACTCACTTGAGTCTGTTCCTATGTTGTTTGACTTGGTTTGGCTGAGAAAAATATTTCAATATGTTTGTGTCTCGAGTCAAAATGATTTATGTCCTAAGGAATTTCTTTTCATTCAAATTGCTTGTTTTTGAGTCTGTCTGTCGTGCCTGCATCTGTGGAAGATAAAACCAAAAATAGTGTCAATTCTATAATTGTTTAGTATTTGTCTGTACACATGAGCAGTAAAAATAGCAGAAAATACCAAAAACATTGAAAAAGCTAAAACTTTTGGTCTGTGGTCGGACGATATGAGAGGAATATGATATGATTCTGGGTCTTGTTGATCTAACCGTAGCAACAAGCAATTGTTGTTAGAACCTATTTGTTAGCAACACAAACTTATTGTTTTCTTATCTTGTAATTGATACTTTATTTTGTAATTGTCTTTTGATATGTACTTGGTAAACTTTGGTTATATGATTAGCGTACTTGTTATGCTTCTTTGCAGACTTGTGACTTATGTTCTTAGCGGACTTGATTTACACTTAGCGGACTTGTTTGATTGTTTATCTTAGCGGACTTGTTTATTCCTAGCGAACTTGTTTACTTAGCAGACTTGTCTTGTTTCTAGCGTACTTGATTTGTTCTTAACGAACTTGTTAGCGTACTTGTTCATGTTAGCGAACTTGATAACGCTTAGCGTACTTGCTAGCGGACTTGTTGCTACTTAGCGTACTTGTTAGCGAACTTGTTAATGCTTAGCGTACTTGTTAGCGGACTTGTTGCTACCTAGCGTACTTGTTAGCGAACTTGTTAAGTGCTAGCGAACTTGATTTAAGTCTTAGCGAACTTGTTCTCCTGATAGAATATTTTGCTGAATTCTAGGTAATGATTGTGTTGTGTCAAACATTCTTTTTGTCCCAGGCTCTCTAGTAGTATAAATACCAATGAGAAAACCCTATTGGTAACGCTTGAAGGAGTATTTTTCCTACAGAGAGCCTTTGTGTGTGTGTTCTTGGTGTTAGTGTGTGTTCTTGAGCTTTAGGAATCATCAATGGGTGAGCATTGATGCTGATTCATCCGGAATCGACCATCACACATGATTTCCGCACTTGTGTGATGAATCATATGAGAACATGTTGCTCAAATATGGTCCTGACAGATGTTTAAAGACAAACTGGGGGACACCATGGAGGTGTACATAGATGATATGGTTGTAAGGTCGAAGAAAGAAAAGGACCATCCTAGAGATCTTAAAGCTGCTTTTGATATCTTGGATCAGTTCAACATGAAATTGAATCCTTCCAAGTGCCATTTTGGAGTAAGATCCGACAAGTTCTTAGGCTTCATGGTTACGGAAAGAGGAATAGAGGCCAGCCCTGAACAGATCCAAGCAATCATAAACTTGAAGTCCCCAACAAATGTTAAGGAAGTTCAAAGATTAACTGGAAGAATAGCAGCACTTAACAGATTCATATCAAGATCATCCGAGAAGAGCAAAGAATTCTATGACGTATTGAAGAAGAACAAAAAATTTGAATGGGGCGAGAAGCATGAAGCAGCTCTGAGCTCCCTGAAAGAATATTTATCATCTGCTCCACTTCTAATGCAACCAGTTAAAGATGAACCGTTGTCTCTCTACCTAGCAGTATCAAGCAGCTCAGTAAGTGTTGTGCTTGTGAAAGATCATGAAGGACAACAGCATCTAGTATACTATGTAAGCAAAACATTATTAGATGCTGAAACCAGGTATTCTTATTTAGAAAATTTGATTTTAGCTCTCGTGATGGCTTCTCAAAAGTTAAGGCATTACTTTGAAACTCATGTTATTTATGTGAAAACTAACTATCCTATTAAGTGTGTCTTAAGAAAACCAGAAATGTCCGGGAGAATGGCGAAATGGGCAGTAAAATTAAGTGCCTATGACATCATATATGAGCCGAGAACAGCAACCAAGTCACAAGCCCTTGCAGATTTTGTGGCTGATTTCAACAGCGACATACTGCCAGAAGTTGAACTAGAGGTCAAGCAGCTCGAAGAAGCTTCAGGAAGCTAGATCCTGTACACAGGCGGAGCATCTAACGTTAGAGGAACAGGATTGGGTGCACTACTGAAATCGCCACAGGGGGACATTATTCCTCTATCTATCCATTGTGAATTCAAGGCTACTAATAATGAAGCCGAATATGAGGCTTTAATTGCAGGATTACAACTAGCTAAAGATATGGGTATCCAACACATTCAAGTTTTTATCGATTCCCTGTTATTAACTAACCAATTTAATGGATCCTATGCAGTGAAAGGCGAAAGGCTAACCAAATATCTAGACCTCGTAAAACAATTAGCATTATCTTTTGAAAATTACAGCATATCACAGGTACCTAGAGAAGAAAACGCAGAAGCTGATGCTTTGGCAAACATAGCATCATCTTTAAGGATCCCAGAAGGCGTCAAGATTCCCATAACTCACATCCTGACCCCAGCAATTGAAGAACATAAGGTTAATGACGTCACAGCGGATAAAGATCAAGAAATGATAGACTCTCAGGATCCTCAGGAATCCTGGACACACCCTATCAGAAGATTTATCCAAGAATGAGAAATCCCCAAAAACGAGAATTCTAGGCTTTTTCGAACCAAGGTAATCCCGTATTCAATAATAAATGGTATCTTATACAAGAAATCTCTTGCAGGTCCGTACTTGAGATGTCTCGAGCAGCCTGAAGCACTTGCAGTACTCCAGGATATTCATGAAGGTGATTGTGGCAATCACGCTGGGGGCAGATCATTATTTTCCAAAGTATTGAGGACAGGATACTATTGGCCTACTATAAAGAAGGATGCGATGGCTTTTGTTCAGAAGTGTGACGCATGCCAGCGGCACGGCAATATCCTCCATCAGCCTGCTGAGCCGCTCCATTCAATATCATCCCCGTGGCCGTTCATGAAATGGGGGATGGACCTAGTTGGTAAGCTACCTGTGGCACCTGGAGGAAAAGTTTTTATGCTGGCTATGACGGACTATTTCTCTAAGTGGATTGAAGCTGAAGCATTTGTTCAAGTTAGAGAAAAAGAAGTAATTTCCTTCATTAAAAGGAATATCCTGACAAGATTTGGAATCCCATCAGAAATAGTATGTGACAACGGATCTCAGTTTATTGGAAAAAGAACGGCTGGCTTTTGTGAAGCATGGGGCATCAAGATGGTGACTTCGACTCCCATACATCCACAAGCTAACGGTCAAGCGGAATCGAGCAATAAGATCATCATCAATAATCTCAAGAAGAAGCTAGGGGCCAAAAAAGGGAAGTGGACTGAAGAGCTACCTTTCGTATTATGGGCTGACAGAACAACTTCCAAGAACGCTACGGGTCAAACACCATTCTCCTTGGTATTTGGTTCAGAAGCTGTGATTCCCACCGAAATGGTGATGCCAACTGCCAGAACAAGCTGTCGAGATTTTGAAGTCAATAAGCAGGAGCTTCTTGAAGATCTTTAAACAATCGACGAAATCAGAGACCTCGCAAAATTTAGAATGGCAGCGTACCAGCAAAGGATGGCCAAATCTTACAATAAGAATCTCAGGATCAGAAGATTTCAAGTAGGGGATCTAGTACTCAGAAAAGCTTTTCAAAATACTACCAAGCCGGCAGATGGAAAGCTTGCACCTAAATGGGAGGGTCCTTACCTAATAGACTCAGAAGCTGGAAAGGGGGCATATAGGCTGGCTACCATGGAAGGTGAGCTGCTCCCAAGAGCTTGGAACGCAATTCACTTGAAGTTATATTTTATGTGAGTACCCTCAGGATCCTTCAAGCATCTCCAAGAATCCTTGTTTAAGATTCGAAAACTTCAGGTATGATTTTGATATTTATGGGCTTGACCCCAGTTGGCTTAGTCCCAAGTATTTTTTGAGCTTGACCTCAGTTTAACAAAGGTTTTTAATGTTTCCACATTAACTAAGGTTTAGGCACTTTCGTGTGTCTTAAGTTTATGGGCTTGACCCCAGTGGGCTTAGACCCAAGACTTATGAGGTATTTCGTGCCGCAAAGGATTAAGATGGGCTTGACCCCTGTTTGGCTCACTCCTAAGTTTATTCTCAGTTTCATCGGAATTTCACCAAGTCTATTTAAGGATTTCTATGGATCCTCAAAGATCTTGACTATCTTAACAGTTGGAATATTCTTGAACAGGTGACATCGGTACTGCATATATTACATATTTTTATTACTAACTGAATATTGGCTAGCATCATGGTTTCTTAATTTCGGCAGGTTTTATGAACTTTTAAGTTTTTTTAACTAAACTGTGTCATTGAGCAACCTACAGGATCCTCATTCAAATATTTTTCAGAATCTACTACAAGACCAAAATACGCACGACACACCATGATGATCAAAATACTGCTAGATTATATATATGCAGGTAATTAAAGAAGTTGACCCCAGGCTTCGTCTTGGAACCCAAGATCCCTCCACCTGAGGCCAACCATATTGTCTAAGGAGCTTGGACTTCGCATTGAAACTCAAGGTCCCTCCATCCAAGCCCCCAAAAGTTAAAGTATCATTGTTTTGTTCCACAACCATTGTTCTTTAATCAACCACCAAACAAACAACCTAAAAAAGCGGGCTCCGACCTAGTCAAGAATGCCTTCATCGCCCGACTTATTACCAGCAGCCTCCGCCTGCTTTACCTCCTTACCCTTGCCCTTTTCCTTCTCACCAGCTTCCTTGTCCACCTTCATGACCTCCGGCTCAACCTCCTTAGCAACCTTCTCAGCAGCTTCATCCCTCTCAGCCATCAGCTTTTTAAGGCTCACCTCCCAATCCTTAACCGGCCAGCTCTCTAGAGTGAAGCCTTCAACCTGCGCAGCGGTAGCCATCTCAATCATGCATTCGAGCACGCTGATGGCAGCTAAGGATTGAGCGTTCTGATCAGCCAGCTTTAGGGCTTCATCAGCAGCAGCCTCTTGTTCCTTGAGCTGCTTCTCATGGTGGCGATTCTTGCTGGCAGCTATTTTACCCATCTGCTCGATGCGGAGCAAGGCTTCGTCCAGTTTAAGCTCGGAGGACTCAAGTTTCTGCTCAGCTGCTTCCAGTTTGCCTTCAAGTTCGATGACTTCATGGCTCAGCTTGTCAATTCCCTGCATCATATCAAAATGGATCAGAATCAACAAGGGAAGTATTCTAATTCTAACATACTTCTCTATCATTAAACTATACTTACAATGTTCACCACAGCTTGCAGTGAGAGAAGCTTGTTGGCTGCTGCGACAGGAGGAAGACCTTCGAAGCTATCCACGTTGATGGTGGTGTCTGAATCCTTGCGCTTCTTGGCAGAGGAAGTCTTGGACCGAGTGTTGGGGGGCTGAAATTTGGGAGCTGAAACATCTATGGGAGCTTTGCTACTGGTCTCCTCAGTCTTTTCCTTTTTGGCGATGAGGAGCTTGAGGTCTTGGAAAGAGAAGTTGGAGGCTGAACCTGGAGCTTCATCAGAGGCAATAAAAGATCAGTTTCAAATAATATTATCCAGCTCAAAGGAAATTAATAACAAGAACATTCAAGTACCTGCAGACATGGTTCTTGAGGGGCTGAGTGATTGTTGGGAGATGGTTCGAGCACTTGAAACGTCTTCGGGCAGGCAGCTTCTTTCCGCAACTAGGATGCTGTTGTAACACCTATGGTAAAAACCTTGATCTCGGAATATATAATCACAAGAAAAATAAAGAAAAAAAATTATTTTTTTTTTCTGGAGGGCATGAGGACCGCATGCCCTCTCTGGTCTAACCTCTCGCGGTCCTCATGACCCGTCAGGTTTCCGGGTCCGGATCCGCGTACTTTTTTGACCCATGAGGACCGCATGGGGGTATGTTTGTGCACCTCTCGCGGTCCTCATCGACGCCCAGCATTATAAAAACGAGTTTTGCTCATTTTCCGCTCATTTTTCACTTCTTCACTTCAAGAACTCGAGTTTTCTCTGCCATTTCACTCCTAAGAGACCCTAATCCGGTTGTGGGGAGATTGAATCATCAAGGTTAAGCCATTTTCAAGACATACGAAGCTCGGGTAATCTCCTACTCCTCTTGTTTCTCCATTTCAAGATAAGTTTTGTTGGGGATCCTCACTGATCAGTGTTGGTTCTTAGGAATTGATGCTTGCATGTGCGATCAAGGATGATCAACGCGCATTGGGAGCAAGCGTGAGGTATTTTAGGTAACATATGTGTTCGGTTTGCCCTAGATCATATTTTTGCGGAAGACCACCTCTAAATCAGTGTTTGATGATGCATGTAAGCTTAGAAACAGCTTCTGGAATGTACTAGGAGGCTGGAGAGAGTGAAAACCCGCTTGGAGAAGCTCGGTACAAGAATTGGTGCATAAGGTACAAGTCTTTGATGCATGCATGTTGTTGTTTTGTGTTTAGTTTGAGAATCTAGAACTTGGTCAGGGAAACCCCACCAACTCAGTGGCTAAAATGTCACAAGAAGAGAGTTGGTCCAATGGGTGGAGACCCCTTTTGTTGTATTCTAGCATTTAACCCGAAAACCGAGCATTTTGGCATTATTAATAATGGGTCAATGACACATTGGGCATCTTAGTGGCTTAAAGCCTTAAAAATCTGAGTTAATCAGTCCCTAGGTGGAGACCATTGGTTTGGAACATGATTTTGGTTGTCGAAACGAGCTAAAAATGCAAAATGGGGAAAATTCACTAAATGACAAAATAGTCGATGAGGACCGCATGGGTTTCGTTTGTTGGTATGCTCGCGGTCCTCATAGCCTGGAAAGTCAACGTGGTCTGTTGACCATCTATGAGGACCGCATGGGATGTTTTTCTGGTTTACACGCGGTCCTCATGTGTCCCTGGACAGTTTCATTGTTTTGTTTTGTTTTGTGTTTTGGGCAATATCGAGCGACCCGGTTTGGTTATTTTCACGAGTATGGGCATGTTGGTTTCTAGTAAAGATATTTCACTTCCCGGTTGGGGCCCTATGATCTCGTCGGGTGTTTGTTGTCCGCTCGGTATGTTCCCGGGAGTGTTGTTAAACCTCCCATTTGGTTAGTTATTGTTGCTACAAATTGCTTAAGCGGTTATAGTTACGGATAGGTTCTGATATAATTATGCATATATCATTATAATAGACTTGCCACTGTGATACACCTGGACGTTTGGATTCTCGTGCCCTGTGACGTTTGTTTGATCCACCGCTTGTTCATCTGTGAGTTGATAGCTTTTCCCCTACTTTAACTTTTTAACGTTTTGGGGTGTACATGAACCATGTCAAACTATTGCTTGTTTGTTTGTTACTGTGCTTAGGTATTTATTACCATGTTATAAATTTAAACTCGCATGTTACGAGACGTTCATGTTGATTAGTATGGTTAATTTGGGCCTTAGTGTTAGGCCACAAAGACATATTTTGCACCAATACAGCTGTAGAGGTAGATCAAGGTGTCTCATACCCGTTTGTTGGATCCATTAGGGGTCGGGTGATGGCGTATATGCCTAGTCCACAAAGGGAGGGGTGCGGCCGTAGGATCGTACCCCTGGAGTGCTGGTTTAACCATAGGAATTTATAACAGGCACAGTATTGTTACTTGATTTGTGGAAACTTAGATTTGAGTCAAACGCGCTACGACTCACCAACAACTTTTGTTGTTGACGTATTTTTGGTCCATGTGCAGGTAAGTAAAACTTTGGGTGGATGTCACGTTTGGATGTTAGGGACGAGTTGGGTTTTGTACCCGTTGGGGTTGATTTGGTTGATTTTGGGATTTGTTCCCCGTCATGACTATCCTTTGTTATTGTTGTCTTTTCCTTTGACTGGGTTGGTAGCCTTAGGTTCTGCCTGGGCGTAGACTAATGTGCAATACTTAAGACTTAACATATTAAGTCCATTATGGTTTGTATTTGATTTTGTATTGGACGGGTCGTCTGTTTATGTGTCTTGAGCTTGTGATCTTGCATCTATCTGTTTGCTTCCGCGTGTTCTGATACGGACGGCCAGTCCCACTCTCCTCTCCCCCGCGCCTGGCAGGGCGCAGCGGGGCAGGGTGTGACAGCTGTAAAGATCCTTGAGCTTCATGGAGGAATCACGAGCAGGCTTGATTAAAACTTCAAACTTGGGAGCTGCAAAGACAAAAAATAAGCATATTAGACAGAGAAATTGAAGAGTTTGTGAAATTTGAATATCACTAAACTCTTCCTACCCTTGATAACCCATTGGGTAGGAAGGTTCTTGCAACCAACAAGACTACTCCTTTTGACAAAGAAGAATTGGCGTCTCCAATCATGGTCGTTATGAGAAACCCTTGGGATAATCTGGGCTTCTCCAGATCTGGTTTTCAAAACAAATCTGATGTGGCCATGAGTACCCAGTCGGTACACCTTGCAAATCTCAGCAACCCCAATGTTCAAATTGTGGGTTTGATTCAGGTTATGAAGAGAGAAGAGGATTCGCCATACCATTGGCATGACTTGAGAATAGGCGAGGTGGGTGACTGAGAAAAATTCGATGACTAGTGCTGGGAAGGGGAATGTGATACCGAGAAGAAAGGGGTAGTAGAGAAAGCAAACCCACTCGTCGAAAATGTGATCGGCCTTCAAAGATGGGTCGTACGGACGAAACTCGGCTTCAGCAGGGAAGCTCGAAGATCGCTGCAACATCGCGATCTTTCGATCGTCGAAGTTACAGGTCTCCTCCTCCGTCGCCGGAAGGAGTCCCTGGTCAGTGAAATCCTCGGCCACTTTGCCGGAGACAGTGGCCGAAGAGCGAAGCATTTTTTTTACCATGCTTGACAAAGACGAAGAAGAAAGAAGATGAAAACTGACCTGAGGAATTCACAGAAGCTCTAGGGTTTCGCCGAAAGAGAAGATGTGTGAGATAATGGAGAGAAGGTGGGGATTATAAAAGAAAATGGCAACGGAAAACTCGCTTGGAAGTTGCGCCAATTAATGTTCTGCTTTATCATCATTTGTACTGCGGATAAGGCTGCAAGTATTTCAAATTTTTGACAGCTGTACTGCATGCGATACCCGTCAAAAATTTGGGGGCAATTGTTGGTACCAGATTTCAGGATATGCCAAGCAGCTCGGAAGCACTTCGCTGTAAGGATACTAAACTATATTTCTAGACTAATTATTGCTTTTCCCCTTTTGTTTTTTATTCGCAGGTTAATTCCAACATAGATCACGTGTCCTAAAGACCCGGTTAGCTAATAGAAACGTGGACTAAATGGACTTCAAACGGCTAAGTGGGAGACGTGGAGTTAGTTGCTAGTTTTTAGGAGATATTGTTACGATGTAATCTCTTTATATTGAGCTTTAGGCTTGCACACAACACACGATACTCGCTATCACCACTCTCTGTAACACGTAGAATACAAGCTTATTTCATTTGTACTTGAACACTATTCGATTATATAAAAGTTTCAGGCAGCAGGCACTTTAAGCCGGCTCCCGAGGTTTTTTGCTAGGTTCCTTGAGGATACTCAAGGATTCTTGGATTTTTCCCTCGTTACATCCTCGTGTCAATCTCCGAATTTACATTTTCATCTCTATTTACATCAAACACTCTACCTCACTTACAAAGTTTGATCAACTAATTGCTTAGGCGTTTTTTGACCAAAACATTTTGCATGCTTTTACTTTCTGTATTGTTGTGTACTTGTGTTTTTCAAGATAAGAATATAATATCAGGTTAGCAATGTACGTCTACCTTTATGGTTTATTTAGACTTCCTCTCGTGTCAAGATCGTGGTGCTCACGTTTTAGTTAAGTACGTATGCGCGGTGTCTCTTACGCGTACTTAGTTTCCTAAGTATCACATGTTTCGAAACCCGGTGCTTGTTTGATGTGCAAGGTACTGGTGACGTGCGCGGAGCCTTTCTTTTCAAGGATGCGCTCATGGGAGTATATTTTAATTTATTTATCATAACGATACTTGTCGACATTTGACCAATGAGGGTATTATGCTAAAGAGAGAATGTCCGCTGCAGATGGAGTATCCCGAACCTACGCGTTTAAACCTTTTTAGTTTATCTGAGTGCGTACCGCGAAGTGAAATGTATATATTTCACTAAGTCTCGTGTGCGGCTTTTTTTTCAGGCGGGACACGAATTGGGGAGAGGATGCTTGCTTGTAGACAAGGTACCTCCCATACCTTCTCTTCACAAATTTCTAGCGCATACAATTTTTATTTTTGAATTCAAATGTTATGTAATGAAAGTCCTTTGCGGCCTGTTTTTCAAGTGCAACCCCTAGTATATTTTAGCTTTTGGCGTAATCCATTATATGTATTTTCATTTCAGTTATTTACCATACACGTGTGTATTGTTTTAACAACGTATATATGGAAGTACTTAAGATAAAAATTTTATTTATAAAAAGACTTCTCGTAGAGCCGGTTACATATAGAATTTGTGGAGTTGCGCTCCATTCCAAGCGTGGAGCACTAGCTTTCCATCTAGTTCAAATAGTTCGTAAGCGCCTTTGCCAAGGACTTTTTTAATGACGTATGGTCCTTACCATTTAGGGCCTAGCTTTCCCTGAGGTTTGGCGTGGCTAGCCTCATTTCTTCTAAGTACATATCCCCCATCTTTAAAAGATTGTTTGCGGACATCCTTGTTGTAATACTTTTTTATTTGCTCTTTGTACTTTCACTCTTTGACAGCTGCTAGCTCTCGACACTCCTCTAGGAGGTCTAGGTTGCGCTGGAGCTCCTCGTTATTATTTATGGCGTAATTGTTGAGGTGACAGTGAGAGGGAATGCCAATTTCAATAAGCATTTGAGTCGTAAGTGAGGCTAAAGTGGGTTTCACCATTACTAGTTTTCTTCATAGTGTGATGGGCCTATAGAACCTGTGGGACTTCATCAACCCAAGATGCCCCCTCATAGTCAATCCGAGTTTTGATTCCTCCAACGATGCTTCGATTGACTCTCTTAACTTGGTCGTTCCCTTGCGAGTGTGCGGTCGAAGTGAAGATATGTTGGATCTGAAGCTCTGTGCACCAGTTGCAGATAGTCTTGTCCACAAACTGGTTTCCATTATCGGAAACAAGATAGAGCGGAAGGCTGAAGCGGCAAACAATGAATTCCCATAAGAATTTCTTTATGTTTGTGGCTGTAATTGTTGCCAAAGGTTTGGCTTTCACCCACTTAATAAAATAATCCACGGCTACTAAAAGAAATTTCATACTCCCTGCGGCCTTAGGGAATGGTCCGACTATTTTTATCTCTCATTTTTTTGAAATGCCAGGTCGTGGTGATGGGGATAAGATCATTCGTTGGGCGGGATATAGCGGGACCATGTTTCTGACAGCTCATGCACTTCCACAGCTCTTCAACAGCCATTGTATTCATGTTGGGCCAATAAAATCCCGCACTTTTGACCTTGGCAACCACTGATTTAGGGCAAACATATATTCCAAAGATTCCCATATGTACCTCGCGCAACAATTAATTTGCTTCGTCAGCATCTCCACAGCGAAGGAGTGGTCCAATATAAGTGCGCCGGTATAGGATACCATTGATCATTTGGTAGTGCTTGCATTTGCTGCGCAAATTTTGCACTTCTGATTTTTCCTTTAGGAGTTTCCCTATAGTCGGGTAATTGGAGATGGGTTCATCCAGATATTGGGAGATTATTGCGCAACATTAATGCTATGAACCTTGGTAGTTGCTTCCTTTAATTCCTCCACATGTACATTTTGGAGCGGCTTAGTGAAGCAAGAAGCCAGCTTACTGAGCGTATCTGCCTTTTTGTTATGGCTACGCGATATAGGAAGAATTTCCCCTATATCAAAAACTTTTAACAATGCTTTGCAAATGCCGAGTTATTTAGCCATGGAAGTGTCCTTGGCGTCATAGTCAGCACTGATCTGGTTAGCTGCTAGTAGTGAATCCACATGCGTACGAATGTGGCATGCCTTCAGCTTGAGCACAAATTTTAGTCTCGCAATCTAGGTTTTATACTCTATTTCATTGTTGCTCGCTTTGAACCACAGTTTGAATGTGCAGGCGTACTCTTTCCATGTGGGGCTAATCAGTATGACACCTACTCTCGCGCACTTTGCGCATGATGTTCCATCTGAATGTAACCCCAAGAGATGTCCTTCTGGCGCAACCTTGGGAATAGGAATAAATAACTCCTCGGATGGGATTTGTGGGTCCGTAGGTATTACGGTTATGAAATTAGCTATTACCTGCCCTTTGACGGTGGTGCGGGGTTTGAAAGACAAGTTGAAAGCTCCAAGTTTGATGGCTCATTTACATAAACGCCCAGATAAATCAGGCTTTTTCAGAACATGTTGTAGCGGGCAACTTGTCAGTATTTAAATATCATGAGCGTGGAAGTATCTCCACTGGCTGCGGGAAGCATGACCGGAGCTAGTACAAGTTTTTCCAGAACAAAGTAGTTAGCTTCTGCCTTAGTGAGTACCCGACTTATGTAGTAAATCGGGATTTGCACTTCATCTATTTCCACCATTAAAACTACACTGACCGCCATATCAGATGCAGACATGTACATTTTAAAGATCTCATTAATGCGTGGAGCAGTTAATGTTGGGAGATTAAATAGGTAGGACTTAAGCTCTTGAAAAGCGCACTCGACTTCGGTGGTCCAAGTGAATTAATTATCCGCCAAGATTTTTTTCAAAACTGTGAAAATGGTAGAGAGCGCTCTGCATTCTTGCAGAGAAACCTGTTGATGGCCACTAGCCGACCATTTAAGGCCTGAAGTGCCATCAGGGATGCGAGTGGAGGCATGTTAGTAATGGCAGAGACTTTATCAGGGTTAACCCGGAAACCGTCTTTTGTTACGACAACACCTAAGAACTTTTCTTCCTCCATCCCTACGGAGCACTTCCCAGGATTCAGTTTGATATTATTTGTACGCAGAGCCGTAAAGGTTTCTACCACATTAGGTAAAAGGCGTTTTTCATCTAAAATTTTGATGACTAGGTCATCTACATATACCTCCACACTCTTTCCTATCTAATCTTTGAAAACTTTGACCATGATTCTTTGATAAGTAGTACCCGCACTATTTAACCAAAAGGCATTTTTATGCAACAATAAATGTCACAATCGATGTATAATGCGGTTTTGTCTTCATCGTCACACGCCATTTGAACTTGATAGTACCACTAGCACGTATCCATAAAAAACTTAAAGCAGAAGGGGACCAGGGATCAACTTTAACATCGATAACATGAAATGGATATCTGTCCTTTGGACATGCGCGGTTAAGATCTGTGTAATCTACGCACATCCGTATGGAAGCATTAGCTTTTGGGAAAACTACAGGATTGGCGATCCAAGTTTGCTCTTGCATGTGGCACTAGATGCCTACAACCTCCAACCTTTTAAATTCTGAAACAATGAATTTTCGGCGCTTGTCACCCATGTGGCGGTGCTTTTGAAAAACCGGCTTAACACCCCTGGTATGTATCAGATTTTTGGAGACAAGGCGGGTCCCAAAGAAATCGTTTGCTCTGGAAATCGACCATTAAGAATCTAGCGTTTTGTTTCATTAAGTGGAGGTGATGGCTGCGGGACCATTACTTGGGTGATCATTTTTTCTTTGTCTGCCCAGCCCTTTGCTACCCCCCCCCCCCCCCAAGGAGTGGGAAGCATCGAGAGACCATGGGCGGTGGAGACAACAACTGCTAAATTACCCAATAAGGGTCACCCCAAGATGGCATTGTGATCACTATTAGTAGGTATTGTAGGGATATGATCATGTAATAGTAAGCGTATGTCCGGAAATTATTTAAGCCTACGGGGTCACACGTCTCGACACCAAATGCATTAATATTAATTAAAGGTTAATTAATATTTATCACGAACATTTAACGAGGTTTCGTTAAAAACTGACAGTTATTTGTTAACAGGGGTGTTGGTTGTAATTAGAGAGAGTTGTAATTAAATTACAATTGAGAAAAAGGCTTTGGGATAAGCCTTTAGGTCGAATTTCGGCTGAGGGATTATCCAAAACCCTTTCTTGTTTATCAAGTTCTCTAATCCTATAAATAGACCTATTGGTTTAAGGTTTAGAGGTTGGTTGCTAGTTATTTGATAAAAGAGCAAAACCCTAACTTCTTTCTTCTCTCTCTAATTTTCGGCAACAAGGAAAACCCTAGGGGTTTCGGTTCTTGTGTGGTTCGACCAAGCCTACATCAAGGGGAGTTCGTGATCGGTTGCTAGCACATAGCATTGGTGTGTCGTGTGTGCGATCGTAGAGGGATTTGTGTTAAATCCTCCAAGAGATCAAGTCTTGCCGAGCTAAAAGGTACATGTTCTCAAACCGGTTAGTTAGATTAATTCATAGGTTTCTTTCCGCTGCGTACTCGTGTTTTGATAAATAGTTATATAACCCAACAGTGGTATCACGAGCCACCTATGATTTTAATTAATTACCGGGAATAAAACTTGGAAGGGGGGGTAACCAAAACAAGATTCTAGCTTTTCGATTCATTTAAAAATCGTGTTTTACAATTGGAAAAGGTTTCGCAATTGGTAAAAACGGAAAAAATTCGATGGAATAGGACTTTTCGACCCGATCGAAAAGTCCCTGATCGAAAAACGCTTCTCGACCCGATCGGAAACCCTTGATTTCCGATCGGAAAACCTATTCCGGTGCGGAGACCCTTGATTTCCGACCGGAAACCCTACTTTTCGATCCAAATCGTAAAGTGTTTGCGAACTGGTCGAAAAGTACCCAATCGAAAACCCCACTTTTCGATCCAAATCGTAAAGTGTTTACGGGCCGGTCGAAAAGTACCCGATCGGAAAGGCTTTTCGACCCGATCGAATAGTCCACGATCGAAAAGTACCCGATCGAAAACCCTGTTTCGATCGGAAACCCCTGCTTTCCGATCGTAAACTCTAATAATGGATCGAAAACCTCTTGCCGAATCGGAAACCCTAATTTTTAGCTCTAAAATTTGATTTTTGTGATCTAAAATTATAAATCCAAGTTTTTGTCATTATTAGATAATTGTTATGAACAACATGTTGTACCTTTAGATTTTAAAGTGTTAAAAAGAAGTAAAAACCATGATGTTTCATGCAAATCGTTCGTGGTTATTACTTAAATGAAAGAGGATTAAATTAAAATTATATGTGATAATTAGAAACCCTAAGATTATGTGATTATTTGATAATTGTGACATAATAAAAGGTTTATTGCAAATTTGTTTTATGAAAATCGAAATTTGCTTAAATAATCTATTGAAATATGATTTTGTTTATAAAATAAAATTTGTGTCCTAAAACTCAAAAGAAACACCGGCTCACCCATTTGAACGCACTCTAAGAGAGGTATAAGTCGGGTCGCCATGCTTCCCTAAAGTGGGTCGGTTTTTAATTGCAAAAGTTGCAAACCTCACCCCTACGCTTCTTTGTGTGTTGCAAATGGAGCTACCGAGCTCTTTTGATTTGGAAGACAAACTAAGAATTTTATAAACATATTATGTGGTGAAGGTATGCATGAACCTTCACACATAACTTTTTTTGATAACACATCAAAATTGCTTTGACCCATTGAAACTTAAGTCTTTGCCATCCACCTTGTAAAGGACACTTGTGAATGTCATCTTACTCATTGGTACACAATGGTAAAATGGCATTTGCATGACAAATTCCCACTCATTGGTACACAATGGTGGACAATTTGTGCGTTCTTGGCTGGACGACTTAAAACGAGCTAGGAGGTGAGACCCTTGGCCCGTGGCAAAAGATGGGATGAAACATGACTAGAAATCACTTGGTGCAAGTTGTAGGTCCCATAAAATCTAGGAATTGTATTTGGAATACAATTAGTGAAAAGATTATCGAAAATACTGATTTTTGAACTTAATATGTTTTGTAGATGGCAACAAACCCTCCTCAAAACAATGTTGGTCATGCTTTTCGTCAAATGTTTGAAAGAGAAAAGCTGAACGGATCTAACTTCAATGACTGGTACCGTCAACTGAGGATTGTCCTTAGAGTTGAACGGAGAACCGATGTCCTTGAAAATCGTTGGCCGACCGAGCCAGCTGCTGATGCCTCTGAACAAGAGAAAGCGTTCTACAATGCAGAGTACAGCAGATATGATGAGGTTGCTTGCATGATGATCTCGAGTATGACTCCCGATCTTCAGAAGCAATACGAATTTCATACACCTTGTGATATGATCAAAGAGCTAAAGAAGATGTATGAAAAACAAGCTGGTGTTGAATTGTTCGACCTAGTTGTGGAACTCCACGACTTGAAGCTTAAAACTGGTAAATCGGTCAGTAGTCATGTGCTCAAGATGAAGAGCTACTTTGATAAACTGGAATCGCTCAATTATGGGTATAATCAGGCTGTTGCTGTTGGCATGATCCTCAAATCTCTTACGAAGGATTTTGAGGGTTTTGTGCGCAACTACAACATGCATAGTATGACTAAGACTATACCTGAGCTTCATGCTATGCTTGTCGAGTATGAAAAAACGATTCCTAAAAGGGCCACTGAAACACCCCAAGTTCTTATGATCAAGGGGGTAAGATCCAAAAGGCTAAACGACCGCAAAAGGGGAAGGGCAAGATTGATGGCAAGGGTAAAGGCAAGGCTGTTGCCCATATCCCTAAAGCCAAGCAAACCCCTCCGGCCCCTAAAGAGCATCCGGCTAAGGACCAGATTTGTCACCATTGTGGTGAAGTTGGACACTGGAAGAGGAACTGTCCTACCTACCTAGCTGAGTTGATAAAGAAGAGAAAGAATACTAGTGGGACTAGTACTTTAGGTATCTTCACAATTGAATTATTTTCCTTTTCTAAGAGTGATTCATGGGTGTATGACACCGGATGTGGAACTCACATCTATAATTCGTTACAGGGTCTTAGAAAGAGGAGGACACTGAAGCCTGGGGCTTTGCAGCTGTTCGTTGGAAATGGTTTGCCAGCAGCTGTGGAAGCTATAGGAGAATTTCATTTAATTCTGCCTTCTGGGTTATCCATTGTATTAGACAATTGTCATTATGCACCTTCTATCACTAGAGGTGTTATTTCAGTTTCTTTGTTGAAAAACCAAGGATACATTAATGTTTTTAATGATATCGGTATTTCAGTTTCTAATAATAATGTTCATTATTTTGATGCTATTCCTTGTGATGGCATCTATGAAATTGATATGCGTGGTTGTGTTTCAAATAATTCAATGTTCACTGTTAGCAAACGAGCCAAAACTAGTTTGGACTCTACCTATCTTTGGCACTGTCGTCTTGCCCATGTTGGCAAAAACCGCATTGAAAGACTTCAACGTGAAGGGATCTTACAATCAAATGATGAATCATTTGATCAATGCGTTTCCTGTATCTCAGGAAAGATGACTAGAAAACCCTTTCCGAACAAGCCGTAAAGGGCAAAAGAGCTACTTGGACTCATCCATACCGATGTATGTGGCCCATTTAGACATGTGTCAAGAAAAGGTGCTAGCTACTTCGTGACTTTCACGGATGATTTCAGCCGTTATGGTTATGTTTACTTGCTTAAACATAAACATGAGGTATTTGAAACATTCAAAGAGTTTAAGAACGAAGTTGAAAATCAACTCGGTAAGACCATTAAGATCCTTCGATCGGATCGTGGTGGAGAATACCTAAGCCAAGAGTTTAAGGATTATCTTAAAGCGTGTGGAATTGTCCAACAGCTTACTCCTCCTTATACACCTCAGCAGGTGAGGTCGATGATGAACCTTACAACTCTCCCATTATCATTTTGGGATTTTGCTCTTGAAACCGCTGTACGCGTTCTAAATATGGTTCCAACCAAGAAGGTTGAAAAGACACCATATCAATTATGGCATGGAGAAGTCCCTGTGTTGTCTTACTTACGAGTCTGGGGATGTGAGGCACTTGTGAAGCGTGATACGCCTGACAAACTACAACCCAGGACTACTAAGTGCATCTTCGTGGGATACCCAAAGGAAACAATGGGTTACTACTTCTATAACTCTTTAGAAAACACTGTTCGTGTTGCTCGATATGCTGAATTCTTTGAAAAGAATTTTATAGCTCAAGAGAACAGTGGGAGAATTGTAGAACTACTAGAAGATGTGTCACCTTCTGAAACAACTAGCAATCATCAACTTTGGGGGGGGGGGGGAAATGTTCAAAGTGATGAACCTCAAGTCAATGATGTTGCGATTCCACTTCGTAGATCCGAAAGGGTCGTACGTAATCCGGATAGATGGATTGGTCTAGTCGAATCTGAGGATAACGTATCAGGAGATCTCAATGAGACTCCGAACTTCAAAGCTGCATTATCAGATCCGGAATCTGACAAATGGCTTGAAGCTGCGAACGTGGAAATGAAATCCATGCAAGATAACCACGTTTGGACCCTGGTTGATCTTCCTCCTAACGCAAGAACCGTTGGGAGTAAATGGCTCTTCAATAAGAAGACCGACATGGATGGAAATGTACACACCTATAAAGCTCGTCTCGTGGCGAAAGGTTATACTCAACGTTTTGGCATTGACTATGATGAGACCTTTTCACCAGTAGCAGACATTAGAGCTATTAGGATCCTCTTAGCCATAGCAGCGTACTATGACTTTGAAATATGGAAAATGGATGTTAAGACTGCCTTCTTAAATGGTTACTTGGATAAAGAAGTCTATATGGATCAACCTGAAGGGTTCATTGATCCAAAACATCCCAACCAAGTATGCAAGCTTCAAAGGTCCATTTATGGACTAAAGCAAGCATCGAGGAGTTGGAATAAACGGTTTGATGAAGAAATCAAAAAGTTTGGTTTCGTTCAGAATCCCGATGAGCCATGTGTATATCGCAAAGCTAGTGGGAGTAATGTTACTTTCCTTGTCTTATATGTAGATGACATATTGATTATAGGAAAACACATTCCAATGTTGCAAGATGTAAAATCCCATCTTGGAAAGTGTTTTGCCATGAAAGACTTGGGAGAAGCAGCATTCATTCTTGGAATCAAGATCTATAGAGATAGAACTAAGCGGTTGATTGGACTAAGTCAAAGTGCTTATATTGATAAGATCTTGAAGCGATTCAAGATGGAGAATTCCAAGCGTGGTATAGTACCTATGCAGGAAGGACTTGGTCTGTCGGTCAAACAAGGTGCTTCTACACCTGATGAGGTGAAGCGTATGCAGAGAGTCCCTTATGCTTCGGCTGTAGGCTCTATAATGTATGCGGTGAGATGCACTAGACCCGATATAGCGTTTGCGCAAAATATCGTTAGCCGTTTTCAACAGAATCCAGGTGAAAGTCACTGGACTGCTGTTAAGACCATTATCAAGTACCTACGGGCTACTAGAGATTTGTTTTTGGTATATGGGGGAAATCCAGATCAAGAGCTCAAAGTGACTGGATACTGTGATGCTGGATTTCAGACTGATAGAGATGACACGAAGTCTCAGTCTGGGTACGTCTTCGTAATGAATGGAGGCGCTGTGGATTGGAAAAGCAAGAAACAAACCACAGTTTATTAGTGGGCTTGACATTGTCCCCACAAGTAACTTGCCCATCGACATGTACTGCGATAACTCGGGTGCATTAATCATCGCCAAAGAACCCGGAGTTCAGAAGGGCGCCAGACACTATGCCAGGAGATATCACTATGTTCGTGAGCAGATCGAACTAGGTGAAATCAAATTACTCAAAGTTCACACAGATATTAACTTAGCTGATCCTTTCACGAAAGCTTTGTCGAGGCCGAAGCTTGAAAGGCATGCCGAGGGCATGGGACTTAAATTAGCTAGTTAAATCATGTATGTCTGATGTTCGGTATTTGGATAAGGGATGTTAAACAATTTCTATTAATATAATGAAATAAAGTACTTGATATGTTTGATTTCATTTAATAGTAAATTGTGTCCTATATTTGCATGTTTAATCCTTGAGTACTTGTCAAGTATTCTAAATTGTCCATTGTCGATTAACTATATGGGAATATAGTTAAACTAAGACAAAATCTGAGTGATTGGTTAGGATGGTCCCACCAAACTCACATGGTATTCATTGGATGCATACTGGACTGACCCACTGACGAATTGTCACTTTATGGATCGGCGTCATTGAGTGAAATTCGTAAATGGTTGCTTTACTTATCCTTAGACTTGAGATACAAGCAGGTCATGCATGTATGGATTGCACCTACTTGATATAGGTCTAACTATCCTGAATAAGGTAGTACAAAAGGGCTATTTTCAGTAAGTGTAGTGAACTATGTGACTTGACACGTGTAGTCAAGAGGATTTGTTCCTTCAGCTTTGTGCTGAAGCAGATACCACTGGGCCCCTCATTGGACTAATTAAGATGTTTGCATGGCCGTGCCCAAATGAAATCTAGAGATGTCTCGATTTGCAATTTGGTAATCTTAAGTTAGTTGTGAGAATGAGAAACAGAATCGTTAAAGTATGGAATGACTTTGATCCATATCCATATTTAACACGGTATCGGTAACAAAGGGATAGTAAATGACTGTACCATATAAATACACTTTGAGAAACTGTACTTAAATATTTCTGGGAGCATTGGCGTGGTGCTAGATGCTAACCAATGTTATTACCTTTACTATTGCAAGCTCAAGTGGGAGCTGTAGGGATATGATCATGTAATAGTAAGCGTATGTCCGGAAATTATTTAAGCCTACGGGGTCACACGTCTCGACACCAAATGCATTAATATTAATTAAAGGTTAATTAATATTTATCACGAACATTTAACGAGGTTTCGTTAAAAACTGACAGTTAATTGTTAACAGGGGTGTTGGTTGTAATTAGAGAGAGTTGTAATTAAATTACAATTGAGAAAAAGGCTTTGGGATAAGCCTTTAGGCCGAATTTCGGCTGAGGGATTATCCAAAACCCTTTCTTGTTTATCAAGTTCTCTAATCTTATAAATAGACCTATTGGTTTAAGGTTTAGAGGTTGGTTGCTAGTTATTTGATAAAAGAGCAAAACCCTAACTTCTTTCTTCTCTCTCTAATTTTCGGCAACAAGGAAAACCCTAGGGGTTTCGGTTCTTGTGTGGTTCGACCAAGCCTACATCAAGGGGAGTTCGTGATCGGTTGCTAGCACATAGCATTGGTGTGTCGTGTGTGCGATCGTAGAGGGATTTGTGTTAAATCCTCCAAGAGATCAAGTCTTGCCGAGCTAAAAGGTACATGTTCTCAAACCGGTTAGTTAGATTAATTCATAGGTTTCTTTTCGCTGCGTACTCGTGTTTTGATAAATAGTTATATAACCCAACAGGTATTACCAAGAATGTAACCATAACAGTTCGATCCCACGTGCCATCACCCATAATAACTGGGAAGTCAATTTTCCCAAGGGGCATGCAAGTTTCTCTTGAAAATGTGTTGACAGGCTCGTAAACTGGTTCTAAACGGGCCTGATCTTGCGGATCCATGTTGCAGAAACATTGTTCATAGATTATGTCTGATGAACTACCGGTGTCTATAAGAACACGGCGCATACAATATGTACCTAATCACAATGTGATTATGAAAGCGCATTCATTGTAAATTCTAACTTTGGGGGAAAGGTTAATCGTGCATGCATCCATGCTTCAACACGCTGACCCACTCATTTTTCTGGCGCGTGATCCCTACGGATCATGAACATATCTTTATATTTTGGTGGATCTTCCTTTCCTTAATCGTTATGCTTTTGCTCTAAATGAGACATCTTTCCTTCCTTCACAAACTTTGCAATTTGCTTCTTAAGCGTGAAACACTCATCAGTGATGTGACCATGACCTTTATGATTATCACAATCCTTTTTGGTGTCACGAGTATTGCTTTCCTTTAAGGGCTTTGGATCATCGAACTTTAAGCCTTCACTAGCTAACAGTGCTTGGAGATTTGGATAGGTACCACTGTTCCGCTGAGGGAACAGAGTTGCGAGGAGCAACTGCGGAGGTTTCAAGGGACGATCATGTTCGCGGTAGCTATTTTGCTACCATGCGCTACCATTGTATGGAGTGGGTCTTCTAGTGGACTGTTTTTCAGCGTTCCGAGAGTGCCGGCTTCCGTGGAAGTCTTTCCTTAAGTCAGAGGACCTGACACTATATTTTCCTCTCTCGTAACTGCGATTCAGCATAATTTTTTTTCTCTACGTGGACATATTGTTGGTGATAGCCATCAGTTCATCCATAGTTTGAGGTTGTATGCCACTAAGCAGTTTGCGCACTAGATTGTCTTCACGCACACCGTGTATAAAACAAGCAATCATGAGTCCTCTGTTTCTCTACCAATTTGCAAGCTTTTTAAATTGAAGCGGGTGATATAATTTTCCAATGATTCATTATCTTGACGGAGGATGTGGAGGATCTCGGTTTTCTCTTTTGTGTGGTGCTTTTGCTGAGAAAATTGCTAAAAAAATTTGCGGATGAGTTCTTCAAAACTGCCAATTAGACACGCGGGAAGGGAATCAAACCATAAACTAGCGGTGTCAACCAGAGTTTGTAAAAACATGTGGCACCGGATTGGGATGGACCATTTTTCCAGCATACCCGCATTTATAAAACAGTTATAGTGATTCTTTGGGTTAGAAAAATGATTGTACTTACCGATGATAGCATACATTTTTAACTTAGCCAGAAACTCTGCCTGAGCAATAGGACCTCTAAATTTGGGTTGTGCTACAATAGATGCGGGCTTGTATGGTTTGTTGTAGTCAATTGCGGGAGGAGGAGGGGCAGTATGTAATTGTAGGGAGTAGGTCCCACCGTGGAGAACAAAGGTGGTGGGCCTTGTGGGGGCATATGGTATGCAGCAGAGGAACAAACCGGTGTACTAGCCGCGGATCTGGCGGTCTTATGTCAAAATTCAAATGTGAGAGCTCATGCGGAAAGAAGCTTGTAATGCCTGGATTGCTCATAGTATTGCTTTTGTTGTTCCAACCACTGCGCCACCTCTGCAGGAGATTGACTGAAGTCCGTGAAGTATTACGAAAGATATGTAGTGGCTTGCATGGTGGAGGTGCTAACTGAAGTAGATGTGGTGCCAGATGACGGTGTGAAAGCCAGGGAAGTGATAGGCACAAAAGGAAGTGCGGGTGAACGTCGAGGCACCATAAGGGGTCGAAAGGAATTAGTCATAGAGCTTGTATAGCCCGCAAAGGTACTACGAGACATTAATGTCGAGTAAAACAGTCCCGAACTAACCCAGTAGTGAATGGATTTGATGAAAATGGCAGGTCTAAACGATCATAACGGGGGTATGTCGATCTATGATGTAGGAGCTACTTACCGAGCCAGTAGCGACAATGACAAGGGTTGTGGAAGCTGATGAAACAGTACCAAATTGAAAAGCAACCGCAGAGGACACTGATGAGGGTTAAATAAGCTGATAAGATTCATGATTATTGTTAGAATCAGAAAGTGTAGGTGATAAAGAAGGATCGGACATGATTTTTGAAAAGTAAAAAACGTTCTAGCAAAGTTTGTTAGAAAGCAGATGGCGCCAATGAAGAGGACAAGGATGATCGGACCAGAAAGATCAAACCGGAACTCTGAATGCTCTTAAAATAACCAATGCTGGAAAGCTTCCCCAGATCACCGGAGACGAATTGAAATGGATTCCTTCACACTATACAAGCGTGTTAGGGTAGTACAGGGGGAGAAGGGCCCATGTATCGGCCATCCGACGTGAGAACCAGTAACTAGTAGGAGAGTGTGCATGATTATGGAGCGGCTATGTGTATTGAAAGCGCAAGATAAAAGATGAGTACCTTTTGAGCTGGTATTTATAGACTTAGCATTAGAGTTTCATGCATCTGAGTGGTGTCAGCGCGTGGAGCGCACGACGCGTGTGAGAGAATGTCAGGTGATTATTCCTTTCAAATGGTGAATTCTGATTGGCTAAGAACCACATACAGAATGTTAGTTTGTTAAAGGTGGACCCACCTTCTAGAATGGTGATTGATTGCAGAATGCGGTAAGGACCATATTTTTTCATGCGTGCGACACGCCCAATGGTTTCTAACCCATGAAGAGTTTTGCGGGTCAGTGTGTGATGTGGGCCAACCCTCGGGGAGCCCAAAAAGTTTCTAGCGGGCTGTGATCCGGCCTGCGAAAGGCCTAAAGGATAGAATTAGTCTCTATCCTCTTTATAGTCTATGCGAGTTAGGATTCATGCTTTTTACACCAGAAAAATACACACCACTTTTTGGTTGAATAATTTCTTTTTGATTGCAGAATTTTTTTGTCAATTATAAATGGAAAATTGGATTTAAATAATCCCATGTTTTGCCTATTGGCAAATAATAATCCGTCTTTTAACATTGGCAACTAGCAGTCCCATGTTTACACTTATTTGTTTTCACTGGTCCCTCCGTTAAAAAAGTTAACTCCGTTAACTTTTTCATCCAACTTTTTTCAACCCCAATCTTTGATCCACCATAACTTCTTCAATTCTTGATGAAAATTCAATTCGTAAGTTGCTATGAACTCGTGACGAAAAACCGAACAAAACTAGATCCATATTGCCTAGGTTTTAAATAGATTATAATTATGAACATGTTCTTTATGAAATTTCAACAATGGTGGGTTGAATAATTATCAATGGTTTTCAAAATTGATTTCACTAACACATTTATGATCATAAACCGAATCTATAGCAACAAGAATCATTGAAAACCATTGAGAATTGATCAATCTACCATTGTTGAAGCTTCATGAAAACCATGAAGTTGTGAAATTTGAAATCCAATCAAAACTCCATGAAAATAAATTTCGTAACTTGATATAGACTCGTGAGAACATGTCAAATCTGCTGGAATCGATCAATATCACAAACACAATGGATTTGATGCTCAAATTTTTATTCAAAGTCATGAAAACGTCATAACTTTAATGCTTTTGTTCATCATCATAGCCTATTTAAAACCTAGGCAATATGGATCTAGTCTTGTTCGGTTTTTCGTCACGAGTTCATAGCAACTTACAAATTGAATTTTCATCAAGAATTGAAGAAGTTATGGTGGATCAAAAATTGGGGTTGAGAAAAGTTTGGTAAAAAAGTTAACGGAGTTAATTTTTTTAACGGAGGGACCAGTGAAAACAAATAAGTGTAAATGTGGGACTGCTAGTTGCCAATGTTAAAAGTCGGATTATTATTTGCCAATAGTCAAAACATAGGATTATTTAAATCCAATTTTACACGCCCAATGGTTTCTAACCCATGAAGAGTTTTGCGGGTCAGTGTGTGATGTGGGCCAACCCTCGGGGAGCCCAAAAAGTTTCTAGCGGGCTGTGATCCGGCCTGCGAAAGGCCTAAAGGATAGAATTAGTCTCTATCCTCTTTATAGTCTATGCGAGTTAGGATTCATGCTTTTTACACCAGAAAAATACACACCACTTTTTGGTTGAATAATTTCTTTTTGATTGCAGAATTTTTTTGTCAATTATAAATCTATAAGGTTTGAACCCACGCCATTTAAAAAGATAAAATTTTATTCAACACCAAGATACTAATCCATCAATGTTCAACATATTAACCTGACACAATTAGCTCGTATTAAGATAGAGTTTCCGCTCAATGATATGCAGACTTAAATATTATAGACTTGCAAGCAATAACTCAATGTATGCTTTAAAAAAAAAAAAAAGAAAGAATAACCCATATAACGTGCAACGTGGGAAATGAAGTCGTATCTTGCGCCACTCCTTTAATGCTTTATATTTTAATTTTAAACCAGCATGAGACTCCGCGTGTTATAGTAAAGATACCCTGAATACTTGATAAAAGTTACATTTCATAGCATAACATAAATAAAATGTAAATATAAAAAGAACACGTAAAGACATTAAACTAAAATAATAGAGAAAACTAAAAAATAATATGTAAACACGACAGTATAAAACTAAAACGAATACAACTCAATTTAAGAACCACATGACAACATATGATTCATCCCTATTATGAATAGTAGATTTATACTTGAAACCCACTTATATGTTTTTGTTTATATATATAATAATTTATTTCTTAAAACTTAATATATCATACTTCTACTACTACTTCAATCTAAATTGTCACTTAGGTTGTAGCCTAGTGGTAAGATGCAAAGTTATTTTTGAGAAAGACCAAGGTTTAAACTTTGGCATGGTGAAATTATAGAGAAAAAAAATAGCCGTTCAAAAAAAAAAATTAGCCAATAAATTAATGATAATTTGTATTAATTTCAAATAATTAAGTGTAAGCTCTAACCAAAAAATCAAAATAACCAAACATATAAATAAGTAAATAACCGGTTCACATAATGTAATTTTATACCACAGGTCTCAAACATTCAAACCATGATGAATGGTGCTAATTTGCTATTGTGTATACCATCGGACATCATTAGGGTACAAACCTACCTTTGGTTAATCAAAAGATTTTTGATTTAATGAATCATGATGTTTAAATAAGACTTAACTTTTATACTTTTTTTCCTTTATTTCTTTATGTGTTGAGGGTTCAAATTCCATAAGTAATAACAAAAATAAAAACAAATAACTTAAACAGTTACAAAAATATATTAACAATAATGGCGGTTATGATTCTTGGAACGGTCAAATTAAATAATTAACCAAACTGAACCGAACCTATAACTTAAGTCACGATCTCATGCTATTTATGAAGTAGTCTCATTTGCATCCTAAAGAATAACTAGATTTTGTAAATTGCTATAACGCTATTTAAAAATGACGAGAATAAAAAAGCGTGAAACTACCAAAACACTTCAAACAAAATTTTGTTACACCACCAACAAAACATAAGAGAATATGTTCATTCAGGATTTTGTAACCATAATAATTTGCTAAAAAAAAAAGGAAACGATTTTGTAACCTTTTTTGAATTAACTGGACTTTCATCACACTTTGCATATTTCTTGCTAAATCTAAAAAAAAAAGTTTCATTGTTTATGCATTAGGATTTTCTAACCCTGTTTTCCATATCGTTACTCATAAATCTTTAAAAACAGGTTCATTGTATATGCATTAGGATTAATGGGTTGGGTTCTATAGAAAACCAATATTTTGCAAAAAACTAAAAAACCAAGAAAAAAAATTATGTTTTTTAAACTTTTTTTATATATTTCTTTCATGATTTTAAGAATACTGAAAAAATAAAAAACTTTAAAAACATTTTTAAGTTTTTTTAGAAAATAAAATAAAATTCGGATTTTAGCTTGAAATTAATAATGCACTATGCAACAATAATATAAAATTGGTTTATGAATGTCAATTCTTTGTTTTTTACATTATTCACATAAACCACGTCTATTTTTAAGTTAAGTTTCTTCTTTTTAAGTAGTTATAATTATAATGCATTATGCAATACTATTAGTACTATTGCATGATGCACTAATAGAAAATCACTGAACTTTTTATTGGTAAGGAATATTGTGCTTGGAAGATTTCCGGCTGAATGTCAATTTTGTTATGTTCCGGCTGAAGTTGAAGTTGAAGCGGAACTCTCACTTCAAGCGGAACTGGCAGTTCAAGCGGAAAAAAACAGTTTTGTCGCTTAACGAATATTCCGGGTGAACTCGATTATCCACCAAATAATGAGTTCAACCGGACTTTTTCTGAGATGTTTTTTCAGCAAGTCCAATCCTGCAAAAGCTTCTCGTATGCTTCTATATATCTGATTCAAGCCGCTTTCCTAAAGTAGTATGTTGCTGCCAACACGCATGATATTTCAAATGTCGATGTTTATGCTTTTGGTAGTTTGTATTTGACTTTATATTTTACGGTCTAGATTAGATCGCATGAGATCAATGGCTGTCATTTATCCCATTAGCATTATATATAGCTTAGTTAGCTCATAGTTTACACATCATCAGTTCTCGAACAACTTGTAATAGTGTAGTTTTGAGTTAATGCAAATAGTGTCGAGTATTTGTTACTTCGTTGTTACTATCTTTATGCAATCAAGCACTCACATCAATACAAGAGAACTAATATACGCTTAAGTAGACTGAAATATAACTTTAGTTCCGCAGGGTTATATTTGCAAGTAGAAGGGTTTCTTTTTAAGTTAATATGTTTAACACCGATCCTACAAGTGGTATCAGAGTGTTGGATCTCACTTTGAAGACTTTCAGTGCTTCAAAGTTGATACTCTACTTGCTTATTCTACAAGCTTTGTTGTTTTATCTTTCTAAAGTTTTTCAAAATGACTGATTTCAGTTTAAGTTGTCCAAACGGTAGTGCCAACAAACCGCCAATGTTCACTCCTTATGACTTTGGTACCTGGAAACTCAGGATGGAAGGTTTTGTTAGGATTTTAGACCGTCGTATTTGGCTATCTTTTACTGAAGGACCTTACTCACCCATGGTTTCATCTGCTGATGATGCAGAAGTCAAAATACCTAAACCTTTAGAAAAATACGTTGATTCTGACTATGCTGCTCTCGAATTTGACTACAAGGCACATTGGACTCTACAGGCTGCACTTCCTAATTCCATTTTAAGTGGGTTTAGAGGATACAAAACTGCATTTGACCTGTGGAATGCCTTAAGTGAAATGTATGAAGGAACCAGTGAAGTAAAAGAAAACAAGAAAGATGTCTTAAAACAGAACTATGAGAACTTTACTTTCAAATCTGGTGAATCAATGACAAACCAGTACTTAAGATTTGTTTCCTTACTTGATGAACTGCAAAAGGTAGACGTAAAACTAGATCAGGTAGATGTAAACAGAAAATTCCTTCGTTCCTTGCCTTTTGTGTGGACAGTTTACACTGTAAGCATCAGGTTATGTAAGAATTTGAAAAAGATGAGACTTAGTGAACTTCATGGCATACTCAGTGCCTATGAAATGGAACTGAACCTTAAACAAAACTCATCTACTGAGTCAACTCAGTTGTTTTCAACTGCACTAGTAACTACCGATTTTAACAATCAAAGATCTTCAAATTCATCATCATACCAGTCACCTATTGTCAGTTTCCCTAAGACACCAAGGTGTCAAGAGAGCTTTTCAAACTTGTTTGACAACTCTCATAATGCTTATGTAGCAACTGACTCTTACCAAGGCTTCATTCGTGAGGATCTTGAGTGCATAGGTGCTGATGATTTAGAAGAAATTAATATCTTGACCCAACTTGCTATGGTGTCTGTCAGAGCTTAAAGGTTCTATAAAAGAACTGGTAGAACCTACAAAGGAGCTAAGGGCGCTCACATAGGCCTAGACAAGAGCAAGTTAAAGTGCTACAACTGTCATCAGCTTGGTCATTTTGCAAGAGAATGCCCATAGCCAAGAATAGAAGGACAAAACCAGGGTCATGTCCAAGGAAAGAATCAAGGTGGAAACAATTCCAACAATAACAATTCTGGTAACTACTCAGGTCATCAACCTACCCCACCAAAGCCAACCGGAAGTCAAAACCACCTGAATGTGGTTGCTGCTGTTGCCAATCAAACCTCATTTGTTTAATTAGAAGATTTTGTTGTTGATTTTGAGCCTATCAATCATTCCTTGATGGCCAAACAAGACTTCATCTCAGATCAGGTAAACTCTATCCCTGAGAAAGTTTTAGAAAACCTATGCAGCCCTGCTTGCATAGAGCAAGTGGCATAGTATCAAAATCACAACACTAACTTGATTGAGGAGGTTTCAAACTTAAATGAGTTAAAGGAATGTTTTAAGAAAACTGAATCATCATAAATTTCAAAAATTGAAAACTTAACCAAAGAGTATGAACAGTTAAAACAAACCAACTCAATTCTTGAAACACAGCTTGACTTGCTGTCAAAACTTGATAAATCAAGAAATGAAACTAAAGATGCTAAGGCTGAGATAGATGTTCTTGACATCAAACTACAAGATGCTTTGTTTACTTGTGACAAATTTCAAATAGAAAATAAAAAGGCTGGGAAATTGTGGATGGGAGGGATGTATGGTAAAGCAGGTATTGGGTATAATAATGTTGAACCACCAATTGAATACTCACCTGTAATCAAACCAATTAAAGCTTTGAATTCAGAATGTAAAGTCAGTCTTACTGTTGATGACACTTCATTACAGTCAAGTTTTGAAAACACACTGTTGTGTCAAAGGAAACTGAAGTCACAGATGCAAGCACTTCTGCATTAGCTGACCAATTAAGCATTTTGAAACCTTCAATTGCTGTTCCACCACTAACTATTTATGAGCCTAAAGACTCAAAAGTTGGAGGGAAACAACCTAAGCAACCAAATGGAAGTCAAACTCAAAGGTTGGGTCAACTCACTTTCAACCAAGTGACCAAACTTGAGTCTCCCAGAAGATTTGAAACCAAACTTGTTGAATGCATGTTCTGTGGTGAACAAGGCCACTTAGCTGCTGTGTGCCAGTTCAACCCATTGAGTAAAACCAAACCATTTTTTGAAACCAAAACCTGTTTTGCAACCAAAGGCTAATTTTTAGAAGAAACTCACAGGAAGAATTTCACCTGTGAAAAGCCACACAATGAAGCATTCTGGATCTGACTCCAACAGGGTCTTAATTGGTAATGATAAAAATAGAAGTTTTTCTGTTATAAGGCAAAATCATTTTCCGGCTGAAGTTCAAGTGGAACACTTTTCCACTCGAACTCAAGTTCAACCGGAAAACAAAATTCAACCCAGATTAGCTACTGCTCCAAAGCAGAGACCACATGTACACTTTGCTGATGGGTTTGAGCATTTTGAAGCTCAAGGAAGAAGAAATCCCTCTAGAGGAAAGACCACCTCTAGATAAAACTTTTCAAGAAGCAAAAAGTCTAACCAACCTAAAATTGAATTTGCTACTAGTTCAAACGGAAATTACACTGTTCCACTTCAGGAGGAGAGTTCAAGCAAAAACAAACACTTTCCTCAAAGATTTTTCAAATCCCCTTAAAGAACTAAGTTGGTTAATCAAGGTAATGAAAAATCTAAGAAAATAACCAACAAGCAAATAAAATTTAAGGAGTACAGAGAAAGAAAAATTGTTGAAAGGAAAAACACCAAAGGTGAAGGATTTAGTCAAACAAGTACTCAATATGAGAACTTCAGTTTTGACAATGATGATCTGCTTAATGAAGCTCCAGTTCTAAATACTTTAGTACTCAAGGAGTACAAGTATAATGATGCTTATGGCAGACCCAAGACCACTCAGGCTTGGGTCCCCTATAGAAACTAATCAATTCTGATGTGTGCAGGTGCAAAATAAAGGCCAAGATTGCCTATGGGTAGTTGACAGTGGATGCACTTGCCACATGACAGGGAATAAGCAAATTCTGAAAAATACAAAAAGAATTAATGGAGGACCAGTTGCCTTTGGAAGCACAAAAGGCCATATCACAGCACAAGGTGATGTGACAAATGGACTGATAAATTTTGACAGAGTCAATTTTGTTGATACATTAAATTTCAACTTGCTTAGTGTCTCACAGATGTGTGACAAGAATTTGAATTTGATGTTTAATGAGAGAGAGGCTATAGTCCTCAAACCTGGTGTTAAAAGTCCTGATAAGTTAATTATGCTTAAAGCACCTAGGAGATATGGGCTATACATTCTGGATATGTTAGTTGTTACACCCTCATGTGGCACTGCCTACTTTGTATCCAAAGCCTCTGTTGATGAAAGCTATCTGTGGCATAGAAGGGTAGGGCATGTCTCAAGGGCAAGCAACACAGAACCTCTTTTAAGCCAAAAGTTGAGTCTTCTATTTCAAAACCTCTAGAGTTATTGCACATGGATCTCTTTGGTCCAACTAGAGTGATGAGCTTAGGGAAAAGGTCATATTATTTTGTCATAATTGATGATTTTTCTAGATACACTTGGGTTTTCTTTCTTAAAACGAAAGATGAAACTGCTGAATTGTTGAAAACACTTGTGACAAATTTAGAAAATCAGTCTAATCTTAAGGTCAAAACAATCAGATGTGATAATGGCACAGAATTCAAAAATCATGTTCTGAATTCATTTTGTGAGGAAAAGGGAATTGTGAGACAATTCGGTGCTCCTAGAACTCCACAGCAAAACGGTGTTGTTGAAAGGAGAAATAAGACATTGATTGAAGCTGCTAGATCCATGTTAGCAGACTCCAAGCTCCCTGTGATATTTTGGACAGAAGCAGTGAACACTGCCTATTATGTCCAAACAGGATTCTAATTGTCAAAGGGAAAAACAAGACACCCTATGATCTTTGGAGGAAAAGAAAGCCAAACATTTACTTCTTTAAGCCATTTGGTTGTCCTGTCACAATATTAAGAACCAATGAGTTATTGCCCAAATTTGTAGAAAAGGCAGATGAGGGATATTTTGTTGGATACTCAGGTGTGTCAAAAGCATACAGAGTGTACAACAAGAGAACCAAAATTGTTGAGGAAACCATAAATGTATCTTTTAATGAAAAATCTACCAACAATTTTGAATCTCAACCCACTTGGTTATTTGATATTGACGCACTAACCACTGCTTTCAACATAACTGTTGATAAGCCTGTGAGCTCTCTAGTGCAGGAACAGAATTTATATAGGTCAGCTGATGAACATTGGAAGAACAACATTGCTAGAACTGAGAAGCAACCCTTCTTCTCTTCAATGAGCATCAAACCTATCTTGCCAGGCAAAGGAATGAAACCTTTTGAAATAGTTCAAATTGAAGATGACGTGAGGTCGAAGTCCCACTCAAAGATAAACCCAATTACACTAATTTGATAGTGGTAAGCGGGTGTTGATCACAGGGAGAATGTGGAACATGTGTTGTTTGTAGCAATTATATCTAAGCAAAACAATAAGAATAAAAATGTAGAAATTGCACTTTAGATGATGGGATTTGTGGATTAAACTACTAACACCAATTTGAAACTAAATTAACGATTGAAATGTTATGAAATGACAAGTATGAGAAAATGTGATCCTTCTAGACTTCGAGTTGTAAGTTAACACTACACTAAGGTTTTCAATTGGGATGAACCACATAGACATGGTTCATGTGTACATGAGTGAAAGTGATAAAAGAGGACTAAGTACTCGGATTATGAGAATACGAGGTCGTCACTCGATGATCATTCAATATAAGCCAACCCAAATCCCTACCCAATTAATCCCGATTGCCAATGGCACCAAGAACTGATGGTTCAAGATAAAGATCAAAGAAAATACCAAATGTTTACAATCATTCATACACACATCGTAGCAAAAAGCGTCGAACGCTTAGATTGCTATCCCAAAAATAAAGAAAAACCAAAGTATAATGTTAAGCAAACAAACCCTACATCTAGAAGGAATCACCGGAATTTAGCCTCTCATGGTTTGATTGATTGCAAAGATGATGATTTGATGCTCCATGGATGATTCTTCAATGATTCCTTGATGATTATGATGTTAGAATTGATTTTCTCCCTTGTTTTTCTCTCCAAAAATTGTCTCCAAGGAACCCTGGTTCGTCCCCTCTTGTCTCCTAGGAGTTTCCAACTGATTGGTATGTCAAAAGTCCCCATAAAACCCTTATTTACGATTTCCAGCGCTGCAGCATTCGTAGGCTACGAAATTCTGTCAGCCTACGAATGGAATTTTCTGCCCAAAAATCATCACTTCAGACCTGACAGATTCGTAAGCTACAAAATTCAGTCAGCCTACGAATCTCAAATTCTGCCCAAACATCACTGTTTTCTTCATAACTTTCTCGTTTCAACTCCGTTTTCATCGCCGTTTTCGCCCACGTTCACGTATTTTCATCCTCTATATTGCTATCCTCGATGCCTCTCACTTCCACTTCATTGACTCTCTCCAAAGCACGTCCACTTTCCATGATTTACCTACAAAACATCAACTTCTCATAGTCATTCAATTCTACACATATTAACACCTCATTGCACATAAGATTCAACATTTAAATAGTTTCACAATCATTCCAAACCCATTTGTCACATCCCCACACTTGTCTGTTGCTTGACCCCAAGCAACTCAAAATCATTTCTTTGTTATTCCTCCAAACAATCCAATCAAACCCAATTTTAGTTAAGGTTCCAAGTCATACCCCATTCCCAAAATGCATCAATGCACTAGTTAAGCAAAATGCAACAATCAAACTACAAGAATTTTAACCAAACCTAACATGCTCCCGGTCTTTTATGCACACAACAAACCCCTCACAATGAATACTCCTCTCGGTTAAGATTTGAAGGCTAGCGTAATGAGCTAGTAAGCACTCAATTGGCTAATGTGTTGTTTTACTATCATAAGCTTGTACAACTCTCGAACCTCCATCTAAATTGCTATAGCATGCATGCAAATCAAAAGGTCTTATAATGGGTTGTAACGGGGCTAGGCGTAGGGTGTGGAATGGGAATATTTGAAGTGGCTCAAGTGATTCGATCCGGCTTATTTATTACATAAGAACAAATGCTAATAGTTATACACTATGCTAAACAATAACTTCACATTCTTTTTGGTTGCTCAATACTTCAATCACTGATCTCATATTTTGCAATTTTTTTTTTCATTTTTCTTTCTTTTTTCTTTTTCCTCTTTCTCTTTTTTTTTTTTAAACAGAGATGTAAAAAGTGTCTAACGCTTAGATTACATAACAGAATATCGCAGCTTCACCAAACTACCTTATTCAACTTCTATCTACAAACAACAAACAACTATAAGCTGAATCGACCACTAGGGGTAATAAGATGGGTGGAGAAGGCTCGGGTGATCAATCAATAGGCAATAAGCACAACATGGCTTCTAATGGACCCAAACCCCCGCCCCTCACTTTTACCAAGCTCATATATGTAATGTATGAGGTCCCAACCCCCAAATCCCACACTCACGCACATCGAGACGAGGCTTCACCTGAATGCCTAAATCATTTTCACATGCATATCATAGCCAAGATCTCAGAACGCAACAGCTGCACAAGTTCTAAAGTAATAAACACATAGCCACACTCAATGAATAAATATTTCTATGCTAGGCATGAGTATAAGGCTCAAAGCTCACTAATTGTGGAAAATGGGTTACCGGTTTGTTGCATGAATTATTATACCGGAAGCATGCTACCTTTGATTAAAAATTCTATCAAACTTGCTAGGCAATATTGAGCAAATAAAGGGAATTATGACCATGCCAAGGAACCTAAACTTTCAACTCCCACCAATCGGGCCTCTAACCAACTTGCACTTGTTTCAATCACCGGGGTCAGGAACACGTAACACAAAAATTTTCAAAAATTTCCCCCATCCCCACACTTGGGATACATTGTCCCCAATGTATGGCTTTAGAGGTTTTGTGAGGAGTGAAATTCATATTTTGTATGAGAAGCTAAATTAAATGCTACCTCCAACCGGATTTATTCCAAACAAAAATAAAAATAAAAATAAACTTAAAGAAAAGAAAAGACAGTCCAAAGCCAAGCAACATAAAAAGAGTGAGGAATGAATACATGGACCTGGTGGCGATGGATACATATGATGCTCTTGATTCTCCAACTTTCTGCCACATCCTCCCCACACTTAAGTGTTACAAAGGCCCTCGGGTTGCCTCCCGGGCAGCGCTAAGTTTACTAGTCTTCAGCCAGACCATCCCAACTCTCAGTTATGGTGGTTTGAAAATGTAGCCCCTGCCATCTTCTCCAGTGTGCTTTTCCATTTGGTGGGGTGCAAACTTGTTGTATGTACTGAAATGAGTGTAATTTTTATACCCACGAGGATCAACATTGAGTACATTACTCCCGGAGCTTCGAAGATCTGGTGGTTTACCTTCTGTTGCACTCGCAGTAGCCTCATCATACCATGCACCCTCACGTACACCCATAATGTATGGAAGAACACCCGTATCAAAAACACATGATTCACCAACCCTTGCAGCAGACTCATAGGTGATAGATTTGGTCCAGGCATTAAAAAATAGCTTACGATTCTCTAGGGTCATTGTGATGATATCGTCCCGACAATTGATTTGAGCGTTGGCCGTGTGTAGGAACGGGCGACCTAGAATCATTTTATGTTGTGCCGGAGCCTTTGTGGAAGCATAATCCAGCACTAAAAAGTCCACCAGATATTGGAATTCGCCCAATTGAATCATAACATCCTTGACCACTCCGCGTGGCTTCTTCCAAGTCTCATCTGCTAAACTCACCACACTATCTATCACATGCAAAGGACCGAATTCATATAGATCATACAGACTACCTGGTAACACACTCATAGTTGCTCCATAATCCAATAAGGCTCGAGGAATTTTCAGCTTTCCAACTCGAATTGGCACAATTGGTGCTCCTGACTCCTCGTCTCTTTTTTCTTTGATAGTCTCACCTATACCTGCAACAACTTGACAAGGAGAGGTTAGACATGTTTCATTAAATTTAATATTAGGAACGACACTTACCATGTTAATATGCACTTGCTTTGTATTTTTCGGATTCACCACTGTGTCACTTGGGAGTTGGCCCTTGTTTTTCTTCAAATCAGCCACCTCGGTAGCAAGTTGACCCATTTGGGTGGTCAATGACTGAATTGCCTTATCTCTTACCTCATCTTGTTGTATACGTGCATCATCCATCTGGTTTCTCTTGTGCATCTCTTGTTGCATCATCTTGAGCATATCCATAACTTCACTACCACTTGAATTCGCAAATTGTTGTTGTCGAGGTTGATATGGTTGCTGATTAGATCCTTGAAAATTAGGGTTGGCCTGATTGGCAGGATTACCATAGCGAAAATTTGGATGATTCCTTAACCCCGAGTGATAGGTGTTTGAGTTCATATTATAGTTCCTACCACACCCTCCTTGACCTTGAACTTGCTTGACTTCTTCAAATTGCTCTTGAAAACCTTGACATTGATTAGCTGAATGCCCCAACTCATTACAACTTGCACATACATCATAAACTTGATTAGGAGCTTGGATGGGTTCGTTGGATATGGCTTGGACATGTGATCTACCAATGGCATGTCTAGTCCTCCTGGAAGATTGTGCCTTTCTCTTTGATGTCACCGCCATTTGCTCTATATATGCCCAATCATCTTGCTCATAATTTGTACCAAAAGTGCCATTTGAGATGGACATCAAGTCACGAGCATCCTCGGGTGTCAATCCCTCATGGAATGCGTTCAATAGATCCCACAAATCAATCCCATGGTGAGGGCAATTTTTCAACATCAAGTTGAATCTGTCAAAAGCTTCATGAAAAAGCTCACCTTGTTGTTGTTGGAAATTTCTCAAGTTCCTTCTAGCATCGCTTGTCTTCTGATTTGTGTAGAACTCATCCAAAAACCTTTGTTGCATTGCAGCCCATGTATAAATGGATGCGGATGGCAATGTGTGAAACCATCTATTGGCTTTATCCTCAAATGAAAATTGAAACAACACCAACTTGACTGCGTCGGGCGAAAAACCTTGCCCTCCAATGGTGTTGCATATAGAATCATATGCCTCAAGGTGAAAGTAAGGCTCCTCCGTTGCCAACCCATGAAACTTGGGTAGACTTTGTAATGAATTGGTCCTTACCTCAAATGTTCGACCTTCCCGATTTTGAGGAATTACCACCGGTGATGGGTTGTTTGTTATGATGGGTCTGAAATGTGATTCAATTCCTCTATCCGCATCACGGTTATGCCTTCTTGGAACTGCAATTGGTACTCCTTGCGGTGGCGGTGGGCCTTGTGGAGGACCTTGATGATTCTGTGGTGGCACCCTTTGTTGAGGTGCTTGCCTTTGGGCTGGAGGTGGCTGCTGTCTTGGCATAACCGGGGGTCTCATATACCTTTGTTGAAATTGACCGACCGGTGGTCTTTGTTGAAATGCAAATTCTTCTTGAGTGAATCCTTGATTTACATTGCCCTCTACTTCATATCCCTCTTCATAATCTTTATACCTGCCTTCATAACCATCACCATATCCCCCATTTTGTCCCTCCACAAACGGTATATGTGTATGTTGTTGAAATCTTAGTTGACCTTGTTGTTGGGGTCCCGGAGTTGTAAAAACTGGTGGAGGGTTTGAGGTGGTATGGGTTATAGGTGGGGTTTGCTGAAATAATGGTTGTTGATTTTGTTGAGATGATTGCCCATAAGATGGGTAAAATTGGGCAAAGGATGGAATCCCCGAATAAGATGCAAAACTGGATGGGTTTGATTCAGGCAAACTTGTTGAAGTGGTGGTGCTAGATGTGAGTACAGTGAACGGAGAGGGGGTTGAAGTAGGTGGAGGAGTGGCCGGTGGTATCTGTTGATCAGAAGGTGAAACTGATATGCCCACTGGTAGCTTTCCTGGTTCACCTTGTGTTTCCATTTTCTTGCTCTGTGTACTCGGTGATCCAACAACCTTGTTCTCCCGGTGTAGAATTCGGTTCCTCCTGAACGTCCTTTCGATTTCTGGATCAAATAGTAATGGTGATGATGATTGTGATTTCCTAGTACGCATGCACCTGTAGTACCTGCACACTAACACAACCCAGTGTAAAACGGACAAAGACAAAATTGCTACCAAGAAACACACGTTGCGCACATCTCCCCGGCAACGGCGCCAAAATTTGACGTGAGGTCGAAGTCCCACTCAAAGATAAACCCAATTACACTAATTAGATAGTGGTAAGCGGGTGTCGATCACAGGGAGAATGTGGAACATGTGTTGTTTGTAGCAATTATATCTAAGCAAAACAATAAGAATAAAAATGTAGAAATTGCACTTTAGATGATGGGATTTGTGGATTAAACTACTAACACCAATTTGAAACTAAATTAACGATTGAAATGTTATGAAATGACAAGTATGAGAAAATGTGATCCTTCTAGACTTCGAGTTGTAAGTTAACACTACACTAAGGTTTTCAATTGGGATGAACCACATAGACATGGTTCATGTGTACATGAGTGAAAGTGATAAAAGAGGACTAAGTACTCGGATTATGAGAATACGAGGTCGTCACTCGATGATCATTCAATATAAGCCAACCCAAATCCCTACCCAATTAATCCCGATTGCCAATGGCACCAAGAACTGATGGTTCAAGATAAAGATCAAAGAAAATACCAAATGTTTACAATCATTCATACACACATCGTAGCAAAAAGCGCCGAACGCTTAGATTGCTATCCCAAAAATAAAGAAAAACCAAAGTATAATGTTAAGCAAACAAACCCTACATCTAGAAGGAATCACCGGAATTTAGCCTCTCATGGTTTGATTGATTGCAAAGATGATGATTTGATGCTCCATGGATGATTCTACAATGATTCCTTGATGATTATGATGTTAGAATTGATTTTCTCCCTTGTTTTTCTCTCCAAAAATCGTCTCCAAGGAACCCTGGTTCGTCCCCTCTTGTCTCCTAGGAGTTTCCAACTGATTGGTATGTCAAAAGTCCCCATAAAACCCTTATTTACGATTTCCAGCGCTGCAGCATTCGTAGGCTACGAAATTCTGTCAGCCTACGAATGGAATTTTCTGCCCAAAAATCACTGTTTTCTTCATAACTTTCTCGTTTCAACTCCGTTTTCATCGTTGTTTTCGCCCACGTTCACGTATATTCATCCTCTATATTGCTATCCTCAATGCCTCTCAGTTCCACTTCATTGACTCTCTCCAAAGCACGTCCACTTTCCATGATTTACCTACAAAATATCAACTTCTCATAGTCATTCAATTCTCACATATTAACACCTCATTGCACATAAGATTCAACATTTAAATAGTTTCACAATCATTCCAAACCCATTCTGTCAGAAGATGACATAGTTCCGGTCGAAGTTCAAAAGGAAATTTCTCCGGCTCAAGTTCAACCGGAAAACTTAATTTCAGAAACTTTTGAGAACACTAATCCCGGGTCAAGTGAACCTGGAAATTCAAATGATGAATTCAGTTTTGAGCATCTGACCCACATTTCAGAGGATAGCTCTCATAATACAGTTGAATGTTCAGATCCTGTATCACAAATTGGTGATATTGAGCTTGATCGCAGACTTCCTCAGCTCAATATACCCTCAAATGGAAGAAGCCATGAGTTCCCTATGCTTTTTGACAGAAGAATCAACAGAGATCATCCAGTGATGAATATTATTGGAGAAGTGTCAGCACCTGTGTTGACAAGAAGTACATCTGCTAATGCAAACATTTGTTTGCATGCTGCATTTTTGTCTCAAGAAGTACCCAAGAAGGTAACAGATGCCTTGGAAGATAACAGTTGGGTAGAGGCAATGCAGGAAGAGTTATTTCAAATTAACAAGCAGAAAGTTTGGGAATTGGTAGATTTGCCTGATGGAGCAGAACCAATTGGCACAAAGTGGGTATTCAGAAACAAGAAAGATGACAGGGGAATTGTTATAAAAAACAAAGCAAGATTGGTTGTGCAAGGCTATGTGCAGGAAGAAGGCATTGATTATGATGAATTGTTTGCACCTGTGGCTAGATTGGAAGCAATCAGAATCTTTTTAGCCTATGCTGCCTTCTAAGACTTCCAAGTATTTCAGATGGATGTCAAAAGTGTCTTCCTGTATGGCGTACTGGAACAAGAAGTATATGTCAAACAACCTCCTAGTTTTGAGGATCCTCACCATCCTAACAAGGTGTGCAAGCTAATCAAGGTTCTGTATGGTCTCAAACAAGCACCTAGAACCTGGTATGAAACTCTTTTCTAACTATCTTCTAGAGAATGGCTACAGGAGGGGCAATTGACAAAACATTTTTTGTCAAAACTGTTGGTAAGGATATGTTGATGATACAAATTTATGTAGATGATATTATTTTTGGTTCATCTAACACTGTTTTGTGCAAGGAGTTTGAAACTTTGATGCAGTCCAAATTTAAGATGAGCTCCATGGGAGAACTAACATTCTTCTTAGGACTACAAGTGAAGCAAACTGCAGATGGAATCTTTCTGAACCAATCAAAGTACATTCAAGACATGCTGAAGAGATTTGATATGCAAGGATGCTCAAGTGCAAAAACTCCTATGTCCACTTCCCACAAGTTAACAAGTGACTTAAGTGGCAAGCCAGTGGATGTGCACATGTACAGGGCAATGATAGGCTCACTGATGTATCTCACTGCTAGTAGACCTGACATCATGTTTAGTGTTTGTTTATGTGCTAGATATCAGTCCTCACCAAAGGAGTCACATATGCTAGTTGTTAAGAGAATCTTCAAGTATCTGAAGGGGCAACCAAAACTAGGTTTGTGGTATCCCAAAAACTCTGACTTCTCTTTCATAACATTCATAGACAGTGTCTATGGAGGATGTGACATAGACAAGAAATCAATATCAGGTGGATGTCAATTCTTGGGTGAAAGGCTTGTATCTTGGAAATGTAAGAAACAAACCTGTGTTTCCACTTTAACTGCAGAGGCTGAGTATATTGCTGCCTCAAGTTGTTGCAGTCAAGTCCTTTGGATCCAAAATCAGATGCTTGACTATGGGATCACATTCATTGAAACTCCTATTTTTGCAGACAACAACAGTGCCATATCCATCATCAACAATCCAGTAAAGCACTCCAAAACCAAACACATTGACATAAGGTATCATTTTATTAGAGATTATGCAGAAAAGAATCTGATTAAATTGTTCAAAGTTCACACTGATCACCATTTGGTAGATCTGTTTACAAAATCTTTTGATGAGGCAAGATTTTTCTATCTCATCACAGCCATTGGGATGATGAATTTTGAATAAAACTTTTCACAATTTTTTAAATAAAAGGGAGGCATGTGCTTAAGAGCCCGTCTCTTGATACAAAAAGAAAAAGAAAAAGAAAATCTCTTGTGATAGTTAGATATCATTTCAGTTCATAGTTAGTAACTTCTGTCACACTATGAAAAAAAAAACAAATTATCACAAATTTTCAGAATCATGTGTTTTGTTGTTCAGTTTCAAGTTCCGGTTCAACCTGTGAGAAAAATAACTTTGAAAATCACCGGGTGAACTTCAACCGGAACAATGCTTTGTAACTCACGTGGAAAAAAAATTTAAGAAAATTCTTCCAAGCGGAAAATTTTTCCGCTTGAAGTTCAAACGGAAGAACTTTTACCTTTAAAATAAAGGAGAAAATGGGTTCCGTCTGAACTTCCGGGTCAACAAAAGTCAAAGTATCATTTAATTACCCGGAAGGCACAATTTTCTAAGCGGATACACATTTATTTACCCATTAAGTTTTTAACTGTTTAATATCCGAGGTTTCAGTAAATTTACTTTTGGATAAAGACATGCTTTACCAAGTTGTACCGTAATAACCCATAAAGCATCTGTCACATCAGTTACTGAACCGTCTAGTTAAAACTTCTCTCCTCCACGTCATCCACGTCAAAGGTAAAAGCCCTAAATTACCGTCATTCTTCCTCATTTCTCTCAACCCCACTCCGAAATTAATCCAAATTTCTCCCAAACCTTCTCCATAACTTCCAAGAAAACATCAACCCTACTCAAATCGATCATCAACAATGGCTCCTAAAGCAAAGTCAAGTGGCAAGAAGCCCGTCGGTGACTCCAAGTTTCCTGTAGAGCACAACTTAGTGGCATACCTAGAACCACCGAGTAAAACCGATATCTACAACGGAATGATCGACTTCCTCAAGAACTGTCATCTTCACTATGCACTGACAGTTGAAGCGGTAATCTATAAAGAAATAATGGAAGAATTCTGGTCACATGCTGTGACTGCCGAAGCCGACGATGGTAGTGAATCAATTGTGTCTACAGTTCAGGGCACGATAGTGGAAATCACTGAAGCTATAATTCGAAAAATGTTGAAATTAAGGGACGAAGATGGGTATGTATTTGTAGACTCATCGGTGTACCTAAAGTTGTTTAAAGATATTGGATACGGCGGTTCAATGGGAAACAAAACCATCAAGAAGGGGCAATTGCCTTACAAGTGGAGATTTCTAGCCCACACCCTTCTGGTTTGCCTGACTCCCAAGAAAGGCGGTTCCGATGAACTTGCTGCTGAACAAGCCTCGGCATTTTATGTTGTGGTCAAAGGTCAAAATTTCAACTTTTCTAAGCTGATTTTTAAGGGTCTCAAATCAAACCTTTCACCAGACTATGTCTATTTGTACCCAAGGTTTTTGACATGTATTCTCAAGGAGGAATACCCCCAAATTGTCTTGAGTGGTAAAGTTTTGGAACCAAAACACCTAACAGAGAAAACTTTTTCCAATTTAGCTTTAAATAAGACTGCATTTCTTGGAAGGGACACTGACTATCCCTTACTAATTCCAAGGAAATTTCTTAATGAACCTGCTCATGCTGAGGTTCAAACGGAAACTGTAACAGCAACTGAGCCTCATGCTCAAGATGACAGAGCTAGCAGCCCAATAGCCTCTGATCCCACATCTGTCCCTGCTTCCTCTACTTTAAAAACCTTTCAATCCAAAAAGAGGAAAGCATCCACTCAAACTACCACTGCCACTTCCTCATCTGAATCCCCTCCTATCGTTTTCAAAAGACAGAGACAGGTGGTTATTAGGTCTCCTCCACCTAGTACCACAAGCCAACCCGAAGCTTCAAACCCCGCAAAAGGCAAAAAGCCCAAGCGGAAACTGGTTAAACTGTGATTTTCTCTTAGGGATGAACCTTCATTTGAAGGGGAGTCATTAGAAGTAGATGTACATTCCCCATCTGAACATTTTTCACCCCTACAACCCCTATCACCTAGGAATGACAGTGCAATTAATCCTGATCTAAATGAAGGTGTTATTAACTCACCTACCTCATTACATGAGAATATTCTGGTAGATCAGGACATTGCTGCTCTGAACCCCCATTCCTCACCGGAGGTGAGTCTCAGGAGTCATGAAGAGATTCATGCAGTGAGGGCTGCTGCTGCCCAAGTATCCCCAGTGGATCTTGGTGCTAGCAGTAACATAAGTAAGACCCAAACTGCGGCAATCTTCTTTGAATCAGCACCCGAGGGTCCTTCATTGGAACCAAAGGTTGCTGAAACAGATGAAGAGAATCCCAGGTGCCAAGAAGCCATGGGCACCACAGTTGATCAATCTCGGATTGATAACTTGGTTTTGTCCAAGGATACTGGTAAAGGGCCAGTTGAGGACAGTTATACACTACCAGAATTGACGGAACTGTACCTTACTCTCCAAGCACAGGTTGATAAACTGAATGTAACTGTTGCTCATTTGGTGAAAGCTGCTCCTACTGACACTGAAGCAGGCCCTTCAAACCCTCTTAGAGAAGCTGATGAAGCTGAAAATGCTAATGAAGCTGATACTGTCAAATTGGGGGAGAAGATGTCCTCAAGGCCTGTTATGACCGAAATTGAAGAAACTCAGAGGATACCGGCTGAAGTTAGAGCCACAGCTTGTGAAAAGATTGGTGTTAACCCCTTCACAGTTGAAGAAAGTTGGGTAAACATGAAGTGCAGTCAACTAATTGTCATTTCTCCTTTTGAAGACCCCAACCTTACTGAGCTAGTTCAATCATCAATGCTGATTGCTGGTGCTCTCCCTGAGCACATAAACATGATCACAACACTTCTGAAAGATGTCATCTTTCCAGCTGAAAGAGCCAGTGATCAAGTGGATAGAAATACTGCTTCCACTAGCAAGGCAGCTGTTGATATTGAAGAAAGCACTGCAACTGTTGCAGTTGCTTCTATGACTGAAGGTGGTGATGAAAACTTGATTGGTGAAGAAGAAGGCACAGAGGTGTTGGAGTTAGCTGATAAGGAACCCGAAGTCACTCAACTGGTTATCCAACCGGAAACTCAAACAGTAACCCAGGTGGAAGTCTATGGCCCTGGAAATTCAATCTTTGGCATTGATGGGTCTGATCAGCCATCTGTGGTTCAACCGGAAGAACAGGGAAGTGAAGAAGCTGAAGACATAGCTGTAACTTTGATAGCTTTAAGGAGTACAGAACCAGTTCAAGCTGAAGAACATGTTCAAAGTGAAACTCCTAGAACCATTCAACAGGTGGTTCAAACTCCTGAAGCTGAAGCTATGCTGAAAATGGTAGAAGATGCCAAAAGGGTAGCAGAAGATGAGAGGTTAGCCAAAGAGCTTCAAGAGGAAATTGATCTGTATTTATAAAATGGAGTTTTTGAGAACCTGCTTGAAGAGGCTAAGACAAGATCTTTCAACTGGAGATTAAAGGACTATAATTTGGAAGCATTGACTGAAGTTGATAGGCAGAGGCTAATTTCTATTGCTTCTCAAATGCCTACCAAGCTGATAAGAAATGATGAGAATTACCTACTGCTAAAAAAGGTAAAAAGGGCTCTTGTGGTTAGAGATTTGAAGACACAAGAAGAGGTAGCTCAGATTCAAGTCAGGGAACTTTGCAGCTTGATCGATTCTATCTTTCATAAGCTCAAAGGGGATATAGCTGCTGTGAATCCAAATTTAGTGATGCCTTCACCTTCAGAGCTCATCTCAGGTACATCAACTAATATAAATGTTAAACCTGAACTCCCTGATGATGCAGATATCCCTCCCCCACCTTCTTTCACTTACAACCCAAATCCCATACCTACAACAGTTCCATCACTTCTACAGTCACTTGCCATCATACCCTACAAACCACATTCTATATCCAAGAAAGTAGCCACCAAGCTTGCCAACCCCAAATATAGAACAGACAATTTTACACCGATTATCCCTCTCAAGAAGAAGCCTTCACCTACCATGGACTTTTCAGACATTTTCCCACCTACTCCGCCTTCAAGTCCCACACCAGAAGCCAGTATACCACAAACTCAAACCTCCCTACCTCCACTCACCTTCAAAGAACCAACAATCACCATCACCAAACCTACTGAAGTTCAACCCGGCCCTCATTCTCATTCCTCAAAGGCTAAAGCTCCAACTGCAATAGAATCAACAGATGAGTCCAATGAGGAAAATAAGATAAGAAAGAAAAGACTGCTGCATCACAAAAGAATTAGAGAACAAAAGCCAAGGAAAAGAGGCCCACCCAGGCAAAACGAAATCGTTGGGTGGACAGTTAATGAAGACAACTTTGACTTCAAATTCCAATTCCTCAATGGCACATCAAGAGTAGTGAATGCTCATCTTGCCACCAGAATGCTTGATATCTTCCAACTGACTAACATCTATGACAAACTGAGAAACATAATGAGTCCAACCAGAGCGGAGCTTCTGCTAAGAATAAGCATGGAACCGAAGGCGCTCGAGCATGGGCTGCTTTCTGAAACTCAGGTTGATGATGATGCTGAAGAAGAGTCAACCAGTCAGATCAAGTTTGTAATTTGGGAAGAAGAAGAAAAGCTCCTCTATGTACACAGGACAGATAGCAGTTTCACAACCCATGAAGCAATCAATGTTCAAGACCAGTGGAATGAACAAGATTGGGAAGCTCTGAACATGTCAAGGTCACCATGACTAACATGAGCGTTCTCTCAAAGGATGTGAATGCAGGGGTTAAGTTCTTCGACAAGTAGGTCAAGGAGAAGAAAGTTTTTGGGTACAAGTCAGTTTTTGAAGATGAACTTTGGAATCGAAGAATAATTTAACAACATCAGCTTAGGGGGGGAGATTGTAAGGAATATTGCGCTTGGAAGATTTCCGGCTGAATGCCAATTTTGTTATGTTCCGGCTGAAGTTGAAGTTGAAGCGGAACTCTCACTTCAAGCGGAACTGGCAGTTCAAGCGGAAAGAAGCAGTTTTGTCGCTTAGCGAATATTCCGGGTGAACTCGATTATCCACCAGATAATGAGTTCAACCGGACTTTTCCTGAGATGTCTCTTCAGCAAGTCCAATCCTGCAAAAGCTTCTCGTATGCTTCTATATCTGATTCAAGCCGCTCTCCTAAAGTAGTATGTTGCTGCCAACACGCAAGATATTCCAAATGTCGATGTTTATGCTTTTGGTAGTTTGTATTTGACTTTATATTTTACGGTTTAGATTAGATCGCATGAGATCAATGGCTGTCATTTATCTCATTAGCACTATATATAGCTTAGTTAGCTCATAGTTTACACATCCTAAGTTCTCGAACAACTTGTAATAGTATAGCTTTGAGTTAATGCAAATAGTGCCGAGTATTTGTTACTTCGTTGTTACTATCTTTATGCAATCAAGCACTCACACGGTCACATCAATACAAGAGAACTAATATACGCTTTAGTAGACTGAAATATAACTTTAATTCCGCAGGGTTATATTTGCAAGTAGAAGGATTTCTTGTTAAGTTAATCTGTTTAACACCGATCCTACATTATTTTTTAAAAATTTTTCCCATAAATAAAGCTAATAAAATTATAGATTTTTTGGTGAAATTCTTTTTAAAAATTATTAATATATAAAGAAGTTATAGAGAAAAAAAGGTTGGTTTTTTGGTTTTCTGGATAATTGTTAGTTTTCTGTAGATCTTTTCTCTTAGAATTAAATATATTAATCGATTATGTAAATTGATAACGATTTTGTAAGCATGTTTATACATTACGATTCACTTTCCAGAAATCTTTGTTCACTGTTTAATATAGTATAAATCTTTGGTTGTATGTGCAATTTATGGACTTTTCATAGATTTCTTTAAAAAAGTATACAGATTTGTTTTAAAAAATCTATACAGGTTTATTGAATACTATACTGGTTTTAATTAGTTTTTTTTACAAATTCCATGTTCAAATGGTTTAGTTTCATGTTCAACTATACACTACTTTCATGTTAAGTAACTTTGGTATTTCTTTGTTATATATAGCAATGCATTTCTTCAAAATCGTTCGTGAAGCTGATAAATCCTATTTGATAAGTAGTCTTCTTTTTTTAATACGTTCACTTCTTTACAAATTTGTTTATTGTTTATAGTGTTTTTAATAGGGAAAACTTTGTAGTAGAATTGTAACATACTTTTAAGTTTGTTTCAAATAAATACATCATACTTTTTTTGTTTCAGTTTAGTCATTTAACTTTAATGTGGTGTTCTAATCTTAAATATTTTACCTATTCAATAAGTTCACATGGTGACATGACAATATTGTCATTTTTCTTATGTAATTAATAATGATGTGGAATTTATATCACATTTTTTAAAATATTATTTCTTTTAAAAAGATGTGTTTTAAATAGTTTTTTTACATAAGCTTTTTAAACAACTTTTTTATTAAAAAAAACATTTTTAAACTAATTTTAAACAGTTTTTTTAAGTTTGTTAGATAGTTTTTTTAAACGTTTTAAACAGCTTTTTTTGTATACTTTTTAAAAAAGTTTTTTAAATAGTTAAAAAAAAAGTTTTTAAACATTTTTTTAAAAGTTTTTTAAACAGATTAAAAAAAGTTTTTGAACAACTTTTTTTAACTTAAAAAATGTTTAAAAAACAGTTTAAAAAACGTTTCTTAGAAAAAAGTTTAAAAAAGTTTTTTTTAAGTTGCTTAAAAATGTTTTTTGTTTATTTAAAAAAACATTAAAAAAACTCTTTAAAACACGGGTTTATAGAAAAAAACTGTTAAAAAACTTTTTTTAAAAAAATAACTGTGTAAAAGACTTTTAAAAAAAAACTTTTCAAAAACGTTTTTTAGAACTGTTTAATAACTTTCTTTAAAAAAAACTATTTAAAAAACTTTTTTTAAAACTGATTAAAACACATGTAAAACAATTGTTTAAAAAAATGAATAACGTTTTTATAATTAAATTTTAATTTCACATCATTATTAGTTAAATAAGAAAATAGAAAGTAATGCAATGCGATCACCATATCAACCTATTGAATAATTGAAATATCTAAGATTAGAATATTACATTAAACTTGAATGACTAAATTAAAATAAAAAAATATAAAGTATTTAATTGGAAAAACTTGAAGTACGAAGTTTTCTCAAAAAAGAAACTAATATAACTGTAGTATAACAACAACAATAAAAAAAAATAATTAAAAATCCGATGCAGCATTGCAGTGTTTATCCGGAATATTTTAGTCAATTAAATTCCCAAATGGTTCTTTCTATAGATGTAAAATGCTCATGAAATTAACATGCATTATAATATATCAATGGGTAGCCGTTCAAGAAAAAAATATATATCAATGGGTAGTTGGGTACCAATGCATACCCACACATAAAACTTCATAAAGTTTATTACAAGTGTTTTTTTAATTCTTCTTTACCTTTTTATTATTTTGCATATTATGATTCTATAAAGCTGTAGGGCACCACCAAATTAAACAGTCATCTAATGATTTTGACATTTTTGTATTATTTGACATCAAGTGGAACATGTTTATTAACAAATGATCGACGGGTTGAAAAAAGTATAACAAAAACAAGCTGCATATTTAATATTTATTAAATTGGTTAAACTAACAATAAACCGGTGGGGTTTTTTTTTTCTTTTTTTTTTTAATTTATCATTGATGAGCAATTTAACAAAACAAATCGGTTAAGGTTTCTTGATAACCGAAATATTATGATACACTCTTATTGAATTGAACCATGGAGGCCAATCTTGTGTATGAAGTTCGTTACTACTTATATATGGAATTCCATCCTATGAGCATTAATGAACACTCTCTCATACACATATGCTTATCTATACTACTATATAATACATATTGGTTCATGGGGGCATTTTTGTCATTAAATTCCTTAATTTTAAGACGCGTACAAGAGTTTATGCGGTGTGTATAAGTGTTTTAAGCAGCTTAATTAAAACACCAGTTTCTCATCCGCTAAGGTTAAAATGGGAATTACCCACCTGCTTTCTTGAACCACGCTTTTCCTTTCCTGCACACAAGAAAACTGCACACGCATAACCACCAAAAGCCGCCTTCGTGAACGCTGCTCCACCCTCTCTCCTCCCTTCCATTGGCCATTGCTGGATACCTTCATCATCTTCGTTGAAACATGATCATTACTCATCGAAAGGCCAAGATTGAGGATCGTTACGGATTCTGCGTGGCTATAAATCCAGGACCTTCTCTTTATTTCAAATTACAGATTCATCATCAAGACGATTCATGTTGTTCGCGTCTTCAACATCCGGATCGAGAGAAGAGAACAGTGGAATTTGGTTCCACAGATGTTAATCGCGTTGTCCACATCCAAATCGAGAGAAAATAAGAATAGAGGATCTCCTTTCGCAAGCCGTAATTTCCCCACAGGTGAAGATTGAAGGTGACCTCTTTCATTTTTCTTCCCGATTCCACTCATCTTCCAGCTATGAACCCTAATTTTTGGCTACGCCGGAAAACCATTTTACTCGCAACTTTGTTCTTTTATGCTCGATTTTGTATCATAACTGAAACCTTATGTATCCTCTGCTATGTTCTTCACCTACAACACTGTTTTGGGACCTCCTTATTGCGTTCTATCTATTACGGTGTGTATACTTCAAATATTGATCATTTTTTTTGTTGATTAATGCAGTGGAAATATAATTAACAGAAACTTGGTACACACCATTGAATTGTGATGTTTGGTATCATAATTTGTATGGTTATAGTTGTCTACAAAGTCTAACAAATGAGAATCTTTAGTCATGAATTGCTTAGTATTGCTTTCAGTTTCAGATTTGATTTGATAGAAATAATCTATTTGTATTTGTTTTCTAAAATGAATTAATGTTTAGGGATGGAGCAACACACATGGAGGTGAACCACATGGAGGTGAACCACCTGTGCTTCTGAATTGCTTAGTATTGCTTTCAGTTTCAGATTTGATTGCTTCTGTAGAAAATCTTGTATTAGCATTCCTTTCACATACAAGATTTGGAAACAACGAGCGAGAAAGCATGAAAGGATGTTGTAAAAGATGTTCGTGGGAGTCAGTATAAACATATGAGGCACTTGAAATCTGAGGTATACTGATGCTTTGGTCAAATTTCAGTTTCAGTTTTGTTAAGATTGTTTTTATGGTTTAGGGTTTGAGTAGCTTGGGGATTTTTTTTGTAACGGATCGCCACGAGGAAGTTCTCTTGGTAAACACTCTTCAGCCATTTCTTTTTGTTGCATTCTATGCATATTTGGTAAGTTCATTGCTTCTTTTAGATTGTCATTTTTCAATGTACAGCTGTGCTATTTTGATTGTCTTTAACCCCTGTGCATGAAGGGTTGTTCGTTGCAGGTGCATTTGTATGTGATTTATTACCTTTCAGATGTCATTGTTTGTTTAACAATTACCTTTTTATGGGAAATATAGGGTCATACAAGTAATTGACTTTTTTTTGACTTTTTAAATGAATTTCAAGTTTAACATGTGAAATGTTAATAAGGATACTGAACTATAATGATTCTAATGTAGATTACAGTGGCATGTATGTATTTATATATATTTATCTAAATTGACTTGCTATAGTGGCGTTCAATAAGTTAACTTTTAATAAAAGTTTATATATGTTTAATCTCAAATATAAATATCTTTGAGCAGATAATAAGCTTCACTAGAAAATATGTTTGAACTTCTTATAAACATGTTTTATGCTGTTTATACAATTGTTCGTGTCTTTGTAATCACTGTAATCAATTCTTAACTAAATTTATTGGCAGGTATAGTTTTCTGTCTTCCCTATTCTTAGTTTGAAGGTACGTCTTTTCTACTATAGAGGTGTTTTACATGTTATAGAGGTGCTTGACATGTCGTGTTTTGACAAAAAAAAAAATAGCGGTTCTACTTGAAACAATTAGTTTCTCTTAGTTGTTTATTTCCCCCCATATTAACCTGACAGAACATCATTGTTTACAGGTTGTTACTGTGCTTTTATCTCCTTGCAAAATACAAGTAAGCAATAAGTTACTCTTTCTTTGGTTCGTTAATAGATTATACTTCTGCACACATTATTTAGCCTTTAGGTGCTTTTGAGCTTGAACATGGCAGTTTTGTTAACTCTGGATATAAATAGGTTGACCACTTCAATTGTCATTTTAAACAGGATATAAATAGGTTGACCACTCATTTCGTTATTTCGTTAATAAGTTCAGGTCTTCTTTAATATTAGCCACTCATTTTGTTATGTCGTTAATTTATAAGGCCTCAGTTTGTCTATAATGGTTGCCGTATATTGCTTTTATGAAGCTTAAATATATGAGTACATTTCTTCTAAAGTCGGTATTTCTCCCGTTCTTTCGTTTCACTCATTTTCCTATTAGCAACTGAGGTACGGTGCAAGAGTTGGGGGACAAAGTTTAGGCTATCTAGATCAAATGGTTATTTATTTTTACTAAATTTGGATTCCCCTTTAAAGAATTTGTGGTTTGTTTCTTCTGTTCTATTGGGTTGAAACATGTGTGCTTGATCAATCATGGTCTATACTGTACAGGTTAGTTTTTTATTTTCCTACCGGTGGATGAATCTTCATCAGATGTAGGCATTTCTTTTCAAACCTACAAACAAAGTTTGTAAAGTTAATTACCAGATGGTAGGTTTTGGGTGACGAATGTGACTACAGTACATCTGTTACTCAAGTGTTCATTTTGTTATTATTCTTAAAATGTAGTTGGTGTTTGTTGTTGATTAATAGACTTGTGATTGGTTATTTTATGTTGGCTTTATGATGTGCCGAATGCTAATAGTTTCTTGTGAAGGTACCGCTACACATGCTTATGATACAGTCCTTCCGCTGCATTATTCTCATTTTGCACTTCTTCTAACATAGGTCTCTATTAGTAACTTAGGTATGGTGCCATAGTTGGAGAACATAGCTACAAAACAATAGAACTTTATATCTTACAAACAGTTATATTTCATGTTTGTATTCTATTTTCTTTGTTGGGTTGTTTTTTTACCTTATTCCTTTTCTGTTTTTCAGGCTATGTGGTTCTCCTTTACTGTTTAATTGCTCTCAAATCAGTTGTCTTTGCTCATTCAAGGTCTGTGCAAGTTAGTTTATTTAGGTGGTTCAAATCAACTTCAGTTTTGGAAGTTAATTTATGGTACAAACTACAAACGCATTTAAATCTCTATCTTATAAACTGCTTTTATCTATTTTTCTAATTTCAAACCAAAAGGTTACATGCATTTTCAATTGTTACCTGATCCTTACAGCTACTTTAGGTTGTACATTACCCATCTTAAGCAGATGATCCTATCATGTCTGCATACTGTGTGGCTATATGGGTTTTCAATAAATGTAACCAACAATCATGTATGCATACCTGGGATTCGGTTTTAAGAAAAATCTTAATATTTGTTGTTGTCTAAGAACATTTTTGATTGTATAGTAAAAACATGCATCTGTTGGTACTTTACATGTCATTGCTTTCATTCTTTATTATCAGGTTAGTTATTATAAAATGGAGGTTGTGCCATTCTGAAACATCACAAAGTTGTGTAATTCATTCATACCGATTCCAGAATTGCCAACCACGACATCCCCAATTCTATGCAGAAGTTAAGATGTTGTGTTAATTGCAAAGCATTAAAGTGATCTACACCAACTGAGGAATTAAGGAAGACATTGGTTGCAAGAATGCGAAAAAATGGAGACCCGTATCTTGCTTTGCACTTGAGGTATTTCGTTTATATATGCATGTGTATGTACGTGTTTTCTTTTTCATATGAGTTGCAAATTCTGCTTAAGTAAAATCGTGTCAAGTAATTCATGTTTATTTGGCTTGAACAAATTAATTAGGGATTGATTATGCACGTGTTTTAAGAATTGACTAATTTATTTCATACCACTTGACCCGTTTCATTTTTGAAAATTTGATTGCTTTTTTTCTGATTTTGAATTTTTCAAACTGTGGTTGTGATCCTGTGGAGCCTTACGGTGTGCTATCAACTCATTTCATTTTAAAACATACATGTGTGATGTTGCTATGAGTTTTCTGTAGGTAAATTCACATATCCACCAAAGCAATGAGCTATCAACTCATTTCAGTTGAATCTTTCGTTCTTAAATATTCTCAAGGCTTTATTTTTTCTACAAGTAGAAGTTTGAAATCATTGGATGCTCTCTAATTTGCAAGTATGAAACCAGTTTGTGTGAAAAAAATAGTCATATAAACATTGAATCTGGTTGGAAACTGATTTGATCCAACCAGGTATGGTTTTCCTTAAAATCAGGTTAAACACCGATCTGGTTTTGTCCTTCCATTACTCGATTTTAACTGGTTTTAAGCAAGATAGGCTTGACCCAGAAACTGGTTTTGTGCAGAACTAAGTTTAGGCGATCATTTAGGTTCTCTAACTGGGCTGGTTCGGATTCATGCTCATAAATTGGGGTATGATTGTGTGGTTTTAAATGTAAACTGAGTTTTTATAAGGATGGGAGGTTTAATGTGTATTTATGGACCATAACTGATAGAATTCAAGCTTATAAATTGATGTTTTAAAGTTAATTTCTGGTAATATATGGTATTTTGTTACTTCAAAAACTATCTCCTATAGCCCGTTTTACTATCTCCTATAGCCCGTGTTACTTGATTGTCGTCGACGCGACATCGCGCGACTTTCCTTACTAGATCTGATGTTGTATGCTATAGATTTGTGTTTGTTGGATCCATCTACATGATTATTGGTGTTATGTGTGCTCGAATATGTTGGAAATCTGAGATTTGGGGTGCAGAAGTCGCTAATAGCCGTTAAGAATAACTTTGGTTCATTTGTTGATTTTTTGTTACATTTTTGGATGAATGAGAAAACTAACAAACATACAATGTAAAATATCATGAAAGGATTGATAAACTAACAAAAAACAAGTACCGCGTTGGATGATTGTTTCTGTATAACGAGTATTTAAAGTTTTAGGTATCTTCGTTAAATTGTTGTTAAGATGATACCCATTATGATTAAACTAAAAAAATTAAAGTCTAAAACATATTTTGATGGAGTCTAAAAGTTAGATTTTTATGTTAATCTTTGTAATGCAATTGAAGATCATATTACAATACTTGTAATTTATATGGGTTTAAACAAATAAGCCATATACGAATACTGTTTGTTTGCACCACCAAATTTGATAATATATAATTTATAGGTTTATTTTCCATTCTGACATTTTTAAATTCTTATTGACTAAAACATGAAACTTATCCCGTATAAAAGTATCCTTTTAAAATGCTTTCGTTTGTGTCCATTAGTTTCACCCAACAATACTCTTATTCATCAAAACTCTTACCATTATTTTGTTTCTAAAACACTTTCGTTTTTTTCCATTCACTTGTCATCGGGCCGCATCGTGCTAACATAAACGGATATTGCGTTGTAAATTGTCGTCGTCGTCAAACGCGCAAACAGAAGACAAATAAAACGCTATAAACTGTTGCCGCCGCAACGCGCGGGCACACGGCTAGTATATACATATTAGTATAGCTTACATTTATGGGTGCTATACTAATATGATACTGACTTGACTATTTGAAAATGATATTCATAGATTTTTTCACGTGCGGGTTTTCTATGTTCGCAACACCAATCTAGGACCAAGTACGATATGCCGCAATCATTTGGCAAGGACGGCTAGATGGTTATTGTAACATTTGCTTCATGTGTGGTGCTAGTGCATAAATGGGCACACATTCCGTTTTTATAACAGCACGTAAAAATTAAATATTATTGTGACATAAATTGACAAATTAATTCAAACTTCAACTTTTATACACAATCAACAAAGATAACTACACTAAAGAAAAGATAAAAGACCGAGTCATACTTAGAATAATTATATGATTTACAACACCAAAGACAATTAACGAAGACTAATACAAGTGTGAACGATTAACTACAGCACATGGATGAATGATGATCATTGATCAAATACAAGATATAAGATAATAGACAAGCTACATAAAAAATGGCCATCAAACAAAATTTATGAAAATGGTCGCCTATAGACATAAATCAAAGCATGCATGATTTTTACAGGCTAATAAAGAGTTTTAGAAGATTTTTATCCTTTTATAGACGTTGTAGTTGATGACGTAATGTAGGTCTTGTTGGGTTTTACAGTGGGTATCCGGGTTGCCCGTTTTAATTTTTACCGAATAAATTAACGGGTCAATTAATCAGATTAATTACGCAGCGGAAATATAAGTTTTACAACGCGAATATAGTAAAAACCGTAGACAGGATCTGATCACCGTGTACGCGTAAATACAGGAAAAATTAAATCGAACAATCTAAACAATTTAGATATACATTGGCGGAGTCCGAACAACCGTTCGAGACACCGGGGTTCGACGAACTGGCGCTAGGGCAAACGGTAACGCCCGACTCGAATCTGCGAGTCAAATCTTCAACCGACTTTGAAGACGGCATCTCGGGCACCACAGGCGCGTTCATCTCATGAACGGGCGGTAGTGGCGGTAACGAAACCATGCTATGTATCATATTGTAGGTCCGAAAATCTCCCAAACACACGATATACTAATCAAACACGAGTGCGGAATCCTCGTGAAAGATCGATTCAAGAAAATAGTAGAAGAATAGACTAGATCTTTGTGAAAGATGAAGTCTTGAATGGAAATCGGCTACTATTGAAGCTAACAAAGGCTGATCGTAAACTTTAGAGAACAAGAAGAAACCGTAAACCCAATATAAAAGCTTCGCCATTAACGAAATCTTGAGGTGGTATTTATACCACCTCATGTACAAACAAGGCCAATCATAAACTGAAATGAGCCCAATCATAAACAACTAAATGGCCCACATGGCCTATTAATTAAACTAATCTAAGCCCAATACTAATGTTCATGCCTTAAATAAATCTAGCCCAACAATCTTCCCTTAGGCATGAATCATTAGATCACTTACGGCAGCAGCAGATCAAACCTGAATGTGCTTTGTACGTTGTTGGACCACCATCCGTTCCCTACGATCCGCTTTGCAGTTCCATCAAAGATACCAACCCTTATAGCATTCTTCATGTCGTTTTCATCTCCAAGTATGGGTTGGGTGGCTAGGAGCTTGATGTCTCGCTCTCCAAATCTTAGCAAGTCCACTGGATCGTAGAATCGGAATTGCCGCATCGGCTTGCAGATCACCACCACTTCATGAGTTGTCGGATCGTAACACCAGCAATCAAAATTTCTGACCAGTGTGCCATCTTCGATCTCGTCCAACATGTTAATGACTCTTATACGCTTAGTGGGTGGCCTCCTTGCTTCACCAATGGGCTGCCCTGTCACTGGGTCAGTCCCTGTCTCTATCCATCTGACCACTTTCAACTCAAACTCTGCAAAGTCGTTTTCTTGATGGCTCAGCAGGTTGTTGCGGATAAGATTTCCTTCAGGTCCATTCCACCTGTTTATGAAGGGAGCTCTCAAAAGGCTTCTGATCTCAGGCTCAGTCCAGGAGTGGAATTGACCACGCGTTTGATAATACTCCACAGGACTGTAGCCGTCACGGATCACGGTAAAGAGTTTCTTCTCGGTGTCATAATGCCAACACAAGATGGTCTCACGACTCCCACGTTTTTCAATTGAGCTCTCACCCACATCAATGGTGTATTAAGTGGGGGCTGGTCCCTGGAAGAACTCCCTGAACCAGTTTTCGTGGCATCTTGGTGCCTTGAAGATGATTCTGCCACTGCGGGTGTAATCAGGCATATCAATGTTCTCATCTCCTTCATCTGTCTCCATAACATCTGCAGCTTGCACCCCATGTGACGAACCTTGACCTGGGGCACCTGAGGAGTTGGACCCCACAACATCCTTCAATTCATCGAACTTCTTCCTTAGGTCCACCAGCATGTTGTACAGATATTTCATTCGGTCTTTGTCCGCCACCTCCTTCTCTCTCATATACTTGTTTTCTGCTTGAAGAGCCTTGATCTCATTCTCTCTAGTTCTATTTTGAGAGATCGGGAAATTGATCTGAGGATCAGCACTTATCCTCATATCTATTGGAAGCTCCGCTGCTTGAAATGGTCTAAAACTTGGTGCTGCAAGTGGTTGGCTTGTCACAGTAGAGAGATTCACTCGTACTGGACTTGGAACAACAAATGTGTTCTCAACCTCCAAGAATTGCCTATCTTCCTGAACAGGGCTTTGTTCATTCAGAAAAGGGCTGGCATTCTGCACAGGGGCAGGTTGTTCTTCAGCAGTTGTTGTTGTTGTTGTTGTTTCAGCTTGATTGGCTTGGCCTTGTGAGCTCTGACCCACTTCTGGTTGAACAATCAGCACACTGGAGCTAGATCTCTTGAAGCTAAATCTAACAGTCCTTGGGTCAGTCCTCTTCCTCGGAGACGGTTCACGAGCAGGCATTGGATCTTCTGATACCTCAGTTAACTCAAATTGAGTGGCAATGTCTTGAGGTACAGAATCACCGGAGGAAGAAGCGTTCATCATATCTCTTGATCTCTTCAAGCTAATAGGCCCCAAATCAGCATAGATATCATCTTCAGGATCAGCAAATATGTCATCCATGACATTCTCTTCATCTGATGGGATAACCTCTGGATCTTCAACCACATTCACAACCGGAGTAGCTGCCATGTCTTGGTCTTCAGCCACTATAGCATTTACAACTAGCACTTCGGCCGCTGGCTCTTCTTCCTCAATCACTTGTTCTCTGGCTACCTCTGGAAAGGCACCTCTCTTTACCCATTCTATTCTGCCTTCAAAACTGTTCCGACCCTTCCTGTCTTGGGTCTGGAGTCCGAATACTCCACAGTCCATCACCTTCACATCTAGCTTCTCAATCCTCTCCTCAATCATCGGGTATTTCTCCATGACCACCATTTGAACGAACCTTGGTGTCATGAGAAACTGCTCACGTGCACTTTAGTCGGCATTGCCTATCCAATCAAGCAGCATCATCCTTGAAAAGTTGAAATTCCAGTCTAGGGCCAATGCGACAAAGGCAGTTCCGTGGATCTTGTTGAGTTGATCGAAGCTCGTTCTCTTGCCCAGAAAATGGGGTGGGCAAGGCATCTCCAGTAATGCGGCAGTTGCTTCTTGTAGATAGGTGGGAATTTGCCTTCATATCCCATGGATTGGGATCCTGCCAGAACAGCCTCTTTCGGGTAATCAACCGGATCGGTAGCACGATCGTTGATAATAAGCCCTTTTCGAATGTCTTCCTCCAGTATAACAATCTGCCGATTCTGAATGGTGGCTATAATTCTTGTCTTGTCAGCACTAACCCGAGCAATGCCCCAGAACTCTCTAACCAACAGTTCATCAATCAGCACACTCGTCCTTAAAGCATGGTTGATCTTACAAACGTTCATCCCCGCCACCAGAGAATAGAATAGGGCCATGTGATTCTCTGGCGGATCTTCTAAATATGCTGGAATGCAATGATCATGGTCAAATTTGATTTCCTCATCTATAACGTTGCCTGCCATCTGAGACAAACAAGACACATGCATCAGCTTTGTACATTAAAGAGCAATTATGATTATTAACCCTTAACGTTGTTCAATTGAAGATCACATTTTACTTTTGATGAACACACAGTTTCAATTTGAACTTTTTAGGGAAAATAATTGAATTAAGCACACGCTCAAAAACACCGACAAATTTTATCTCAAAAACGTTCAATTTTAATGAGATTTCAAAATTATTAAGTAATTAAGATTTAAATTCTTATTAATTCGCATTTTAATGTGTGATTACGATTCTTAAATGTGTTTACGATCCATTATATGGGTTTACGATCATCTTAAACGGATTACGATATGGTCCAATCGTAAATGACACGGCCCAATGGTATATGCCCAATTTTAACTCATGCCCGATCATAAACTCCCTGAAACAGTCTTTGTCGTTTACTCTGGTCGTAAACGATCAATCGTGAACGTAAATCGTAAACAATCAATCGTAAACAATCAATCGTAAACGCCGTAAACATCGTCTTCTTCACTCAGACAGTCGTAAACACCGATTTCCGCCATTGTTTACACCTGCAACTCATCGTAAACACCATTAATCACCACAAAAACACACGATTATCACAAATAACTACCTTTAATCAATTCTATGCACAAATCTGACTTTAATATACGCGAAATCGTCTCGAAAACAGAAAGAACTTGATCGATTGCGGATTTAGGGTTTGAAACTTAAAATCCGTGAAACAACAACGAAAACGGTCGATAAGTTGGGGTTCTTGGTCGGAATTCGATGACGAGAGTGGTGGTGTGGTTTGTTTGTGAAAAGGTGGACGGAATCGGGCTGGGTGAGGGTTTCCGGCGACAGGACGGACGGAGCTAGGGTTTCGGCGGAGGAAAACGTAAACAGGAGAGAGAAAGTAGTAATCGTAAATGGGGTTAAAAAAATCGTAAATGGGGTTATAACCTCTACAATTTCACTTTGCCCCCCCCCCCCCCATTAACCGTAATCTAAAAAAAAAATCACTTAGCCCCTCAAACTTTATAAAAAAAATTCAAGTTTACCCCAAAATTGATAATTCTCATAAACATTTGAAATATTTGACACTTTGAGAATTTTACAAAACTTCCCCTCAGAATCATACCCGAGTATCCGATCATGATCATGAAAAATTTAAAAATTTAAAACAGATAAAAATTAAAACCAGAATTAAATATTTACAAACTTACCTCAGAAATTTTAAATGTTACTTACCTGGTGCTGATATTTTTCATTGATAATTTCAGACGAGTCTTTGACTGAAGAACCCTTTTCAGCTTCCGTTACTTGACACTCTAGACAATTTTCAGGTG
>JBCNJP010000009.1:44361543-44489229 GCA_039602395.1 Deinandra increscens subsp. villosa | reverse complement strand
TTCGAGTATCACGATTATGCATTCATGAGTCTTTAAAAACACTTTGTTGATCTTTGAATCAAGTTACATTACTCTGGATGGCACTGTTTGTGTACAAACTATTATTTCAATTATGCTTCCGCACTTGAATTTTTTAATTTTATATTTGTAACAACATGTAAAACTTTAAAATTTTAGTGGTTGTTTGGTGTAACTAATGGACTGGGATCCCGGTTTGATCACACGTCACACGGTAAAACTCCGTTGGAGGAAATTAGGGGTGTGACATTTAGATAGTGGGTTAATGCCTTTGGCGGACCATGAAGATGTGTACGGACAACCGGTAGTACTCACGGGGCTGGACCCTAAACTTCCCCAATATCTTCATCCCCAACATTGAGTTCCCCTAGTGGGTTAATGCCTTTAGTCTATCCTCTTCACTGGCATCGTTGGGGACATCTCAGGCAAATGGTCGTGTAAGACCCCTAGGAGAGTAGCAATACGTGTAACGAATGCCCTGCAGTAAATAGTTGATAGCGCCCGTCTACTAACAAAACTATTGAAATACGCAGCTAACCCGACCTCTAGGGTGACCCTCCTCCTCCCAGTCATCAGACAGTACAGATAAAACAAATCCATATTGGTGCACCACTCCTGGTTCTGGCCACGGGCTGTGATGGACACAGTAATGAGCCGATGCACGTATCGAATAATGCGGTCCCGGATATCTGTGGCCCTCCCCTTGTTGGGCTCCTACAATCCAAAGCGGCGTGCAACTACCCCTCTCCATCAATGCTCCATCTCATCATCCGCATACTCAATGATCCCTGTTGTGTAAAGCGGTGTAGCAGTATCGAGCTCATAATATCTTTTCACAAGAGTATGTGTGTAGATCTTTAAGATGCTTGAGAGTTTGTGATTGCTTGTCTTGCATATTCTTGTTGAGAAATGCTTTCTATATATAGCAGGTGGTAGATACAATGTGGTTGAGATAAATTGAATGAAGTATTCAATTTATCGCTTTTCAACTGCATTGACTTTAACTTTAATAAGGGGACCCACCTTGCTTTTAATGAAGAAAGTCTTTGCCTTTTGTCTTTTAGCTTGGTTCTATCTTTTAATATTCTTGTCTTCTGTTAATCTCGAACTCCTTTGAAATTTTTTTTTGAGGACCGTAGCTACTTCCCAATAGAAGCAGAACACTGAGATATGTGATTTTGGTTTCACTGAGATATGTGATTTTGGTTTCACAGAGATGTTACAGAGCTCCCTGTTCGGGTTCACATAATTTTTGTGAAATCATAAAATCTGTCTTTTTACACATTCTATGAAGTAATAATCTTATATATCTCTTTTATATTTCTTTTAAGGAAAATTGGATTTTATTAATCCAAGTTATTACTAGTTGGCCGATATTAATCCCAATTAAGAAATTGGCCTACATTAATCCCAATTATCATGGTGTTGGAATTCATTGGATCGCCGTTAGTTTTTGTTTAACTCCGTTAGTATTTTGCTGACGTGGCAGTCTATTTTGCTGACGTGGCAGTCTATTTTGCTGACGTGACATCACCAAAATCTAACGGAGTTAACAAAAAACTAACGGAGGACCAGCGAATTCCAACACCATGATAATTGGGATTAATGTGGGCCAATTTCTTAATTGGGATTAATATCGACCAACTAGTAATAACTTGGATTAATAAAATCCAATTAGAATTGTCCTAATAGGTGCCATGGTGGGCCGCCAAAAGTAGTGGTGGAATGGTGGTATATAAACGGTGGACGATCTCGAATTTCTTGTGGTGAAGAAGAAAAGGCATTACTTGAACGAAGATTGTTGTGTTTTAAGGGTTCAAGAAGATGGGGTTTTAGGATGGTAGGTGAGTAGATGAGGGTGGTGGAGGTTTTAGAGAGAGGGACATTGTCAGAGGGTAAAAAGAGAGTACCTAGTTCTGGACTGGACTTAACAAGTGTTTAAGATAGTCCCCAAGTACTGTAAGTTATAAGAATAGTCCCTGAATGGGTAAATGACTAAATTTCCCTCATGTACAATACACATGACTTGACTTAATGTACAAATTAACGTCCGTTAGGCCATAAGACAAAACGTGCATAAAATGTACAACATCAATAACATTGAGTATATTTACCTTAGTTTAAGAACAAAACATAAAATCACTACCAACTTAAAGGACAAGATTTTTAATTCGAATTCAAATATTGACATAAGGTAGATTAGGATGAATGAATCTGAATAAAGGGGTGAGCACGGTCCGATTCGATTTTTAGCCTTAACCGAACCAAAACCAAAAATTTTGGTTTCTAAAAATCAAGAATTTATCGGTTTTTCCGTATTTTTTACTCGGTTCGGTTGTTAACCACAAATTGGCTGTGGATCAAAGCAAGAGTTTGAACCAGATACCTCAAAAAGCATGAGCAGAGGCGTGGGATTGAGTTAATTTATAAGAGGAATAAAAGTGGAATTTTATCTTCTGAGCCAATATGGGAGAGCAAACAACAAAAAAGATAAACAAAGATTAGAGAGGGAAGTATAAATATAATGAATGAATGTGATTCAAGTATGGATGTTCAACGAATTAAAATTCGAATACTCGAATTAATCGATTCGATTTTTCGAATTTTATTTTTTAAAACCTGGATTCGAATTCGAACTAGACTCAAACAATTCGATTCGAATTCAATTAGATCCCAATTTAGTTGTCGAACTCAAATCGAATCCGTATGGAATTCGAATAAATTCAAATTACTAAAAATAATACAATTCTACAAAAGTATAAAACTCCCAAAAGATAAATGACAAAAAATAATAGTTTAACATTCAAAATGGAAATGTCCAAATTAGATAGAGTTTAGATTAACTCAAAAGATCCATATCTAAAACAACTTTGTATAACAATTATTATGGCAACTAACTTATCTTTCAAAACATCAAAGTTAAACATACCTAAAGAATAAAAGATCTACAATTTCATTATACATCAAAACAACAAATGTTTGTGTTGGGTTTTTTGTCTCCCTTGATATTTTTGGGTTGACCCTAAACCTCCAATATTGTTTTCTTTTTGTTGTTTTTTATTAATACATGTTTGTTAGGGCTTGTTTCTTCCAAAAAAACAAAATAATCACACCATATAATAACATTAAGTCATTTAAAAAGATGATTATTGGATGAATCCACCAAATTTTAAATTTTGGAACGTAACGAGAATGGGTGTGTTCAAATTAGAATATTTTAAACGCTCAAAACTTTTTAAAATTTTAAATAGATGAGATTGAAGTCTATGAAAACTAATTCAAAATATTTATATAAATATTTATATTTGCTTATAAACAATATTTTGAATTATAATTATAAATATACATATATATATATATATAGGGTACGGTTCGCGTGCGGACGGGCATTTTGCCTAAGATCCGTGCGGACAGGGGCAATCCAGTAATTGTCCATATCCCTCCCCCCATTTGTATTTTTGGAAGTTATTCATTTTCCCCACGTTTTTCAAAACGGCCATAACTTTTTCATACGACATTATTTTTCAAGAAAAAAATTCACCATGATTCTATTCGCGTTTTTATCTTTAATTTAAGACTAGGTTTGCTCGGTTTGGAGAGAAAAAAATTGACATTTTTTAGCGTTTTTCCAATACACCAGCATAACAGCATAAAAATGCAAACATACCAGCACACTAGCACAGAAAATACAAACACATTAGCACGATACCAGCACAGAAACATATGCACACCAGCACACCATCACGCCAGCACACCAGCACAGAACAAAAAAATGTTGTTTTATTTAGTTTTTTATAAGTTATTAAAGGTTGTGCTTGTATAAATCTGTGTTAGTTTTGTGCTCTTGTAAATATCAAGCAGTACCAGCACTAAAACGATGTCTAACAAACTTGGAAAATCAAACGCAAGCACAATCAGCATAAAAAAAATACCAGCACAATGTATAAACTGATCTGAAAAACACCGTAAAAATGTCAATATTTTTTCTCCAAATCGAGCAAACCTAGTCTCGAATTAAAGATAAAAACGCGACTAGAATTATGGTGAATTTTTTTAAAAAAAATAACATCGTATGAAAAAGTTATGGTCGTTTAAAAAAATAGGGGGAAACTTGAAAAAAGTCAACAAGAATTCTATCCCTATATTGCCGCCTCCATCCTTAATTTACGTTTTATCTCCCCTTACCTAATCTCCTTCAATCTCATCCATCCAACTATATAATCTAATGATCCAAGATTGTCCCTAACGATCTTAGGCAAAATAGTTGTTCTCATTTGAACCTCCTTCTATATATATATATATATATATATATATATATATATAGAGAGAGAGAGAGAGAGAGAGAGAGAGAGGAAGGGTAAAATTAAAACCACTCCGAGTTGGGAAAATTTTCTGAAACTCTTCAAAAACGGGGTCAAAAAGTTTTTTTTTCATTCAAAATTTTTATGGTGATTCTTTAGGTTATAGGCTACCGCTAGGTGGAAAAAAAGTAAAAAAAAAAACGCCTCGGGGATTTTTTAAAAAAAATGTCAAAAAACGGTCTTGTTACATATGTAACATTGTATACATATATTGGTTACATATGTAACAACCGTTTTTTGAGATTTTTTTTTTTAATTTCCGGGGCGTTTTTTTGATTTTTTTTTCCACCTAGGGGTAGCCTATAACCTAAAGAATCACCATAAAAAAATTTGAATGAAAAAAAAAACTTTTTAACCCCGTTTTTAAAGAGTTTCGAAAGTTTTCCCAACTCGGAGTGGTTTTCACCATAACCATCCCCTATATATATATATATATATAGGGCATGGATCGTGTAAAAACCACATTTATTTGTAAAAACTTATAAACTCCTATTAATGAAGGGCATTTTTGACAGTTTACATTATTTATATTTTTTCAGTTTAAAACATATGTCCGCTCCCCCAATTTATCCACGCATCTCGATCTCCTTCTACGGTATGACGACAAGCATCCTTAACAGTTCACTCCGGCGATTTTGACCGGAGGTTGTTGTATTATCAGCCGGTGAGTTCGATTTTCTGACCTAAATGCATTCACAAATCGTGTGTTCTTCTTAAATTTATATCGTAACTTTGTTTTAAATTTTGTATCAGGTTTCAACATACAATCGATTCGATGGATGATAATGCTATTGATGAATTGTAATCGAATATGCAGCGGATCGTTCCGAATACTTTGTTGATGCGAATTGTGAGTTTGACATTGATCACATTGATTCTCACGATTTGATTGAACGATCCGGTGAATCCAGTTCCACTTCTACTTTCGTACCTTCATCATCTTCATCCGGTAATGCGTCTACGCATGATTCTGAACTTGTTCTTACTTTCCTTCGTGTAGAAGATCGCGGTAGGTGATGTTACTGTATTTATCATATTCTAGGTTTTATGCAATAATACACTTGTGCACTAATCCTACTGTTTTTTATACCTGATATCAGTTGAGCATCATAAACACATGTGATGAGCTGTATGTTCTATACTTAAAACATACAACACCATACTATTCATGCTTTCTGTAATAATACACCTGTGCACTAATCCTACTGTTTTTTATACATGTTATCAGTTGAACATCATAAACACATGTGCTGAGCTATTTGTTTTGTACTTAAAACATACAACACCATATTATTCATGTTTTATGTAATAATACACTTGTGCACTAATCCTACTGTTTTTTATACCTGTTATCATTATGATGCTTTATAATATATATTTTTTTTTTCTTTGTTAAAGGTGGTGCGACTAGTAGGGTTTATTCATCACGTGATGAATATATATTCTGGAAGCCAGATGTCGACCCTATGTTTGTTGTTGTCCTACACTCTGTTTACGATAGTTAGGAGGCTGTTACTGACATGTATGATGCATACGCTGCGAAAGCTGGCTTTTCGACGAGATTAGGCACGCATAGGCATTCTGGAGATGTTACCAAACACCGATACATTCTATGTAATCGTGCTGGTAAACCACAACAGAAGAAGATCGATTCTGTTGACAAGACCTCACTGTCCACTACAAAGAGTACACGTTCGACGTTAACTGACTGTGCTGCATGTATTCGGATGAAGTTTGATGTAGATACCGGATAGTGTGTGCTATATATATTCCGTGAGGCTCACAACCATGAGCTTATTGGTCCTGACTTCATGGACTTCACTAAGAGGCGTCGTATGCTTGACTTTTCCACCCAGAATTTTATTCATCAGATGAGCCTAAATAAAATTGGTCCTAATATTGCTCACAGAGTTCAGTCGTCTCTAAAGGGTGGCCACCACAATGTTCGTGGTTTGACAACTGACTTCAAGAATTTTTCCCGATCCATACGTCTGTTTATTGGAAACAGAGATGCAAAACTAGTAATTGACACTCTACAAGCCCGAACTGAGAACCTCCACAACTTCTTTTATGAATGTCTAGTTGTCGGTACGGAACTTAAATCGTTTTTTTGGGCTGATGATGTATTGAGATGCAACTATGAAGTGTTTGGAGATGTTTTGTCATTTGACGCGACTTATAAAACAAAATTGTAAGCTTCTTTTAAATTCATTGTCCTTTAAATAGATTTATCATATATTTTATACATTATATATGATATATTACCCGTGTGCACTGTTCATATGTATGTATTTTGTTATTATTTATTAGGTACCATGTTTAACACCTATGTGTTGCTAATTCAGATATAGGATGATTTTTGTGCCTGTCACCTGTGTTGATCACCATAACAAGTGTGTGATGTTTGGTGCTGGACTAATATCTGATGAGACTATCGAGTCATACACCTGGTTGCTTACAACATTTCTTAAAGCACATCCAAAACAACCTGTATTAGTTCTTACCGATCAAGATTCATTAATGAAGCACGCGATTTCTTCTGTTTTTAATGAATCCGTTCATCATTTGTGCGTGTGGCACATCATGATGAAGCTCCCTTCTAAGGTATACCATTGCATCATTTAATCACTTTCTGTTATTTTCTAGTGCACATGTGCACTAATAACTGTCTGTATTTTTTCAAACAGATCGATGGTTCCATTCTAGCCAACACCAATCTTCGTAAATCTATACACAAACTTGTGTGGGATATGCTTATTGACCGTGAAACATTTGAAGATAGATGGCATGCACTTCTTGATGAATAACAGTTGACTAATAACGAATGGCTAACTGAAATGTATGGCATTCGACATGAATGGGTTCTTGCCTACTTTCGAGACGTCCCCATGAGCTGTTTGATGAAAACGACGTCAAGATCTGAGAGCTCAAATGCGCATTTCAAGGTCAACTCTAGTTTGTCTAACACATTATTACAATTTTTTATGTGTTTTGACACCGCCCTTGATTGGCAACGTAACAACCAACGTAAGATGGAGTTCTATACCAACACCACTGTTCCTGAAATACATACGCCACTTCCTAAGAGAAACATGATGCTGTGTGTATACATCATCCGTTTTTTAAAAAGTTCAAAAGGAAATCGAGATGAGCACGCACTATTGTTCTGGCGGTGAGACACGCACTGTTGGCGATACGAAAACGTATACCGTTTCACATGCCAACAGTCACTTTGTCATTGTTAACAAATACGAGGTACATAAATATATATATATATATATAAATATATATATATATACGTTCTTCCTTTAATAGTGCACATGTGCTGCTTTATTGCATACTCGTCTTATTCATATTTACTGCCTTGTTAACTATCTTGTGAATGTTATTTTATATTATACTACCAATTACCATCATGCATGTGTTCAATGTATAATACTTCATATACTTATAGAAATCTACACCAAAATACACACTTTTTTTAATAGTTTTCGATTTGAACCACTTTTTGATTTGTAACAGGTTTCATTCAATGTTGCTGATCAGGGTGTAACGTGCTCGTGTTTGCGATTTCCGCGCATCGGCTATCTATGCCGTCATGCATTTTATGTTTTCAGGTTGAACGACATCAATCACATACCTGATCGTTACATTAACTGCCGCTGGACTCGTAATGCTTTGTCGTCAAGGGTGTATGCCATTTCAAACCGTTATTCGGTTGATAACAGTGAGACTGGAATTCTTAGAAATGAGATTATTGATACCGTCTCCCAATGCATAGACCGTCTACGATGCCAGCCGGATCAACTTACCATATTTTCGAATGAACTCAAAGAAATAAAAATGCGTATTTTCCTTGAAGTGCCACGCAACCCCGAACAAGAGAGGACATCTGCAGTTTTTAGTGATATTCTGCGCCAACCTGAGTTTGGTAGTGCTTCTGTTGTACCAACCCAAGGAATTAGAAACAAGAGTTGCGGACTTGCGGTACTGATAAGCGATTGATTGGACCTGGTGAGAAAGCAGTTGAGGCGTTTAAAAAGGGACCAAGATTTTGTAAAAGATGCAATAAACTTGTGTATGGACACGATTCACGAAACTGTGAAAAGGTTCAACGTGCTGCTGAGTTGGCTGCTGCTTCTTCAATCAACTCTTCTTCTACTGTTGTCGGTAATGCTGGTAGCGCTGCTGGTGCTGTTAATAATCTTGACGAACCGGTACCTGTCCCGCATGTTGAGCCCCCAAACTCATCGGCTACACGACGTCAACCATTTCGTTACGCTAGACGTGCACCTATAACAAATGATGGATCCCCTGCTATCTCACCTTCATTTTGATTTCTATATGTTTCGAATTATGTTTAATCTTGACATTCGTTTGATTTTATTACATTACTTGTTTTTCGTTTGAACTTTGTATGATCTATTCGATACTATGGATAATATTCTAATGAATAATTCTTAAACTGTATGTGTCCCCTTTTTATGATGTATTTGATATTATGTTTTATAAACATAATCCTGTAACATTCGTGGTTTAGTTTATTTTATAAAATTAGTGCACATGTGCACTAAAACACATTTTACTTAAAAATCAACCCTTACCACATGTTATTTATTTGTACACGTGATTTTAATTACCTTCAAATGTGCCATATCTTTTACAACCTGAAATTATACATCTATACTATTATTTAACAAAATTAAACACAACCATACACGTGTGCACTATTATACATTTTGTCTTTATGCAATACATTACATCCGCTTAATTCCAAATGAATACAAACATTACACATATTGCGTAATTCACTAATCATGCATGTTCTTTATTTGCACGCAAACATACCAGTGCACAATTGCACTAAAACACGATATACATTAAGTATTCACCCACCTGTATTCTATGCTACTAAATACTCGAAAGCTGATTAATAAACATACCAACATACAATCGGTTTCAATAATAACCCATTACCAACAATTCATACATTCTAGTGCACAAACATACCAGTGCACAAGTGCACTAAAACACGATGTACATTAAATATTCACCCGCATGTATTCTATGCTACTAAAAAAAACTCAAAAGTTGATTAATAAACATACCAGTATACACATCGGCTTACATAATAACCAATTACCACAAATTCATTCATTCCAGTGCACAAGTGCACTTAAACATCAAAATTGTACATTGTTCAGCAACCATTGTGTGTACTGACAAACATTTAATAAAGTACTTCCAACAAATACTAGAACATAATCCATGATAAACATACGTACAAAAAACACACTTGTTAACTATATATACCATCAGTACTGATTTTTTAACCCTACATTGTGCAACCATCCATATTCATCATTCAACAACCGGCAGATTGAACGTCACGTGCTTTCCAGATACTGCTGCTTTTGATGTTCCAGATGTGTTACCTTCTACACCATCATGCTTTCCTTCAGCTTCCCTTCTTAACCCTTCCAAATCTTTTACAATTTTTTCATACTCGCTTTCCAGCCTTTTCAAAAACTCCACATGTTTTTCTACATCTTTCTTGCTCTTTCCTGCATGTTGTGTCAGCCTCGTGTTCATGATCTCTGCTTCCTTCAATACATATTCTCGGTGCTTGTTTGCTGATGTGATCAACATCTTTGTGGTGTACCTCATACGGAGGTTATTCACTTGCGATTCTTGTTTTGCATTATCATCACTGAACCCGCAATCGAACTTCTTTTTTTTCCTCTATACACTTCCATGTGTCTCATCACGAACAGTCCACAATCTGTGTAATTCTTCCTTGTTGCCCAACTCAGATCCAACCTTCTTGGTGTTACCATTTCCATAACAGCAGCCTTAGGGTGCTTTACAATTTGCAAATAACTGCATATCAAATCCTTCTACAAAGTATCATTTGCCATTAATACAGGAATTTCATATAGTACACGTGTGTAATAATTAACAATTATACTACAAACATTATATTCAGTTCTGGCCTCACATTCATTTATACCTAAAAAAACTATATATATATATACGGTTGACCTACCACTTTTAATTGTGTCCCTTTTGTTTTGAAAGCATTCGAATCTTTAATAACAATTGGTGTTTCATCTTTGTGCATGTTGTCAATCACTGCTATTCCAGGTGCGTCCAAATCAAAACACACTAGATAAAAATGGTGATTCTCCAACATTGGCACGACAATCGTGTCGAACGATCGTAGATCCATCAGTCTTTTATTCCATGCGAGCACATGTTCCAGATTCTTCGCAAACTTATCCATCCTTACTTTCTTTGTGCTATTGTTTTTGACCATCCATTCAATCTGAAATGTCAATAAGAATTCAAAAAAATAACATTACACCTGTGTAATATAAATATTTTTTTTGTAACATAATATCAAATAGTCAATGTGTAAAAACGAGTTATATATATTACAATTGTTGACGTGTAACAATATAGACGCTTTGGTGCATTATTTGTTGTCCTGTTCTCCTCGATGTTTTGTATTGCAGCCCAACAGTTTACCACTTCAGCAAAAACTTCTTTTCCTGGTGCTAAACTTCCTAAAAGGAACGGTTTTGTTTCCACGCCTGATGCAGTCTCAAAAAAATCTTGACTACATATCATAATAAAAAAAACATCAACACATCAAAATAATATTATAATTTGACTGTAAAAAATACAAGTTAAAACATAAAAAACATCACGGAAGTATGCACAAATGTGTTGACAACCCACCATGTTACACTTGTGCATTAAATATTTTTTAATAATTTAATGCACATGTGTAATATACCGCCTGTTTAATATAAAGTGTCCTATGTTGTAACACCTTCGCACATTTTTTTTGGCTGTTATGTTACACATGTGCATTGATCATACATTTAACATACTAGGTTACTTACGTGAACTCGGCTGCGACCTCCCTCTGTTCTTTCTTCTCCCTTTTCTTTTTTTCTTCTCTATTTCTGTCTTCATCTGACATCTTGTTCAATTCAGCTTCTTCCTTCTCCTTTTCCTTTCTGGTTCCCTTATCCCTATCTTCTGCAAAAGTCATTAGATACTGCCATACAATGCGCTCTTCCTCGTTCATAGGGGTGTTGATCTCAACCGGTTTCCTTTCATATTTAACGTTTTCATTTGTTTTTACCCCATCGCCTTTACTGCTGACAACTGATGATATCAAATCTGCTGCTTTGGTACTTTTATGATCTCTATTTGTGTCGTCACCCTTTGTGCTTTCAGAACCTTCAGGTTGTTTATCAGTATCTTGAGTAGATTTGTGTTCGTCCTGCACGGTCTTTACCACATTCTTTGTATACAATTCCAACAATGCATCTTTTTCAACATCTTTGAAAGCGGGCTCCCCCTCGTCTGATTCCTGTGTGCTTTGTGACAGATCTACACCAAGATAAAATGATAGCATCGAATCGTCACGTTTCTTCCTACTCTACCTTTTCCCCCTGTTAATTTGCTTTTTACAGCTTGCAGATTGTGTTCAGCATCTCCAGTATCTTTGTTTACTTTCTCTTTTTGACTGAACTCCACGACTATCTTATAATGTGACTTGTATTGATCTATGTACACCATCAGCTCATCGTTGTTTGGAAATGATGATCATGCTTCCTTTAAAGCCTCTTCTATTACCTTTTTTTGTTGATGCATCGAGACAAGCAACCCTGCCAACCCATCGATATGATCCTGATGTATGTAAAATGTGTGTTATTGTCACTGTAATTAAATTATGTAATTTGTGCACTTTTATAATATATGTATTATTACACATGTGCACTTTTATACAACTGTATTATTACACCTGTGCACAAACCATTTATATGATATGTATTAATATAACATTTGCATAATTCAAATATACATTCAACCTAACATGAAAACATTATGTACACTTTACATAAAAAAAATATATAAACAAGTGTGCACATGTTTTTGTTACTCGTGGGTTTTTTGTTACACATGTGCACTAATCATCATTTCATACTTTTTTATACATGTGTAATACATAACCGTCTATTAAACTACCAGAAAGTACTACGGTTGAATTTTTACCTTCAAATTGTTTTTTTTTTTGTGACCTCTTTATTCTTGATTACATTCACGTCCCCTCCTTTTGATATTTCCATATCGCTCCCATCTCCTTCATTGTCAACATATGTATCTCTCAGCTGTCCCATCCCTAAACCACCGTTTTCAAATTTCATAATCCTCCCTTATCTTCAATGTATCTGATGTCTAGAACTTGAGAGGGCTCATGCTTCGTTCAACATTTATGACTGGGCACGCCATGCTATCCACGTATACCAACTACACATGTGTTTAAAACAGTTGTTATTATTAATTTTTTTAAAATGTTCCTGTTATAAAAAACAAACATGTAAACAAGGGAACTAACTAAATTAAAATAGTGTATAAAACACGTACCGTTAATAGCGCTAGTGGCCCCGTGAATCTTGGTCCGCCTCCACTACTCATCCATGTATCTTTGCATCTTTTAAGTGCATCCATTACATATTTATTCCAATTTATATTATTCAAGTTTGTTTCATCTTTAATGGATGGCACAAAATCGAGCTTCATATACTCGTTGTTTCCAGACTCAGCCATCACGCTTGAAAACAATGCTATGAAGTCTATTTTGAAGAATATACCAGGATTATCAGCATCCTCCCTCATCTTGCTTACAACTTCAGCACGTGTGATGTATGATTTTCCGTATCTTGATTTCCATGCTTTAGCAACTGTGCCCAATTTCTTTTTTGATGTCACCTCAAGAATATCACCTTCGTTTTTCAGGCCAAACAATGTTTCAATCTTCTCACTATCTATCAACAACTTAATATTACCCAGATCAATTTCCATACTTTCGGGCTTGAATTTGTCAACTACAAAGTACGCAATCTTTGATGGTACTCCATCCATCCTGAACTTCAACATTCTCCCCAATCCCATCTCTCTAACCGATTCACGTTGATTCTTTGATAGTGTTGCAACCGCCTTATATAACTGTGTTGTTGCTGATCTTGTCCTTAATCCTGGCAATTCATCACCCTTTTTAATAACACCCTTCTGGTCTTCTTTCTTTGGTGTAGATGATTTCTTTGGTTCAACTCCTTTCTTCGGTTTAGGACTCTTCATTTTTTTTTTTGTTAACATCTTCTGTCTTTTGACCCCAACATTCTTCTTTCTTTTGACCCCAACAGTTTTTTCTGTTTTGATGTCTTTAAACCATCCAATGTGTTAATATAACAAATGTGACTGACTTTTATATTGAAATTGTATTACATTGATAATTATTACACAAGTGTAATAATTATTATTACACATGTGTAGTAATATTGTTATTATGTTTTTTTAAATTTATTTCGTGTTTGTAATGACATGGGCGAAGGATAGTGATGCCCCGAGGGGACGACCGCCCCCTCGGGTTTTTTTGGGCCGAAGTGCTAATTTTTGCGATTTTTTTTTAAATTATATATATTGAGAACCGCCCCCTCGAGATTAGGATCCGTGACTTTTTGCCCCCGCGAATTTTTCGGTGAAGCTTCGCCATTGTGTAATGACCAACAAGAAAAAAAACTAAAAATAATACTTTTTGTTGTAAACATGGTAAAAAAACATTGAAATTGTATTACATTGATCATTATGACACAAGTGTAATAATTATTATTACACATGTGTAATAATATTATTATTATGTTTTTTTAAATTTATTTCGTGTTTGTAATGACCAACAAGAAAAAAAACTAAAAATAATACTTTTTGTTGTAAACATGGTAAAAAAAACATTGAAAGTGTATTACATTGATCATTATTACACAAGTGTAATAATTATTATTACACATGTGTAATAATATTGTTGTTATGTTTTTTTAAACTTATTTCGTGTTTGTAATGACCAACAAGAAAAAAAAACTAAAAATAATACTTTTTGTTGTAAACATGGTAACAAAAACATTGAAATTGTATTACATTGATCATTATTACACAAGTGTAATAATACTATTATTATGTTTTTACCATTATTTCATGTTTGTAATTACCAAAAAAATAAAAAAAGATGAAAATAATACTTTATGTTATAAACATTGTAAAGAAAAACATTGAAATTGTATTACAGTGATCATTATTACACTTATGTAATAATCATTATTACACTTGTGTAGTAAAACTGTTATTATGTTTTTTACCGTTATTTCGTGTTGGTAATGACCAGCAATAAAAAATAAATAAAAATAATACTTTATGTTGTAAACATGATAAAAAAAAACATTGAAATTGTATTACATTGACCACCATTACACTTGTGTAATAATCATAATTTCTATTACACATGTTCATTGTTTTTTAGTTCACTCCATACTCAATATAATTACTTGTGTACACAAACAACATTGTATAACAAAAAAAATGAATAATGAAAAACTTTATATGATCAAAACTTATGTGTAATCATTTTACCTTTAATAACATTCTTGATTATGATATTTTCCGGATCATACTCTTCATCTTTTTTACTTCTCCCTCTTAGTTTCATTGTGTGTTCACATGTACTTTCTTTAATTTCCTTCAAACCATCTGCAATACCAACAATTCAATCCGCTTATAATTTATATATTATGTGGTATGACATGATGCACCTGTGTACTAATATTGGTTTCATACACATCTTTTCCTTTTTTAATTAAATTGTACCTTCATCTTGCACATTCACATCCACCTTGTTTTTTGCTATGCGTGCAATCTTGTAATCTGAAACAATATTGTAAATAACAAATCATATATAATGCCTTACTTCATGAATCGTGTCTGATATGTTATTGTTATTATTGCTATTAATCAGACTGTTACCATCTTTGTTATCTTCAATCTCGGTGTCTTCGGAACAGTCATTTTGAATCTTATCACTACTTTCACTACCCGATCGATCATATTCGCCACTGTCATCTGACCCGACATTTTCACTTCCCTCGTCCTCATCCCTTTTTCCGTCATCTTCCTCATCGCCTCTTTCACTGTCTCTTGTACTGTTATTTGAATCCCCGTCATCCATATGAATTTATTCGTTATCGTTCTTTTCTGAATCTTTTTTTGTTGGTTTTGATTTGTCTTTTTCTGGATTGTATACAATCTTCAATCGTTTTGCTGTCATTTGTTTGTGATCACCATTTTAGTATGCATAATGTAAATTATAACACTGTGTGTGCGTTCATCTAACCTGTGACTGGTTGCTCTTCTTCATCGCTAGCTTCTATAATATCCGGATCGGATGGTTTGTTTGTATATTTTGAATCAAAATGGAAAGCAATCCTTGAACTCTTTCTTGCTGTTTGATAAACAAAACATACATGTAAACATCATGTGTAATAGGTTGTGTCTTACAAAAACAAAAAACAAAAAAAAAAAAAAAAAACAAAAAAAAAATAGCTTACTCCTTTTTAATTCTTCTTGCTCCTGAACCACACACAAAATTGGTTATGTATATCCGCATAAACACTCCCAAAGCATGTTATGTTTTAATTTGATTTTTAATACACTTGTGCACTAATTGTTTTATACATGGTTTGTTACACTTTTTGTGATTTGTTACACATGTGCACCAGTAAATTACACATGGTATATTACTGTAATACAATCTTGATAGTGTAATGATTTTTTCGTTACACTCGTGCACCAACATTTTACACGTATTGGTATATTCTAAATCTGAATACAACGTTTCATTACACATGTGCACGAATGTATGACACCTGTATGAAACAATGAATTACACGTATGAACATTTGTTTATATACTAGTCTTTTAGACTGACTTATTACACCTGTGCACTTATATTGTACACATTTTCACTGACTTGAGTTATCACATCTTTCACCATATGTTTTATTACACTTGTGCTCTGTTCCTGATGTAAACTCTTCCGTCGTCATTCTGACGTATTTTACTTTTCTCGTGTTGAAATCATGAGATTTCAACACCGAATTTCAACGGCATTCTTCAAGTTATACTGTATATTAACATTGATTCGCAAGTTCGAATATATATACTTGTTTGGTGTATGGATTTACTGGTAGTTGTTGCGATTTTTTTGTTTCCAAATGTTTTTTCAAGTTAAAATCGACAAGCATTGTTAATTTATGTTACCTTCTTCATCGAACAGACACTTGATCCTGATTCAGACGTCCGGTTGATCGATGGGCGTGATTTCCGGCTTCGCGATCGGTTTTTTATAGAGATTCGCGATCGTTGAGCGTAATGGCGGTTAGGGCTTGGTTTGATTTTGTGTGTGTGTTTGCGTAAATGAGACCCCCGCCCCTAAATATCTATTTTTCTATTTCCAAAACTACCCCTCCGCGTTTTTTTGTTTATAAATTATAAAAAGTTACACTTTTGGTCCCTCCTTGCATAAATTGTACTAGTTTTTAGGTTTTTACAAAAATACTAGTTTTTACCATATCCTTGCCCTATATATATATATATATATATAGGGTTAGGTTCAAATGAGAACTTTTTCTTTTAAGAACTTTTGAGAACCATTTTGAGCCACTAATTTTCAGGGGGGAAGCATTCAAATTCATGGGGGGGGGATTTCCATATATATAAACTAGTGGCTTAGAATGGTTCTCAAAAGTTCTCAAACCAAATTGGTTCTCAAATGATCTTCTCTCTCTCTCTCTCTCTCTCTCTCTCTCTCTATATATATATATATATATATATATATATATATATATATATATATATATATATATATAGGGATAGGATCTTTTAAGAACCAATAAATATAGTGAGAACCGCGAGAACATATATGAGCCACACATCTTAACCACCTTTTCAAATGAATGGTCTAGATTAATTTGAATTTATTTAAGTTAAATTAAAATTAAAAAAATCTATTAAATATCTAGAAAAGGGCATTTAAGTAATTTTATATTTAAATTGAGATGAAGTGATGAGGTGATGTGACATAAATATCTACTTTCCACCCTCCATTTTGTATCGTTAATAACTTTTAATACGATAATAATTTTATAAAAAAAATTGCGCCATTAAATAGGACGTTTTTTTATCTTTAATTTGGTTATAGTCTCGTTATTTTTTTTATATAAATTTTTTTTTCCGTAGTTTTTTTTAATGTATTTTGTTACATGTAGGTAACGAACAATTACATATGTGTAGCCAACAAATACCTATGTGTAACGAACAGTTGCACATATATAATGTGACAACCCTAAAACTTTTTGCTTTCTTTCCCCAGCGACGATAGCAACGACGACAGCTGATGCTGCGAACGCTACGACACAAAAATAATTTTCGGGACGAAAATTCCAATTTCAGGGGAATGATGTGACACCCGAGAATTTCAAGGTTAACTTCCGTTAGACTACTTAGACACGGTCTATATATATACTTATATATATATATATACATATATCTGTACGTACTAAGCTTTTACTTACACAGCAGAGCGAGTATTCCAGGTTGGCACGTAAAAATTTTGTCTTCGGGAATTTGTTTGTTCGTTTTGTAACCAAGGTTTTTCAAGTTGCAGTTTCCAAATCGTTTTCAAAAATGATTCCAGTTCTCTGCAACTTATGGCTCTGATACCAATCTGTCACACCCCCAAATTACCACTAACGGAGTTTATACCGTTAAGGGGCGCGACTAGACCAGGATCCACAACCATAGTTACAAATACTAAACGAATCAGGGTTAGTTCAAACACAAGTTATAAATCAAAGTCTTCAATTACATACGCAGCGGAAAAATAATTGTCTTTAGCACTAACCACGTGCTTTACATAAATGTTGTTTTAAATTCCCAAATAGTTCAATTAAAATAAAGGTCTTCTCGTGCCATGCCAACCCGCTCCGGATACTCCTTAGCGATCTGCAAAAGTTTAAACCACGCAAGTGTCAACCTAACGGTTGGTGAGTTCACAGTGGGCTTGTCATGCATTGGCCCGGTCTCATAATCATATTTCATGTCAAGATGTACTTACAAAATATTTTTGTGAAAAGCAATGCTCGTAATTAAATCTCTGTAAGGAAATGATTTTCTGAGTCAACCGGATCAAGACGAAGATTTCCGGTTGAAGATATGTTCAAGCGGAAGAACGCTCAAACGGAAGCTTTTGTCAACCGGAAGCTCAACCGGAAGAACATTTCCGGGTGAACTCTTTTATCCAACAGAATAAAGAGTTCAACCGGAAAAGTACTGGAATATTACTTTTGCAGAATTCAGACCTGCAACAACTTTCATTCTTCCAAAGTCACATCCTAGCCGTCTCCTACTTATAGATAAATGCATTTTGCACATTTCCTCTTTTGTATGTTTACTAATGTTCTTTTAGTAAGTTTATTGTTTGACTTTTATATACGGTTAGATTAACCCGTATGAGATCAACGGCTGTAGTTGATCTCCTTAGTACTATTTATAGTTGTTAGCTAGTTCATTCACAAGTACCAGATTTAGTGCTTACACTTGTAACAGTTTGAACTTGAGTTAATGCAAATAGTACCGAGAAATTTATTATCTTGTGTTCACTAGTTTATGCAATCAATACAATCAAACTACAAGTATAAGTAAAACAAAGCTTAAGTAAAAACAAGTATGATACAACTTCATTCCGCATGGTTGTGATCTGCATGTAAAGAGTTCTTGTTCTGATTATTTCTCTGAGTAATCAACGGTCCTACAAGTGGTATCAGAGCATTGGCTCTACACTTTGAAGACTTCTAGTGCTTCAAAGTTGATACTTTACTTGCTCACTTGAGTTTTTACAAGCTTTTTCTGTTTTACAAACTGTTTTTCACAATGACTGACTTAACTCTTGGTTCACTGAATGGTAGCTCTAACAAACCACCAATTTTCACTCCTGATGACTTTGATACTTGGAAACTCAGGATGGAAGGTTTTGTTAGAAGCCTAGACAGACGCATTTGGAACAGGTTGACTGTAGGTCCTTATAGTCCAACTGTTCAATCTGCTGATGATGCCGAAGTGTACATACCAAAACCACTAGACAAATATGTTGAAGCTGATTATAATGAGCTTGAATATGATCACAAGGCCTACTGGACACTCCAGGCTGCATTACCTAACTCTATACTGGTAGGGTTTAAAGGGTATAAGACAGCAAATGGCTTGTGGAATGCTCTCAGTGAAATGTATGAAGGGTCTAGTGAGGTTAAGGAAAACAAAAAGGATGTTTTGAAACAAAGATATGAAAACTTCACTTACAAAACTGGTGAATCTATGACCAACCAGTATCTTAGATTTGTTTCACTTCTTGATGAATTGCAAAAGGTAGAAGTAACAATTGAACAGGCTGATGCTAACAGGAAGTTCCTGAGATCCTTACCTCCAATGTGGACTGTTTACACAGTAAGCATTAGGGAGTGCAAGGACCTCAAAAAGCTTAAACTAAGTGAACTCCATGGAGTCCTTAGTGCTTATGAAATGGAGCTTAATCTTAAGCAAAACAACTTTCCTGAGGCATCACCACAGTTGCAAACCACTGCTTTGGTTACAACTGATTTTCAACAGATCTCTAATTCTTCTCAATATCACTCACCCTCAGTCAGTTTCAATGAGCCAACTAGATGCTCAGAGAGTTCTTCAACATTGTTTGACAACTCTCACTCTGCCTATGTGGCAACTGACTCATCTCAAGGATTCACACGTGAAGACTTGGAATGCATAGGGGCAGATGATCTGGAGGAAATGGACATTTTAACTCAAATAGCTATGGTTTCTGTAAGAGCCCAAAGGTTTTATAAGAGAACAGGAAGAACTTATAAAGGGTCAAAGGGATCACCAATTGGGTTGGATAAATCTAAAGCTAAATGTTATAATTGTCATCAACTTGGTCATTTTGCTAGGGAATGCAAGCAACCAAGGAGAGATGGACAGAATAACAACAACAATGTTCAACAGAGATCAAGTCATGGAAGCAACAACAGCAGCAGTCAACAGAACAACAGCAACCAACAGCCAACACAACCAAAACCACTTGGAAATCAAAATGTGGTGGCAGCTGTAGCTAACCAGACTGAATGCTTTGAGTGGGAAGACTTTGTCACTGAGTTTGAGCCAATCAACCATGCTTTGATGGCCAAAGAAGATTCAACAGAACAGGTAAATGAAATTCCTGAAAAAGTCTTAGAAAATCTATGCAGCCCTGCATGCATAGAACAAGTGTCAAAGTACAGGAAACATAACACTGATCTAATTGATGAAGTTTCTAATCTAAATGAGTTGAAAAATTGCTTTAAGAAAACTGAAAATGCATACATCACCAAACTTGAAAATCTGAACAAGGAATTTGATGCATTAAAGCTGACTAACTCTATTTTGGAAACACAATTGGAAGATTTATTGAACAAACTAACTGTTTCAAGACAAGAAACAAAGGATGCAAAAGCAGAAAATGACATTCTTGAAATTAAGTTAAAAGATGCTTTGTTCACCTGTGACAAATTTCAAACAGCTAACAAGAAAGCTGAGAAACTTTGGAATGGAGTAATGCATGGGAAAACAGGCATTGGGTACAATCATGTTGAACCACCCAAGGAATATTCACCTGTTATTGCTCCAATCCAAGCACTTCAGAAGGAGTGTGGTGTGAGTTTAACTGTTGATAGCACCACATGCTCTGAAACAAATTCTGTTGAAACATTTTCAAACTGTGAAGTCAAAGATGCTAGCACATCAGCATCTGTTGATCAATCCAAAGTTTTAAAACCAAAAGTTGCTTTTCCACCCCCAACTATTTATGAGCCCAAAGACTCAAAAGTTGGAGGAAAACTACCTGAGAAGCCAAAACCCAGTGAATCTGAGAAAACAGGTAAGATAACTTACCACCAGGTCACAAATGAAGATTCAGCCAAAAACACAAACACTTACCAAAGGAAAATGTTTGAATGTGTTTTCTGTGGTGAAAAAGGGCACATGGCTGCAATGTGCAAATTCAATCCTTTGAGCAAAACCCAAAATTTGTTAAAACCCAAAACTGTTATTACTCAGAAAAGATCTACAGGAAAAACTTCACCTGTAAGAAGCAATACTTTGAAATATTTTGATACTGAGTCAAACAAGGTTTTAATTGGGAACAACAAAAATGGAAGTTTTTCAGTTTTAAAAATGAACAGGGTTCCGGCTGAACTTCAACCGGAAAAATTTTCAACCGGAAGAGAAGTTCAACCGGAAAACTCCAAATCACTAAGATCAGTTACTGCACCTAAACAACGACCCAGGGTTCAGTTTACTGATGAATATGACCATTTTGAAGGTCATGGAAGGAGAAACCCATCTAGAGGCAAGACCACCTCTAGAGAAAATTTTGTGAAAAACAAGCACAACTCTCAACCGGAAATTCCCTCTAGTTCAAGTGGAAATGCCACTGTTGCATTTCACAGTGAGAGACTTAGCCAGTCAAACAAATTTCCAAAACCTAAGGCTAGAATCTCACCAGTAACTAGTGTTGATCAAACCTACATCTCACACAATGAGGTGCCAAAGGTTTTGACTAACAAACAAAAGAAATATAGGGAATACAGAGAGAGAAAAATTGCTGAGAGAAGGCTTAGCAAAACAAACAGGCAAGATCAAACAAGTGAACAGTCTGAACACTTGAACATTGATCAAGATGATCTGTTAAACGAGGATCCATTACAACATACTTTAGTACTTAAAGAGTACAAGTATTATGATGCTTCTGGCAAGCCCAAGACCTCAAAGGCTTGGGTTCCCTTTAGAAATTAATCAATTTTCTCTGTGTGTAGGTGCATAATAAAGGCCAACAAAGCCTATGGGTTGTTGATAGTGGATGCACTTGCCACATGACAGGAAATAAGCATGTATTGGAAAACCCCAAAAATATAAACGGAGGTCCTGTAGCTTTTGGGAGTGCAAAAGGACACATTACTGCACAAGGTGCTGTTAGTAATGGGAAGCTTACCTTTGATAAGGTAAATTTTGTTGATACATTGAATTTCAATTTACTGAGTGTCTCACAAATGTGTGACAAAAATTTGAATTTGATGTTTACTGAGAAAGAGGCAATAGTCTTAAAACCTGGTGTTAACATCCCTGAGGAACTTGTGTTACTCAGAGCACCTAGGAGAGAAGGACTATACATTTTGGATCTATCTGCTGCCACTCCAGCAAGTGGAATTGCATGCTTTATATCCAAAGCCTCAATGGATGAATCTGACTTATGGCACAGGAGGTTATGTCATGTTAACTACAAAAACATGAACAGAATAGTGAATCTTGGCTTGGTTAAGGGTCTTCCTAACAAGCAGTTCAACTGTTCTGAGCACTGTGTTTCTTGCCTCAAGGGTAAGCAACACAAGACCTCCTTCAAGCCAAAAACTGAGTCTTCTATCACTCAACCTCTAGAACTTTTACATATGGATTTGTTTGGTCCAACTAGAGTGATGAGTCTGGGAAAAAGGTCATACTGTTTTGTCATCATTGATGATTTTACAAGATATACTTGGGTGTTTTTCTTAAAAACAAAAGATGAAACTGCTGAATTGTTGAAAACACTAATTGTATCTTTGGAAAATCAAGCAAAACTGAAAGTTAAGACAATCAGAAGTGACAATGGCACTGAATTTAAAAATCATGTTTTAAATTCATTTTGTGAGGAAAAGGGTATTCTTAGACAATTTAGTGCTCCTCGAACTCCACAACAAAATGGTGTTGCAGAAAGGAGAAATAGGACACTAATTGAGGCTGCTAGAGCAATGTTGGCAGATTCTAAATTACCAGTGATATTTTGGGCAGAAGCAGTAAATACTGCTTGTTACGTCCAAAACAGGACTTTGATTGTTAAAGGTAAAAATAAAACTGCTTATGAACTTTGGAGAGGTAGAAAACCTAACATTTACTTTTTCAAATCATTTGGATGTCCTGTTACCATCTTGATAACTAATAGGTTGTTACCTAAGTTTGCTGAAAAAGCAGATGAGGGATATTTTGTTGGATATTCTGGTGTGTCAAAAGCATTCAGAGTATACAATAAAAGTACCAAAATTGTTGAGGAAACCATTAATGTGTCTTTTAATGAGAAATCTCTTAACAACTTTGTATCTCAACCGGGTTGGTTATTTGATATAGATGCACTAACCACTGCTTTCAATTTTACCATTGAGAAGCCATTAAGTTCAACAGTGCAGGAACAGGAACATAAGCAGAATCACTTGAGATCAGCTGAGAATATCTGGCAGATGAATACCAAGGGCCTTCAAATGCGACCCAACTTCTTTTCATCACTCAGCACCAAGCCTGTGACACCCAACAATTCAAAGAAAATCTCTGAAATTGTTATTGCTGATGCAGAAATTCATCCGGTTGAACTTCCGGTTGAAGTTCAAACGGATCCTGTGACAGTAGGATCTCCGGTTGACACTCAACCGGAAAACAATTTTTCTGAAAATTTTGAGAACAATGAATCCAATGATTCAACTGATGCTGGGTCAAATGAATACAGTTTTGAGCATCTAATCTCAGATTCAGTTCCCAGTTCTCAAGAAGTCTCCGAACCTGTTTCACAAATCAACAATATTGAGTTGTTACCTCAACTCAATATTCCTCACAATGGGAGAAGCCATGAATTCCCAATGTTTACTGATAGAAGAATTAGCAAAAATCATCCAAGGGAGAATATTATAGGAAATTTGTCAGCTCCTGTGCTGACAAGAAGCAAGTCTATTGATGCAAACATTTGCCTACATGCTGCATTTCTGTCTCAAGAAGTACCCACAAAGGTCAGTGATGCTCTGGAAGATGAGAGCTGGGTAGAGGCAATGCAAGAGGAATTGTTTCAGATCAATAAACAGAAGGTTTGGGAATTGGTAGACCTTCCAGAAGGTGAAGAACCAATTGGCACCAAATGGGTATTCAGAAACAAGAAGGATGACAGAGGAATAGTGATCAAAAACAAGGCAAGACTGGTAGCTCAAGGTTACAAACAGGAAGAAGGCATTGATTATGATGAAGTTTTTGCTCCAGTGGCCAGGCTTGAAGCAATCAGAATATTTCTTGCCTATGCTGCTTTCAAAAACTTTCTGGTATTTCAAATGGATGTCAAATGTGCCTTTCTGTATGGTCTTTTAGAACAGGATGTGTATGTCAAGCAACCTCCAGGCTTTGAAGACCCTCATCACCCCAACAAGGTATGCAAGCTCATCAAGGCTTTATATGGTCTCAAGCAAGCTCCTAGGACTTGGTATGAAACTCTTTCAAACTACCTCCTAGAGAATGGCTACAAAAGAGGAGCTATTGACAAAACACTTTTCGTGAAATCTGATGGTAAAGATACTTTGATGGTGCAAATCTATGTTGATGACATCATTTTTGGTTCATCCAATGCTGCCTTATGCAAAGAGTTTGAAGGTCTGATGCAATCTAAGTTTGAAATGAGTTCAATGGGTGAACTGAATTTCTTCTTAGGATTACAAGTGAAGCAAACTGCAAATGGAATATTCTTGAATCAGTCAAAATATATTCAAGATATGCTAAAAAGATTTGACATGCTGTCTGTTTCAACTTCAAGAACCCCCATCTCCACTTCCCACAAGTTAAACAGTGACTTAAGTGGAAAGCCAGTGGATGTTCATCTCTACAGGGCAATGATTGGTTCACTGCTCTATCTCACAGCTAGCAGACCTGACATCATGTTTAGTGTCTGTTTATGTGCTAGATACCAGTGTCAACCAAAGGAATCACACATGTTAGCAGTGAAGAGAATTTTTAGATATCTCAAAGGACAACCAAAGCTTGGGTTGTGGTATCCAAAGAATTCAGATTTCTCCTTCAAAGCTTACACTGACAGTGATTATGCTGGCTGCAATTTAGATAAGAAGTCTACTACTGGAGGATGCCAATTTTTAGGAGAAAGACTTGTGTCTTGGCAATGCAAGAAGCAGACCTGTGTATCTACTTCTACTGCTGAGGCTGAATATATTGCCGCATCAAGTTGCTGCAGTCAAGTCTTATGGATTCAGAATCAAATGTTGGATTACGGCATCAAGTTCATGGAGACTCCTATTCTTGCAGACAACAACAGTGCCATCTCAATCACAAACAACCCTGTTCAACACTCAAAAGCAAAACACATTGACATCAGGTACCATTTTATTAGAGATTGTGCTGAAAAACATTTAATTCGAATGGTTAAAGTTCATACAAATCAACAACTGGCTGATTTGTTTACCAAAGCATTTGATGAAGCAAGATTTTTCTATCTCATTAGTGCCATTGGTATGATGAACTTTGACTAATTAAACTATTTTCACAAACTCAATAAAAGCGACCATTTTGTGTCAAAGAGCCCGTCTCTTGATACAAAAAGAAAAAGAAAAAGAAAAGTTTCTGTATCAGTTAGACACATTTTCAATCATAGTCAGGTCATACTGTTAAACTATGATAACTGATACATGAAATTTTCAAAATCAAGTGTTTTTCTATCTTCCGGTTGAACTTTCCAGTTCAACACATCCGGTTGAATCTCAACCGGAAAGTCATCTTCAACCGGAAACTCATGTTTTGATCACACCATCTCAATTTCTGAAACTGATGAACGAAACAACAATTCTTTATTTGAAAGATCAGTCTAACTTTGAAAATTTTTCAAACGGAAATTTTATTTCCTGTTGACAATCTCAAACGGAAAAATTTTCAACCGGAAATCTGCCCGGATCAACTTTCAAACGGAAAGAAATTTTGTTGTGAGGAGAGAAAAATCTCCGCTTGAATCTCAACCGGAAAACTTTTGCGTTAAATGAATCATTTAATTTACCGGTTGAGGCACAAATTTTCAAGCGGATTGTGCATTTAAAGTGTTTGAATTTATTGCTTATGAAAATATCTGAATTAAATTCAAAAGACACGCAACAGGCGGTTGTACTATACAACCACCTGAAGCACACTTTTTACGGACCCACTTGCACTTTTTCCTTTCTCTCTCCTGTGACTCAGCGCACTTTATCCATCGCTGTTAACTGTCACTTACCATTAAACCCATCAGATATATACCCCCAACCCCTTCAACACTCCTCATAATCCAAAAGCAAGAAATCGTTCAAAATCCGAAAACCTAGAAATTTTCAGAACCATTTCTTCCTACTCCCACATTTTCTCTCAACAAAAATCAACAATGGCACCGAAGTCCAAAGCAAAGGGGAAGCAACCAGTAAAGGATGATCCTTTTCCTCTTGAACACAACCTGGTTGCGATTCTTGACGAACCAGTGAACTCCACTCACGCTGAAATCTTCTCAGGGATGATCAATTTTCTCAAATCATCATATCTGAATCACGCACTCACTGTTGCGGTGTATATGTATGAGGAAATTCTCTCTGAATTCTGGAAGAACATCCAACTGCTTGAGAAGGATGTTGATGATGTGGATGAAGATACACTGAAGTCAACTATAAAAGGGGAAACTGTTTTCATCACCGAGTCACTGATAAGGGAGTTGCTGAAGTTAAATGACCAGAATGGGTATGTTCGAAAAACACCAAAGCAATACATGGCCCTGCTCAACAACCTTGGGTATGGTGGTGCCACTGAAGGAACTGCCACGGTCAACAAGGGTCAAATACCCTACAAATGGAGATTTCTGGCTCACACCATCATGGTGTGCCTATCGCCAAAAAGATCCGGTTTTGATGAAATGGCTACTGAGCAAGCATCTGCATTTTATGCTGTGGTGAAAGGGGAGGTATACAATTTTTCTGCTGTAATCTTTAATGCTTTAAAGGGTAATGCAAAGAATTTTGCTTTTTACATGTACCCTAGATTTTTAACTTACATTTTGAAAGAAAAATACCCCCAAATTAATTTAGAAGGAAACATGATGCTGGTTCCAAGAGCACTATCTGAAAATACTTTTTCTAAATTAACCACAAATAAGAAGCCTTTCCTTGGGAGGGATACTGACCATCCCATGCCAATCCAAAGGGTGATTCCGGTTGAACAAGGAGAACCTAGTTCTCAACCGGAAACACATGCTTCTGAAGAGCAACTTGCTCCAGTGGACAACACTGTACAATCCACAGTTGTTGAACCCACCACTGATCAACCACCTTCTCCTTCTGATAAGCCAACCTTAATTTTCAAAAGAAAAAGGAGAAGAGAATCAGACCCTCCATCAATTCCCATCATCCCCCCTTCCCCAAAACCTACAAAGCTCAAAAGGCTCAAAAAGGTTGTGCAGGAGCCTACTCCTCTCTTGCAACCTATTACCTCCAGCCCTGAACCAACCCTTGGCACACAGCCATTTGGGTCAGCCAAATTGGGATTTAAACTGGTTGATGAACCTTCTTTTGAGGGGGAGTCATTTCAAATGGATGTACAATCCCCATCCACTTTCTCACCCTATACTTCACACTTCTCACCTGTGAATGATGATGTAGAAAGAGTTGTCACAAATGATGGTGTTATTAACCCAAGCACCACATTACATGGGAACATTCTGAGTGACACTCACACTGCTACATCTAACCCCCATTCACCCAAGGAGGTGAATCTCAGGAGTTTAGATGAGATTCATGTGGAAAGGGCTGCTGCCACTCAAAGTTTCTCATTGAACTTTGATGTTGGTAGTAACATCAATAAGACCCAATCCATGGCAACCCACACTTTAGTTCAACCGGAAGATCCCCTAGTGGATCCTAAGGGGAAAACTACAGTTGAGGGGAATCCCAGGCGCCAAGAAAACCAGGGTGGTGGACTTGATCAACCTAGGGTTGATGGTCCATCTTTTTCCTATGATACTGGTAAAATTCCAGTTGAGGATAGTTTAACACTTACTGAATTGACGGTCTTGTACAAATCACTACAGGCTCAGGTAACTAGTCTTAATTCGACTGTTGCCAGCCTCGTAATGTCATCTCCTGCTGCTGCTCAAGCTCCAGAAGTTCCTGTTGATGCCCCAATTGCTCAACCGGAAACTTCTCCTACACCGAAATCTCAACCGGTTGCACAGCATTCTGCTGAGGTTAGTTCTTTGAACCCATTTCCTTTTGGAGGTCAGGCTGTAGAAGCTGATGCTGCCAAAAAGGGGGAGAAGACTAATTCTCCAACACCTGACATTGCTGCTGCTGCAACTACAACTGAAGAAGAAGAAGTTGATCATACAATGCCTCTACCGGAAGATGTAAGGCATACAGCCTTCAAACTGGCTGATGTTGACCCCTTTTCAGTTGCTGATGGGTTGACTAAGGTGAAGATGAGCTCTCTGATGAAGATATTTCCACAGGATCCAAGCCTGTTGGGAATGATTGAAGCAACAATGTTAGTTGCAGGTGCTCAGCCAGAGAGCATTCTGCGGGTCAAGCATTTCTTGACCAACGTGATTATTCCACAAGAGGAGGCATTTGCCAAATCTAACGTGGATGAGATCACAACTAACATTGCCTCTGAACCAGCTGTTGATATGGTTCATGAAGATGTGGTTGATGATGCTTCGGTCACTCAGACTGAAGAAGAAGAAGTTGAAAAAGGAGAAGAAGCTACAACGGATGTAATCAGCAATGTACTGAAAAACACAAGTACAAAATCTCCGGCTGAAGTTCAACCGGAAGGGTCTCAACCGGAAAAGTCTCAACTGGAAAAGACTCAACCGGAAAACTCAACTGAAGCTGAGATTGCTGAAACACTGATTCAAATGCATTCCACTTCAGACTCAGAGCCTCCTCTAAACTTTAAAAGAAAGAAACAAAACAAATCAAGGAGGATGATCAGACTGAAGAAGAGTCAGGATTGCATAACTCCTCAACCAAGAGCATTAGACACTATGGTTGATTCTGACCAGTCAGAAGAACAAGAGACTATGGAGGATTTACTTGAAGAAGATTTCGTCCATGACTGGGAAGATAATCAATCCAGAATAAGATCAGAAGAAGCCAAATCAAATATTCAATACAACAACTTCTTGGCAGATCTAGATCTTTTCTCTAATGATTTTGTGGTTGAGGGAATGGTAGATGAAGCGAGGAAGAGATCAATTGAATGGAGAATGCAGGTCTATGACCTTGCTAAACTGGATGAACAGGAGAAAAACAGGCTGATCAACATAGCTTCCAAAATGCCAACTGTCTTAAACAAGAGTTTAGACAACTTGGAGCTATTGGAAAGAATCAAGAAATGTGCCATCATCAGATGTCTCAAGCCTGCTGCTGAAGTAGAGAAGATGAAGGCTAAAGACACATGTAAAATTGTAGATGAGCTGCTCAAACAAGTAAAAGGAGCAGAGTTTGCTGTGATTCCAAGTCTCCAAATGCCATTGCCATCTGAGACAGTCACAGGTAACCCCTCATCTACATACATAAAGCCAGAACCCTTTGAAGAATCTGATCTACTTGCTGAGTCTCTCCCTTCCAACTTGTTGGAAAGACTCAAGCACTCAGCCTCCCATGTTCCCACTCCATCTTCCAGATTTTACTCCCAGAGACCCAGGGGAATGAACCCTAGGCCCAGGGGATCCAGATCTACCAAGCCCAAGTATATTCATCCAAAATACAGGTTAGATAACTGGACTGATATCACCCCTGCTAAGCCTAAACCCTGTCCTCCTACCTGGAAGTATAATCAACCTTCATCTCCACCAAAACACTCCACCTCTTCAACCCCACAACCACAAGCCATGAAACCACCCACCATATCTCCAACAAAACCTTCTGAACCTACTGAGCCAGCTGCAACAAGTTTTGTTCAAACCTCTTCTCATGCAGATAAAGGGAAAGAAAAAGTCCCAACTGAAACTGTCAATCCATCTGCTAATCCTGCCTCTGGTGTTTCACCTGGAAGGAAGAAGTCCATTGCTAAACGACCACTTCTTTCAACCAGAGACTTTAAAACAAGGAGGATCATGAGAGAATTGAACAAAACAAGGATTCAATTTGAAAGGCCACCATCTCCTGAAGAATGAAGTTCTTGGAGATAGTCAATTTTTGAAGAACAACATACAGAGGACAAATTTTGGCAGCATCATCTTAGGGGGAGATTGTAAGGAAATGATTTTCTGAGTCAACCGGATCAAGACGAAGATTTCCGGTTGAAGTTATGTTCAAGCGGAAGAACGCTCAAACGGAAGCTTTGGTCAACCGGAAGCTCAACCGGAAGAACATTTCCGGGTGAACTCTTTTATCCAACAGAATAAAGAGTTCAACCGGAAAAGTACTGGAATATTACTTTTGCAGAATTCAGACCTGCAACAACTTTCATTCTTCCAAAGTCACATCCTAGCCGTCTCCTACTTATAGATAAATACATTTTGCACATTTCCTCATTTGTATGTTTACTAATGTTCTTTTAGTAAGTTTATTGTTTGACTTTTATATACGGTTAGATTAACCCGTATGAGATCAACGGCTGTAGTTGATCTCCTTAGTACTATTTATAGTTGTTAGCTAGTTCATTCACAAGCACCAGATTGTAACCCGTTTCAGTGCTTACACTTGTAACAGTTTGAACTTGAGTTAATGCAAATAGTACCGAGAAATTTATTATCTTGTGTTCACTAGTTTATGCAATCAATACAATCAAACTACAAGTATAAGTAAAACAAAGCTTAAGTAAAACAAGTATGATACAACTTCATTCCGCATGGTTGTGATCTGCATGTAAAGAGTTCTTGTTCTGATTATTTCTCTGAGTAATCAACGATCCTACAATCTCAGTTTATAAATGGTTTGTCCGTGACCTACGTCATCGGGTATGTACTAGTTCCGTAAAGTTAAAGGACTCAACCGATATCGCGGGTAGCTAATCCGTTGTTCCATGCTCTAAGGAAGTTTGTACCAAAGCTGACTTATTTTGTGGGGGCCGAGCCATCCCGTACGGTGCGGACCTAGTCATCGCGGTTTCTGCCTCCCCCGTGTCCTCTCGGGACCACGGTCAAATAGGCTGATATTGTTCCTCCGTGCACTCCCCGTGCCACGGGGCGGAGTTTGTCAAACTCCAGTAGATCTACCCAAGATCCCCTCGCTTTACAATTAATGGCACAATTTTAGTTGAGGACTTTTAAGTTATAAGGCATCCTTAGAAAACATGTGATATCATGTGGTTTAGACTTTAACCTACACTAGCCATATTAAAACAGTTTTCGTTTCAGAAATCGTTTATTCAGAGTTCACAAGTGCTTCCCATAAAACACTGCAGTTCATCAAGTGGGTGCCAAGCATCCCGTATTCTCATATTTATCAGTGAGGTGCCTAGCACTCTCGAGTTTGTTCAGCATTGTTTTTCGTTAAGTTATTCGGTGTGGCCCAACGGACTCACGGTAAGCGGGTTAGTGACACTCACCTTTGGTTGCACTGCTACACTTCAAGTAATCCAAATATTGTTGTTTAACGAAGACCTAGAACACGTTTAGGTCTTAAGTATTAGTTTCGTGTCTAATCTTTACTTAACGTCACCATGGCCCATAACATAGCACGTTGCAACTGTGACTCGACATACCGACACACGACACCAATGGTTGATCATAAACAAGGGTTCATATAAATCAGATATCAAGCATGTTTCATCATGGTATAAGCATGTAAGTCATGGCATAACACTTTAAGCAAATTTCACAAGTTTGGTTATTAGGTCTGGTCTTAGTTTCGCTAGCATAGTTTCGCTAGGCAGTTTCGCTAGGTGCACGGGCAGCACTTTCGCTAGGCAATGCCCGGTAACACAGTTTCGCTAGGCTAGTTTCGCCCGAAACTGCTGACGCAGTTTCGCTAGCCTAGTTTCGCAGGGAAACTGGTTTGAACTTTCGTTCAGGTATTTCGCTCGATAGTTTCGCTCGAGCTGGTCTGGTCAGGTTACCCGGCGACACTATAGTTTCGCTGGTCAGTGTCGCTGGAAGGAGATATAATTTCGCTACTTAGTTTCGCCCAGAGAACACACAGTTTCGCTGGTCGCGAAAAACATACGGATTTGCCTAAAAATCAACCTAACAGCTTCTGATCATACATGCAATTCATTTTCTAGCATCCATAGGCATTTACCAACATAAATCAAGCAGCTTTAACAAGTTTAACATGTATTTTGATCATTAAATCTCTAAAATAGGTTCAAAACCCTAAAATGACCTATTTTGCACAAATGTCTAACATGGATGGATTTCACACGTAAAGTTATCAACTTTAGTACAGATCTAGCATTCCTAATCAATATACTAGCAGATCAAGCAGTTACATAAAGATTTGAGCATGCTTTAAGAAGAAAACATATAGAAAAGCATAAAACATAGTTTTTGGGACTCACGGATGATTCTAGGATCGATGAATGAGGTGAGATGATGGTCTCGAGGCTGGGTTCTTGGTCCTTAGGTGATCTTCTCAGCTGACCAGGAGAGTGTGTGTGTGTTGTTGTGTGGTTTGAGCAAATGAGGCTACTAGGGTTTATAATGTTTATTTATATCAGGGGCTAGTTTCGCTGGCAGTTTCGCTAGTCAGGCGAAACTAGCTCCGGTCACGAGTTAACGGGTAGTTTAGCTAGCTACCGGTCGACACTATAGTTTCGCCCGTTAGTTTCGCTGGCTACCAAAACAGGTCAATTTTCACATAATCAAGTATTTACAATTAATCATGCTATTCACAATGATAAGTCATGTATTTAAATCATATTGCACATAAGGACAATCAATGATGAGCACATAACACATATGGGCTGGTTCGGTGATCAACCAAAGGTCGTGGACGTATTCGGCCTAGTTAAGCATTAGCTACTAAGTTAACACTTATAACGTAACTAACGGGTTTGTCTAACGGAAGTTAACCTTGAAATTCTCGGGTGTCACATATAAAATATTAAAAAAATATAAATATTTAAATTTCTTTCTCATTGATCATTATATCATATTTTTTTCTCCCTCATTTTCCGTAAACACATTATTTATCAGGTAAATGCCCAAACATATTTTCGCAAACACATTTTCTTGCTACAACCATGTAGCTAGTTCTTACAAACTTGAAGCATTGTGTAACAAATATATAAACAAGTATTTACATGGTTGCATGCTCGTAGGCATCTGTTACATAGTTGTTGTTGTCTATATTGCATGATCGTAGGCATCTGTTACTTAGTTACGCCTTCTTACATATACGTTACATTTCCGTAACAGAGTCTTACCAATTAGTAGTAAAAGGTTACCACCCGTGAAAAACTTAAACCATGATAATACTAGCACCAAAACAATACCAAGATCTAATATTTTGTTTTTCAAGAACCAAAAACAACATCAAAAAGGATATCAAAATTATAAACAACAAGATCTCAAAATTATCAATTTTTTGAATGCATGTTGTTACATGTATGCAACGAACAGTTACTTATGGGTAACGAACAATTACATATATGTTTTTATACTAATAAAAAGGTGTATTAGGTTATTGCTACATAAATGCACATAATGTTACACACTTGTATCATGGTCTTGCTACATGAATGCAGCGAGTTCTTACATACTTGAAGCATGTATAACAAACATGTAAACCTGTTTTTACATTAATAAAAGGGTGTAGGTTGTTATTAAACTGGTGCAAACGTTCTTACACGTAAGAGTCAGTAAGAGAAAAATGAAAAAGGGGTCGGTAATGAGGAAATCCAAGAATACCGAATTAAATGGTGTATAAAAGAAGTAAAAGAAATGTTCAATCTCACGAACAATCAGGTATAGTTAAAGTAGGATTGAATCTTGTTCCATATATGTTACATATCACTGCATGTTCGTAGGTATATATTACATGATTGTTAATATATTGCATGCTCGTATGTATTTGTTACATTGTTGCATCTTGTTACATATATTTACCTATTCATTATAGAAACTTACTAACAAGTAGTAAAATATTACTATGTTGCATGTGCACATAATGTTACACACTTGTATCATGTTCTTATTACACCAATGCAGTGAGTTCTTACAAATGTGAAGCGTGGTGTAACAAACGTATAAATAGGTTTTTACACTAATAAAAGGGTCTTTATGTTGTTAAATTGGTGCAAACGTACTTACACATATGAGTCAATAAGAATAATATGAAAAAGGGATTGGTAATTAGAAAATCCAAGAATACAAAATTAATCGGTGTATAAAATAAACAAAATAAAAGTTCAATCTCATCGAACAATCACGTATGGTTAAAACATAAATGAATCTTGTTCCATAGATGTCACATATCGCTGCATCCTCGTAGGCATATGTTGCATGGTTGTTAGTGTCTATATTCTATGCACGTAGGCATTTATTATTTTTTTTAAAATAAACATTTAAAAATAAGCTTACAGAAATAAAAAAAAAAGTAAAAAAAAATATTTTTTTTAAAGAAAAATTGGATTTAAATAATCTCAACTTTTGGTTATTGGCCTACAATAATCTCACTTTTCAAAATAACCCACAACAGTCCCAACTTTTCACTTAATTATTTAGAATGGTCCCGTCGTCTAAAAAACTAACACCGTTAGTTTTTAATCCTACGTGGCGCGCTAACGTGTATTTTTTTTAATATTTTTTCAAATGTTTATTCCATGTTATTTCCATGTCATTTTCCTTTTAATATTCATTTAATAAAATTAAGCCTTGTACAATTAGACATCCATCCCTTCCAAAAAAAAAAACATCAAATCCAAATCCCGAACCCATTCCACCTTCCCATTTCCCACCACTAATCTTCCCCACCTTCGTCTCCCCTTATCATTCCGCTGCAATCTCTCAATCTCAAATCCAAATCCCGAACCCGAACCCGTTTTCGCCTCAGTCAAATCCTTCGCCCCCGCCACCGTCACCAACCTCGGCCCCGGCTTCGACTTCCTCGGCTGCGCCGTCGTCGGAATCGGCGACCACGTCACCCTCAAAATCGACCCCCCAAGTCAACCCCGGCGAGCTTTCAATCTCCCACATCACTGGCACACGCAACTCCGCTAAAAAACTCAGAAAAAAACCCCACCTGGAATTGCGCCGGAATCGCCGTGATTTCCGTCATGAAGAGCACAACATCCGATCCGTTGGACCCTCTCTCTCGCTCGAAAAAGGCCTCCCGTTAGGAAGGGGTCTAGGGTCCAACGCCGCCAGCGCCGCCGCCGTCGTCGTCGTCGTCGTTGTTAATGAGATTTCCGGTGGGAAGTTGCCGCGTCGGAGTTGGTACTCGCCGGACTTGAATCGGAAGCTAAGGTGTTCGGTTATCACGCGAACGTGAGATTAGGATTCGTAAGGGAACAGGGATTTGCGAACGTGATGGGCGTATAGGGAACAAGGATTTTCCCGTCTTTTTCTTTTATGTATATTAGGTGGAAAATAAAAAGGTGGAAACTACTTGATTAAAACTAAATAATAATAATTAAATTTACGCCACGTCAGCGCCACGTAGGATTAAAAACTAACGGTGTTAGTTTTTTAGACGACGGGACCATTCTAAATAATTAAGTGAAAAGTTGGGACCGTTGTGGGTTATATTGAAAAGTGGGATTATTGTAGGCCAATGCCCAAAAGTTTGGATTATTTAAATCCAATTTTCCTTTTTTTAAAACATAAAAAGTAAATTAAAACCACTAAAAAGTTTAGAAAAAATTAATTAAAATAGTAAAAAAAGTTTAAAAAAATGTTTAATAAAAGTATAAAATTTTATTCAAAAACATAAAAATAAGTAGGAAAAAGTAAAAATAAAATATTATATTAAAAACATAAAAAGTAAATTAAAAAAAAACTAGTAAAAAGGTTTAAAAAAATAATTTAAGAAGTAAAAAAAGTTAATAGAAAAGTTTTAAAAAATTTATTTAAAACGTAAAAAACTAAAAGTTAATAAAAATATATATTTATAAAGTAAAATAAATAATAAAAATTTTTTAAAAAGTAAAAAAAAAAAGTTATTAAAACGTAAAAAATGATGAGTTGATAAAAAGTTTTAACAATTGTTATAAAATAAAAATGAAAACGTTTAAAAAAGTTAAGAAAATTAAAAAAAACAATAAAAAATAAGTTTAAAAAAATATTGAAAACGTAATAAAAAACATAAAAGAAAGTATTTAAAAAATATTTAAAACAATTAATCTTTACTAATGTAGATATTAATAGTTAACGTAATTTAATAGTTAATAATATTTTAAAAGGGTTTTGTCTTTTAGTTATATAGGTTAAAGACTTTATTGCCCTTTTCAATTAAAATAAATAAAATATGTTAGATTCCAAATGTGTGGCTAGGAAGTGTTCTCATGGTTCTCACAATAATAAAAAGTTCTCAAATGATCCTAATCCTATATATACATATATATATATATATATATATATATATATATATATATATATATATATATATATATATATATAAGGAGAGGATCATTTGAGAACCAATTGGGTTTGAGAACTTTTGAGAACCATTCTGAGCCACAAGTTATATATAAAGAAATCCCCCCCATGAATTTGAATGCTCCCCCTGAAAATTAGTGGCTCAGAATGGTTCTCAAAAGTTCTCAAAGAAAAAAGTTCTCATTTGAACCTAACCCTATATATATATTATATATATATATATATATATATATATATATATAGGGAGAGGATCATTTGAGAACCAATTTGATTTGAGAACTAAAAAAAACTAATTTGAGCCACAAGTTTATTTACATGTATCCACCCTCCCATGAATTGTAGTGGTCCCCCCTGAAATTTGTGGTTGAGATTTAGTTCTCAAAAGTACTCAAAACAAAAAGTTCTCATTTGAACCTAACCCTATATATATATATATATATATATATATATATATATATATATATAGGGAGATGATCATTTGAGAACCAATTTGATTTGAGAACTAAAAAGAACTAATTTGAGCCACAAGTTTATTTACATGTATCCCACCTCCCATGAATTGTAGTGGTCCCCCCTGAAATTTGTGGTTGAGAGTTAGTTCTTAAAAGTTCTCAAAACAAAAAGTTCTTATTTGAACCTAACCATATATATATATATATAGGATTAGGTTCAAATGAGAACTTTTTCTTTTGAGAACCAATTTGGGCCACTAATTTTCAAGGAGGAGCATTCAAATTCATGTGGGGGGGGGGGGGGTTTCCATATATATAAACTAGTGGCTAAGATTAGTTCTTTTTAGTTCTCAAACCCAGTTGGTTCTCAAATGATCCTCTCCCTATATATATATATATATATATATATATATATATATATATATATATATATATATATATATGTTTCCAAGGGAATATATCTACAGAAAAACCAACAATTATCCAGAAAACCAAAAAACCAATATTTGTTTTGTCTATAACTTCTTTATATATTAATATTTTTTTTAAAAATTCACCAAAGAGTCTATAATTTTATTAGCTTTATTTATGGGAAAAAAATTGAAAATGTAAAAAGTTTAGTGCACTACTAGAAATAACCCCTTCCTTGACGCGCGAACAATGACACTCAGATATTTATGACGCGCAAAAACAAGCGTCATAAAAAAAACTGTCGTATTTAATAAAATTTAACAAAATTCTATGGGTAGATGACGCGCATTTTTGCGCGTCATAAAAATTGTGTCATTTGAAAAAAAAAATAAAAACACGGAGGACATAAACTTTGCGCGCGTCAAGCCTAAAAAAAATTCCGTCGTTTTATAATTTTCCCGCCAAAATGATTTTTTTTTTCGCCCAATTTTTGCCGTAAAATATTCATTCCCCGCTTAATACACTTGCGCCCCTTATAAGCTTTTCCCCCAAAACACATGCCCTAATTTTCACCGTTCCTCGCCTCCGACCTCCCTGGTCCCCCGACGGTGTCTCCGACCTCCCTGGTCCTCCGACGGCGTCTCCGACCTTGCCTGGTCCTCTGACGGCGTCTCCGACCTCGCCTAGTCCTCCGACGGCGTTATTGGAAGAAGGTTCGTTTCCTTCGACCGTTAATTATGCGTCATTTATTCTTTGGATTCGTTGTTTGAATAGCCCAACAACATTGTGGATGGTTATCACCCCCAATTTCTTCTGATGAGGCGATGACCCAAAAACCGCTCGTTATCCTTTAAAGCCCTAAAGTTCCCCGTTCAATTTCTTCGTTCTATGGAGAGTTTAGACGATTCTTCACCAACACAGTTTATCTATCTATGAATTTAAAAAAAAAACTTGTTCAGCGCTTGATTTGGATCTCTGATTGCTGAAGTTTGGTGTTCATTACGGGTACTGTAAGATCTCTTCATAATTTCACATTATATTTTCAGATCTAAGCTTCTGTTGATTTATTTCATACATTTAGAGAACTCATCTAATTTCATTTGATTTGTTTCTTCTGTGCATAGGAGAAAGCTCCTTATGTGGCGATGGCAGCAAGGAGAAAAGTAGAGTATGAAGAATGGATGTGAAACTTGTATTGATTGAACTTGGTAATGGTTTATGTTCATTTGATATTATGTATGCCTTTATAAAAGTTGGAGATGATGATAGGTGGCAGCATGCCTTTATGTTCATTTGATATTATGTATGCCTTTATCATCTGCTTGTTGTGAATACTAAGCTATTAAAAACTGATCCCTTTTTTTCAAATTGTTTTGTGTCACTTAAGTTTGGTTAACTCTGGGATTTTGATTTTGCAGGAATCGAGAAACTTTGCTTCTGCTTCTGCCTCTAAGGAACCAAAGATCAAGGTAGTATATTAAGCTAGATATGCTATATTGTCTTGGTATGGTTGAATTTCTAAGGCTTTAGATCCGAATCGCATACTTCTCTTTAATTTCAGAATCAATTGCTGTTATTCTTCATACGATTTTGCTTTCTGTATGTGATTTGGTCATTAGTTTTTTTTCAAATCTGTATCATGGTACACTGTTTTCTAGGCCTCAATGAGTTTGAGAGATATACTTGCTTAATTTCATATTCAATTACCAGATTAGTGTAAATGGGGATGTTATTTTAGGGACTTATAATGGCATCAACAAGTTATGGATTTGTGGTCAAAATAGGCTCTCATTAACAGAATAACAGTGAACTTCACATGCACTTGCATCTTTATTATATTGCTAATGTTTATCTTTTTAAAGTGAGGTCCATTTGGTAATTGCTAAATTAGATGACTTTGCTCTTATTTAATTGCAGTTTTCTATAGGGATCTTCTCGATTGCAGGTGTCATATCTTTATCATTTTGTTATTTAGATTATATGTTTTAATGACTTTAGTTAAAAGTTGTTCTATTTATGTTCGTTAGTGGCTATGACCATTTATGTTCTTCAAACTTGGCTCTACAATGTTAGTAGTTGTTGCACATATTAAAAGATAGTAACTTTGAGTACACTGCTGAGACTTCAACCCACTTCCAATAGGTTATTTCTGGCCTAATCATTTTTCTATTTTCTTTTATCTTTCTTCTTTCTAATTTGTGTATCATAACACATCTGTTTATTTTTCTTAATTCACTGTTAGTATATCATTTTCCCCCTGATGTTACTCTTTTAAGATGTGTATTCATGTACTCACTTTCAGAATTCACTTGATTGCAGCTCGTGAGTTGGCCCCCGACTTTACAATCTTTTCAGCCGGATTTGATGCTGCAAGGGGAGATCCACTTGGATGTTGTGACGTAAGCTTCTTATCCATCCTTTTGTGTGTGTGTGTGTCTGTGTTTATGTTCTCATATTTATTATGTAATTAATAGAATCTTATCTTGTAGGTCACTCCCGCTGGTTTTTACTAATAATGAAGTACGATATTTGGAAACTTTCGTGTTAATAACATGTTACAAAAGTTTACAACAAAACAAAGATAAATTTTTTTGGAAAATGCAAAAAACCAAGAGTTTCATATCTTTTAAAATATAAGAAACATGTCATAGAAAAAAACCACAAGTCTACTAAAGGCATCCAACATATTGGGTATCATCCACAAGTTGAAGATGGTCTTCATTTCTTGGATTTCTTTGATGGCCTATAAAAAATAAAGTTTCATCAAATTAACTCAGAACTAGTTAATAACTAACTTACTATGTTGGTTGTGCAGTAGGAGCTGCAACTGCAGGTGCAGGTTGTTGAAAGCACATTTCTCTAACTGATTTACTTTGGTACCTGCAGGTTGTTGGCTCTTATTGGCTTTCACTTCTCAGATCGGTATATTTCATATTTGTTTTGGTGTATTGTGTTGGTGGTTGAATTAACTGATGCTAATGGTTGATCTGTAAAGGTTCAAACTGTGAGTCCGTGGTTAGCTTAATAAGAGATGGGTTGACTGAATCTAAAATGTGTGTGATGAAGACAAGTTTTTTTTTTAGTTTAAGCTATTCGTATTAGGCTGCTTTTGTACAGGGGATTTTCATCACTAAAAATAGCAGTGAACCTGTATACTTGCAATAGAAATGATATGAAGTGTATGATTCTTTAATATATACTCATATCTTTGTTTCATTTTGCTGTTGATGCAGGTTTATCCTGCTGCCTCTGTTCCAAGGTACTTTGTATTTCTTTTTTTTTGTTAATTGTCTTGCTTTTTGGCCTTTTAGTGCATTTGGTTTAGTGGTTTTAGTTGTCAAGAGGAAGAAATCACCGGGTACTCCCTGTTTTACTCCTTCCTTTGATCTTCGTTTTTTGAAGTTGGTTTTTCTCCTGACATGTATCAGATTGTCCAATAGAAAACTGCAGCAGCTCTGTGCTTGAACTGTATAAATCGTGCTGTGGCTTTGTTTTAATCTCGATCTAGTCAGGCTTTAGCAGTAACACTTTTATCTCCCACTTTTTCTTTTAATTTTTATAAAAACATACTGTGTTAAATAAGTGAATATAATGACTATTTTGTTGTCATTACACATCTCTAGTGTGTTGTATAGGAAATTTTGTCCCTAGCCGCTGCTGATGCTGAGATTCTTATTGCAAAGGAAAAACAGTGGATAAACTTGAGCAAATAAAGGAGACTGACAAGGAAAAACAGTGGATAGGAACTCGAGCAAATCATTACAAGAAGTTTCATTTTACTAAATGGTGGTATTTAGGATGTAGTTTGTGAAAAAACTTGAATACTTGTGTATAATGATTTGTTCTACTATATATGAAATGAATTATTTTGCTTTACGTGTATTTTTATTTTTTATTATTGGGTTAATTATCATTTAATGTAGAAATTAGTGATTCTATTAAAATATTTTTTTTCTTATTTTTTTATAAATCCATGACGCGCAAAAATGCGTGTCATAAGCAGATTTATGACGGTGGCTTCCTTGACACGCATTTTATGACGCGCAATGAGTGTCATAAATGGAGCGTCATCGTTCGCGCGTCAAGAACGGGATGACGCGCATTTTGCGCGTCAAGAAGATTCTTGACCCTACCTTCCTTGACGCTTTTTTGCGCGTCATTTGGGCCCTTTCTTGACGCGCAAAAAGCGTCAAGAAAGCCCTTTTTTGTAGTAGTGGTGATTTTTTATTAGTGCATCATGCAATAGTATTAATAGTATTGCATAATGCATTATAATTAAAACCACTAAAAAAGAAGAAACTTAACTTAAATATAGACGTGGTTTATGTGAATAATGTAAAAAATAAAGAATTAGCATTCATAAACAAATTTTATATTATTGTTGCATAGTGCATTATTAATTTTAAGCTAAAATCTGAATTTTATTTTATTTTTTAAAAAAACTCGAAAATGTTTTTAAAGTTTTTTCTTTTTCTAGTATTATTAAAATAATGAAAGAAACATATAAAAAATGTTTTTAAAAAAATAATTTTTTTTCTTTGTTTTTTGGTTTTTTACAAAATATTGGTTTTCTATGGAACAACCCATGTTTCATTATTTCCGATTCGAATTTAATTTAAAAATTGATATTAGAATATCGAATCAAATTTAAAAGTGGTAATTTTCCATCGAATCAAATTATAAATTTTTTAAATCCGATTCAAATATCACACGACTATGTTCTAGTTACGGTGTAGTTCTTTTAGCTTTTGAAAAGAAATTTCAAAGGTGAAATTCTGACATAAGGTAGATTAGGATTAGGATGAACGACTACATTTGTCGTTTTTCTCATAAATAACATTTTAATTGAGAAAGGGGTTTTGAATAAATTTTATTAATTGAGAAAGGGGTTTTAAATAAAATATGCAATGGGAACTAGGGCTTTTTTCTCGAATATACCACCATCACCATCAGATCATCATCCAACTTTATGCCTCTCATATCTGTCTCACTGAAAATGGCGGACCTGCTCTGCTGTAACCTGGTACTCCCTCTCTATCTCACACACAGATATGATGCATTCAAACTTGAGTTCGTATTCAATTTGACTTGATTAGTTGATTTTGAATTCGTTCTATAAGTTTTACTGCTTCTTCGTACTACATTTTTGATAAGTCAGTATTTCCGGAATTACGGATCTTCGTATCCCTAATGTAGTCCAATTCCTTTAAATTTTATATAACTGTAACTATATTTCTTGACGATGCAGTAAAGGTGTACCTCGTAGTTCGCAATCGAGTTCCGGAGGTTAAGATTTGAAGTGAGAATTGAAACTAGGTATGCTCCAGATCACTCATCTTCTTTCGTTTCACTGAGTTTGAATTTCTTTAACTGTAAGCATTTGGAATCATTTAATTGGCTGGTATTGTTTAGTTGTGTGCTCATAGATTTCTTTCTAGAGGTATAGAATCTTATTTCACCTCAATTTTGAGCCTGAAAATAAGGAGGAACACTAATTTAAGAAATTTAAAGTGATAAGTTACATTCAAAACATTAAGATTCACATCTGTCTAACCTATTAGACTGTCCGCAATGCTAAACGTCCATCCTTCACAGAAACGGCCCTAGTCACCAGCCACATCAGCTTTTAACCGTCCTTCCCACAATCAGGTTTTTACCTCAACGTTGTCCTTCCTACAAAAAAACCCCTATCTACATATTTAATATTATATTAAAAGTGTGTTTGTGAGGAGAAGAGGAAAAAAAAAAAAACTACGGTCAGCATCTTGAGCTGCACGTAGGGACGGATGGAAGGCCAAGGACGGGTGACGAATGATGACCCCAATGCTGCATTGGGGACGGGGCGTTGGAGGCAGTCTTATGATTCGACAGCTGGTATGTAAGCATGAGCGAAGTTTAGAATTTTGTAAGTTTTCATAAAACAAAAAGAACTGCTCTCATTTGACCTACAAATGTCAACACAACAGAGTTTGATTTTTTAGTTGATTTTTGGTGACTATTCGGATATGTGAATATGTTGGTGACATTAGATTGTATAGAGAAGTTATTTATGCTGGACTTATCGGGTTTGTTAACATAAAACAGAATGGGTCACGGGTTAAAATTTTAAAGTTGGTTTTTGTTTTTTAATTGGTTAGCTTTAAATTTTCGTTGGGTTTTTTTTTTTTTTTTGAACGGCAAATTTTAGTTGGGTTATTTGATTGTTTCACATTGTTTGGTTATTTGGTATGATTGTGTTTTAATTTGGCTGATTTAGTTTCCTAGTAAGAGTCATTAGGGTTGCTTGGTCATTAAGTTTGCGGTTTGCTTTACTTTGATATCAAGAAAAGAGCAAAACCTATTGTGATTTGGTTTTCTTATTCGGATTGTGGGTCAACAATTTTGACATCACTAGTTACATTACTTTGTAGTTAAATTGCCAAAAGTCCTTTGAATTGGAAGGCTTTAAAGGACAAAGTTACATTCAAAAAGTCTCAAAACTTTAGGTAACCTTTGGTTTGCAGTCATCAATCACTATTGCCTTGGGTTTGATAATAGGGTTGTCTGGTTGAATGGGAGTGGGTGTGACTTCGTAACTCTAAATTTTAAGGGAGTATGGAGGATTCCGAACCATATGGGTGTCAACTCCGTTCCATTTAAGTATTAAACCTAACACCCCCTTATAAAATCATTGATTTTGGAGTTGGGTTTCATCTTAACCATTGTTTCCATTCAAATACCATTAATCTTATGTTTCATTAAATTTTTAAATCCAAAATGGGTTCTTGCAACTTTGACTTATGTAAGCAGTTGAGATTTAAGAAAACCTGTTTTAGACGACTCCAGTTTTTGCTTATACGGATCATAATACTTTTAACTAAAAAGATATTGACTTTTGAAACCAGTCAACAGGAAGTCAGTCTTCCACATTCATGCTGACATGGCAGAATACGAGAGCAGCCACCATAATTACACCATACCAAAAGAAACCGCTCTGCAAGCACTAAACACCATAATACAACTTCATTTCGAGAAAACCTTAGAAAAAAAACGAGCTGTTGACCAACAAAAAAAGGAACTTTGGAAGCTTTTCCAACTCTTTTTCCTGTTCTTGGCCCTAGTATTTGCAGCCCAGGTCCAGTCCCCACGGCTCCAATGCCGCCACTGTTGGGTACCCATTGGCCTACTCACCCTTGCCCACCTCATCTTCTATGTGTCGGTGGCTCAGACGCTAAGGTGCATCAATGGGTTCAAGTATCAGAGGAGGTGCCACAAGTTGACACTTGGGTTAGCCACTGAGCGGCTCAGGCAGATCAGGATGAGAATGAGTAGTGTGGTTGCTGGTGGTGGTGAAGATGTTGTTAGGGATGATTATGAGATTCATTATCAAGAACCACCAGATGCTTATTTTGGTAAGTTTAAGAGGAATTGGGCTATGCATTTTGGGTTCTTGATTATCATTTATATGTTTATGGTATCCTCCTCTGTTGTGCTTTTATGTTTCTGAGATTTGTACTAAAACATTGCAGGTTTGAGCTTTAGTTTAATCAATTGTGTCATGTTTTGTATTCCTATGGTTCTTTCTGGTGTTCGTCTTTTGTAGTTCACAAATTTATACCATCTTCTTTAGCGTCCCCTCCTGATCATGACTTGACCAACCAGTCATACTAGGAACAGGGTCCGTAGCCGGTTATGCCTCTTTGAAACCTTCTCATTGGATTAGAACGGTGAAAAGTTCTCATTTGAAACTTTGAAACGTTCTCATCGACTCGATAAAAAACTCGAAACGAGCCGAGTCTTAACGAGCTCGAGCTTTGAAATAGGGAATAAACGAGCTTGAGCCCGAGCTCTACATATCGAGCTCCAGCTGACTCGTGAGCCTTATCGAGCTTTTATTTATACAATTTTTTTTCTTTTTATATATTTAACAAATAATTATTATTATGTATATAATTTTAATAAAATAAGTAAATAATATGTATTATTTTCTATATAAAAAAGTATAATTCTAAATATATAAAAATTTAATTATAAAAATATATAATACATAATAATTAATAATAAACGAGACGAGCCCGAGCCGAGCTCGAGCTTAAATAATTATTCACGAGCCGAGCTCGAGCTTTAGAAATAAAGCTCGAATCGAGCCGAACTCGAGCTCGAGCTCTTTGAAATTTAAACGAGCCGAGCTCGAGTCTAGACGAGCTCGGCTCGGCTCGGCTCGTTTACACCCCTAATTTTAGGTTTCATATTTTATTTATTCGAGCTTTAATATATCACTAAAACTAGTTTTAAGTGATGCTCGCAATACGGGTAAAGAAAAAAATAAAACTGCCTACGATTTGATATTTAAAACTGTTATATCGTAATTTTATAGCAAAATAAAAGCAGATTAAAAATGGAAAAAACACATCAGCAATGCGTGGAAAAAAGGAAAAAAAGAAAAAAAGAAGTGTTTAAAAACTAAAGGAAAATTGGATATATATATATATATATATATATATATATATATATATATATATATATATATATATATGATAGTTTTTGATACCCGTGCGACGCACGGGCGAACTTTAAAAAATATATCCAAAATTTAACATATTATAATAAATGTAATTTGATAACTGGAATTAAAGAAAAAAAATTAACATCCGACAATATATAAAAAGTTACAAATTTGAAAATACATACCTATAAACAATATTTAATGTTTTGTTTGTCACTTTTATGGTCTTCATCTAATATGAGAAATTCTAGTCATCCCTGTTATTAATCTTTAATAGCCCCACAATCACGATATTGACAATTGCAATTGAACAACAATCATTAGTCTAAATTCCTTAAAGATAAAGAAAAAAAAGAATCAAATTACTCTTATAACCATGACCAAAATGTACACAAACATATAAGCAACCTGAAGATAAAATATTATAGGTCTATCCGTGCTAATCTTATACAAATAGTAAGGTGCTACCAAATGATAACTTTCTGTTAATTAACTTGGAGTTTGTATTTTTCAATAATATAAATAGTCCATGGGATCCATTTACTTCAGAGACTTTCATAAGCATTGCAAAAGTGAATTTGCATTTATTACAACTCACTACAAATGATCAGTTATCAATTTTTGAATAAAGTGAAACTCATCATGGTTATATGATTATTCATCATTCAGGGGTAAAGTAACCAGTTTTGAAGAATCAGCCTTTGTACATACTGAATCAAATTGTGGTTAAACTTTATTTATAACGATGATCACTAAATGATTGGAAGAATTCACAAAATACCTACTTTTAGGGTTTGATCTTGATTGGTTTCCTTCTTCTGAGCTCCATTGTTCTTATCGTTAGCACCTTCCTATTTATCTGTCACTTTCTTGTTCTTCTTATTTGACATCTTGGCATCAATTTCCGGTGTTGGAGCTTCAACAATTGTTGGCTGGATGATAAAGAATAACTAAAGACAAACATTAAAAGTTTCTAAGAGAAAACTATAGGATAAAGAAAATGAAAGAAAGAAACATACCTTTAATTATTTTAGGTATTAATGGAAAACAATTTAGGTATTAATGAAAGAAAGAAACATACCTTTAATTATTTTAGGTATTAATGAAAGAAAGAAAGACATTGGCTGTTGTTTATCATCACTGCAAAACAAACAGAGATCGAAAATTGCCTTCAACAAATATTTATCAATAAAAAATACTTACAAAAGATTGCGGATAAATATTAGTAACGTGACATTTCCCTCTAACTAAAATTTTTCCTTTCACTCTACTACACATAAGAAAAAAACTATGATAAATTCTTTTTAACAAATCAAGGAGAAATATAACAAAATGCCTCCTTTCACCTTTGATGTAGTATTTATTCCAAACCTCAATATTCAAGCATAAAACCTGATATGTAGTCCAGCCCAAAACTTGACAACATCCCACGTTATGTGTAACCCTTCTCAGCCCAATTAGTATAGGCCCATGTCCACAAACATTTAATATCCAGTTAAGCCTAAGCCTTCACCTTACCCGCGTTGACTATTAAAGTTAATATTTTGACCAGAAAAGTCAAAATCAGTAAACCACAAAATTAGCATCCGAAAGTTCCACTGAAACCAATCTTTACTCATTTTATACCGATAGCCCAAAAATTATTCCTCTAACCAAAAAGGTCAAACCATTTAATTCAAACCCTTTTTCAATTTTGTCAATCCTGAAAGTTCCACTAAAACCAATTTGTACTCATCTCACACTACAGTCGGCAATTTGATCCAAAAAATCAAACCCTTTTTTTTTAATTTTGCCAATCTTGTAAGCATACACCTTGAATATTTGATATACTCTTTTAAGCTCTTTGACCAGTATTAAAACAAACCTTTCACTACCATGAACTTGAGCAAAAGAAATCACCATACCTCCTATTTGTGTATACATACATATCTCTCCTGACATAAACACAGAAAATTGAAGCCAATTACCAAATTACTGGAGCAGATTACAGCGCCATTATCATCGTTCCATTATTCCCAATTACAACCCCTCCTCACCCTTTGAACCTGCTGGTTCCACTGAATACAATTAAAAAAAGAAACAGTCCTGCACATTGCCCCTTTAGACCATTAAAAAAAAGACATTAAACCTTCAAAATATCACAAACACACAACCAATCAAATGAAATAGTAGCTAAAGTAAATCAAAATTAATTTGTTCACTTTTAAATAAGAGCTAAAATAGGCTTAAAGCTTATATTGAGGAAGGTTGTTGATAAAACAGTAACCTTCTAGAGAAGGATAATCAAGAATCACAAATAAAAGTGGATGCTGCACAAATGTATTCATGTTGATTTTGTATTCTGTTATGTACAAATTAACCTAACATTTTCATCCATTAAATAAACTTGAAACCATTAAATAATAGCTTTAAGATTATTGATAAGTAAACTTGAAGCTATTAACTTACAGCCAGAGTGACAGTTAAAATAACATAAAAACAAAGCGATGCAGAGAAAACATCTATACTACCTCCCAAACAAAAGCACATAGCCACATAGGAAAAGCCAATTTACAAAAAAAAAAACAAAATAAGGAAAGAGGAGTTGACATTAGACTACTTACTCAGCGCTACATTTAAAAATCAGCTGTACACTCAAACCTCAAACCTATCTAGATATTTTTGTAACTTTTCATTATTATCCAACTGTTGCAGAGGTTCACATTTACCAAATTTTACAATAAAGCCTAATTCCATTTTTAGTAACATCAAACATATTATCATATTTTACAAATTTAACAATAAAGGAGGGATTCCATTTTCAATAATAGCAAACATATACAGCCATAAACTTATTGTAAATTTCATTTAAACCACATCTTGATAGCACATTTCCATTAACAAATAATAAGGCCAACAGCCATAAAAATTACTTCGATTTGAATAAGTATTATAATCCCACAATTTGAAACCATTTAACATGACAAATTATTAGGATATTGGGCAGTGGAAAAATCACAGATAAATTTGCTGGTATACGATTTCATTTTCACTCAACAAAAGTCAGAAACAACAAAAATTATCATCATATTAGATAGTGAGTTACTTAGCCAAAAAAGTAAGAAACTGAAGTATATAAATTATAAGATCATATTGAACAAATTTCTCAATAAAATTTCAAATTTCAAACTAAATATATTTCACATTAATAAGAAAGTCAATGTGAACCAAAGAACACGTACCAGAAGAAAAATAAAAGGAGATAGCAACTGCTACAGTCCTGCTCGAAGATAATAAGAATGAACACATTAGTATTATTCAAAAGCATAAATTCGACCATAATAGAAAACTAAAATATAACAGTATAAACAAAGTAAGAGAAAGAATGGTACTTGAAGTGAATTAGTCAATCATATCAATTGCTGAAGTTGTAAAAAGATTGATAACCTATAAAGAGCAAACAACATTAAAAAGGTGAATCAAAACACCATAATAAAGGAGTGAATCAAAAAGATTCATACAGATTTTTGAAAAGCATGATATAAGAAGAAACCCTAAAAATAGACATTCAAACAAAGCATCTATAGGTGGAAAAAAATACGAACATCAAAAGATTGAAAGACTGGAATTTCAATGGGCTTAAAGCTTATTCAACTTGAAGTAAATCAACATCAAAAGATTGAAATTTCAATTGGCTTAACGAATATATCTCTCTTGATTCAGGGAATTGGTCTTCATTAGAAACAAAAGCCTTTGACACAAAAGAAACTAAAAAAAACTCAAAAATCAAACACTAAAACCATGACTGAAACAAATAAATTAACCCTAAAACCAAACAAACTCAAAAATTAAACACTAACCATGACTGAAACACAAATATTCGATCCGTATGTAATTCAATAAAAAGAACTCACAGTTATACTCAATGACATCAATTTCATACATCTTACTCCATTAAAACCGATTAAAAAACCTAAAACATAAAAAGCTTATCAGAGTTCAACCTGTAACAGATTATGAACAATTGGTTGCATCTCCATAATTAAATAAATAATTGGTAAAACATAGAGAGAACGAATACATACCAGAGAATGAATCAGGGGATGGGGATGATCATGAATAGCCGCAAGCGAGAGAGATTCCAGTGAATGAATGAGGTTGTTGAGATGAGGGCTTTTGTTCAATTACAGGTCAAAATCAACCGAGATTGTAGCTTGAAGGAAGACGATTGCATCATCGATTAGGGTTTTCTTGAGTTCGGGTGCGTGTTTAACAAAAGAAACCAAACACAGTGATTTCGATCCAGACTATGAAAGGTAGATGAAGGAGCAGAGGTGGAGAGGAAGTAGGGGATGAAATTAGGGTATGAAGCGTACTGCAGAAGTTTGATCAGATTTAAGATCCGCGTGTAAATCAGAGAGGGAGTTCTTTAGGCGGGAAAATGATGCTGAGGATGGATGTGGTGATGCCATGTGGCATCCAATCTTTTCATATATATATTATATAGATATAGATAGATATATATATATATATAGGGAGAGGATCATTTGAGAACCAATTTGATTTGAGAACTAAAAAGAACTAATTTGAGCCACAAGTATATTTACATGTATCCCCCCTCCCATGAATTGTAGTGGTCCCCCCTGAAATTTGTGGTTGAGATTTAGTTCTCAAAAGTTCTCAAAACAAAAAGTTCTCATTTGAACCTAACCCGATATATATATATATAGAGGAAGGTTCCCGTGCATCAGGCAAAGTTGCCTACATCCGGTACACACAGGGGCATATTAGGAATGTCCAGATTTCTCCCCATATGTGGTATATTTGGTAGTTATTCAAGTTCCCCCAGTTTTTAAAATGATCATAACTTTCTCATACGACGTTATTTTCGAAAACGAATTTCACCATAATTCTAGTCGTGATTTTATCTTTAATTTGAGACTAGGTTTGCTCGATTTGAAGAAACTTTTTTTTTTGACGTTTTAACCAGGTTTTTTCTAGTTTTTTTTTTTTTTTTTTTTTTTTTAATATTTTTGGGTAGTACTAGCTGCGATTTAGGGTCCTAAAAATTTTCAGATTTTAATTCGAAGCGTAGACATCTTTTTTTTAATTTTAAAAAAAACATTGACATTGTACACCAACATAGCACAACACATACCAGCATAGACCAGCGCTGAAAGACCAGTCTACCAGCACAAGAGCACAATTCCACCAGCACAGCCAGCACAGACTAGCACAGCTAGCACAATTCCACCAGCACAGCCAGCACAGACCAGACAGACCAGCACAGCCAGCACAGACCAGCGTCGTAAAAAACGTGAATTTTTTTTTCTCCAAATCAAGCAAACCTAGTCTCAAATTAAAGACAAAATCACGACTAGAAATATGGTGAAATTCGTTTTCAAAAATAACGTCGTATGAAAAAGTTATGGTCGTTTAAAAATTGAGGGGGAACTTGAATAAATATTGTTTTCCACATTTACCCTTCCAGCTTTAAGATTCCTCCACTCCTTCTCTCTCATCTCTTTTAATCTTATCCATCCATCAAATTGATCTAGTGATCCAGATTTGGCCGCACCGGACTTAGGCAAATGTCCCTGCCGCATTTGATCCGATATATATATATATATAGGGTTAGGTTCAAATGAGAACTTTTTGTTTTGAGAACTTTTGAGAACTAAATCTCAACCACTAATTTCAGGTGGGGACCACTATAATTCATGGGGGGGTTTTCCATATATATAAACTAGTGGCTGAGATTAGTTCTTTTTATTTAAATAAACTTGCAGGGTAAATTATGTAATATCCATAAAGTTGATTTAATTAGAAAAACCAAAAAAAAAAAAAACCTCGTCTTTTTCCTTCTCCCCCTTCCTCCCTTCCCCGTCACTTCGCCGGCAGCCCCTCCCCACTTTCCGTTCAATCGACCGGCGACACCTTGCCCAACGCCTTCGTCTTCCTTCTTCTATGACGAGCACCCTCCCATGACGTCCCCTTCCTTCTTGACACCAGCAGGCCCCTAGTCCCTCTTCTCCGACCTCGATCGTAAAATCCCGTTTCGCCTTCCCGTATTACAGCGCCACCAACGACTCGATTCTCAGCAAAATATTGATCCCCCCAAATGTATTGAAACAGATCGTAAACAAAATGTTGTGAACTGCCTCCTCTTTCGAAATCCCGAGCGACTCCGCGTGTGTTCGATGATCGGAGACGGCGACGTTTTAGCGCTGACGGCAGCCGGAAAGTATGGAGGAGCGGTTCTTCAACGAACCATGGGAGTTCGAGACAGAGTAAAGATCCGAGATTGAATAAAATTCACGTGATTGGCCAGAGAGGGAGGTTGGTGGAGGCATTGCCGGTGGCGGTGGGAGAGATGTCGGCGGAGGGGGAAAAAGATGAGGACTGCTTTTGGTTTTATTTGTTAAATGAAGTTTATGGATATTACATAATTTACCCTGTAAGTTTAGGATATTACATAATTTACCCTGTAAGTTTATTTAAATAAAAAAGTTTAGATAATGACATTATTAGTCCTTCACGTTAACGGTGTTAGTTTTTTTAACGGAAAGATTATTAGAAATAATGGGGTGTAAAGGTAGGATTGTTTTTGGCCAAAAAATTACTTGGGATTATTAGATAATCCGGGATCCTGGCCGGAAGCTCAAATGGTTCAATATCCTTAAGCAAGTTCAGGATCCTGGCAGGTTCGAGCATCTCGGAATTACAGTTATCAACTAACCCGTTTGTTTTTCCCATGTGTCTTATTAATTGCAGGGTCAAAGAAACGTGTAGACAAGCCTAAAGACTCGGACAAATGATAAAGAACGTGGACTAAGTGGTCCACAACGTTCATATTGGCTTAGTTGGGAGAATCCCTAAAATATAGGACAGTTGGTTATATTATTTCAGGATGCTCGCCAGAAGCTCAAAGGATCCTGAACTACAGTTATCGATTAACGGTTACAATTGTCCACGTGTCTTAATTGATTGCAGGTATTAAGGGACGTGTAAATGATGGCTAAAGACTCGGTCAAGGCTTTATGGGACGTGTTGTAACTGACTCCAACGTTCACAAAGACTTGAAGACTCAATCCCTAGTTTTTAGCCTAGTTAGTTAATGCATTTTTGACTATTTAAACGAGCTCTAGGTCATTCATTCAGGAGGACACACACAACTCACGATACTCGCTATCAAAACTCTCTGTAACACTTAGAATACGAGCTCATTTCACTTGTACCAAATACTTTCATCATATAAAAGTTTTAGGAGGCAGGTACTTTGAACCGGCCCCCGAGGTTTTTTGCCAGGCTCCTTGAGGATACTCAAGGATACTTGGATTTTCCCTCGTTACATCCTCGTGTCAATCTCCAAACTTACATTCTCATCTTTATTTACATCAAACACGCTACCTCACATACGAAGTTTGATCAACTAATTGCTTAGGCAGTTTTTGACCAAAACAATTTGGCGCCCACCGTGGGGCAAACGGTGTTTGAATTCGATTAAGAGCCTTGATCTTCTTCCCATTACCGATTCTTGAAAATGTCGACTCAACCAAAATTCACCTCAAAATCTGTTTCATCCTTTAAGCCCACTGTCAACGCTGGTCTCCCCCAATGATGAAGAAAGTGGCTGATACTAATGCTAAAGGAGTGGAATACCCCACTTTTACTGGATCTCAAGGTACGTCCACTGACTCTACTATTTCTAATAACGATCTCTATGTTTTGATCAGGCAAATGAAGGCCCATGCGGATGAACAAACCAAAACCAACGAGATAATGATGAAGGAGATCATGGAATTGAAGAAATCGAAGAAAACAGTAGAGGAAATCAGCCCTTTGATCCCAAAATCATTCGGGTTTAACTCTCCGGAAATATCGGAGCAGCCGAAACAGAAAGTAAATCCCTCTACTGTTCAAAAGTCAGGTATTGCAACAGTTACCACTGCAGGATCCTCAGGCACTCAGCGTCAGAAGACTTCCAGGACGATGGATCTGGAATACTCTGGATTCTACTCTGAGCAACCCCCAGAATCTTACTACAGCGAATATGGAAGTCAGCAGCCGCCGAGATGCTCAAGTCAGCAACCAGCCGGGTTTTTAAACCATCGGGTGCCAGCAGTCTCAATGCATCAATCCGCATCTCGACCACAACAATTCGCGGCAACAAACCTACATGAGCCTTGGAGTCAGCAGTCAGCAATGCCTACTCCACAGATGCTACAGGGATCTTCATCTCAGCCATTCCAACCATACCGGAGCCGCTTCCGAGCAGCTCAGGATCCTCAAGGATCCTTATTTTCTAACCCTACTGTCTCTGCAGGCATATTCCCAGGTTCATCTCAGGAGATGCATGAAGGAGACTTTATCCCCATGCAAATGGGAACCACGACTGAGCCGACCATCCTTAGGGATGCTGAATATGGACCCCAGATCCATCTCCAAACTTCCAGGGCCGGTAACAACTTCGATAATTTCTATGTACACCCTAACCAAGGAACTGTGCAGGATGCAGGTATCAACCCGACTATTGCTAGGGAACTTCAGAGGTTAAAGGATATGATCTCAAGTGTTCCTGGTGTTATTCGTCCAATTCCTGAAGTGCCAGCAGGCAGCCACAGAGTTTCTAGATTTGCATGGCCCATTTGTGACGTGGAGATACCAAAAAGATTTCAAACTCCCAACATGAAACTCTACGACGGGACCACAGATCCTGAGGAACACGTGGCACAATATAGGGAACGGATGGAGATCAACCCCATTCCTGTAAACATCAAAGAAGCTTGCTTATGCAAGGGATTCGGCTCAACACTAACAGGACCAGCCTTGAAATGGCTACTCAGTATCCCTCCTAATACTATTACATCCTTTCCTCATTTGGTTAACTTATTTAATAACCAGTTTTCTTGCAGCAGGAGCTTTGAGAAGCTCACGGGTGACTTGTACAGGATAGTTCAGAAATCCAATGAATCCCTAAGGGATTATGTGGCCAGATTCGGTCGAGAAGCACTGGATATCCCTAACCTGGATATGGCTGCTGCTGTAGAAGCCTTCAAAATGGGGATTAGAGGGGATTCCCGATTTTATGATGATTTGGTTATGACTCCTTGCAGGAACCTTGATGAAGTCAGAACAAGGGCATTGAGATTCATCAGATTAGAAGATGACAAGAAGGTCCAGAAAAGAGGCGATGAATCATTAGGCAGGAGAACAGATTCTCCCGGAAAGCAACAACGAACCAAACCCTATTACAGGAATGATAATCCCAGGGTTAATGCAGTTGAAGATGATGACGACGAGGAAGACTTCCCAAAGGTATCTGATTACTGTTTTTCGGTTGACACAAGTGGTTTGTTATGTGCCTTGCAGGATCTAGGTGATAAAGCCAGGTGGCCAAGAAAATCGGATAAACAAGGATCATGGAAAGATAAGTCTAAATGGTGTGCCTACCACGAAGACTTTGGGCACTTAACAGATGATTGCATAGCACTTCGGAAAGAAATCAGTTACCTGCTCAGCAAGGGGCATCTCAAGGAATTGTTCGGCAGAAAGAAGAGTAAAACTCAAGAAGCTGCTGAGCTGCCCAAAAGAGCGCAATCACCACCAGCAGATGCCAAAGTGATCAACTTCATCTCCGGAGGATCTGACATATGTGGAGCCTCTTTCTCATCAGCAAAAAGACATGCCAAGGAGGCTAAAATGGATCAAGGCAGTCGACCAAAGAAGAATGCAATATTGACTGAAGACAAAGTCATTTCTTTTGACGAAACTGATAAGCAAGACATCCAGGACCCTCATCATGACAGTCTGGTAATTACATTGTGTATTGCTAACCATTATGTTCGCAGGATCCTGATAGACAATGGCAGTTCGGTCAACATTATCCAATTGGACGTGCTTAAGAAGATGAGCATTCCCGAAGAAGAGATAATTCCAAGATCCTCAGTGTTAGTAGGATTTAGCGGAGAAACCAAGCATACGGTTGGAGACATCAGACTTCCTGTTTACATTGAAGGGGTCAACTCCATGCAGAAATTCTGCGTTATTGACTCCCTTCCTTGTTGCAACGTAATCTTGGGAAGGCCATGGATCCATGACATGAAAGCAGTTCCATCTACCTATCATCAATGTGTGAAGCTTCCCACACCTTGGGGAGTTGTAAGAATACTAAGTGATCAACAAGAAGCCAAAGACTGCTACACTTCTGCTATGAAGAACACTATCAAGTCAAAGCCAGCATAGCAATTAAAGAAACCAGCACGAAGAATTCAGATGACGGAGGAATTGGAGACCAAAGAAGTTCAACTCAATCCTGAAGATCCTGAAATCAAAGTGCTGGTAGGAACAAATATTCCTGAGGATACTGAGGAGCAGCTCGCGAGCCTCTTAAAGTCCAGAGTCACAACATTTGCATGGAAACATGAAGACATGACAGGTATATCCAAAGATATTATTACTCATAAACTTGGTATAGATGAATCTTTCAGGCCAATACATCAGAAGAGAAGAAAGTTCGCTCCTGAGAGAAACATCATAATCCAAGAGGAAGTTGACAGGCTGCTCAAATCAAAAATGATCAGAGAAGTTAAGTATCCTCGCTGGTTGGCTAATGTGGTGGTAGTCCAAAAGAAGAATGGTAAGTGGAGGGTATGTGTAGATTACACAGACCTAAACAAGGCCTGCCCTAAAGACCCATTCCCTCTACCGCATATTGATTCTATGGTGGACGCAACTGCTGGGCATGAGATGCTAACTTTTATGGACGCATCTTCGGGCTTTCAACAAATTCAAATGGAACCATCAGATCAGGAAGACACAGCCTTCATGACCCCTACAGGTATTTATTGTTATATTGCAATGCCTTTTGGTTTACGAAATGCAGGTGCCACATACCAAAGGCTAGTCAACATGATGTTTAAAGACAAGCTGGGGGACACCATGGAAGTATACATCGATGATATGGTGGTGAAATCGAAAAAAGCGAAGGACCACCCTAGAGATCTTGAAGCTGCTTTTGATATCCTGGACCAATTCAACATGAAATTGAATCCTTCCAAGTGCCATTTCGGAGTAAGAGCCGGCAAGTTTTTAGGCTTTATGGTTACTGAAAGGGGAATTGAGGCCAGCCCTGAGCAAATCCAAGCAATCATAAACCTGAAGTCTCCAACAAATGTCAAAGAAGTTCAGAGACTAACTGGCAGAGTGGCAGCGCTCAACAGGTTCATATCGAGATCGTCTGAAAAGAGCAAAGAATTCTATGACATATTGAAGAAGAATAAAAAGTTCGAATGGGGTGAGAAACACGAAGCAGCTCTGAGCTCCTTGAAAGAATATTTATCATCCGCTCCACTTCTAATGCAACCAGTCAAGGGCGAACCACTATCCCTCTATTTAGCAGTCTCAGGCAGCTCAGTAAGTGCTGTGCTTGTGAAAGATCATGAGGGACAACAACATCCGGTATATTATGTAAGCAAAACACTATTAGATGCTGAAACCAGGTATTCTTATTTGGAAAAATTGATTTTAGCTCTTGTCATGGCTTCACAAAAATTAAGACATTACTTTGAAACTCATGTTATTTACGTGAAAACTAACTATCCTGTTAAGTGTGTCTTGAGAAAACCAGAAATGTCAGGTAGAATGGCGAAATGGGCAGTTAAATTAAGTGCCTATGATATCATATATGAGCCAAGAACAGCAATCAAGTCACAAGCCCTTGCAGATTTTGTGGCTGATTTCAGCAGCGACATACTGCCAGAAGTTGAACTTGAGGTCAAGCAGCTCGAAGAAGCTTCAGGCAGCTGGATACTATATACAGATGGAGCATCTAACGTTAGAGGAACAGGACTTGGTGTGCTACTGAAATCGCCACAGGGGGACATTATCCCTCTATCTATCCATTGTGAATTCAAAGCCACCAACAATGAAGCTGAATACGAAGCTTTAATTGCAGGATTACAACTCGCTAAAGATATGGATATCCAACACATTCAAGTTTTTATTGACTCCTTGTTATTAACTAACCAATTTAATGGATCCTATGCAGTGAAAGGCGAAAGGCTAACCAAATATCTGGACCTTGTAAAACAATTAGCATTATCTTTTGAAAATTGCAGCATATCACAGGTACCCAGAGAAGAAAACGCAGAAGCTGATGCTTTGGCAAATTTAGCATCATCTTTAAGGATCCCAGAAGGTGTCAAGATTCCCATAACTCACATCCTGACACCAGCAATTGAAGAACAAGAAGTTAATGATGTTACAACAGATAAAGATCAAGAAATGACAGACTCCCAGGATCCTCAAGAATCCTGGACTTACCCTATCAGGAGATTTATCCAAGAAGGAGAAATCCCAAAAAACGAGAACTCCAGACTCTTCCGAACAAAGGTAATTCCATATTCAATAATAAATGGTATCTTATACAAGAAATCTCTTGCAGGACCATACTTGAGATGCCTCGAGCAGCCTGAAGCACATGCGGTACTTCAGGATATTCATGAAGGTGATTGTGGCAATCACACTGGGGGCAGATCACTCTTTTCCAAGGTATTGAGGACAGGATACTACTGGCCTACTATGAAAAAGGATGCAATGGCCTTTGTTCAGAAGTGTGATGCATGCCAGCGGCACGGCAATATCCTCCATCAGCCTGCTGAGCCGCTTCATTCAATATCGTCTCCGTGGCCGTTCATGAAATGGGGCATGGATATAGTTGGTAAGCTGCCTGTAGCACCTGGAGGAAAAGTCTTCATGCTAGCCATGACGGACTACTTTTCTAAGTGGATCGAAGCCGAAGCCTTTGTCCAAGTTCGAGAAAAGGAAGTGATTTCTTTCATCAAAAGGAATATCTTGACAAGGTTTGGAATCCCATCGGAAATAGTGTGTGACAATGGATCTCAGTTTATTGGCAAAAGAACAACTAGTTTTTGTGAGGCATGGGGCATCAAGATGGTAACTTCAACTCCCATACATCCACAAGCTAATGGCCAGGCAGAATCGAGCAATAAGATTATCATCAATAACCTTAAGAAGAAGCTAGGAGATAAAAAAGGGAAATGGGCTGAAGAACTACCTTTCGTATTGTGGGCCGACAGAACGACCTCCAAAAATGCTACTGGTCGAACACCATTTTCCTTAGTGTTTGGCTCAGAAGCTGTAATACCCACTGAAATGGTGATGCCAACTGCCAGAACAAGCTGCCGGGATTTTGAAGCCAATAAGCAAGAGCTCCTTGAAGATCTTGAAACGATAGATGAAGTCAGAGACCTCGCAAAATTCCGGATGGCAGCATACCAGCAAAGGATAGCCAAGTCTTACAACAGGAATCTCAGGATCAGAAGATTTCAAGTAGGAGATCTGGTACTCAGAAAAGCTTTTCAAAATACGACCAATCCAGCACATGGGAAACTTGCGCCCAAATGGGAAGGTCCCTATTTAATAGATTCAGAAGCTGGAAAGGGAGCATATAGGTTGGCTACTATGGAAGGTGAGCTGCTCCCAAGAGCTTGGAATGCAATTCACTTGAAGTTATATTTTATGTAAGTGCTTTCTAGATCCTTTGAGCATATCAAGGAATCCTTGTCTAAACTTCAAAGACCTCAGGTATGACTTTAACCATTATTTTAATTTCATATTATTATTTTTGTGAAGTAATTACTGACTTAAGCATCGGAGGGGTGTTAGCCAAACTAACACCCACCCCTCACCGAGCCTTGAAGTGTTTTGCAGCTGTTCGGAGCATCCTGTCATAAGTTAGAGGCTGATCACCTCTTCTAAGTCAAATGCATTCTGAATGCAATCAAAGGTTTAGGAGGTTTTCACCTTCTCGTTCACTAATGGGAATCGCCAGGAGCGCAAGACCCTCGCCAGGAGCGCACGATGGTGGCCTATGGTTCGAGGTGGTGCGACCAGTTCATCTGTAGGGTGGCTGATAATTTCATCACTGTTGGCCATAGAGTGCACTTCAAAATGGGTGGCAGACGTGTCATCTCGAAAAGGTTCTAAGGTTTTTGGCATTTTCATGTCAACCAAGGTTTAGGCACTTTCGTGTCTCTCAAGTTTATGGGCTTGACCCCAGTTGGCTTAGTCCCAAGTATTATTGAGCTTGTCCTCAGATTAACGAAGGTTTTTAATGTCTTCACATTAACCAAGATTTAGGCACATTCGTGTCTCTCAAGTTTTTGGGCTTGACCCCAGTTGGCTTAGTCCCAAGTATTTTTTGAGCTTGACCTCAGTTTAACAAAGGTTTTTAATGTTTTCACATTAACTAAGGTTTGGACATATTCATGTCTCGAAAGTTTTATGGGCTTGTCCCCTGTATGGCTTAGTCCCAAGTTTATCGGGCTTGTCCCCAGAATTGGCTTAGTCCTAAGAATCCCGGGTTTATCCCCAGCACATTAACAAATTCTTTTCAGGATCCCTCCACTTGGGAAGCTCAGAGGTCAAAAGTTAATTAAGGAATCGGGGTTTCGTCTTGTAAACTACAAAATCCCTCCACCCGGATCCCCGATCATTATCTGTTACACTAACATTGTTTGCAGGAAATACAAAAAGGGCAATCGACAGGGTTCCGACTGATGTATGGGGAAGACAACAACTTGGAGTTATTTATGGGGATATCGCATGAGAAGTTGCGTTGCTATCAAATCAGGAGCTAACGAGTCACCTTCGTAATTATTTCAAGAGATGGCGTTGAGTTTGAATTTTTACAGCCGTCTTCTTGGTCGACAACTGTTAAAATTCAGGGGCAATTGTTAGGGCTGATAATCCGGGATCCTGGCGGCAGCTCAAATGGTTCAATATCCTTAAGCAAGTTCAGGATCCTGGCAGGTTCGAGCATCTCGGAATTACAGTTATCAACTAACCCGTTTGTTTTTCCCATGTGTCTTATTAATTGCAGGGTCAAAGAAACGTGTAGACAAGCCTAAAGACTCGGACAAATGATAAAGAACGTGGACTAAGTGGTCCACAACGTTCATATTGGCTCAGTTGGGAGAATCCCTAAAATATAGGACAGTTGGTTATATTATTTCAGGATGCTCGCCAGAAGCTCAAAGGATCCTGAACTACAGTTATCGATTAACCGTTACAATTGTCCACGTGTCTTAATTGATTGCAGGTATTAAGGGACGTGTAAATGATGGCTAAAGACTCGGTCAAGGCTTTATGGGACGTGTTGTAACTGACTCCAACGTTCACAAAGACTTGAAGACTCAATCCCTAGTTTTTAGCCTAGTTAGTTAATGCATTTTTGACTATTTAAACGAGCTCTAGGTCATTCATTCAGGAGGACACACACAACACACGATACTCGCTATCAAAACTCTCTGTAACACTTAGAATACGAGCTCATTTCACTTGTACCAAATACTTTCATCATATAAAAGTTTTAGGAGGCAGGTACTTTGAACCGGCCCCCGAGGTTTTTTGCTAGGCTCCTTGAGGATACTCAAGGATTCCTGGATTTTCCCTCGTTACATCCTCGTGTCAATCTTCAAATTTACATTTTCATCTTTATTTACATCAAACACTCTACCTCACATACAAAGTTTGATCAACTAATTGCTTAGGCAGTTTTTGACCAAAACACCGCCAATCATGAATAGGTAGGATTATATATGTCCAATTTTTCAAAACTAAAAAAGAACTGCGTGGAAAAGAAAAAAGAACTGTTTAAAAAAACTAGAAAAGAATGTATGAAGCACTAAATTATGCGAAAAAAAGAACAGAAAACTGTTTGAAAAACTATAAAAGAATATATGAAACATTAAATTGTATCAAATTTAACAGAAAGCTGAAAAAAAAAGTTAACAAAAAAAACATTGTGGGGGTCGTAGGGGGAGCAAAAAACCGAAAAAGCCGAACCGAAACCGAAAAAACCAATGAAACCGAACCGGAAAAAAACCGAAAAAAGCCGAACCGAAAATAATGGTTCGGTTTCGGTTTCAAGTCCATAAAAAACCGAACCGAGGGGTAAATGTGTGATTAACATTTTAGGAAGGCACATTGTAAATCTTTAAGCCTTAATTTATATATTAAGGTTGTGTTTGGCGCGCCATAAGCTAGCTTATAAGCTAGCTTATCAGCTAGCTTATAAGCTAGATTTTTGACGTTCCCAAACGAAACTTTTTTTAATGAGCTAGCTTTTTATAAAAGCCCCGTTTGGTAACGTCAAAAGGTAGCTTATAAGCTAGCTTATAAGCTAGCTTTTGAAAAGCTAGTTGGAGTAGCGTTTCAACTAGCTTTTCAACTAGCTTTTATAATATTTCCAGTTTTACCCTTCCCTAATTTATAAATAAATATCTTTATTTACAATTATGACATGTACTTTATGTCATTTATATATTTCAGCTAGTTTATCAGCTAGTTTTTACCAAACATTATTTTTTATCAGCTAGCTTATAATTTATTAGCTAACAGCTAGCTTATCAGCTAGCTTATCAGCTAGCAGCTAGCTTAGCAGCTAGCAGCTAGCTTAGCAGCTAGCAGCTAGCTTAGCAGCTAGCTTAGCAGCTAGCTTAGCATCTAGCTTATCAGCTAACAGCTAGCTTTTCAGCTAATGCGCCAAACACAAAGTTAACACTTAACATTTAACGTAAAAGATCCAGCAACCGTTGTTCCATTAATTTATATTTTAAGTTGACACTTAATAGTTTACGTCAAGATCTTTAGTGTTAAAAAGTTTTAAATTTAAAGTCACTTCGTATTTATGGTCAATAGCTTTGCATGACTACTTTTTTTAATTCGGTAGTTATGACGGTACTTGTTTTTTACTATTATTTATTTATCTTTTAAGATTAGACATTTAAAATTATATTAACAACATATTAAAAAAACCGAAACCGAACCAAAACCAAACCGGAACCGACAAAAAACAGAACCGAAAAAACCAAAACCGAATGATTTTTTTTTCTTAGGAACCGAAAACTTTGGTTTCGGTTCGGTTCGACCCAAAAAACCGAACCGAACCGAACCATGCTCACCCCCAGGTCGTGGCAGCGGGAATAGAACCCTTGATTTCTTTATCAAATTAAATCTCGCTAACCACCGCCGGTCATTTGACCGAGTGATACTGACGATGAAGGAAAGACTTGGGATTAAGAGGTTACGAGTTCGATTTCTAAGCCTAACAGGATTTTCACCCGAGCGTTCACATATGTGGTTTTTCTTGGGATTGGCTCAAATGTGAGGACTTGGGGGTGAGCTGAGGTACGAGCTTCCACATGGGGACATGTCAGTCACATACCAACCTGAAATAAGATAGGACCTGTTTGCAAACTTCAATCATTGTGGACTCATTTCGAGATTTTAAATTCCCTAACTTAGTCAGGACAATATTAGCCGTGGGTTAGAACTCATTACTCGGCCCTGAGCTCGGCCATAAGTTATCAAACAAAAAGACCACTTACCAGGATGTGATGGGGGTCCGGTCCGGCATACCGAACCAACAGACCAAAGCTGCTACAGACAATGGGCCGCACGACCAATCACGGACATGCTCCCCATAGACTAGCGGCGATGATTGGCTATGATTGCCAATCATAGGCCGCCCATACCCAAAACAGGCCCCTTAGCTACACACCTAGTATACCTGCCCATACCGCTAGGGATCAAAACATTAATGACACACATGACAAAGCATAAGACACTGTAAATACCCCTCCCCCAACCATTGGGGGGATACTTAATACCTCCAGACATCTTATACGCTCTGGCACCCGAACATCTCCCTCTTGAGCTTGCACGACCAAGCCAGACCTCCACATTACACCGCACACACATCCTTATATATGCACGAGTGTAGACATGGGATGGTAATGATGCATCTGTTGGTCCCAGTCTGAGCCGGAGGAACAATCTCCCTCACATGCTCTAACCCAACCTGGTGACACGTACCGAAGCAGGGGTTACTCAACCGAAGCGCCGGCTCTTCATCAACCCTCCGGTGGATCATTCTCCAGAGGCCGGACCACCTTAGCCTTGCAGTCCGTCCGACCAAAGGCCTTAGTTCCCACATTGGCGCCATCCGTGGGACCCACGACATGGTCTCGACACTTGAGGTTACCAGAACGGTTACGCCTGATGGCGGAACAGTCAATCAGGCACCCTGGAACAACCAGCTTACCATCACACCTGAGCTGGTAGAAGCAAACTTCGACCAGCTGCAACAAATGATGGGCAAAATCAAAAGGGAAAAGCGGCTCAAGGGAGTGTAGACACATTTGCACTTCGAGGAGCCATACGACGTAGTCGACAATGATGAATCCGAGGGAGAAAGCCACGCACGCCAAACTCCCCTCCGCACCTACAGTTTGGAAAAAGCAGAGGTAGGCTCGACGACATACTAAATGAAAGCACGGCTGTCACATACCGCCAGACTACCAATCAGGAGAATCCTGCCAGGTCGCTGGCCAACACAGCCACGCAAAGTAAGGCCCGACGAGGTCAAGGATTAGAGTTTAGAATTCCGCTCATGGACGCTAGAGTCCCTACATCACAACTCCCGCCCGAATACTTCCCGTTGTAGGTAGCGCAACAGTGGAAACTATTGTTTGGAAATACCCCGATGGCGGCCCAGAACGATGCACCATCACATGGCGGCACATCGGGTGGCTAAGCATCACCCGACACTCAGCCAAGAGTGCTAAGGCAAACAGAGGCACAACCTTACCGACTCCCAACCTCTTTCGCCAACTCCGTATATGCCTCCAAGCCGAAGTAAATTCAGCAGGCAAATAGAGTTGTTCGAATGCCCACCAAAGACGAAGCTCCCGACATCGGTCAAGATATATGACAAAAGCGACGTACGGAGTATCATATCCACTCGTTCCAAGTGGCCGTAAAGATTATGAGATGGGCCGAAGCAGTATGGTTTAACTCATTACCGGACGGGGGTATAGGAGGCTTTGAGCACCTCAAATCAAAATTCTTGTCACACTTCGGATAGCAGCGTAGATGTACAAAAGATCCCATCGAACTGCACAATATCCGCCAAGCCAAAGGCGAGTCCCTCCAAACGTTCATCGATAGGTTTTAGGCCGAATCCCTGTTCATAGCAAACGTGGACGAACGGAAGAGAATATCTGGCTTCATACACGGAATCCGAACAAGGTAGCTCATTAAAGAATTGAGCGCCAGGGTACCTCAGACGATGCAAGAAGCCCTTGATCGATCGGAGGCATACATCAGGCTGGGCCCGCGACAAGGTCAGGGAAAAAACCAGGAGAGGCGCCCATGGCAGCGCAGCGGAGACAAACATGAACTTTTCTGATCGAAAAGTCCCCTTTGAGACTTTTCGATCCATCTCATACTTTTCGATCGTCCCCAGACTTTTCGACCCTCAACTTTTCCGATCGAAAAGTACTTTTCGATCAGCTCTTCCCGACAGTAAACCACTTTTCGATCAAGCCTTCTTGACTGTAAACCTTTTTTTTTATTCTGTTTACCCTCTGAAGATATGGCTTTTGACATGTCAAGTCTGTCGAGTGCCACTCTGGAAATGGACTCTAAAATCGGAACATCTGCCAGACCACCACGTCTGATGTCTGGCAAGGATTTCATGAGCTGGAAGTATAGGTTTGCCAACTATGTCAATTACCATGATGCTAAGATCATGCGATCGATCGAAGTAGGAGACTTTGTCCCATCTACTCCAGGGGAACAGGGTCAACCACATGTTCCTAAAGCCAAATCTGAATGGGTTGATGATGATTGGGATAGGGTAGAACGAGATAGAAAGGCTCTGGCGGCCCTGACTATGGCCTTATCCCCTGAAGTTGCTGAAGCATTCAAAGAATACACCTCAGCTAAGACTCTGTGGGATGCCCTTATAGCAACTTACGAGGTAAATGATGATATGAAAGAATCCCGCAAAGAGAATCTGAGGGAAATGTTCAATGAGTTTAACTATATCTCTGGTGAAAACATTGAGACTCTGCTTCAACGGTTCATCAAGATAGTCACTGGGATGAAGGATGCTGGCGTGACGTATACTCAAGTGGAGGTCAACAGAAAGTTGATTAACTCTCTTCCACCAAATTGGGACAGCACCATTGAACTAATTGAAAAGACTGTGGAAATGTCCACCTCGTCTCTTAATGAGCTCATGTCCACCATCAGAGCTTATGAGGAGAAGAAACAGAAGAGGGCGAGAAAAATTGGCAATGGGGCATTAATGAATCAATTGAATCGAGCTTTCATTTCTCAGCCAGCTGTCGCTCCAGTCAACCCACCTTCCACTCCAATGGGATTCATTGCCCAAGCCACTGGGTCAAGCTCATCTGGAACATCAAGCGTTGTCTCTCTGGATGTAAATGCATTGACTAAAGACCCCGGTTTTGCCCTTGGGGTGGGACTTATGAGTTGCTATCAGGCACTCGTAGCAGGTTTACTTCTTCCCACGGATTTGTCACCTGATGATGTGAATCAAGTGAACCCTGATGATCTAGAGCACATGGATATATCTTATCAGATGGGAATGTCTGCCCTGCGTGCAAGGCAGTTCATGGCAAAGACGGGGCAGAAGGATTGGAATGGTGGAAAAGGAATAAAGCTGAGTTTTAATAAGGCAAATCTAAGGTGCTTCAATTGCAATGAGTATGGACACTATGCCAGAGAATGCACCAAACCAAGAGTTGATAGAGAAGGGAAGGCTGATAACAGTGGAGAGAGCATGAAGAAAGAGACAGGAAAGAATGACAAGGCACTGGTGGTTCAACACACGCCCGGATATGACTGGACATCCCAGGTGGAAGACCTCAGTCTATCACTTGACCATGTGGCCTTGCTAGCTGAAAAGGAAGCACAGAAAGTAGCATCTAAGGAAATCCATCACGCATTCATGGCAAACATAACTTCAGGATCCTCCGCCAGCAGCTCTGAGGTATGTCTTAATCCTAAATGTCAATCTATACTGAATGAATCTCAAGAATGGCAAAATAAGTTTTTCAATGAAACATTAAATCGTGAATATTCTGATAAAGAATTGAGAGAATATAAAAGTAGGAGTAAAAACTTAAGTGAGAAATTAGAAGCTGCTAAAATTGACATAAAAAATCTTCAAAAGGACTTGAGTAACAAAACCACATATCTAAGAGTTGCTAATGAAGAAATTGTCTCATTAAAAACTGAACTTGAACAACTTAAAGGTCAACTAGAAACATCACAAACCAAAGTTGTGCGAAACGATAAGATTGTGTCAGAAATGATGAAAGCTAGTTCACTTTTTTACAACACAGACGCTCGAATGCGTCATTTAAAAGCCAACTCTGGTTTGGGTCTCGGTACTGAAGAAAAAGATGAAAAGTCCAGTCACATAGTACCGATGCCCCTGATGCATGAAATGATCTCAGACTATGAATGTTCTAAGACCAACTTGGATGCTAAAGCTGAAATTGAAAAGAAATTGGCAGCTTGTCCCATTAAAATTTCTGCTCCTGTTTCCAACCTTACTAACACTTCTACTTCTTGTGCAGATAAAGGTAAACATGAAGCAGGGGTAGTAAATTGCAAGGAGTCCACTAAGAGTCACTTGAAGTCTGAAGTTGAATTTTCTGTTAAAAATTCTGATTTTGAGAAACCTGAAACTTTTGTCATGTCTGAGTCAAAAACCTCTGAGTCTTCTGAGTCTATTGTTTGTGCTAAACTTTCTGAATGTGGTGTGTTTAATCTTGGTAAATGTGATTTGAAACCTGTGAAACCCCTAAGAACTGTTAGAATCTTAAGAAGGGGTAAGGAACCACAGAATGATGTTCCCAAATCCACAGGTAATGTGGAAAAATCTGAGGGGAGTGTGAAGTGTCCCACTCCAAATGTGCAGAAAGTACGGGACACAAAACCACAGGAATTTGTCCCGTACCCAAAGATCGACTCTGCATATGACCAATTCAAACCGATACAACGAGAGTATATATTGACCACAAAGCCCCATGGTAAAACCCTTTGGATCCATAAAAACGCTTCAAAGCCAACTTGGATATCCACTGGGCGGAACCAACCACAGGCTCCTGTGTATCCAAAGAAACAGTCTTGCCATGTGTGTGGACAACCAGGACACATGGCTAGAAACTGTCTGCACCGTCCTTATGAGCCCTACTATCCTAAGAAAGTCCAACAAAAGACTGTCCCTTTGGGCCAAACACATGTTGGCCCAAAGCCCAAAGTTGGACCTTCGAATCCTAAGGTGCAGAAGTTCACATTCCGACCATCACAGGCAGAGATACATCCTAGGCCAAAAGCAAAGTCTGCACCTTCAAACCAAAAGGTGCAGCAAGGTTCATCACATGTCCATAAATGGAGACCACAGCCCAAATCACCTAATCAGAAACCACCAATTGTGAAGAATAAGGTGAATAAAAATGCTATGAAGTCTTCAAAGATGTTCACTAAACCTGCCAGGGCTACTAAACCTTCAAAAACTGTCTCTCGCCCTAAGCAGGATAATTTTCCAAAATCACCTGTTCCACCTCAACCTGTTTTCAAAAGGTTTTCTGAAACACCATTTTTCTCAAAACCGGAATCAATCAATAAGAAAAATGATGATAGGTGGAATGTCCCGAAAGTGGTTAATTTGTCTTTCAAGCCAACAGGAGTGTACAAAAAACACTCAATATCTTTTGAAGAGGTCAAGGGGTCTAAATTGAACAAAATTAATCAAAAATGGCTTGGCAAAGAAAATCACCACCGTGATGTCAACATTACAGACATTCACAGTCCATGCAAGGATAGACCAGTCTCACCCAGACCAGTTAAGGCCTGGGTACCAAAATCTAACTGATCTTCTCTGAATGCAGGAACAGCCAAGGAGGCCTGTCAGCAACCTATGGTACGTTGACAGTGGTTGTTCCAGGCATATGACGGGCGACATATCCCTACTACACGACTTGGAAAAATTTGATGGAGGTTACGTGTCGTTCGCCGGAGGAGTTGGTGGATATATCAGTCAGAAAGGAACGGTTCGCAATGGTTGTCTCAGCTTCCACGATGTCAATTATGTGGAGCAGTTGAAACACGGCTTGTTAAGTGTTTCTCAAATATGTGATCGAGAGTATCCAGTCCTTTTCAACAACAAAGAGTGTCTCATTCTTAAACCTGGATACTCCATCCCTGATGATTGGGTGTTGATGAGAACACCCAGATATGGAAATTCCTATGTGCTAAATATGCAGAAACCCCCCACATCTGAGGTGGCTTGTCTTCTTTCTAGAACGACTGTGAACCATGCTAAGCTGTGGCACCGAAGATTGGGGCACATGAATCTGAAGAACCTGAATCGACTGGCAAGAGGAGGACTTGTTAAAGATCTTCCAATCAAAGAATTTGTCCTGAAAGAGAAATGTGTGGCTTGTGCTAAGGGGAAGCAGCACAAACGTCCACATAAACCGAAGGTCTTCAGCAGAATCTCAACTCCTCTAGAGTTGCTTCACATGGACCTATTCGGTCCCGTCAGTATGTTAAGTCTTAACCGATGTGCATTTTGTTTAGTTATTACTGATGATTTTTCACGTTTCACTTGGGTGTTTTTCTTGTCCAAGAAAAGTGATGTTGCAGGTATACTAATCGCCTTCATCAAGCTCATTGAAAATAAACTCAAGCTGCAAGTGAAGACCATTAGGAGTGATAATGGCACAGATTTCAAGAATCAAACAATCGACAATTTTTGTGCCGATAAGGGGATTGAGCATCAATTCAGTGCTCCCTATACACCCCAGCAGAATGGCGTCGCAGAAAGACGAAAGAGAACCCTGATTGAAGCTGCTCGCACCATGTTGTGTGATTCAAAGCTGCCAACCATGTTCTGGGCAGAAGCAGTTAACACTGCCTGTTATGTCCAGAATCGGGTGCTCATCAATAAGCGGCAGCAGAAAACGCCATATGAACTAATCTACAATGACAAGCCCAGAATTGGTCACCTTCGGGCGTTTGGATGTTTATGCACAGTCTTAGTTAACACTGATGTTCCTAAATTTGCTGCTAAGGCTGATGAATGTTATTTTGTAGGTTACTCTGCCAGCTCCGCTTACAGGGTCTTCAACAAAACCACCGGGATTGTGATGGAATCCACAAATGTGGACTGGCTAGAAGACATTCCATCTGATGGAGGAGTCGGTCCTCCTCAAGCATTTGACTACAATCAATTCTTCTGTCCATTGGGCTTAGACCCCGTCTTAGCTGAGGAATTATATGAAGAAACAATTTCAGGACCATCTGTATCACACTCCATCACGAAGGCTCCTGTCCCTGCTCCTGTACTTAATCCTACACCAGTACCGGAGCCTACTGATCCTGTAGTGACTCAAACACAGGAACCAAATGCAGTAGTTGACCCAGCCCCCGACTCTCCTCAGACACTCGGAGCTGATCCAGAAAATGAAGCAGATACACATGAAGAACCCGATCTGTCGAATCTGCCTCCTGAAATTCCAGTTCAAGCTGTTGCAGAGACCAGAATACAAAAGTACCACCCCTTGGACAACATCATTGGTCCTTTAGCATCGGGGGTGGTCACAAGAAGCCAGTCAGGAGATATTAATCATTGCATGTACTCCTGTTTCATCTCACAGATTGAGCCCCCTAACATCACTATGGCCCTGACTGATCCTAGTTGGGTGGAGGCCATGCATGAAGAACTCAATCAATTTTCACGGCTTCAAGTTTGGAGATTAGTAGAAAGGCCAGCTGACAAAAAGGTCATCACTACTCGATGGCTGTATAAAAACAAAAAGGATGATAATGGCGTTATTGTCAGAAACAAGCCCAGGTTGGTGGTTCAGGGCCACAAACAAATCCAAGGAGTGGATTATGATGAAGTTTACGCACCAGTAGCCCGTTTAGAAGCAATTAGAGTCTTCTTAGCCTATGCTTCATATATGAATTTCACGGTCTACCAGTTGGATGTGAAAACTGCCTTTCTATATGCTGAGATGGATGAGGAAGTTTATGTCACTCAACCTCCAGGGTTCATCGATGAAGAACACCCGTATGATGTGTTCAAGCTCGACAAGGCATTATATGGGTTGCACCGGGCACCTCGTTCGTGGTACAAGACTCTGACTGATCATCTTCTTGCACATGGATACACAAGAGGTATTGTTGATCAGACGCTCTTCAGAAAGGAGGTTGAGCATGACATCATCATGGTGCAAGTTTATGTTGATGACATTATCTTCGGATCAACCAATGAAGACTTGTGCAAAGAATTCGAGAAGGTTATGCGCACAAAATTTGAGATGAGTCAGATGGGCGAGATGGAGTTTTTCCTAGCATTGCAAGTAAAGCAGAGTGACAGTGGGATACTTATCCATCAAGCTAAATATGTCACTGAAATTTTGGAAAAGTACAAGATGGTGGATGCAAAGCCGGTTTCCACACCCATGGCAGCAAGACCGGCACTTACCAGGGCTCCAGACGGTCAACCAGTGAGCGAGCACATGTACCGGTCAATGATTGGGTCTCTGATGTACTTAACCGCCAGCCGTCCAGATATCATGCTCGCTGTGTGCCAATGCGCACGCTATCAGGCTAATCCTAAACTCTCTCATCTCTCTGCTGTGAAACGTATCTTTAAATATTTGAAGGGTCGGCCTCGTCTAGGCCTCTGGTACCCTAAAGAGTCCGGATTTAACCTGTATGCTTTCTCTGACAGTGATTATGGTGGCAATGAGCTTGACAGAAAATCCACATCTGCTAGAGCTCAATTTTTAGGTGACAGGCTGGTATCTTGGCAAAGCAAGAAGCAGCACACGGTGTCTCAGTCGACAGCCGAAGCAGAATATGTGGCTGCATCCGCTTGTTGTTCACAAGTGGTATGGTTGCAGCATCAGCTGGGAGATTACGGTTTGAATTTTTTTGATACTCCCATTTTTTGTGATAATAATGCTGCATTGCAAATCGTGAAAAACCCTGTGCAGCACTCCAAAACCAAACACATAGATATCAAAACGCACTTCATTCGGGATTGCTATGACCGCAGGCTCATTCATCTGGAAAGGGTGGCATCGGAGGACAATGTGGCGGATATGTTCACCAAACCCCTTCCAAGTGCAAATTTTGAAATGTGTCTCAAAGGCCTTCGAATGATAGCCTCTGATGAGTAGTCTGGCAACTTGTTTTATTAAAAAAAAAAAATTAAAAAATTCAAAAATACAAAAAAAATTGAAAAAAAAAATTCAAAAATACAAAAATAGTGTCTTTATGGTAGTTAAAAAAAATCTAAATGCAAGGGGAAGATATAAGATATTTATTTCCTCAAATGTGTGTGCTTTTAAATTTTTTTTTTTAATCTTAAACCTAATTTTCTGATTAGACTAAACTGACCCACTAAACACCCCTTAAACTCTTTCTAATTGGGCCCTAACATGTCCAAATTGGCCCAATGACCCAATACAATGAAAACCCAACTATTTTACACCTATTCTTATGCATAGGCCTTCAAAATAGTCCGCCAAGTGATGATTTTATACACAAGCCACAAATTATTCCCTTACAATCTTCCCCTTGGCTTGTGATATTAAATGTCTTCTACTTTCAATCTTCAGACTTGCAGTCTTCTCCTTGGCTTGAGCAAGGTTGGTGAAAATTCTTTATCTTGGAGAATCTTCATTGGGCAACATATGGGATGCTTGATGGCTCTCTCTCTATATCAGCATCAGCTTGAACTGCAAATGATGGACAAGTAATGAGAGGAGGACTCTCAAATACTTGCTCCTTCTTGAAAATGTTGAGTCCTTGCTGAATCATCAGTAACTGTCTTGACTTGACTTGCTTGTGTCTTTAGAGGGTAAAACTTTTGAAAACCTCTAGCTTGGCATCCTTGACTGATGGCATGCTTCCCCTCAACATACGAATAATGTCTTTTGAGTCTTTGAAAGCTTTACTTGAACAACCAACAAACTTCCCCTAAGCACAGGGTAAGTCCTTTTCCGGCTGGTTCTTCAACTTGATCAGTAACAACATCAGTGCTTTGGTCAACCGAGTCCTTGACTTTCTTGTCCATGAGTTGTTTTTTTCACTTATCCTGTCAAGCACAACATGGAAGAAACACAAACAATAACCAGCATATGATACCTGATTACTGGGTTAGCAAGAGAACAACATTCTTTAACACAAAACCTAACATTGATTACGGGTTTCCCATAAATACTTCCCCTGAACCCAATGACTCTTCACATTATCTCCCCCTGAGATTCTGGTGGGGGTGATACATTCTTGCATAAAACCCAAAAAAAAACTTATTAAAACCTTTAAATTAACCTGGCCATGTTTGAAAAAAAAAACAAAAAAAAAAAACTTAAGATAACACAAAAGAAATTAAAATAAAAGCAAACATACCAAATTTCTAAACGAGAAGGTTTCTGTGTGCTTTTAATTTTTTTTTTACTGGTTTGGTTGACCAGACTGGGAAGTGATATAAATTTCCAGGTGTTTGCTGACTGACACGTGTAAGGTGGATGTGAAAATCAGTGATTCATGGTCGATATGCTTGGTAGGCTCTGCTGACAATCAATCAAAAGGTATGTTTTATCACAACACTTGAAGATAACGTATGATGCTTGAAAGGGAACACACACTTAGGTTAGTACAATTTCTATTTGACTGTGCATCAGGTATCCTGAGACACACACCCGATTTTGAGTATTGATGTCATGCTCAAAAATCCCCATTCCCTCTGCTTTGCGTAAACAATGACCTGGGAATGTCGTACGTGAGTCAGGACTCCTCTGTTCTGCGAAAGCGGAGACCTGGAACTACCCTGATCCACGTACGCTTCTAAGATCACATTGTATATATGATAAACCAAAAGATGCCAAGTGCACAATCAAAAGAGACCCTCAAGCGTCCAAAACCCTCAGCCTCTGTCACTGATGAGAACATTGTTAAAAGTGTTTCAAAAATTCAGCTGACTTTGTAGATTATCCAACAAAACCTCCGTGATCTATTCTTTTCTCTTCTCAACCCCTCTGTAGCATGACGTTGGGCTTAAGGAAAGGTGTCGTGAAAAATGTTGTACGGAAACCAGGTGTGCTTGATAGAATGTACACATTATACCTAGGACTTATGTGTGTGACCGGGATAGATGGTCATAATTAAATAAACCTTAAAATATAAATTATGTGATGAAACTGCTTGAGTAAGCGAAAGCAGCATGAGTTTAAAGTTGGACCAAATACCGGCAATCTCCTGAACACGCGAAGTAACAGAAGCTGAAAAAGGGTTCCTCAGTCACAGACTATCTGGTATGATCCCTTATAACGCCTCTTCAATCAAAACTCAGTCAATTAAGATTTTTTCTTTGTTGATTTTTATTTATTTTATTTTATTTTATTTTTAATTTTTATTTTGTTTTATCTTAACGCTTTGTTTTTTTTTTGTGCCGTCTTATTCATTTTTTTAAAAAAATTGCCAGATAGTAAAACTCTCGGGTTTGAGTTTAGGGGAAGCCTTCAGTAAATGAACGGGATTAAATTTGGGAGTTCTTTATGAAAAAAATTAAGTGAAAAAAAATTACTTTGTGTTAAAGTTTGGGTGTTATGGGAATATTTTTCAAGTTTGGAGGTGTAAAGTGAAAATTTTTTAATTTTGAAAAAAAAAGAAAAGGGATACCGCCGGCCCCATTCACTCATTACCATCTCTCTCTCCTTTCTCTCAAAAACCCTAACCGCCATCAACCACCATCACCGATCACCTCCACCACCCACTACCGCCACCATCGCCCGCCGCCACTCACCTCGCCATCACCCGACGATCACACCGCCACCTTCCCCGTCGCAAACCATCACCTCTTCACCTCCTCTCAGCCACCGCCACTGTTCCCATCATTCCGCCGCTGCCCTCTCCGATTCACCTCCCTCCGCCGCTGCCCACTTCATCCGATCACACCAGTTTGGTCGGAATCACCGTGGGATTACATTCCCACCGTCGTTTTGTGTCATGGCGCCTCGATTGAAGCGTGCGGCTCGACCCCCGATTGATCGGCTTGAGTAAGTTTTTTAAAAAAGAATTTTGAAATTTTTGGTCGGGAATGAATAGATGATGGTTTGGGAGATGCATTTGAGTGAAATCGTGTTAAATAAGTGTATTTTGAGCTTTTCGATTGAGTTGCAGGTTTGGAATGAAGGAGATGATACTTTTCGATCGGTTTAGGGGCTTTTCGATCAGCCCCTCGTGCTTTTCGATCAGCCCTGACACTTCTCGATCACTGATCGCCGACGACTAAAGGCTTTTCGATCAGTCTTAGGCTTTTCGATCAGCCTTATGGCTTTTCGATCAGCCCAAAGGCTTTTCGATCAGAGATCCAGACTTCTCGATCAAAAGTTTAGGCTTTTCGATCGGGAGTCTGACTTCTCGATCAGTTACTACTTTTCGATCGGGTGGTATAGACTTTTCGATCAGAGTTCTCGGTAACCAAAGGAGCTATTCCGATCGGACGGATGCTTTCCGATCGAAAACCCTGCTTTTCGATCGGAAAGGTACATGATGATGTTTTCAATGGTTTTTCATTCAATTTAAGCCGTTATGCTGCCCGTTTTTCAAGAAATCCCTAAAACTAATGAATTCTTTGTGTGTTTTGGATGTTTATCTGTGTCTGTGAGTGCAGGGACTTAGAGTTTGTCAAAGATCATAATCCGGTGGCCTATTTGCTGGATCCTCCTGCAGAATACAGAGAGAAGTATCTGTCGATGATAGCTGGGCTAAAGAAGTGTTGTCTACACTTTGCACTCACAACAAACCTAGTGATATGCAAACGGATGCAGCAAGAGTTTTGGAAGACATCAGAGGTGTCTGAAGTTTGGAAAACAGATAATTGCCAAGATTCAAAATACTGAAGTGGTCTTAACTGAGGAGAATTTCAGACAGGCTCTCCGACTGAAAGATGTAGCTGCCGATTCCACTGTGCTTGACAAGGAGATGGTGTCCCAATGTTTAAAGGAAATGGGATACCTCACAATATCTCCTCCCACAATGAAAGCTCTTATTCCACCGTACTGGAGAATGCTGGCACATTACTTACAAAAATGTGTCATCACCAAGAAGAGCTCTACAGATCAGCTGAATTAGGTGCACACCCATGCAATGGTGTCACTAATCAGAGGTGTACGGTTCAACTGGTCAAGGATGATTTTTGAAGATGTGAAAGCGGTCGTGTCTAGAGACAAGAAGTTTGCTGCTGTTCCTAGGTTCATCCAGTCTGTTCTGGATTCAAGATACCCGAACCTGAGGAAGACCAATGACACGCATGATACTAAGCCAATGGGTATTGAAGTGTTTCCGATGATAAATCCGAAGAAGAAGTTGTCGGATAAGGTGCCGTTCGGTGAAAAGTTTGGAGAGTTTGCAGAGATAGTGAGAGAGGAGATTCCAGTTAACAGAAATGCATCAGTAGAAGAAGAACACTATATGCCTCCTCCTCAGAAGAAAGTTGTTGATCTACCTGATGATTCTGATTGGGAAGAGTTTTATTTGAATGATGTGAGGATAGGAGCACTTAATTTTGAAGGTGATGAGTCTATTAACTATGATACTTATCTGGATGATATTGACATTGAGGAAGAAGAGACAGAGACAACTGAGACTCCATTGATTAGAAAACGGAAAGCCACAGAGGATCCTCCCCTCGGTGCTTCTGTTACTGATGATATGACTGAGACTGTGTCCACTGCTACACCACACCATAGAGAAGGCCCTAGTGACCCAAGGAGAAGAAGACTGGATTCTCATGTGCCACCAGTCACAAGTTCAAGTGCTGGTCAGTCTTCTTCTCAACCCACAACCCAAGATAAGGGGAAAGCAGTAGAAACCCCGGAGTTCAGATTGGAGAAGGAACTCAGAGCAGAGATAGAAGATTTGAAAGCCCAAAATGCAACACAATGTGAAATCATTGGTGATTTAATTGATATTCAGAAGGTCCATAATACTGAATTGGAGAATTAGAAGAAGATAAACAGAGAATTTTCCAGGCAATTTAGAGAACTTCATAAGCTGATCAGGCAGCTTAATTCAGATAAATCAGTCAGATCAAGCATTGGGCAAGAAGATAAAGGTGAAGGAGGTTCAGGTACAGGTGATTCCTCTCAATCACCAGTATTTGATTTTGAAGCTGATATTCTAGAAGAAACTTAACCCAGTTTGCCTGATGCCTCGAGTGAAGATAAAGATATCAGGGATAGAGATTATATGACGGTTCCAGCTTATGACTTTGATGGAGGGTGGGAGTCACAGACATTTGCATATCCGCCTGAAAGGTATCTAATCCAGTTGGGTGAACATTTTCATGATAAGCAAGGTATTACTGCACCTGTTAAAACCTGGATGTTTGATGGAGAGAAGAACATGTTTGTTGTGAGAAGAAGGGGTCAGTATCCTTTGGAATACTACAAGAGCTGGACTCAATTGTATTCCTGGACGAATGTGGATTTGACCATGCTTTATCAGGCTCCATTTTCAAATCCGTCAAACAATGATCAAGCCACATACTTCTATAAGAAACTGGAAAAGGCTGTGAGGAGCAAGTTCAAGAGGTTTGAGGAGTTTCCTCACAAGAAATCATATGTGAAGAAGTATAGGAGTGTCTTCAAATGGGATGGAAAGAAAAGTATCCCAGGGACGGAGGGTGAAAAGCTCAAGAAGTTCACAAAAATCTTGTATCCCCCTACAGACAAGACAAAGACGATACCTCTTCCAATGAGACATCCTGAAGACTGCCTGCATGATTTCCAGAACTGGGCTTACAGTGATTACTCCGGTGAAGCCAAGATTCTCTGCAAGTCAAAGACTATTGATGTCATGGAAGTTCATGATCTGATGAGATTCCACAAGAAAGACATTATGGTTTTAGCAAAGCATCAAATTGAGTGTAATCAAGACACTAAAGAATATGCAAAGTGTTACACTCGTGCAGTAGCTGAGATTGTAGCCAAGGAACTATGGTATGATCCAGCAACAGTGAATGTGTCAAAGAAGTTCCGGATGTGAAGACTGTCTATTGCTAAAGCCTAGGGGAAGATTGTAGAGACCTAGAAAATGAGGCTTTTGCATTAGATGATTTTGGGTTTTGCTTAATATTTGTGGGCTAGAATATTAATGTAATTGGGCTAACTTTTGTAGGATGTAAGTGGGTTTGGGTCCGAATTGTTTAGATGGGCTTGGGGATTTCGAAAATCCCTAAGGAGACTGACTTGTTTACCAAGTCAATCTCATCTATATATAGTCTCATCTTTTGTAGTTTTAGGGTTGCTAGTCTTTTGGTAGTTTGTTTTGTGGTGACATCGAAATTCTTCTAAGAATTTCGATCAAGGTGTAGCAAGCAATCAGTAATCAATCCAAAGTGTGTTCTTCGAATTGGTTTGTGTTTATTATTTATTGTTTTATATACTTTTCGATTACTGTCTTTCTTTGTATTCTTGAATCAACTGGTTAAACCGGATTCCGCACGGTTTCACTAGTCTAGATATCGCGTGAGGGTTTAAATTGATCCTTACATGCCTCAGACATCATGTACATGCAGTGTTTTGTCAAACTGCCGATAGAAAGACTTCCACTATCCAACCTTGCAACACATTGTTAGTCGGTTTCAGTGGAGAGAGAGTCGCTCCGGAAGGTAAGATATCACTGCGAGTGACACTGGCAGAGGGGGAAATGGAAAGAACAGAAACACTGACCTTTATCATCATCAATAAACCATCAGCATACAACATCTTGCTTGGTCGTCCAACTATTCTAGCTTTCGGAGCAGTAGTATCCATAGCTCACGGCATGATTCGCTTCCCCACGCGAGAAGGAGTGGCCACAGTACCTTCTAACAAGGGGCAACACACTCTAATAGCTACGGTGGCCGATGAAGCCGAAAGAAGCAATTGGTCGCTCAACGACCATTTTCCAGAGTAAATAGTCACAGTCAGTTCGGACCTAACACCGGAAGGCCGGAAGAAGTTATACAACCTGCTAACAAACAGCACGGATGTATTCGCTTGGACGCCACCGGACTTGACCGGCGTCCCAAGGGAAATCACAGAACACCACCTGAACGAAGACCAAACTCACAAACCGGTAGTGCAAAAGAAAAGAACAATGGGAAGGGACCACCACCACACGGTAAATGAAGAAGTCAGCAAACTAGTAAAGGCGGGCATCATGCGGGGAGTTAAGTACCCGTCGTGGTTGGCAAACCCAGTGCTGGTCAAGAAGTCGGACGGCATGTGGCGAATGTGCGTTGACTTCACGAAAATCAACGATACTTGCCCGAAAGATTGTTATCCCCTCCCACCTATCAATGCGAAGGTCAACGCACTGTCTGGATATACGTTCAAATGCTTGCTCGATGCGTAAAAAGGGTACCACCAAATATAGATGGCAGAAAGGGACGAAGAAAAGACAACATTCCACGCAGACAAGGGCACATATTGTTACACAAAGATGTCGTTTGGCCTAAAAAATGCAGGCGCAATGTACCAACGAGTGATAGATAAAGTATTCCAGGACCAGATAGGCTGAAACATGGAAGCGTACGTCGACGACCTTGTCATAAAAAAGCCTGACGAATCAAGAATTAATGAGAGACGTAGAGGAGACATTTGCTACCCTTCGCGCAGAGAGTATGAAACTTAACCCCGCCAAATGCTCCTTCAGAATGAAACTTAACCCAGCAAAGGTTGAGGCTATCCGACAGATGAAATCCCCGCAGTCACTTAAAGAGCTGCAGTGCCTTAATGGGCGCCTGGCCGCACTGCAACATTTTATTGCTAAACTCGCAGAAAAGTCCATGCCTTTTTTTGACACGCTAAAAAAGTGTACAAACAAAGATGACTTCTTATGGACGGAAGAAGCCGAAGCGACATTCCTGGCACTAAAAAAGGCTTTGTCGGAGCTGCCAGTATTGACAGCGCCGGAACCCGGCGAAGATGTGGTACTATACCTAGCCTTAGGGGAAAAGGTACTCAGCACCGTCCTGTGTGCCGAGCGATGTGACAAACAAATCCCCATATATTTTGTAAGCAGAACGATGGCCGACCCAGAGACGAGGTACTCCAAATTAGAGAAACTCTTACTGGCCTTGGTCACTAGGAAGCTCTGGAGGTATTTTCAAGCCTACAGGGTGGCAGTCCTAACAAATCACCCGCTAAGAGAAATAGTGCAACGACCGGAGACGTCAGGCCGTTTTTAAGTTTCTTCTTCATGGGATCCTTTTCCTTAGAAGGGCCAAAAGTTTGGTTGGCTTGAGGTTGCACAAGTGGAGTAAACCTTGCAGTCTCAGAAATTTGTTTTTCTGGAAGTTTCGGTAGGGAAGAACTGACTAAAGTTACAGATTTCTTTAACTGTCTCTTACTTTCTTTAACTGAGAGTTTATTGGAAGAGGAAGGAAGGTCAGTTGTGGGTTTCACCACTGCAGGTTTTACATGGTTGTCAACTGGAGCATGAAGCTAATTTGATGGATTGGCTTGTGTAGCATAGGGGCATTTGCCACAGGTGCACCCACAGCAGGTCTAGCAACAGGAATACGATGGCTTGTGTCCTGTCCTGCATAACTTTTGTTTTTCTTATTACCGGAGAGAAATGAAAACAATTTATCATTTGAAAACCTTAAGTTGTAGTGTTTATCTGAAATTTTCAAGTTAGGGATCAAGCAATTAAAATGTGCTGAATGAATCGAGGGTACATGTAGAAAAATCTTTTATGATTTGGTTGCAAATTGTCTAACATACCCTCTAGCACCATTTTTGAAATATTGAAGTTGAGACCCCTTACCAAGCAATGAAAGGCTGAAGCTTGTACTGCAGATAATTCATCAAAGCTTTTCTTTGATGAGAGACATGCCAGAATTATATGGGCCATATATCTCCACTTGAATGGTAATTGTGTTTTGTTGATCTTTTTCTCTTCTCATCCATATCCAACGGCCCTGAGAGTGGCGAGATAATCATTTGATTTTGCTTCTTTAAAGCCGCCGGCATCGTTAAATTGGAGGTGCTTTCTTATCACTTCCTTAGTAATAATAACTACATTCTCTTGAACAGTGGAGTGAACTTTAAAAATTTCGTTGGCTTCCTTAGTCTTTGACACATTGACCCAGAATTCAGTGACCATTTCTTAAAAAATTGTTGGACTGAGAGTTAAGCAGGACCACAGTACTGTGTTCAGCATTGAAGAGATTGCTTGATTCAGTTGAGGATTCTGCTTTCTTAGCTTTGGATTTAGGTGCCATTTTTGGTGTTTTGATGAAGTAAATGAGAATGAATCGTGAGTGCTTACAGGTGATTTTGGAGAAAAATGTGTATTTTGGAAGTTTTCTCGAGAGAGAATCGGAGATAATGGTGAACGTGGGATTGGATTAGGTCAATATGTCCCATGTTATCTCGGAGTAAATTGAAAACGTTGGAGCGTACAGATCGGTTCAGTTCGACATCAATGTGATAGTTAATCAACAACAATACGTGTAAATATAAACTTCAATCTCTCATTCAATATCAAGTACGAAATACAGAGAGAATCAGAACAGATTACACCTTACAAAACACACACTATTGCAAAACTTGTTACAGAAAACTAAGCTATCAACCTATATATAAGGCAACCTGCTGTCCGAACTCCCAGCTAGTCCGAACCTTAGGTTGGGCCTAGGTTCGGCCTGGGTTCGGCCAGAGTTCGGCTAGCAGGCCTTGGTTGAAATCTTCAAGTCTTCAAAACGCTTTGTCCGATCCAGCATGTTGCCACACGATGTATCAACAAACTCCCCCTTGGCAAATGCTCGACCGTTCTTCATCAACCTTGAACATCAGGCTCGTTCCCAGTCCATATCAGCTCATGATTATGCCCGGCATAGATATTGAAAGCAAAGCAAATCTGTATCACCCTTTGAAACTGCAACGCCTGCTCCATATAATCAGGATGATACAAGATCTGATTGTGATACAGCACATCTATATCTGCCTTGGACAGATTTATCAGCCACATCGAATCATACACTTTCACAACCATGTTTTCTTCTTTCAGCACAATCACAGCTTCACCAGTCTTTTCATTGTAATACCACCACCTCAATTCTTTAATAAAATCTAACTCCATCTTCATTAATGGAATCTTTTTTATCACAACAGGCTTCTTCTTGAAGATTAATATTATCAGTTTCTTCCCGGTCTTCTTATGAATCTTTGTTGGATGTCGACGCCTTTTTGGTTTTTGAGTATTCAAAAATTGAATTCCTTCTCTGCATTCTTTCTCGATAAGCTTTTTGAAATGAAAACCCTTCCAGTCAGTGCCATAGTTGCACAAGGGCTTTCGTGTCAACTCTCGAACATCCTAAACCGGTAAACTGCCGAAATCTCTTGCACATTTGAAGTACTGGATACCATGTTGACTTTTAATCCCGTAGCACTTCAAACTATCAGCATACATCCAACTGATAATATCACCCGAAGCTTGACCCTTGAATTTGACATATGATCTTTGTTTGATTGGCTTCGGAGGAGGAACGTAGTTGGCATGAAACGTCTTCATGTATTCGTTAAATACCCAACGTTGTTCTTGTTCCTTAGTCTCCTTAGCAACCGGGTCTTTAGGTTTCTCAGCCTCTTTCTTCTTCAACCTTTCCTCAGCTTCCTCACCCTTTTCCTTAGGAAAGAATTCAAAATCATCACCAGTCTGATCGTTGAAATTTGAATACATACCCGGATATTCTTCCTCGGTAATATCTTCGATCTCAACTTCTTCATCAAAGATATCTTCCTCATCTTCATCAGACCGTGGATCAGACGATTCATATTTCCTTGGTTCAGTTTCAAAAGCCTTCTTCAAGTGCTTGCAGTTGTTCAGCTGTAAGATCACCAACAAACTCTCCTTCTTCAAGTGTTTGTAGCATTTCTTTAAATTCACCCAAACTAACCGCAACCTGATTTGACGGGATCGAAGTGATTGGCCTTGCTTCTCTTGAGTCTTTCTCCTCCTGGGATGTAGATGTCCCAGCACCCGAACCAGTGGTTCCAGTCGGGCCTGATCCTCCACCTACATTCCCTTGAGGATCATCCTGATCGGGATCATCATTCAAAAACTTCATGTAGTCTTCCTGACAACCAGAGCTATCACCAATCTCCCCCTGAGCTTTAAATTTCTGCATTAAGAACTTTATTTGCTCATTCATTTCAAGAAGCAAGGCACTCTGGGTCTGACTAGCTCTATTCAAACGAAGAATCTCCCGATCTTTAGCAAAATCCCGACTCTGTAATGTAGTAATCAATTGACCTTGAGATTGATTTTGTGCCCTCAATTCATCATTACTTGTTCTTAGCTCAGTAATCATCTTCGATTGCTCTTCAGTTGTAGCCTTAAAAACATCAATCTGTGCTTGTTGATCGGTTAGAGCACTTTGAAGAATACTAGCCTGGGAGAACGACACAGAACCTTGGTCGAAGTTGAAATTGATATCTGGTGTTGAATGAGTAGAAGCTGTGGCTGTTGTGGCTGTTGAGAACACCGGAGTTGTGGGTGTAGAACCCATTGACTGATTGACAAATTGTGCACCAGCACTTGCTGAAGGTGCTGTGCCAACAGTTGTAGACCGATCTGCATTCATTAAGTTTTGCAGAAACTCAGACTGAACATCAGAAACTGAAGTCTGAACAGTTGTAGTTGTTTCTGGCAAAGACATTGCAGGACTAGAAGAAGAAGATACCCCGGCCCGAGGCTTCAAAATAAATTGAAGACCCTTCTGTTTCTGCTTCTTTCCTCGGCCACCAGCAGCAACTGACTTCTTCCTCTTCTTTGATGGAGTCGAAGAAGTACCAGTAACTTGTTGTTTTCCTTTGCCATGTACAATATCGGCTTCATGATTGTAATCTTCGTCTGTCTCGGATGAGGCAACATCAGCATACATACGATCTTTGTAATGATCGTTGCTTTTGTTCAAGATGGTTCGGTACGTGAAATGTTCATCGCTACCCTTTCTCACCTTCACATACTTTGAATTGATCTTGATGCGCATAAACGAATTGTTTGTGTTAGACACATCTTCAGAGTCAGCCCCAACATTCAAAAACTGATCATCATCATCATTCGATTCATCTTCATCTATCAAGGTATTAACTGTTGGTGTCTCAGTCACATCGACTGTTACAGGAACTTCTTGTGCTAAGACCACCAGTTCAGAGACAGGCGGTTGTTAGACAACCGGTTCTTGATTCACAGGTTCCTGTACAACTGGTAATCTTCGCTTTGGTCTTTTTACCCTTCCTTGTTGTGGTATTTGATTATGTTCCACAATCTAACTATAGTCTAACTCCTCTGAATCACTTCCTTCGGAATGACGAGCTGCACCCTGAACTGGTGCCACATAATCAACATTAGCCAAGTGACCAATTAGGCGCTTCAGTTTTGGTAGTTCAGTAGGAGTCTTCTTCTGATAAGATGCTAATGCACCCACACTGGCTTCATTCATAGGTTTCAGCTCCATCTTTTGATCATTATGCTTCACCAAATCTGGATACAGATCATTTAGAATCAGCTGCAGAAACCTTGGATATATTGCTGCCTTCTTTTGCCTATGAGTTAGATTATCTCTCATATAATGAAAGATTAATCCAGCAACATTGTAAGGACGGTTCATCACCAAGGCATTCAACAATGAATGCATCAGTTGGTTAACTTCATCATGCCCTGAGATTCTGTGTCCCAGACACACCAACAACACATGCACCAAATACTTGTATGGAACACTAAGCGACGATTTGTAAATCCACTCCTTTCTTGGATCACCAGTGTACCAAATCCACTTTAACAGTGCCACATTGTCAGCTTGTAGAAATTCTAATGGTGCTGTGGTTGTGTCATCAGTCAACTTCAATACCCTTCTGATATCAGCTTCAGTAAATTCCACAGTTCGATTCTGAACTGTTGCCGATATTCTGATAGGATCATCCGTTATCGTTCTTGCAGTACTCCAGAATTCTACCACGATATCACGATACACATCACACGATTGTGTGCTTGCATAGTGAATCCTCGATCGACGTACAAAATAAAAAATTCCAGATCCTTCAAATTTGGCAAGCTTTGATCAGGCAACTCCAAGATGGGCACATACGTTATGCTTGTCACTGACTTTTAATTCGTTCGTCATATCTGAAAACACATAAAATGAAAAGTTCATTAAATTCCATGTTATTAATAGATCTAATCACCAATTTCGTCAGTTCGTTGTTGTTCGCGTAAACAAACAACTTTTTAGTCAAAAAAATTATCTTGGCCAAACTTGGTCCGAACCATGTCCGAACTTGGTGCGAACTCAAATTGAGGTCCGAACCTATTCCGAACTCTGTGATCAACATTGACCTTGGTCAACGTCCGAACCTCATGGTCAATGTCCGAACTTTGTCCGAACTCTAGGTTTGGAGTCGTCCGAACTTCAGGTTCGGAGCCTGACGAACTCCGAGAGGTTTGAATCTCAAACCAATCGATTCAGACCAAATCAGATCCTAAAGATTGAACCTATGGAGCGGTTTTTGAAGACAAACCCATAGAAGCATTTTTCTTATCTTCTGAAATCATGTATTTAATGGTTAATATTTGGATCTATGTGGTAGAAAACCCTTGGATCCTTTTTCGAACAGAAAACCCATTAAAAGTGACCAAAAATGTAATCCAAAACCACCAGTGTACTCGGAATCAAGAATCCTACCTAAATCCGGTCTCAATCTTCACAAACAACCAGTTAATCAAAAGTTACAAATTTGGGCAGCAGTTCGGTATAAGTTCGGAGTGTAGAGAAATAGTGAATTCCGAACCCTAAGTTCGGCTACTTATAGCCTGTGGAGTTCGGAGGTCCGAACTCCGTCTGACAAAACTGCTTCTTTCCGCTTGAACTTGTTGTTCCGCTTGAACTTGTTGTTCCGCTTGAAGTTGTAGTTCCGCTTCAACTTCAGCCGGAACTGTCAAAACTGGAGTTCAGCCGGAAAAATTTAAAATTGAAGTTCCTTACAATCTCCCCCTAAGCTGATGCTGTCAAATTATTCTTCTAAGTCAAAGTTCTTCTTCAAAATTGACTTGTACCCAATAATCTTCTTCACCTTATTTTACTTGTCCGTGGTTCTGATGCTGGCATCAAGGTTCTGAGATAGCTCCTTGGTGTTTGTTTTGGTCACCTTCACGTTTTTAATTGAATCCCAGTCCATTTCGCTCCATTCTTCTTGAACAGAAATGGACTCATGGATTGTAAAGGTGCCATCAGCTCTATGAACATAGAAGAGCTTCTCCTCCCCTTCCCAAATGATAAATTTTATTTCACTGGTAGGCATTTCATCTTCTTCTCCTGCTGAGTCATCATCTAAATTGCTTCTGTAGAGCATTCCACATTCCAGCACAGTTGACTCAATGACAAGCCTTAACATGTGCTCTGCTCTTGAAGGATTCATAATTTCTCTGAGTTTTAATATGATGTCTGTCATTTGCAGCAGAGTGAGTTGAGAAGTTGCCTTGTGAACGTTTACCACTTGAGTTATGCCGCTGGATAGTAAAAGTGAAATCAAATGTGGCTTCATCCACTGTCCAACCCACAATTTGTCTTTTACTGGGTGGAGCTCTTCTCTTTTGTTTTTGATTTCTTTTGCTCTTGGCATGCATCAGTTTTCTTTTCCTGACCGATCTTTCTTCATCAGAGTTAACAGTAGATTCTGGCACAATGGGTTTCTTGCCTTTGTCAGATGAAGAAGGGGCAGTTTGGACTTCAGTAGGTTTGGTGATGGTGGTGGAGGGTTCATTTATGGTGAGTGTAGGAAGTGAGGTTTGTGAGGGTGGTTAACTGGCTTCAGGAGTTGGGCTAGAAGGTGGGGTAGGTGGGAAGATATCAGAAAAGTCCATAGTAGTAGGAGGCTTCTTTTTGAAAGGAATGATGGGTGTAAAATTGTCAGCTCTGTATTTGGGGTTGGCAAGCTTGGCGGCTACTTTCTTGGAGATTTTGGGAGGTTTGTATGGAATGATGGCTAGTGACTGTAGAAGGGATGGAACAGATGTAGGCATAGGATTTGGGTCATATATGAAGGAAGGTGGAGGAGGGATATCTGCATCATTAGTGATCTCATGTTTAACATTTATGTGAGTTGACATACCTGAGGTGAGCTCTGAAGGTGCAGGCATCACAAGCTTTGGGTTGACAGCACCTATATCTCCTTTTAGCTCATGAAAAGTTGAGTCAATCACTTTTCATAGTTCTTTGACTTTCATTTGAGCTACCTCTTCTTCAGTTCTTATGTTTCTGACCACAAATGCCCTTTTTATCCTTTTCAGCAGATGGTAATTCTCATCACTCTTTACCAGCTTGGTAGGCAGTTGAGAAGCAATAGAGATTAGCCTCTGCCTATCGCCTTCAGTCATAGTATCCAAATCATAATCCTTCAGTATCCAGTTGAAAGACCTAGTCTTTGCTTCTTCTAGTAAATTTTCAAATACAGAATTTTGCATGTATAGATCAAATTCCTCTTGAATTTCTTTAGCAAGCCTCTCATCCTCTGCTATTCTCTTAGCATCTTCTACCATCTTCTGTATTGCTTCAGCCTCTGGAGTTTGAACCACCTGGTTGAATTTTTTTAGGGAATTCAGCTTGAACAGGTTCTTCCGCTTGAGTTGGTTCTATGCTCCTTAAGGTTATGAGGGTTTCGGCCATTTCTGCTATTTCAGCTTTACTCCGTTCTTCCGGTTGAACCACAGTTGGTTCAGCAGACCCATCAGCACCAAAAATTGAGTTGCCAGGGCAAAAAGTTTCCACCTGGGCAGTTGATTGGGTTTCCGGTTGAACAATATTTTCTGCTCCCACAAACACTTCCGCCTGAAGTTCCGCCTGAACTTCCGCTTGAACATTAGAATGATCTTCAGTCACCACCTGAGGTTTGGTGACTTCAGATTCTATGTCAGAAACTTCCAACACCTCTGTCCCTTCATCTTCAGCAATGGGATTCTCATCTTCTCCTTCAGAGATTGTAGCAACTACAGTGGTTGCAGCGCTGTCTTCAGTTGCCTTGCTGTGATCACTGGTTTTTTCGGCCGGAAAGATAACATCTTTTAGGAGTGTAGTGATCATGTTGATGTGCTCAGGTAGAGCACCAGCAATCAACATTTAAGATTGAACCAGCTCTGTGAGGTTGGGATCCTCAAAAGGTGAAATGGCAATTAATTGACTGCTTTTAATGTTAGCCCAACACTCTTCAACACCAAAAGGATTTATGCCAATTCTTTGACAAGCTGTGGCTCTGACTTCAGCCGGTATCCTCTGATCTTCTTCAATCTCTGTAATGACAGGCCTTGAGGGCATCTTCTCCCGCAATTTGACAGTATTAGCTTCTTTAGCTATTACAGCTTCATCAGCATCACTGTGAAGGGTTGAAGGACCTGCTTCAGCATCAGTAGGAGTAGCTTTCACCAGTTTGGAAACAGTTGCATTTAGAGTATCAACCTGTGCTTGGAGAGATAGGTACAAGTTCATCAATTCAGGTAGTGAAAAACTGTCCTCAACTGGCTTTTTGCCAGCATCCTTGGACGAAACCAAGCTATCAATCCTAGATTGATCAGCAGTGGTACCCATGGCTTCTTGGCACCTAGGATTCTCTTCATCTGTCACAACAACTCTCGGTTCCAATGAAGGAACTTCAAGTGCTGATTCAGAGAAGATTGCCGCGAATTGGGTCTTATTGATGTTACTGCTGACAACAGGGTCCAGTGGGGATCCCTGGGCAGCAGCAGCCCTTTCCGCATGAATCTCTTCATAACTCCCGAGATTCACCTCCGGTGAGAAGTGTGGGTTCAGTGCTGCAGGGTCCTGGCTTATTAGGTTGTTCTCATGTGATGTGGTAGGTGAGTTAATAACACCTTCACTTAAGCCAAGATTGATAGCACTGTCACTCCTGGGTGATTGGGGTTGAAGTGGTGAAATATGTCCAGATGGGGATTGTGCATCTGCTTCTAATGACTCACCCTCAAATGAGGGTTCGTCCCTAAGAGAGAATCCCAATTTGACAAGTTTCCGCTTGGGCTTTTTGCCTGGAGCGGGGTTAATGGGTTCGAGTTGGGTGGTGGCACTAGGTGGAGGAGACCTAATGACCACTTGTCGCTGTCTTTTGAAAGTGACAGGAGGAGTTTCAGTTGAGGAGGTGGCAGTGGTAGATTGATTGTGAGCTTTCCTCTTTCTGGATTGAAAGGTTTTTAGTGTTGAGGAAGCAGGGACAGATGTGGGATCAGTAACTGTTAGGTCTACAGTTCTGTCATCTTGAGCAGGGAGCTCAGTTACTCCTACAGTTTCCGTTTGAACCTCTGCAGTAGCAGGTTCATCAGGAAACTGCCTTGGAATAGGTAAGGGGTGGTCAGTGTCCCTTCCAAGAATTGGAGATTTGTTCAAAGCAAGGTTTGAAAAGGTTTTCTCATTCAGAAGTTTTTGATGCAAAATTGTACCGAGCCAAACTATTTGGGGGTACTCTTCTTTGAGAATGTAAGTTAAAAATCTAGGATATAGGTAAATATATTCAGAATGGACATTTGATTTTAGGGCTTGAAAAATGAGTTTGGAAAAATTAAAGTTTTCACCTTTTACCATAGCGTAGAAAGCAGAAGCTTGCTCGCTGGAGAGCTCGTCAAATCCTCCCTTCTTTGGAGACAAACACACCAGAAGTGTGTGTGCAAGAAATCTCCACTTGTATGGTAACTGCCCTTTCTTGATGGTTTTGCTCTGCAGTGAACCACCGTAACCAATATTTCTGAACAAACGGAGATATTTGGTGTGATCAACCGTTTCATATCCACCTTCATCCTTTAATTTCAACAGACTTCGCACCTTGGCTTCATCGATTTCTACTTCCTTCCCTTGTACAGTTGACACAATCGCTTCACTACCATTCGCCCTTTCAGTAACCCTAGCGTGTGACCAAAAATCCTCGAGTATTTCTTCAAAAATTTCCGCTTCGACAGTAAGCGCATGGTGAAGATGAGAACTTTTTATGAAGTCAATCATTTCGTTGTAGATGTCTGTTTTGCTTGGTGGCTCTAGATACGCCACAAGATTGTGTTCTACAGGAAACTTGGAGTCACTTATGGGCCGCTTGCCACTTGCCTTCCCCTTGGGAGCCATTGTTGACGCAGGTTGACGGTTTACGAAGGTTTATTGGAGAAGGTTTGGAGAAGGTTTGAGAGAAATTTGGAGTAATTTCGGAATGGGAATGATGGAAATGGGGAAACTAACGGTAAATTAGGGCTTTTTACCTTTTTCAGTGCTGACGTGGAGGAGAGAGGTTAAAAAATCGACGGTTCAGTGACTGATGGGATAGGTGCTTTATAGGTTATGCGGTACAACTGGTTAAAGCATGTCCTTATCCAAAAGTTAATTTACTGAAACCTCGGATTTAAAACAGTTAAAAATTTAATGGGTAAATAAATGTATATCCGCTTAGAAAATTGTGCCTTCCGGGTAATTAAATGAAACGTTGACTTTGTTGACCCGGAAGTTCAAACGGAACCCATTTTCTCCTTTATTTAAAAAACAAAAATTCTTCCGTCTGAACATCAAGCGGACAATTTTTTCGCTTGAAAGAATTGTTTTCAAAAATAAATTTCCACATCATTTTAAAACATTTTCCCGGTTGAAGTTCACCCGGTGAATTTCAAAAGTTGTTTTCTCAGGTTGAGCTTGAACTTGAACCGGAACCCTAAACACACGATTTTTGAAAATTTGTGTTAATTATTCATAGTATTATCAGCAGTTACTGACTATGAACTGAAATGTTGTCTGATTAACACTAAAGATTTTCATTTTCATTTTCTTTTTGTATCAAGAGACGGGCTCTTTGAGCACATGTCTCATTTTTATTAGAATTGTGAAAAATAGTTTAAATTAGTCAAAATTCATCATACCAATGGCACTAATGAGATAGAAAAATCTAGCTTCATCAAATGCTTTGGTAAACAGATCAGCCAATTGTTGATCTGTATGAACTTTGACCATTCTAATCAAGTGTTTCTCAGCATAGTCTCTAATAAAATGGTACCTGATATCAATGTGTTTTGCCTTTGAGTGTTGAACAGGGTTGTTTGTGATTGAAATAGCACTGTTGTTGTCTGCAAGAATAGGAGTCTCCATGAACCTGATGCCATAATCCAACATTTGATTCTGGATCCATAAGACTTGACTGCAGCAGCTTGATGCAGCAATGTATTCAGCCTCAGCAGTAGAAGTAGACACGCATGTTTGCTTCTTGCATTGCCAAGACACAAGTCTTTCTCCCAAAAATTGACATCCTCCTGAAGTAGATTTCTTATCCAAGTTGCAGCCAGCATAATCACTATCAGTGTAAGCTTTGAAGGAGAAATATGAGTTCTTTGGATACCATAACCCAAGCTTTGGTTGTCCTTTAAGGTATCTAAAGATTCTCTTCACAGCTAACATGTGTGATTCCTTTGGTTGACACTGGTATCTAGCACATAAACAGACACTAAACATGATGTCAGGTCTGCTTGCTGTGAGATAGAGCAGTGATCCAATCATTGCCCTGTAGAGGTGAACATCTACTGGTTTCCCATTCAAATCACAGTGTAACTTATGAGAAGTGGAGATGGGAGTTTTTGAGGTTGAAACAGACTGCATATCAAACCTTTTCAGCATATCTTGAATGTATTTGGATTGATTCAAGAAAATTTCATTTGCAGTTTGCTTCACTTGCAACCCTAAGAAGAAGTTCAGTTCTCCCATTTAACTCATCTCAAACTTAGATTGCATCAAACTCTCAAACTCTTTACACAAGGCAGCACTGGATGAACCAAAGATGATGTCATCAACATAGATTTGTACCATCAAGGTATCTTTGCCATCAGATTTCACAAACAGTGTATTGTCAATAGCTACCCTCTTATAGCCATTCACTAGGAGATAGTTTGAGAGTGTCTCATACCATGTCCTAGGAGCTTGCTTGAGACCATATAAAGCTTTAATCAACTTGCACACCCTGTTGGGGTAATGAGGGTCTTCAAAGCCTGGAGGTTGCTTGACATACACATCCTGTTCCAAAAGACCATACAGAAAAGCACATTTAACATCCATTTGAAATACCAGAAAGTTTTTGAATGCAGCATAGGCAAGAAATATTCTGGTTGCTTCAAGCCTGGCTACAGGAGCAAAAACTTCATCATAGTCAATGCCTTCTTCTTGTTTGTAGCCTTGAGCTACAAGTCTGGCCTTGTTTTTTATTACTATTCCCCTATCATCCTTCTTGTTTCTGAATACCCATTTAGTTCCAATTGGTTCTTCACCTTCAGGTAAGTCAACCAATTCCCAAACCTTCTGTTTATTGATCTGAAACAGTTCCTCTTTCATTGCCTCTACCCAGCTTTCATCTTCCAATGCATCATTGATCTTTGTGGGTACTTCTTGAGACAGATATGCAGCATGGAGGCAAATGTTTGCATCAATAGATTTGCTTCTTGTCAGCACAGGAGCTGACAAGTCTCCTATAATGTTCTCCCTTGGATGGTTCTTTCCAATTCTTCTATCAGGAAATAGTGGAAATTCGTGGCTTCTTCCATTGTGAGGAATATTGAGTTGAGGTAATAACTCAATATTGTTGATTTGTGATACAGGATCTGAACTTTCTTCATAAGAACTAGGGACTGAATCTGAAATCAGATGCTCAAAACTATACTCATTTGAACCAGCATCTGTTGAGTCATTAGATTCATTGTTCTCAGAATTTTCTGAAGAATTGTTTTCCGGTTGAACTTCAACCGGAGATTCTATTGCTACAGGATCCGCTTGAACTTCAACCGGAAGTTCAACTGGAAAAACTTCTGTATCAGCAGGAACAATTTCAGAGGTTTTCTTTGAGTTGTTGGGTTTTACAGGCTTGGTGCTGATGGATGAAAAGAAGGTAGGTTGCATTTGCAGTTCCTTGGTGCTTGTCTTCCAGATATCATCAGCCGATCTTATGTGATTTTGCTTATGTTCCTGTTCCTGCACTATTGAACTCAATGGCTTCTCAATGGTAAAATTGAAAGCAGTGGTTAGTGCATCTATGTCAAATAGCCAGTCAGGTTGAGATACAAAATTGTTAAGAGATTTCTCATTAAAAGTCACATTAATGGTTTCCTCAACAATTTTAGTACTTTTATTATATACTCTGAATGCTTTTGAAACACCAGAATATCCAACAAAATATCCTTCATCTGCCTTTTCAGCAAACTTAGGTAACAACCTATTAGTTATCAAAATAGTAACAGGACAACCGAAAGATTTAAAGAAGTAAATGTTGGGTTTTCTACCTCTCCAAAGCTCATAAGCAGTTTTGTTTTTACCCTTAACAATCAAAGTCCTATTTTAAACATAGCAGGCAGTGTTTACTGCTTCTGCCCAAAATATCACAGGTAACTTGGAATCTGCTAGCATTGCTCTAGCAGCCTCAATTAATGTCCTATTTCTCCTTTCAGCAACACCATTTTGCTGTGGAGTTCTAGGAGCACTGAATTGCCTAAAGATACCCTTTTCCTCACAAAATGAGTTCAAAACATGATTTTTAAACTCAGTGCCATTGTCACTTCTGATTATCTTAACTTTCAATTTTGCTTGATTTTCTAAAGATATAATTAGTGTTTTTAACAATTCAGCAGTTTCATCTTTTGTTTTTAAGAAAAACACCCATGTATATCTAGTGAAATCATCAATTATGACAAAACAGTATGACCTTTTCCCTATGCTCATCACTCTAGTTGGACCAAACAGATCCATATGCAAAAGTTCTAGAGGTTGAGTGATAGAAGACTCAGTTTTGTATTTGAAAGAGGTCTTGTGTTGCTTATCCTTGAGGCAAGAAACACAGTGTTCAGAACAGTTGAACTGCTTGTTAGGAAGACCCTTAACCAAGCTGAGATTCACTATTCTGTTCATGTTCTTGAAATTAACATGACATAACCTCCTATGCCACAAATCAGACTCATCCACTGAGGCTTTGGATATAAAGCATGCAATTCCACTGGCTGGAGTGGCAGCAGACAGATCCAAAATATATAGTCCTTCTCTCCTAGGTGCTCTGAGCAACACAAGTTCCTCAGGGATTTTAACACCAGGTTTCAAGACTATAGCCTCTTTCTCAGTAAACATTAAATTCAAATTCTTGTCACACATTTGTGAGACACTAAGTAAATTGAAATTTAATGTGTCAACAAAATTTACCTTGTCAAAGGTAAGCATCCCATTACTGACAGCACCTTGTGCAGTAATGTGTCCTTTTCAATTCCAAAAGCTACAGGACCTCCATTTATGATTTTGAGATTTTCCAATACTTGCTTGTTTCCTGTCATGTGCAACTGCATCCACTGTCAACTACCCATAGGCTCTGTTGGCCTTTATTATGCACCTACACACAAAGAAAATTGATTAATTTCTAAAGGGAACCCAAGCCTTTGAGGTCTTGGGCTTGCCAGAAGCATCATAATACTTGTACTCTTTAAGTACTAAAGTATTTAGTATTGGATCCTCATTTAACAGGTCATCTTGATCAATGTTCAAGTGTTCAGACTGTTCACTTGATTGGCATTGCCTGTTTGTTTTGCTAAGCCTTCTCTCAGCAATCTTCTCCTCTCTGTATTCCCTATACTTCTTTTGTTTGTTGGTCAAAGCCTTTGGCAACTCACAGGGTGAGGTGTAGGTCTGATCAACACTAGTCACTGGTGAGATTCTAGCATTAAGTTTTGAAAATTTGTTTGACTGGCTAGATCTCTCACTGTGAAATGCAACAGAGGCATTTCCACTTGAACTAGAGGGAATTTCAGGTTGAAAGTTGTGTTTGTTTTTCACAAAATTTTCTCTAGAGGTGGTCTTGCCTCTAGATGGGTTTCTCCTTCCTTGACCTTCAAAATGGTCATACTCATCAGTGAACTGAACCCTGGGTCGTTGTCTAGGTGCAGTGACTGATCTGAGTGTTTTGGAGTTTTCCGGTTGAACTTCTCTTCCGGTTGAAAATTTTTTCGGTTGAAGTTCAGCCGGAACCCTGTTTGATTTTAAGACTGAAAAACTTCCATTTTTGTTGTTCCCAATTAAAATTTTGTTTGACTCAGTATCAAAAGACTTCATTGTGTTACTTCTTACAAGTGAGATTCTACCTATAGATCTTTTCTGAGTAAAAACAGTTTTGGGTTTCAACAATTTTTGAGCTTTGCTCAAAGGATTGAATTTGCACATAGCAGCCATGTGACCTTTTTCACCACAGAAAACACATTCAAACATTTTTCTTTGGGAAGAATTTGTGTCTTTGGTTATTTGGTCATTAGTAACCTGATGGTAAATAAGTTTACCCATTCTTTCAGTTTCAGTTGATTTTGGCTGCTCAGGTAGTTTACCTCCAACTTTTGAGTCCTTGGGCTCATAAATAGTTGGTGGTGGAAAAGCAACTTTTGGTTTTAAAACCTTGAATTGGTCAACAGATGCTGATGTGCTAGCATCTTTGACTTCACAGTTTGATGATGATTCAACAGATTTTGATTCAGAAGGTGAAGATGCAGTGCTATCAACAATTAGACTCACACTGCACTCCTTCTGAAGTGCCTGGATTGGAGCAATAACAGGTGAGTATTCCTTGGGTGGTTCAACATTGTTGTACCCAATACCTGTTTTCCCATGCATTGCCCCATTCCAAAGTTTCTCAGCTTTCTTGTTAGTTGTTTGGAATTTGTCACAAGTGAACAAGGCATCTTTTAGCTTAATTTCAAGAACATCATTTTCTGCTTTTGCATCTTTTGTTTCTTGTCTTGAAATAGTTAGCTTGTTTAACAAGTCCTCTAATTGTGTTTCCAAAATGGAGTTAGTTTGCTTTAAAACATCAAATTCTTTGTTCAAATTTTCAATTTTGGTGATGTATGTAGTTTCAGTTTTCTTAAAGCAATTCTTTAACGCATTCAAGTTGGAAACTTCATCAATCAGATCTGTGTTGTGTTTTCTGTATTTTGCCACTTGTTCTATGCAGGCAGGGCTGCACAGATTTTCCAAAACATTTTCAGGAATTTCATTTACCTGTTCAGTTGAATCTTCTTTAGCCATCAAAGCATGGTTGATTGGCTCATACTCAATGACAAAGTCATCCCACTCATAGCATTCAGTCTGGTTTGCTACAGCTGCCACCACATTTTGATTTCCAAGTGGTTTTGGTTGAGTTGGCTATTGGTTGCTGTTGTTGTTGTTTTGTTGACTGCTGCTGTTGTTGCTTCCATGATTTGATCTCTGTTGGACATTGTTGTTATTGTTCTGTCCATCTCTCCTTGGCTGCTTGCATTCCCTGGCAAAATGACCAAGTTGGTGACAGTTATAACATTTAGCTTTAGATTTATCCAACCCAATTGATGATCCCTTTGACCCTTTATAAGTTCTTCCAGTTCTTTTATAAAATCTTTGGGCCCTTACAGAAACCATAGCCAATTGAGTTGTCAAACAATGTTGAAGAACTCTCTGAGCCTCTAGGTGACTCAATGAAACTGACTGAGGGTGAGTGATATTGAGATGAATTTGAGATCTTTTGAAAATCAGTTGTAACCAAAGCAGTGGTTTGCAACTGTGGTGATGCTTCAGGAAAGCTATTCTGCTTAAAATTTAGTTCCATTTTATAAGCACTAAGGATTCCATGGAGTTAACTTAGTTTAAGCTTTTTGAGATCTTTGCACTCCCTGATGCTGACTGTGTAGACAGTCCAAGCTGGAGGTAATGATCTCAGGAACTTTCTGTTGGCATCAGCCTGTTCAGTTTTTACTTCTACCTTTTGCAATTCATCAAGAAGTGAAACAAATCTAAGATACTGGTTGGTCATAGATTCACCAGTTTTGTAAGTAAAGTTTTCATATCTTTGTTTCAAAACATCTTTCTTGTTTTCCTTAACTTCATTAGACCCTTCGTACATTTCAGTGAGAGCAATCCACAAGCCATGTGCTGTCTTATATCCCTTGAACCCTACAAGTATAGAGTTGGGTAATGCAGCCTGTAGTGTCCAGTAGGCCTTGTGATCATATTCTAGTTCAGTGTAATCAGCTTCAACATATTTGTCTAGTGGTTTTGGTATTTGCACTTGGGCATCGTCAGCAGATTGAACAGTTGGATTGTAAGGACCTACAGTCAACCTGTTCCAAATGCGTCTGTCTAGGCTTCTAACAAAACCTTCCATCCTGAGTTTTCAAGTATTAAAGTCATCAGGAGTGAAAATTGGTGGTTTGTTAGAGCTACCATTAAGTGAACCAAGAGTTAAATCAGTCATTGTGAAAAACAGTTTTGTAAAACAGAAAAGGCTTAAAGAAATCAAGTATGCAAGTAAAGTATCAGCTTTGAAGCACTAGAAGTCTTCAAAGTAGAGAGCCAATGGCTCTGATACCAATTGTAGGATCGATATAAGTCAGAGTTAAACTTAAACAATTCCCTTTACTTGCAAATATAACCTTGCGGAATTAAGTTATATTTTACTTTCATTAAGCAAAGTCGAGTTCTTGTATAATGTAAGTGCTTGATTTGCAGAATAGTAGAAACAACGAAATATCAAATATTCGGCACTATTTGCATTAACTCAAAGCTACACTATTACAAGTGATAACCACGATGATGTGTAAACTAAGAGATAACAAGCTATATATAGTGCAGATGAGATCAATCACAGCCATTGATCTCATGTGATCTAATCTAGATCGTACATTACAAAGTCAAATCTAAGCTACCAAAAGAATAAACTTCGACATTTGAAACGACTTGCGTGTTGACAGCAACAATCTACTTTTGGAGAGCGGCTTGGGCAGATGTAGAAGCATACGAGAAGCTTTTGCAGGATGGGACTACTGAAAAGACGTCTCAGGAAAAGTCAGGTTGAACTCATTATCTGATGGATAATCGAGTTCACCCGGAATATTCACTTAGTGACAAAACTGCTTCTTTCCACTTGAACTTGTTGTTCCGCTTGAAGTTATAGTTCCGCTTCAACTTCAGCCGGAATTGTCAAAACTGGAGTTCAGCCGGAAAACTTCAAAATTGAAGTTCCTTACAATCTGGGATAGAAAGGATGAATGAAAAGCTTCTTCCTGAATACTAGATTCCAGAATTGTTAGCAAAGCATTGCTCTCAATTTGATGTCTTGTACGCACTCCTTCATTTAAATCACCAATGATGTTATCTTGCGGATGAATGGTGTTTATCCGGAGCGTCTGATGAATTGGAACAACAACCGTTTCAGCCATATCAGGAACATGATCTTCCTCAAACACCACATTCTTAGTTGAATTAATCGCAATATCAATTGAAGTAGCTTCAACTTGTGGATCGACTTGTTAAATAGGAATCTCAACCTGATCTGACACGGCTTCATGAAATTCATTATCATCATCAGAAGATATATCATCAGCCATGATTGTAGAATCATTTGTTGTTTTGGTCAAGTAATCAACAGCAACAGGCACATCCGGAGTAGACAGAGTTTCAATATTCAGAACCGGAGTATCATCTTGTAGATTAATATAAACTCGAGTAAGAACATCATTGATACTTCTGGTGTTGATTCAAGCTGTTCAAACAGTGACTTATAATCGAACATCCAGTCCGGTCCAACACCTTTGGGTGGTAGAGTGTAGGATTGAAAGTCAACATGTAAATACTCTGCCACAGTACCAGTCTGCTTTTTGAATAGCCGTTTCTTCTGATTCGAGTAACCGACAAACAATCCTTCAAATACCTTGTCGTCAAACTTGCCCGCAGATTTCAACACGGTACAAGGACACCCAAAAGGCTCCAAATATTTGAGATTTGGCTTACGGTTCTTGAGAAGTTCATAACAATTCTACCCAAGTCGTTTAACCGTAAGCACTCGGTTTAACACATAACATGCTGTCTTGATTGCTTCTGTCCAGAAATGTATCGGCAGTTGAGCATCGGCCAACATTGTTCGTGCTGTCTCAATAATTGTGGGATTTTTCCTCTCCGCAACGCCGTTTTGCTGAGGAGTATATGGCGTACTAAATTCATGTACGATTCCTTTGTCTAAACAAAACGTCCTCACGGCGGTGTTTTTAACTCCATGTCATTGTTGCTGCGAATCCTTCTTACTTTCAACTTATATAATGACTCAAGTGTAGTGATTAGGTTGATAAGGATCCTCGAAGCTTCATCTTTTGAGACCAGAAAATCGACCCATGAAAATCTTGAGAATTCGTCAGTCACCACAAGACGGTACCAGTTTCCGGAAATGCTTTGACGATTCACAGGACCGAATAGATCCATGTGAAGCAGTTCCAAAGGAACATCAATTGAGTGTTACTTCTTTACAGGATGTGATTTTCTCTTCTGTTTTCCTTTCTTGCAACTCACACAGACATCATTAAAAACAAACTGATGTTACAGAACCCCTTCTACAAGATCCCTATGCACTAATTCGTTCATTTTACGATAATGGATGTGACCCATGCGACGATGCCATAGAATGGATTCTTTCTCTGAAGCTTTTGACAAAAAACATTGACCCACAACAGTCGCTTTGGCTGAATTCATATCAAGCATGTACAAATTCGAGAAACGCGGTGCTCGCATCACAACAAAATCATCCGGAATCTTGTAACCAGGCTTCAGAATCAGACATTCACTCCCTGTTAAAGCAGTCGTGTATTGCTTATCACATATCTGGGAGACGCTGAGAAGATTGTACTCCATTTCCTTGACGTATTCCACTTTATCGAATGTGACCGCACCATTTGACAATTTACCAATACTAGTGACATGGCATCCTTTGTTACCAGCAAATGTTACTTTTCCTCCATCGAAAGATTTCACATCATGCAATAGGGAGATGTCACCAGTCATGTGCCTGGATGCTCCGCTATCAACAACCCAAATGTTGTTCATGAGTTGTCGCGAAGATCCCTGCATAAATTAACAAAGATGATTAGTATCAGGACGAACCCAAGCTTGAAGCTTTGGGTCGACCATCATCTTCAACTAAATCATTGCCAGTAGTGGAAGAACCCTTAGATTTCCACTTATCGTTTGAAAAGCATGTGGACCCAGAAGCAGAGTTTTTCAGAATTGATTTAACATTTTCAAAGTCACTTTCTGATTTCTTATCATTTTTATGTTTTTAGAAATCCGATGATTCATCATAAAATTGAACTCTCCCCTTATAGTCCACAAATCTGACTTTCTTCTTAGAACCACCAGAAACAGGTGTTTCAGTCTGATAGCCCTAAGAAATTTTGTAGGTCCAGAAATTTCACCAAAACACGATATTGTGATCTCTAACAAGTGCGGAAACCTTGTAGAGATTGATTCAAGAATAGAGATGAAGAGAACACAAGAATACGATGATTAAAACAATGAAAAACCTGAACTTGCACACAAGATGAACTTGTCGGGTACAAAACAGAAATCGTAAACTCACTTCTCTCTCTCTTGATTACGATTACGATCGTAAACACCTTGAGGCTCCTCTCAAAGTCGTAATCAGCAACCCTAAGTGAGGAGGTCTAGAAGGGGTATATATAGCCTCCCATTGGGTTTACTATTGGGCCCCTTGTGGATCATAAACCCAATAGTAAACCCAAGCCCAACCATAAACTAGCCTAAATACAATAACCAAACTAGCCTATGATTCTAATGAAACCCTCTAAGCCTAGCCCAAACAATTTAATATTACAAGCCTCATAATCTAGCCTCTACAATCTTCCCCTAGGCTTGTGATATTAAATGTCTTCGATCTTTGAAAGTCTTCTTATTGACTGGCTGGCAAAGATGCTGATGAAGATTCTTTCCGCAGAAATCTTCATTGGGTTTCATAACGGGCACTTGGGACTTCTTGAAATGAACAAGTTAATGAAATGGAGGATTCTCATTGACTTGCTTCTATTGAAAGAACTGATTCTTGCTGAATCTTAGGTAACTGTCTTGAATCTCCAAAAATTAGAGGTAAAATTTTGAAAACCTCTAACTATGAAGAACTTGATTGTTGATCTTGGATCTTCATGATCTCTAACTGCTCTCTGCATCATTTTCTTCATCAATTGACTTTAAAATCTTCAGCTTCCCCTAAACACGTGAACATCTTCTTTGAAGCTCTTTTGGAGCTTTTGGAAACTTGTAAAGACACCAACAACTTCCCCTGAACAGTTGCTTTTCAGATGGAAGTCTTGTCCAGCTGGTTCTTTAACTTTGAGCAGCAGCAACATCTTTCTATCATCAACCTGTCTGACACACATTTGAAAAAATATACTCCAACAGACATTTGATGACTGGTATTTGGGTTAGAGGGTAATTATCATCTGTTCGATTGATTCAATTTAACATTATTTTAACCAAAAACCCTAATATAGATTACGGGTTTTCTATAAAACTTCCCCTGAACCCAAGACCTCTAAAGACTTCCCCTTAGCTGAAAACTTCCCTTCAGCCAAGGACTTCCCCTGAGATAATACATATTATCCTCGAGTTCCCTTCGGATACTATGTATTATGGAAGTCTTTTCGGATAATACTTATTATCCTCCCTCCTTCCCCTAAAAATTTGTCAAGATCTGACGGAGGAAGTCTTTTCCATTAGATAATAAGTATCATCCTCGAGTTCCCTTCGGATAATACTTATTATCCCATACTCCTTCCCCTAAAAATTTGGCAAGATCTGACGGAGGAAGTCTTTTCCATTAGATAATAAGTATCATCCTCGAGTTCCCTTCAAATAATACTTATTATCCCATACTCCTTCCCCTAAAAATTTGTCAAGATCTGTCGGGGGCATATTGTCATGCATTAAAACCCATGAAAAACACATTTTGACTTCTCAAATCGACCTGGCTAAGACGAAAACACACAAAAAAGAACTTAACGACTCACACACGAAAGACATAAACTAAACAAATACTTACCAAACCAAACATGAGAAAGTTTACAAGGGATCAAACCGTATGAATCTGACTGAGGAACCCTTTTCAGCTTCAGTTACTCAACTAGTCCAGGTGATTTCCGGTATGCTTGTCCGCTTTAAACTCAAACCCATTTAATCCCAACCGAATGCGTCATGTTTAATATAGTATAATATTACCATCATGTTTAATTGTCCCTACACCCAAGCGTACATAGAAAAACCTACCCAACCTCAGAGTTTATTGAGGATTCACAAACCCCCAACTTGAGGAACCATGCAGCACCGTTATGACTACCACTTATTTCATTAACCATCAGTTGGTGATCAGGTCGGCCGCTAAGCACGCAAAGAAGACCAACTGAGTGATTATTTATTCTCTTTTCTTTTTCATTTTTTTTTAATTTCTTTTTCATTTCTTTTTCTTTTCTTTTTCTTTTCTTTTTATTATGTGGTGTAGTCATGACAGCAGAGACATGCCGTGTGAGAGAGTGAATACTAGGTAATTACCACTCTCAACCCATTTTTGCCGGGACTCAGTCTTTTAAACCATGCAACCTGGGATGGGAAACTAAACATATATATCTTTTAAGTTCACTGCACTTTCATTGGAGGTCATAAGTTTAGGTCGAGCCTACCGAGCATATCACCGTGGAGCTTGCCTTTCACTTCCGCCTTACGCGTGTCAGCCATCTTCAACCCGGACATTCATTTTACTTCCCCTAAACTTCTCAAAACAAGACACAAACAACTAAAAATTGAAAAGCACACTATTTTTGAGGGGTCAACTTTTTCGTCATCTTTACATTTCTTCCCCTTGCTTTTTGATTTTTAATGTCACAATCTTGTGAACATCATTTTTTTTATTAAATAAAAAATAAAACACACAAACACACTTAAAAGAACAAAACACAAAATTTTAAAGACATCTGGCCAAGCTAACTTTCAAAGTATTGATTTGAAAATTTTAGAAAAATGGGTTTCATGACATGCACACTTCATTGCATTTGAAGTCAAACACATAATCAATCAACAGCTTAATTGACACTTTAATGAAATAGGTTTGACTCAATAGACCCTTTGCTGCCTCATCATTCAAACAACCAAGTTAAGAACAGTACTTTTCATGCTGATTTTGACATTTTACCTCTCAAAGAGACATAACTTCCATTGTATAGATTACTTGACATGACATGAAGATACGCCTCCTAAACTGTGCCTGGAACAATCACTTATCAACAAACAAATTAGTAATAAAAACGTTAGTGATAATCCTCCTTGATCGTTCCTGCACAAAGTGAGAGATTAGTTAGCTAATGGTACCCAGGCCATTGTTTTTCTGGGTACACCTGAGGAATCAATAAAAGATACTTCTTGTAAGAACATCCCCTTTGAAAAATCAGGAAGTTGGAATGGAACTGCCTTGATTTTTGGTTTCCAAGTTCCAGGTGATTTAACATTTGTTTTAGTCACCTTTGGAGTTGTGACCTTAGGTATTTCAACCTTCTTCGTTTTAGATTCATTTTTTAAAACAGATTTTGTTTTAGTCAGCTTTTGAATTGTGACTTTAGGTGTTTCAACCTTCTTCATATTAGAATTATTTTTCAAAACAGTTTTAGTTACCTTGGGAGGGGTAACTTTGGTTTTTTTAAGTTTTGATTGCTTTGAAAATGGTTTCATCACCTTTTTCTGAAAATTTTGGTAACTTGGAAAGCTGTTGTTTTGATTTAAAGATTTTCTTTCAGCTTTGGCAGCACCCCAATGTTGATCAGAGGGTTTAACCTTAGGAGCAACAGTCTTCCTTGCCTTAGGTGTTTGCACCATCATTGGCTTAGACTTTACAGACTCCTGAGATGAAACCCTTTGAGTTTTCGGATAATAGGGTTCATAAGGGCGATAAAGACAGTTTCTAGCAATATGACCAGGGATGCCGCAATTAAAACAAGTCTGCTTCTTTAGATAGAAGTCAGACGTGTACCCATTTGACTTTGGTGGCTGATATGGAGAGACATCTGCATGTGTCTGCTTCTTTGGCCCATTTGCTGATCCTAGATTGACTCTTGGCTGGTTCCTCGAAGCGTGTGTCGAACCTGTCTTTGTGCTTCCTTGATTCTTTGACGTTGAAGCACCATTCTTGCAATTACAATGGCAACTGCATGATCCAACTGAAGAAATGGGAGACACAGCTACTCCCATGAGTTTTTCATACTTCACTCCAGCTGTTGGCTTCATACTCGGATACTTAATGGTGATCTTTGGCCTCTCAACTAGATTCACTCATCACTCCATCAGTTATTCCCTTGAACTTGGAGGAGTAGGATGGTAATTCATATCCTACATCCGGTTCTTGGTCAAACATTGATCCAGATGTCATAAAGATCTTCCCCTCAGGTCGTGTCGTCAATATCACCTTTTCCCTTTTAACTTCGTCAATTACTTTGAAGCATGGGGTTTCAATTTTAGGGTATGGTTTCAACTCTATCCCAGCTTCATCAGAATTAGAGTTGTGACACCTGTCATATTTCTGGCACTCAGCATTATTGTCTGATATATCCTTTCTCTCCTTTCACCATAAGTCATGTTTGCTTCATTATCAATTTCTTCTTGAGTCATTGGTGTAGTTCCAACCAAGACACTATCAATAGGAGGAGCAGCTTCTTTATAATCAGACTTGGTTCGTTCAACTTGTTCCTCACTAAGAAGTATTCCTATAATGTCTCAGGGAACTGGTGGAGGAATGATGTTGTTCATTGCCAAAGATTTATCAGTTTTCTCTGACCCAAACCCAGATGTGTCTTTCCCAACTTGGCCGATCACAACAGCACGTGACAGTTCCTTCCCTGCATCGAGCATTCGCTGATTTCTTTCCTGAATGCAATCATACTTGACCTGCAGCTCATCATATTTTTGTTGCAGTTGTTAATTTCAGTGTCAGCTCAGATATCTCAATCCTAGCCCGATCATATAAAATATTCTTCTCCGTTGCTAGCTATCGATATTTCTCAATGTCTAGTTTTTGAGCTTTTACCTTCTCCTCATTCTTTTGCCATCTACCCCTGAATGAACTCCTTTCGCATTTTATCTCAAACAGTTCTATCTGATAATTTTTACAAATTTGCCTAAGTCCAGGAATTAAACGAGCACAAGTAGGATTGGGGCATATCTCAGTTTTGTCAACTTCATCTGCGAAAGCATCTTTGTCCTCAACTATATTCTTTTCTTCAACCACTGAACTCATTTTCTTTCTTTAGATATGCAGCCTTTGAAAATTTTGAAAAATCGGCAAAAACACTATTCAAAGAATAGTGTCAAAAACTTAAAACTGAAAAACGGAGGCCTTCGGAGTGGAATTTGGGGGTCCAAACGAGCTCCCCCGGACGTTAGTCCGGGGTAATTCTGGGGCTTGGTGTCACGAACGTCGTGTTAAAATTTGATCTTCTAACTCCAAACGAGTCAAAAGTTACGTCCGTTTCCGTGAAAGTGTGAAATAGTGACTTTTTGCCGCAAAACCTGTTTTCGATCGTAATCCATGTTTACGATCGTAATCACCCGTGGATCGTAAACTCCAGATTCCGATAAGTTTCAATCGTAAACTCGTTTCCGATAGGTAAAGTCGTAAACGCTGATTCCAGTAAGAAAATGTCGTAAACACGAGATTCCGACAAAGTACAATCGTAAACTCAAAATCTCGGATCGTAAACTGATAAAAATCCAAACTTTAAGTCGTAAACGAGTTTCCGATGCAGATCTTCAAGCAAACCAGTCGTAAACCTTCAAACCAACCCAGAAAATAGTCGTAAACACTCACGAATAGCAGCAGGAGCAATCGTAAACCTTCAAACAGCCTTTAAACCTTCAAAAACTCGAATTTTTTCCAGAAAAATCTTGAATCCAATACCGTGAGAACCTCGAATCAGTGATTCTTGGCTCTGATACCAATTGTAGGTCCGAAAAATTTCACCAAAACACGATATTGTGATCTCTAACACGTGCGGAAACCTTGTAGAGATTGATTCAAGAATAGAGATGAAGAGAACACAAGAATACGATGATTAAAACAATGAAAAACCTGAACTTGTCGGGTACAAAACAGAAATCGTAAACTCACTTCTCTCTCTCTCTTGATTACGATTACGATCGTAAACACCTTGAGGCTCCTCTCAAAGTCGTAATCAGCAACCCTAAGTGAGGAGGTCTAGAAGGGGTATATATAGCCTCCCATTGGGTTCACTATTAGGCCCCTTGTGGATCATAAACCCAATAGTAAACCCAAGCCCAACCATAAACTAGCCTAAATACAATAACCAAACTAGCCTATGATTCTAATGAAACCCTCTAAGCCTAGCCCAAACAATTTAATATTACAAGCCTCATAATCTAGCCTCTACAAATTTCATCAGACTTTTCAGCATCTGATATATCAGATTTTTGCTTCTTCAACGGACATTTCCGATATGTATGACCACGATTTTTACATTTAAAACACTTTCTTTTATCAATTATAACCTCCTTAATCGTGTCATCATCCATTTCAGACTCCAAAATAGGTTTTTGTTTCTTTGTTTTCAAACCCTTCCGGTTAGAAACACGATGATGACTAACAAAATCATAGCATCCAGAATCATAACTTGAAACACTATCTGGAAAATCACCACGATAAACAAATTGACCCCTATAAGGTGGATTTCCAAAATAGTAATGATCATCATAATCCTGATATCTGCCCCTCCTACCATCATGCCTTGGACCAAACTCATTTCTAAATCCATGCTCAACCCACCTTGGACCCCTTCCAAGAATAGGTTGATTTGGTCCATTACCAAACTCATCATAAAAACCATCATCGTTATAAAATTGTGATCTTTTAACATATGGATTTGGTTTTCTGAAATTCGGTTTAACAGATCCATGAAAGTTTTGGTTTTGAAAAAAGCCTTGGTGGTTGAAAAGTAGTTGGTTTAGTTGGTTTCTTGTTGACAGATTTTTTAACCCTATTAACCAACCCATACTCAGAATTATGATATGAATGCTCTGAGTCAAGTGTGTCCATTGGTATTATGACTTTACCATTCCCCATCCTAATGGGCACACTCCTCGCATTGGGATCATACTTGGGATCATAACGTCCCGAAAAGATTTTATCAATCAAATTTGGATTGACCATATCTAATGGAAAATCCTTATTGCTATACTGATCAGAACCTTTCAAGCGATAGGTTACCCATTTTTCAGACTTATCAATCTTGGCATTCTGAGTTGGTTTGCAAGCCTTAGCCTTTTCAGATTTTGTGACATTAGACGATGAACCTTGTTCAAAATGTTTTGGTTTAGACGCAGGCACAAACCCAACTCCACCATTTTTAACCTTTTTACCCTCCACAGATTTGCTTCGAGCAATCTGTTTCTGTTCAAACTCACTCAATTTCTTAAGCTCAGATTTGATAGTTGGAAAATCATGCTTTGAAATCAAATCGTGATGATCTTACTTAGAAACAGTTGGACGAGTGGGTTTTGAACTTTCAGTTTTAGGTTCAGACACGAGATCATTAATTTTATCAAAGTCCAAAACATTATAAAACAATTCATCAACCGTAGAATCCAATACAGATTTTCCTGTTGAAGTTTTATCAGACTTTGCATCAATTGATTGATGATCACTTTTCTTTTCATGAGATGAAACCAAATTCTTTGTGGATTTAGATGTAACATCCACTTTGACATTAGATGAAGGACCATTGGTAATGATTACCGGAGGAGGAACTTGGCTAAACTTACCAAATTCATTTTCTTTTTTAACATTGTAAAGAAAATTGGTAAATGATGATGGAACTCGAAAAGTGTCAATCTTTTGTTTTAATTCAAAAACTTCTATTTTAAGATCTGACACAAGTTTTTGACTGTTTTCCAAGTCATTCTGTGTAGACACGAGCAGTTCTGATTGAGTTGAAAATTCATATTTTTGAAGACGCAACTGCTCGTGTACTGATAGCAAGTCCTTCGTGGTTCCTTCCCATCTTTCTTTGTAAATATTCATATCAGCTCTTGCTAGTGATAAAAGATCATTTAATTTGGTCTTTTCATCTAAGAGCGTACTCTTAGCAATAGCAAAATGATCACATGATTTACACATAAGAGGATAAGAAACTGCCTTTGATGTATCAGCCATAAAAGCAACTGATTCCTTGATGTTGTTTCTTTTCAAAGTACCAACCTCCTGCTTCAAGTTATTGTTTTCATCAGACAATTTTTACATTTCTTTCTGTAATGTGATCATCTTATCAGCAATTTCCACAGCATTTTGCTGAGCCTTCTCATATTGCTGCTTCAATGGGAGACTCTTTTGATAATAATTTCAAAATCATTTGTGTGTCTATTGCCTCAGCTTCGCATTCTTTGATCAATGTTTCCTTCTCTTCAGTTAGAACTTCAATTTGCTTTTCCAACAAGAGAATAGCATTAGATTCAACTTTCTCAAACATTGAATTTGCCATGAAAGCAACTTGTTCTTTAAGAAGAGACTGATTATCATCTGTTGAGTTTGACACATTTGCTTCATCACAGTTTCCAACACTAACTTCACTAATTGCTTCGTCATGCACTCCATCACCATCTTGGGTAGACTCGGTCATGGTATCCTCATCCTGCAAATGTTGAACAATCAAAGCAGATGAATCAGCAAATTGGTTACCCCAGTTATAAGTTTTGTCTTCTTGAGACACTAGGGATTTAGTATTTTCAGATTTAGGATTTGAGATAGTAGAACTCCCTGAATTTGAAGATATGTTGGTTCCAGAAGCATTTGTCTTTGAAGCAAACTTTTGATATTCCTGGTTCTTGGGTTGAGAGCATTCTCGGGCAAAGTGTCCAAAATTGGAACAATTATAATACCTCACTTTAGACTTATCAAAACCAATTCGACCTCCCGAATTCAAATCTTTCCTTCCAGTCTTCTTCATAAATCTCTTAACCCGTCTAGCAAGCATGGCAAACTGCCAGTTAATATCCATAAGCTCCAGATCATCCGGATAACTTTGATCATAATCCTCTTCTATTAATTCTGCATTACTCACTTTTTCAGTAATAACCCCATAATACGATGACACCAAAGCAGACACAAGAGCCATATAATATTCCGTTGTTGTAACCGACATGGCCATCTTGCTTGTGTTCATCAGGTTACTTGCCGGAATTGAGAAATTACACCCTCCCGATCCATAATTGTATTCATAATTGTTTGAACTCATTCCACTTCCTGGACTTGAAACATTTCCAGGAAAATTCCCAGCCACAAATGCAGTTGCTGGTGCAGAACTTGTCGCTTTACCAGATTTGCCCGAAATCGTTGCAGCATTTGAACCATAATAAACTTCAGGATTCTGGACCTCGGAAGATGTTGTATTCACATTTTTTATTTCTAATTCTCTCGCTTGTAACTTGCCCAACAGCTTCACAAATGTTAACGTCGAGTAATCTTTGTCATTTGTAATCATCAAGACATATGGTTCCCATTTTGATGGCAACCCCTCGAGTAATTTTTCTTTAAATTCCTCATTGTCCTTCTTAATTTGAACGGTATCCATCTCAGATAACAGATGACAATATCTTGAGATCAATTCAGGAACGCCTTCACCATCAAAATGTTTAAAGTTATCAAACTCCTTGTTCAAGACCTTCTTCTTACTCTTTTTGTATTGATCGTTGCCTTCACATTGTTCCTTCTAATATGTCCATAATTCATGAGAATCTTTACAACTTTTAAACTGATGCAACAACTATTTCGGTAATGCTTGAGTTAGAAGACCGTAGGCCTTTTGTTCTCTATTGTAGTTAGTTTTCTGACTTAGATCCAGATTTCTTTGCATTATGGGTACGTTGTTGAGACCAACCGGATAAACATACGATGCATCCATAGCAATCCATAGATCAGGATCGGTAGTTCCAATATACGCCTCGAACCGCTTCTTCCAGTTATAGTAGTCTTCGAACTTGAGCAACTTGGGTACTTTTCTAAGTAGTCCCAATCTCATTATCGTAGTTCAACAACGTCTGCATTTGAGACTGAATAGCAGCGAATGCTTGGAAATCTGACATTTTGAAAATTTAGAATTTTTGATTGGTCCGAACTCCTCCGAACTCTAATGAACCTCCGAACTTGCTCCGAACTTAGTCCGAACTTGATTACACTGTCCAAACTCCGTCTAAACTCTTCACGAACTTAGATGATCCGAAACTTGTGTCTGAACTCTCACCAAACACAAGATGTCCGAACTCCTATAGTAAATAACACCGAATTCCCTCCGAACCAGTCCGAACTTGGTTTGAACTATCCCCGAATGTGGAACGAACTCTCACCGAACAGGAAAAAGGACCGAACTCTCTCTGAACTTCAGGTTCGGAGCGGTTATGGCGAACTTGGGGTTCGGCCAAACGAGAATTTTCGGAAAATTTTGAAACTCACAGAAAAATTGAAACTATCGAGCTCTGGACGATCAATCGAACGAAAAACAGCAGAAACAAGGAATTTGAACGTGAAGCATGATGTATACAGGAAGATTTTCAGAAACAAGATGAAAAACACGATGAAAAACGAGTTTTTAACCACACAATTGACTCAATCGAACTGAGCAATACCAGATAGCTCTGATAACACTTGAAAACGTTGGAGCGTACGGATCGGTTCGTTCGACATCAATGTGATAGTTAATCAACAACAATACGTTTAAATATAAAGTTCAATCTCTCATTCAATATCAAGTACGAAATACAGAGAGAATCAGAACAGTTTACACCTTACAAAACACACACTATTGCAAAACTCGTTACAGAAAACTAAGCTATCAACTTATATATAAGGCAACCTGCTTTCCAAACTCCCAGCTGGTCCGAACCCTAGGTTTGGCCTGGGTTCAGCCAGAGTTCGGCCAGCAGGCCTTGGTTGAAATCTTCAAGTCTTCAAAACGCTTTCTCCGATCCAGCATGTTACCGCACGATGTATCAACATAATTGAAAAGACATGTTCTGAAAAAGTGCAAATGGGGTCTGGTAAAAGTAAAAGGGTGTGTCGACGTGGCATTATCTCATGCGTCTAACCCTTGTCCCATCGGACGGCTTGGGCGGTGGAAAATATCTACCAAATGGACCCACTTGGGTTTTTCATCACTAAAATTACTTCGTAAGAAGTTATCTCGGATGAAGAAATTAACTCGTAGACATAAGTTCCGTCTGAACTTATCTCGGGTGAGATTACGTCGGAAGAGGTCTTCACATGAGATACCTTTTAATAGTTACCCCGGGGTGGTTATCTCGGGTAAGATTACTTCGGCTAAAATAAAGAACTTTATTCCGGTTGAAGTTATCTCGGTTGAGATTACCTCGGGTACACTTTCTCATTGGTCGCTTAAGGACTCTTCAAAGGTTTTCCCTGATATACTTATCTCAGAAGTGGTTTTTTAAGGTTCTTCCAGAAAAACGTATTCCGGATGCACAAATATATTTTACCAGGAATTTTCATGAAAATCAATAACTTTTCAACATGAAAAAATATAATTTATTGATTTTCTTGATTTTTTAATTCTTTTTGTATTAAGAGATGGATCAAAGAAAAAACAAAGTTCAGGTATTTAGTAAAATTATTTTGACAGGAAATGGTTAATCAAAGTTCATCATTCTTATGGCCGTTATGAGATAAAAGAATCTTGCCTCATCAAATGATTTTGTAAATAAGTCAGCCAATTGGTTTTCAGTTGGGACATGATGCAGTTTATTTAACTTCTTTTCTGCAGTCTCTAATGAAATGATACCTGATTTCAATGTGCTTTGTTTTTTAGTGCTTCACAGGGTTGTTGGTGATACTGATGGCACTGGTGTTATCATCATACATTGGAGTTTCCATAAAGTTGATGCCACAGTCCATCATCTGATTCTGTATCCACAGAACTTGCCCACAGCAAGCTGAAGCTGATATATACTCTGCTTCTGTTGTAGAAGTTGAGACACATGACTGCTTCTTGCATTGCCAAAAGACAATTTTGTCACCAAGAAATTAGCAACCACCAGATGTAGATTTCTTGTCAAGATTTCATCCTCCATAGTTAGTGTCAGTGAATACTTTCAAATTAAAGTCTTTGTTTTTAGGATATCACAACCCCAATTTTGGCTTGAGGTACCTAAAAATTCTTTTCACCGCATTTAAATGGGATTAACTTGATATCTAGCACATAAACACACACTAAACATGATCTCAGGTCTGCTTGCAGTTAGATACATAAGAGATCTGATCAAAGCTTTGAAATTATGCTCATCTATAGGTTCTCCATTAGAATCAGAAGTTTTTTTGTGAGAAGTTGATGTTGGAGTTTTAGCAGCTTATGATGACAGCATGTCAAATGTAACACCTGTGTCCGACCCAATTACAAAACCCGACCCGAATTTGGACTTGTCATGCAAATCGAAGTTTGATTTAACAATTACCGGAAGAATTTGTCCAAAATATACAATTAAATTATGTTCGGGATACTCGATAATCATTTTTGAAAACAAAATAATACATATACAAGATTTTAGGTTAAATGATTCGATTAAAACGAAAATAAACCGATTTTTGGTTTTTACGCGATTTCGGTATTCAATTTATCGTTTACCGGGAATCTCGGGATTTAAATCTCAAAATATATAATTTTAAATGTCCTACAATCATTTTATAACATTAAAAACCAATCGGTTAAATTTTGAATCAATTTTGTTAATTATTTTGCAAATAAATGAATTTACCGTTTTTCGTGCAAACCGGTATTAGCCGGGAACCACGTAAATTTCAAAAATCATATTTTTAACTTCCTTAGTGCTTTATAATATTATTATAAGTCGCGCGTAAAATTTTAGAGGTTAACGAGTTGAAACGAGTAACGAACGATTAGAAAGAAAAGTAAATAAAGAAACAAAGAAAAAGAGAAAGGAAAAAAATAAATGCTGGCTGCAAGCTTCGAACCAGGGACCTCCCTGGTATAACTTCAGCGCCTTACCATCAGGCCAGCGCAACTTTTGGTTTCTATCATGGTTTTTGTTTTTATATAGTATACCTGTCGAACGAAAATCAGTTGCAGGTTCGTTTTTTTGCCACGTTCATCACCTTGGAGCCCAAGATTCGTCGAATTCGTGGCGTTTTTGAGTAGTGAGTCACCTGGGGTCGTGGCAGAAGCTGAATGCGCACCTAAACAGTATAAATAGACGCTCGAATTCATCATCAAAACTCGCCAATTCACTGATTCTTTAACCAAAAACCCTAATTCCGAACCAGAAGCTTCATCCATCGAATTCTCTCAAACCGTGAGGAGTTAGGAGCTAAATTTCTGCAGTCAAGCATCATTAGGTATGATTAACAATAACCTATCTCAGTTTTTGCAAATTCATTTTCTAAGTATGTTTTCTAAAAATGCATAAAATCTAGGGTTCTTGAGCTTGTTTTGCCAAAATCGGGTGATCGGGTGGGAATTAGGGTCTGAATTTTTGTAGGTAATCTTAAATTAATGTATATTAAGAAAGCCCTAAGTTAATTTCAAGTTTTGAGAAGGTTTGGTATTTTATATAAAATTATGCCGAAATTAGGGTTTTCGGGTCGTTGTTCTGCCCAAATTAAATAAACGGTATTGAATTAGGGTTTACTATTTTGAGGAATATTATAATATACTATAATGAATAAAACCCTAAGTTTTTACAATTTTATAAATTGTTTTGATATTTATTTAATAAATACATTAAAATTAGGGTTTTCTAGACGTTACTTTGCCAAAATTGAACAAACGGGTTAAATCTACGGCTAATCCTTTAAAATATATTATAAAATAATATTTTAAGTAAAAGCCCTAATTTTATTTGATTTTATAAATTATTTAGCTATTTATTTGATAATTATTTCAAAATTAGGGTTTTAAATATGATTATTAAATATCAAACAAACCGGAAGGTATTAAAACTTGAATTTTGGTCTTAGAACATATTTATATATATTATAAGTGTATATGAGTTCAAAATAAATAAATGAATTATTGTTAGATAAATTACCAAAACCCTAATTTCCTAATAAAGGGCAAAATGGTCTTTTATCAAATAAGACCTAAACACTCCTTAAGTTCCTCATGTCCTTAAAACTATAATCATTATCATTCCCTATATTCATATAGCATGTTCGTTTCACTAGGATAATCTCCGGGTTGTTATCTCTCGCAAATCGGTTCTATCCCTCGTAACTGATCCACTTATCAGGTGAGTATTCACTATCCCCCTTTATTTTAAAATGGGATATGACTCAATATTCAATTCGTATTATCATTACTAATGGTGATTCATTCGAATGATAATCCGACTTGTGAGAAATCATAGCTCCATATCTTTTAACCTTTTTGGGGTGTAACATGTATCTCTATTCAAAATCATTTCTCTAAACGTTATGCGATTATATGTTGATGGATTGAATGAATTATATGTGGAATTGTCATGGAGGTCTCTAGTCTGCCAGTCCCCCTCTATATGAGGAAATGATGTTGTGAAATCATAATGATTAAATTGTTTGTTATATATACGTGCTCATTAACTGTCTAACTGTATATCTGAATGTATCTCTTATCACATATATCGCATGTGTTAAAATATGTTTTATAAACTTGTGTTTACTCACCAACTACTTTTGTAGTTGACACTTGATTTTATACATGTTGCAGGAATTTATGCTTGAGCTTTGATGTGATCACGATAGGATTGCTGGACCTAGATTAAAAGACTTTAAATCAGTTTGATATGTATTACTGCATGTTTAATATTCTTGTACAATATCTTAAATTGATTAATGAAAAAGGGCATGTTTAAGTATTACAACTTACTTTAGCTGTCATGTGCATCTGGACAATCATCGCGCCCCGACAAATTCCGCCGTCGGTTGGGGTGTGACATCAAACCTCTTGAGCATATCTTAAACATAATTTGATTGGTTCAGAAAGATGCCTTCTTTTGATTGCTTAACTTGAAGTCCTAAGAAGAAAGTGAGTTCACCCATGGAATTCATTTCAAACTTTGCTTACATCAGGGCTTCAAACTCCTTGCAAAGAGCATTGTTTGTTGACCCAAAAATTATGTCATCCACATAAATTTGTACCATTAGCATATTATTACCAATAGCTTTACTGAAGAGTGTTTTGTCAATTGCTCCTTTCTTGTATCCATGACCAATTAGATAAGTACGTAGAGAGAGTCTCATACCAGGTCCTTGGTGCCTGTTTAAGGCTATAAAGAGCTTTGATCAGCTTACATACCATATTGGGATAATGTGGATCCTCAAAACCAGGTGGCTGAGAAACATAAACTTCTTCATTCAACAACCTATACAAAATGCACTTTTTACGTCCATTTGATATACATGAAAGTTCTTGTAAGCCGCATAAGCTAAAAAGATTCTTATGGCTTCCAACCTTGCAACTGGTGCAAAGACTTCATCGTAATAAATGGCTTCTTCTTGTGCATAACCTTGAATAACAAGCCTTGCCTTGTTTTTTTACCACTATGCCTCTTTCATATTTCTTTTTCTAAAGACCCACTTAGTTCTAATGGGCCTAGGTACATTTTTAGGTAAGTCAACTAGTTCCTATACTTTCTGTTTGTTTATTTGGATAAGCTCATCTTGCATTTCTTCTATCTATCTATTCTCTCTGAGTGTTTCAGACACCTTCTTTGGTTCAGTTTGAGATAAGAAGCAAGCATGAAGATAGAAATTTGAATTGGCTGACTTGCTTCTAGTCAGAACAGGTGTTTCAATTTCTTCAATCACATTCTCCAGAGGGTGATCTTTACCTATTTTAGAGTTGTAAGAGAGAGGAAATTCATGACTAGGTAGGTAATGGTGCTAGGAGTCAAGTTGAACTTCACTTTTGGAATAATTGGCTATGTGCTTATTGATGAAAAGAATGGAGGATCAACACTTTTGAACCTTCCATTGTTAACAGTAGTATTGGATACCTTTACCTGCACATTTTCACTAAAAGGCTTATTAACAGAAATGTTAATAGTAGTGGTTTGCGGTGTATCTTATTTAAAAGATAGTTAGCCATCAAAATGGCGTCCCCCCACATGTCTAGGCTCATCCCAGAACTATTCAACATGACATTCATCATCTCTTTCAATGTACGGTTCTTACGTTCCACAATGCCCTTGGATTGTGGAGAATAAGGTGCGGTGATCTCATGGAGAATTCCACTTTGTGCACATTAGGCCGCAAACGGTGATGCATATTCACCTCCTCTATCAATTCGCAATACCTTGATTTTCTCGGTGAATTTATTCTCAACAAAGTTCTTAAACAAGACAAACTTGTTTATTTCTTCATCCTTACTCTTAAGTAAGTATACATAGCAATATCTTGTACTATCAATAATAAACGTGATACTTGTTTCCACCACGCGTGGGGATGACTTTCAAGTCACACACTTCTGTGTGAATTAAGTCTAGGGGTTCAGTTATTCACTCAACTGATTTAAACGATGATCTTGTAAGTTTGGATTCGACACGCGTTTCGCATTTTGAATTTGAGTATATTTTAAAATTTGGCAAACATTTTAAATTCATTAAACGGGGAATTGAATTAAAATTGACATGTCCTAATCTACCATGCCACATATTTGAATAATAAAACTCAATCATATAAGTAGAAGAAGAGCCTTTCGCCATTTTATTAATCACCATGGTAGACAATTTAAACATAGAATTTTGGGCATAGCCCTTGCCTACAAACATGCCATTTTTTGGTCAACACGACCTTATCAGACTCGATTACAATGCGAGGAGCAGCCATCCAGAAATGAGATTCTTTCTGATTTCTGGCACATACAGAACGTTGCTCAACGTCAGTTCCTTCTCAAAAGTGAACTTCAAGACCACGTTGCCTTCACCCATGATGTCGGCAGTAGCTTTATTCCCTATGTAAAGCTTGTCGGTCCCCTTCACCTCTTTAAACGTATTAAATAGGGTCTTGTCCCCAAAGACGTGGCGGGTGGCACCAGTGTCAACATATCAGCCATGGTTCTCCCCCATAATGTTGACTTCGGAGATGAAAGCAGATGCCTCCGTGATCATGGCCACTAGTGACATGTCATCTTCCACCATGTGAGCGCGCTCACGTTGTGGCTTCGGGCACTGATCCGCCCGATGACCATGCCCCCCAAAGTTGTAGCACTTTCCTGAAAACTTTTGAGGCTTCTTTTTCATAACCCTTTTCTTTGGTTTCAGGTGCTCCACGGCTTTGCCTTTGCTTTGGATTTGGCCCCACCATTGCGCTTGCTTCCTTTGGAAGACGACCAACCTCCACTATATTCACCTTAGTCGTACCTTGGGTGGTGGTGGCCTTTTGAGGCATCTTATTGACCTCCTCAATACGAAGACAGACAATGATATCCACGATGGTCATCTCCTTTCTTTTGTGTTTATGATAATTCTTAAACTCAAGCCACGAAGGCAGAAGATTTTTTATCATTGCCGCCACTTGAAACGTATTACAAAGGGATATACCCTCTGCGTGGACCTCATGTATTATAATTTGAAGCTCTTGGACTTGGCTCATCACCGTTTTATTATCAACCATTTTATAGTCCAAGAAACGGGCCACCACAAATTTATTCGTGCCAACATCCTTAGTTCTATACTTCTTGTCTAAAGAATCCCACAATTCTTTGGAAGTCTTACACCAAGTAGACATTATACATTGAGTCCACAAGGTCGTTCAACACATAGTTATTGCACAAGTAGTCAGAATGCTTCCAAGCTTCCACCGCGCTAACGGTTTTAACGTTGGATTCCTTTCACCGAGTTGGGGAGCGGACCCTTCACCGAGTTGGGGAGCGGACTCTGTGAGACACCTCACAAGGTTTAAGGTGGTTAAGTAGAACAACATCTTCTGTTGCCACCTTTTGAAGTGCAAACCCGAGAACGTTTCGGGTTTTTTAGCATGACTTGCGATGGTGTTGGCCGTTATGCCACTTTGGATACCAACCGATGGTGTTCCCTTAGACTTTTTGGCCGTTTTTTCCACTTCGTTAGTCATTTTTCTGAAACAGAAAACTACACAAGTTAATATTCGGAAATTTATTTAAATGCACACGTTTATGTAAGAAAAAACCTCCGACTAAAAGATGATTTTTAAGGAGTAGAGGAGAGTTTTTAATCTCTAAACGCGCACGTTTAAAAAGATTAAAATTTTGTCCAACAAATGGACGATTTAGAGGTTTTCTTTAACGGTTAACAAACATAGAATTTCCCAGGTACTCCATACGGGGTGACCCAATGGCAAAAGGCCACCGCCAGCTGGCCAGCCCAGCCGCACGAGGCCCCTTAAGCACACCCAAGTTATCTCCAGTTTCGAGGAAAACCCACCCGCCTGAAGGCCCACTGGTGGTAAAACCCTGTCGCTCCCGGGATCGAACCAGAGACAACAAGATCCTGGTCTTCCTACCTAGAGCCCTCATGCCTCAGAGCAATATTGCTGGGAGCAAGGATAGAACCTAGGTCACTTGGACACCAGGTGATCACCTTAACCACTCCAACAACATGCCATTGTCGATTTTTATATCTTCCAACTAATGGATGTTAAATTTATTTGTTGTAACCGACAACTCGTTTGATTCTAAGACAAACTTTAAGTCAAAACGAGTTAAAATTTTTATTTCAAAAAAACACTAAATCACCTCCAGAAATCTAAATCCGACTTTGAGACTCGAGGTAATGAAGTTTTTATAAAACGAACGGTGTTTTAAAAAAATTGTTTTAAGTTTGTAAGAAAACCGTTCGAAAATTTATATAAAAAATATTATATTTTATGGTACGATTACAACAAAAGAAATCTAATATATTACAATACAAAGAAAGGAAAATTCTACTCCTATCAATACAATTACAAGGAAATGAAAAAGTTAAGATACAGGGAAAGAAAATGAATTACAATACAATTACAAGAAATAAAGAACATACAATTACAAGAAATGAAAGAACTAGACAAAGTAAATACAGTGATAAAAGTTTGATAAAAATAAAATGGAGTTTCAAATGGTTTTGAGACTTCGAAGATGAAGACAGAAAAACAAGACAAGTTTTATTAAATATTTGAGTAAAGAAGAAATACACAAAACCTTTGGTGAAGGCTTCGGTCAAAACCCGGGTCCTTTAAAACAAATTTCGGGTCTATCGAAGATCCCATTTTGTTTCCCAGGGTACAATTGTCTAAACCGTATTGTACGACCGGGATAACGCTAAGCTTGAAAATACCTTCGAACTTGAAGAAACCAAGAACGAGGAAGAAGATGAGAGAAAGAGTGAGGAGAAGCAGAGAGAATTCTTGTGTGAATTCGGTGTGTTTTGCCCCAACTAATGAGGCTGCATATATAGTGGAGGAGAGACTTGTTGAGCACTCTTAATTAATTCTTGGTCAAACTTTGTATTAAACGTCTTTAATATAAATTGATTCCTAATTAACGCTGAATTAACTGAAAACGCGTTTACAACTGTCATTCCAGAAGAACTCTGCGTAAAAGCTATTTTCGGAAGAACTGATCTTTCGATTCAACTTTCCGCTTGAACTTCAACCGGAACAATATCCGGCTGAGCTCGCGCACCGCAAGCTCAGTCTTCCGACCGAACTGGTTCCACTTGAACCTGACCGCCTGGACTTCAACCGGATCAACCCAAAAACAATAAGGTGGCTCTTAAGCGGCTCGCGGCGATGCGAAGTGCAAAGTGCGACATCAAAACACCACATTGCGCCTCATACGCCCACGCAACGCGTGCGTGTGTGTGCGGGTGCGAGTTAGGGGTGCTTCGCACCCCTCAGGATCCAAGGGATGTGTCCTACTCAAGGAAACAATAGTTGGTAAGGTTCCCACCTTATAAACCACTTTTGGTTTCATCCCCCAACCAATGTGGGATGAGTTACACTTCATTTCTCTCTAAATTTCGCAGCTTCACTTGCTGTAAGACCTCAACTTTGAGACTCGATATCTCAATCATACGAGACTCATTATCTGTATTTTATTTTAGTCCAAAGTTGGTGAAAAACTCATTTTCACATTTAGTAGAAAAACACATTTCCACTAGTTTTTCTCCTAAAATTCCAACAATATAGACATAATCCACTTTAAATAAATCTATACTTTATCACTTAACATTATAATCATAAACATAAGAGTAAATTACTATTTGCATCCCTGAGTTTTGGTCACTTTTGCCACCTGAGTACGATTTTCAAATTATTAACAAATATCGTCTGACGTTTGTGTTTTGTTGCCAAGTGAGTCCTCAGGACTAATGGGGTTAATTATTACTCTTAACTCTGAGGGCATTATAGTCATTTAATATATGAGGGGCTGTTTATGTAAATTTATATAATTAACTCAATTAATTAATGTTGAGGACGAATTGTGTAATTTACTTCATCTATGTGCTCATCTATATACATACATGCGTACAGTTCAACAACAACAAGAAAAAGAACAGAGAAAGAGGGAAAGGAGATGACCGGCGACCTCTCCTATCGACCCGACTCCTCTGTTAACTCCGCGACCTCCTAGCTCTGACAAACTCCTCTCCATCTCTCTCTTCGATTTCCAATCATGAACAGCAAAGAGGGGCGGCCACATCCGCGATTCACCCCAGCGGCGGCGACCATATCAATGGTGCTATTTAGCTTTTTGTTTCTTCTAATCTTCTCCCTTCTAAGCTTGAGCTCTACTTTAGCAGCTCACACACATGTCCAGAATCTGAATCTGAATCTCAACCCTAACGCTTCTTCGCTCCTCGTCGGGATCAAAATTCCTTACCCATTTTGTGACAATTGTAACTTCCCAAGAGTTCTCAAGTTGCTCATGAGCATTTATGAAACCTTTTATTTTCTTAGTTTCCACGTGCAATTTGTGGTATAGATTTGCACGTTCTGTCTCATAATGATCTATTTTGACTTCATTGTATCAAGTTTTTGAGTCTCAAGTTGTCTGATTCTATGAATATCTTCTCCCTATGTCCTTTAAGCTGATGAAGCTCGGATAGGAGAGAGTTCATCTCTTCTTCGAAAGTTTTGAATTTGTTTTCATTTAAAGTTTTGGTTTTTTTCAGAACTTTCTTGAAGTTTTTTGTAATTCAGTGACACAAGTGTGGGAGGTACTTACTTGGTTCTCATTTGATGGTTCAGAGATGTTAGAGAGATAGGACTCATGATCAGCTACGAGACATTTGTTTGCATGCCAGTCTTCTTCTGATGATGATTCTGAGTCACAATTCTCCACTTCTGCCATTAATGCTTTCTCTTTCTGCATGGCTTAGCATCTTTGAGCTTTTGGTTTTTGCATTCTGAGGCATAATGACCCATGATTCCATACTTGAAGCACTTTATTTCAGTTTTGTCAACCTCGGGCTTGTTAAAGCTTGAGGATTGTTTTTTTATTTTCTTCACCTTTTGTAAAGATCTTTTTATTTGACTAGGAGGGATTTCTTTTGTTGAATCTCCCAAATTGTTTGGTCAAGAGAGCGAGTGATTTTTCAAGTGATTCATGTTCTATTTCACTGCTAGAACAATAACTTTCTGATTCACTTTTATCTTTTCTTTTGAGATGGAGTGGCTCTTGTTTAGTAGTTTTTTTTCTCTTTTCAGAGTAAAGAGCCAGAGGATCTACCTTGGTTTTAGAAATGTCTAGTATTTTAGATTCTTGTGAGTCTAAGATATAGAAGAGATCATTTAGACTTTTTTCTTTAAGATCCAAGGTAGATTGCAGGTTCATGGTGAGACCTCTCCATTCATGAGGGACACTTTTGAAGAACTTGATGTGTGTGTCCTCATTGGATTTAGAGACATTGAAATTTCTTAAGTTGTTTATAATGGTTGCAAAATGATTATATGTGTTTACAAGTGACTCATTTGGGAATGACTTCAAGGTTCATATTCATTTAAAGCTTTGGTTCTTTTGTGCCTTTTCATTTGATCTCCACCCTCAAATAATTCCTCCTCGCTCCACCACTTTCTTTCTTTTGGTATGGAGCGAGCAGGGACGCCAGAAGACGTTTCAGTTTCTTTGATTTCCGGAATGTCGACGGTGGGATAGTGCGGTCCATTGGCTATGCAGTCCAGCATGGAAATGTCAACTTCCTTTAAGAAGTTGGTAATCCTTGTTTTCCACTGTGGGTATTCCTCCCTAGCTAGCATAGGAGGTTTTGCTAATGAGCCAAGAGATTTCACATCGTTCCAGCTGGTCGACATTTTAAGAAAAAGGTTGATAACCAGTTGAAATCAAAGTGAAAACCAAAGAAGGGAGTTAAAGAGCAAGACCTTTGAATATTAGTTATTCAATCTGCTCTAATACCAATTGTTAGGTCCCGTGAGGGTCTCTTTAACAATATGGATACAATTTGATTTAAACAAGATAAACAAGTTGCGGAAAGTAAATCAAATTGGACGACAACAATTTGTAAAAAGGTTTTTCTGTATATCTAAAATGTAAATAAAGGTTTACATGAGTTTATAGTATAACAGTTTATCAAAAAAAATAACTTTTCTACAAGAGTAAGTTGTGATTTCTTTATGAAGCATTTGAATTGTGAGTGAATGTCTAACTTTGTTGGTGAAGTGAACCTGCTATTTATAGCAAATGTAAAGGAATATATTGGTTGAGGACGGTTGAATTTGGAGTGTATCAAAGTATATATAGATAAATTGAGGGTATTTAATTTATCTCTTTTCAACCAACTTCAACTACCTTTGCATTTAATATCAAGTTGATATTCTCATTTACTTGTTCTTCAAACTTTGCTTTTTGTACTTCTCGTAATCTTTATCTTCTAAGAGTCTTGAACTCCTTCAGAACTCTTCTTTGAAGACTAGGAATGATTCCCATTAAAGGCCTTTTATAGAAATGAGGATTTTTGTAAAAATTGAGTTTACAAATCTACTTCGGAATTTCCGAAGTATATCTGTAAAACTACAAAATCTTAATATCGTAGATATTCTGTTGTCTTTTCTCTTTTGAGGATGTTTCTGATCTGTTCTTCTAATACTTGACTGTGTTCTATTACATTTAGATTTGTTCTAACACCACCGAAGATTTTTGTAGATTGTCTGTCAAGCACGGCCAGTTCCCTGACAGGCACGACCTATGCTCCCATCCGGGACTTGGCTATAAATACCAGTGTTAGAACACAATGTAAATGTACAAGAAAACAGTCAAGTATTAGAAGAAAATATAAGATATATCCTCAAAAGAGAAAGGAAATGAAAATCTGTACGACTTACAGATATATGTATTCATACAGAACTACTCCGGAATTTCCGAAGTAGTTTTGTAGAAACCAAATTCTATAGAAATCCTCATTTCTGTAGAAGGATTCCGGGAAGCATTAATAGTCTTCAAAGAAGAATCCTAAAGGAGTTCTGGACTATCAGAAGATAAAGATTACGAGAAGAACAATTTTGCCTTTGTGTGAAGAACAAGTAAAGTGAATACCAACTTGGCATTTAACGCGAAAGTAGTTAAAGACAGTTGAAAAGAGATAAATTGAATATCTTCAATTTATCTCTATATACTCTGACATACTCCAAGTTCAACCGTCCTCAACCACCTTATCCACTTACAACTTGCCAGTACTTCCTATAAGCAAGCAGACTTCACCAAAGAAAGCAAGACAACAAGCATACATTTCACCATCTTTTCAAAGCAATTACAACCTACTCCCATAGAAAAGTTATTTATGTCGATACATTGTTATACTATAAACTCGTGTAAACCAAAATTAACATTTGAGATATACAGAAAAAACCCTTTTTATGAATTGTTGTCATCCAATTTGATTTACTTTTCACAACTTGTTCATCTTGTTTAAATCAAAGTGTGTCAACTTTGTTAAAGATCCCCTCAAGGGACCAACAATTGGTATCAAAGCAGATTAAATATTCAGTATTTAAAGATCTTGCTCTTTAACATTCATCAAAATGTTCTCAAGTCAGAATAATGGGAAATCTCTCGGCTCACTAGCAAACCTCCCTATGATTGCTAGGGAGGAACATCCACAGTGGAAATCTAAAATTACCAACCTTCTAAAAGAGGCTGACAATTCCCCGCTGGACTACATAGCCAATAAATCCCATTATCCTGAAATGGAATTTTCTAAAATCATGAGGCATAAAGAAGAAAATCTTCAACCACTTTTATGCCTTATGATAGAAAAGAATCATCACCATAATCCAAAACCTCAAACCAAGGGTCAAGGGCATCACATACAAAAAATCTAGTATTGTGATTCAGGATGCTCTACCCACATGACTGGGGAAATAAGTCTTTCAGACAACTATGTGGAGAAAAAAGGAAGATCCATCACTTTTGGTGACGGAGTAAAATACAGAACCATTGGTTATGGAACCATTACCAATGGTGAAGTCACAATTGAAAATGTGTCACACGTCCAAGGACTAAAATACAACTTATTAAGTTGTGGACAACTATGTGACAAAGGCTTCAAATTCACTCTTTATTCCAACAAGTGTGAACTTGTAGGTCTAAACGACAACAAGATTTACCTAACAGGAAAAACAATAAATAAATTCTATACTTTATAAACTTCAACAATCTGATTTAAAATAAGTCGTTTTGTCTAGTTTCAAAATCTTCCAACAAAGAGTCTCAGCTTTGGCACAGAAGACTATCCCATCTAAACTCTAGAACAATTGTTGAACTAGCAAATAAAAAGATGGTAAAAGGTCTTCCAACCATATCCTCAAAATCCAAAGAATTTCGTGAAGCTATTCATATGGGCAAAATGAAAAAAGCCTCACACATAAGTCTTCAAGAATCATCTGAAAATCAACCACTTGAGCTAATCCACATGGATCTCTATGGACCCATAAGCACAGAGAGCCTTGGTGGAAAGAAATATATCTTAGTTATAGTGGATGACTTTTCCAGATATACATGGGTTGAATTCTTAAAATCAAAATTTGAAACTACAGATCTCATCATTAAGTTTATAAGAAGAATACAAAAACTCATGCACCTAAAAGTCAGGGGGATAACATCTGACAATGGAACCAAGTTTAAAAATACAAAACTAGTTGATTATCTAGTCAGCAAAGGCATCTCACATGAGTTCTCTGCACCAATGACTCCACAACAAAATGGAGTAGTAGAGAGGAGAAACAGAACCCTAGTTGAAGCTGCCAGATCCATGCTCTCCTGTGCAGATCTTCCCACTATTTTTGGGCTGAAGCAATTGCAACTGCATGCTTCACTAAAAATAGATCAATCATTAACAAAAGGATCAATCAAATACCTTACCAAGTAATTAATAAGAAAATCCCAAACTTAAAAAATTTTCATGTCTTCGGTTACAGGTGTTATATACTGAATGATCAAGACTATCTTGGAAAATTCGACAAAAAGGCCAATAAAGAAATCTTCATTGGATACTCACTCAAGTCCAAGGCTTACAGAGTTTTTGTACTAAAAACTCAAGTGATAAGGGAAAGTATAAATGTTTCCTTTAGCGATGATAAGATGGCTATGCATTATAGCATAACACCTCTAAATGAAAATTATAAAAAGGAAAAAGTTTGCATATCTGGAATGACCTTTTCAGCAAAAGAAAAGGTGTTTGACAAATTTCTTGAAGAAAACTCTTCTTCTTATGAAGAAAATAACATTCCTATGTTTACCAATAACTCTTCTTCTTCTAAAGATTCTGTCACAGAACACCACAACAGAAATAACAAAGAAACTGTGAATCAAAATGAAATACTTTTTCCAAAAGACAAAATTGATAATAAAACTTTGGATTCTCACTCCTTGATTGAAAAAATTGCAACTACAGAACCATTACAGAATTCTACTCCGGAGCTCCGAAGTGATTCTGTAAATGAAACTTCCCACTCAACTGACTGTCCATCAATTGAGGGGGAGCTCCAAGACCCTGACACAACATACTTAATGTTTGGGAGTGAAGAACTAGCCACTCTTCCTCCAGCAACAAAGTGGACAAAATATCACCCCATTAATTTAATTATTGGTGATCAAAACAAAAGTGTCCAAACAAGGGCTGCTTCGGCTAACCAATGTCTATATGCTGGATTTCTCAGCATAATAGAACCAAAAAATATATGAAGAAGCCCTTCAAGATCCTCACTGGATCCTGGCCATGCAACAAGAGCTAGGACAAATTGAAAGAAACAATGTGTGGAATCTAGTTCCGAGACCTAGCAACAAATTTGTAATTGGAACTAAATGGGTTTTCAGAAATAAAACTGAAAAGGAAGGTACCAAAATTAGAAACAAAGCTAGACTTGTAGCAAAAGAGTATTGTCAGTAAGAAGGACTAGACTATGATGAAACCTTTGCCCTAGTTGCAAGACTTGAGGTTGTCAGGATATTTCTGGCCTTTGCAGCTTTCAAAGGTTTCAAAGTCTATCAAATGGATGTTCGAGACTTAAACGAGCCCTATATGGTTTAAAACAAGCACCCAGAGCATGGTATGACACCTTCTCTGAGTTTCTTTTATCAACTAACTTTAAAAGGGGGTCCATTGATACCACACTATTTTAAAAGAAAGAAAAGGACATCTCTTAGTTGTTCAAATCTATGTAGATGACATCATCTTTGGATCCACATGTCCATCCTTCTGTAAAGAGTTTCAGGAACTCATAACAACGAACTTTGGAATGAGCATGATGGGAAAACTAAACTACTTTATAGGAACTCATAACAACAAACTTTGGAATGAGCATGGTGGGAAAACTAAACTACTTTATAGGGATCCAAGATATCTTTACTAAACCATTAGATGAGAAGAGATTCTCATTTTTACTAAGCAAACTGAGGATGCTAAACATGACTGCAACTTTTTTTTTAAAAAAAATATTGTCATTTACTTCCATCTAAAAGTAAAATCTAGTTCAATAACTATCTGTCATTTACTTCCTGTACTCCCAAGGAACTCCTCTGAAAAGTTGACTTCTTGAACAAAAAGCTCAATTTTCAAGAATAAAAAACATCAATAATGACCTATAAATTTATAGGCTGTCAAATCCCTCTACCCTTTCATATGTTCACTTCATCATCTCACCATTATACAATCTATAATTTGACAACTTGGTGAATAGTTTCCCATGGCATTTTTGTAATTGCTTTTAAACTGAAGGTTACTTCTATCTGTCCATACCCTCTGTCCCCCTCATTCTTTTTTTTCTTTTTTTTCTTTTTTTATTGAACAGAGACCCTTGGTCTTTTTATGTTTGGCAAGGTTAGCCCCTCAGGCCCACCGGTCGTTTCTTACCTTACCTTTCTCCACCTGCTCCACACGTTTCCTGTTTTTCGTTTGACCCACGCGTTCCTTTTCCTTGATCTGCGGTTCAGAAGATTTCGCAAAGCAAAATCTATAGCTCTCTCATGATTCATGAATCTTCTTCTTCCTTCGTGATTTCACCATACCGTGTGTCCATCGCTACCTCGAAGCCGTCGTTACCAAGCCCACAGAAACCTTGTTCGGGTTGAGAAAGTCTTCCAATGCCGATCCCTAATTCAGGTACAAATGTAAACCCTAATTCGTTATTCGGCGATGGTAGTTAATGGTGGATTAAGGGTCCATAAATATTAATGGTGTCCGATCGGCTGAAGATTTAAACTTTCGATATGGGATCGCCGTCGCAGAAGATATTAGGGCAAATAAATATCTCGATCGACTCACGGTGGTTGTTTGCTTTAGTTCCTGTGTTTGCGTCTTCCCTTCGTCTTGCA
>JBCNJP010000009.1:44260541-44361043 GCA_039602395.1 Deinandra increscens subsp. villosa | reverse complement strand
TGATAGCGTGATGGATAGAAAACCCTTGATCTATGTCAAGGAATGAAAACCTAGCCCAAAACCTGGTGCTAGAAACCCTAGACGCCAAAACCGGCTTCTAGAAAACCCCTGGATAAACCTCCAAGAAGGATAACTTTATTATCAAGAAAACAACCATCCAAAAAGGTTACAGAGGAGTTCTTTAAATAGACAAATAAAACTTGACCAACAAGAAAATATAAAATAAGGAAACCAGATAATTAAATAAAAGTATTTAAAACGAAGATATATTAAAATCTTCAAGCCGATGGGAACATGTCTCTGACTTCCGGACGGGCTCGGGTTGGGTTCGTCTAGATCGCCATCATTCTCCCCGTCTTCGGAAAACTCGTCATCGAGTTTCATTGTTGGACCAGGACCCCCGGGATCAAATGGAACGTTACGGTTTGTCTCAGACGGCTTTAAACATATACCATTCGGACCGACGACGGGTCCCGGGTCTATTGGATTACCGGGCCTTCCCACTTTTTTCTCCCTTTCCCCGTCTTCCGAAAAGACTCGTCCTCGAGTCTTGAGAGTGTTAAAGAGACTAGCTTGAACGAAAATGAATAAAATCCTATTAAAGGTGTCCCTAAGTTGCAAAAATAAATGCCTCCCACCAAGAAAAATTAAACTTGAAGAATATCCAAAAAGATCGAACTTGAACACATATGTGGTAGATATACCAAAACTTTGAAATCCCAAGTTTTTAGGATTTTCTAATTTATATTGTATCACAACGCCATAAACTACGGAAGTTGCCAAACTGTTTATCTTCCATGTATGCCAATTCAATTCTAATTTTGGACTTGCTACATCCGATTGAATGCGAAATTCTGAACATTGTATAAAAAAATAATTTGTTTTTACCAGATTGTCCCAAAGTCGAACCTTTATGTCCAAAGTTCCCTTGCGCGAAACGGTGCGAAAACAATCCAGATCGTACAGGGGCATCGGCGGAGTGTGAGCGGTTGTAGCGGTAGTAACGGCGGAAGGGGGAGCGGCTGCTGGCGTAGGGTGCAAAGATGGCGTTGGTTGTGCGGGTAGTGCGAACGCCACGGATTGCGCCTGCGGGGAAGCGGGTGGCATAAAAGTAACCCAACCCAGAAGCGTTTGTATCAACAAACATTCTTCCACGTCTGGTTCAAGTCCGTCTTCATCATATCTGGGCGTGCCTTCATAGAACGGATGCAACTCGAGTTCATGAACTCGTTGTTGCAATCTTTTGATTTCTTCTACATCTCGGTGGTCACAGTGATAGTCGTCGTTGCCTCCGGCGGCGAATCTACGTCGATGATCACGGTGGTTCCTCCGATCCATGGCTCTGATACCACTTGATAGCGTGATGGATAGAAAACCCTTGATCTATGTCAAGGAATGAAAACCTAGCCCAAAACCTGGTGCTAGAAACCCTAGACGCCAAAACCGGCTTCTAGAAAACCCCTGGATAAACCTCCAAGAAGGATAACTTTATTATCAAGAAAACAACCATCCAAAAAGGTTACAGAGGAGTTCTTTAAATAGACAAATAAAACTTGACCAACAAGAAAATATAAAATAAGGAAACCAGATAATTAAATAAAAGTATTTAAAACGAAGATATATTAAAATCTTCAAGCCGATGGGAACATGTCTCTGACTTCCGGACGGGCTCGGGTTGGGTTCGTCTAGATCGCCATCAGTCCACTTCCAGCTGACTTTCCATCTTGCTTAGAAACTACTTCTTCTGACAACAGGGCTTGGTTCAATTTTCCCGCCAAGCTAAGGGAGCTTATATGGTTTAATTGTCTCTGCTTGTCATCAATGAGCTTTGACTTCAATCTGTTGATCATCTCATCAAGAGATAGCTCACTCAGCTTGTTGTTGTCCTTAATGATGGAAATGTTGGTATTCCAGGATTTGGGCAGACTATTCAGCAGTTTCAGATTCTTATCTACCAGATCCGGTTCAACACCATAGCTTGACATTTCGGCCATCAGAGACACGGACCTTTGCACCTGTGATTCGAAGGATTCACCCTGAATGTGGTTGAACAAATTGAATTTCTGCTTCAGCATTTGCTTGCGGCTTGCCTTAATGTCCGGATTTCCCGCATAAGCCACAATCAAAGCATTCCAGAGTTGCTTGGCAGTCTTGCAGTGCTTAAATCCTTGTGCAATGTCTGGTGTAAGTGTCATAGTCATAATGGCAAATGTCCTCTCTGCTTTGTTGCATCTTTCCCAATCATCATCATCATATTCGTCTTCTGTTTTAGCTTTACCTGCATTGGTTCCTTCTGGATGTGTAGGTGTGTGTGGCCCATGAATTACCGCTCTCCAGAGTCTGAGATCAACACTCTTCAAGTGGTTTTCAAACCTATATTTCCATCCCAGAAAGTTATCCGCCGATGTTAGTCTAGGTGGACGAGTGATGGATCCAATCTCAAAATCCAACTTCTGATACATACTTGGTTTGAAATCCATTACGAAAGCTTAGGGAACTTAAATCTAAAGTCCAAATGTCCAACACAAATGATTACGATTACACAAAACTGATTACGATCGTAAAAGCTTGATTACGATCGTGAACACCAGATTATGATCCAACCAAAACCGTAAACACTGAAACCGACTGAGAGAATCGTAAACTCGGTTACGATCACCTGATTACGATAACCACAAGTCGTAAACGCCCGATTCCGATCCAAAAATGTCGTAAACTCCAATTACGATCAAGTACGATCGTAAACTCGATACTCCGGATCGTAAACACGATAAAAAGGTGATCTTGAACTCGTAAACCCGATTACGATGAAGATCTTCAAACGGAACAATCGTAAACACCAAGAAACCCAGAAAAACCAATCGCAAACACGAAGAACAGCAGCAGCAGAACTCGTAATCACCAAAACATCCTTCAAATCTTCAAAAACCAACACTTTAATCCAGAAAACTGCTTGAATCAATATCGTGAGAGCCTCGAATCACAGATTCTTAGCTCTGATACAAATTGTAGGTCCGGAAATCAACCAATCACGATATCCTAATCACAAACGAGTGTGGAATCCTCGTATGTGATTTATTCAAGAAGAATGTAGAAGAAAGAGACTCAATCAATAAGAAAGATTGAATCTTGAATGCCAAACACTACAAACTTGAAGCAAATGAATACTGATCGTAAACTCTAATGAGAGAGAGAAATTGTAAATGTAATCCAAAAGCTTAACTTGATCTTAAACATGAGAGGTATTTATACTACCTCTTACAAAACCTAGGGCCAATCATAAACACTATAGGCCCAATCATAAACACAAAGAAATCGGCCCACATGGCCTAAAACGTAAACTAACTAAGCCCAAAACTAATAATATGCTAGCCCATAAATACGGCCGATATCCCACCGGGATATCGGTGGGATATCGGTTATCGGACCTATCAAAAAATACGGTTCAAAAATACGGTCGAAAAATACGGTACCGATAAATTCGGTCGTATTGACCGATATATCGCTGTTTTTTATACCAAAAATACGGTGATATATCGGAAAAATACGGTTTGAACTTTTTGAGTCTATTTTTCATCTAATTGGGCCCATTTTTTGCTTTAAAGAGTTTAGACCCCAAACATGTTAAACATCCAATTAGAATCGGTATCAATTACAAGCCCTAATAAGCTAAAAAAGTAAAATTATGATTTGTAAACTCTCGTTAAAAACGAGGATTTCATGGCTTACCCTTAGATTGTGTTTTAATTATCGTTTTGAATGTTATTTCGTACTTCTTATTACTATTAATACCGACCCTTTTGGATATTTACATTCACATTACTATTAATATTATTAGTATTTTGGTGTTTTACGTATATAATATATATATAAAAAAATTTATGTATGTATTAAGATGACCGATATCCCACCGATATTTCACCGAGATAACCGATATCCCGTATTTTGGTCCTTGACCGTATTCCGAATTTTTACCGTATTAACTGCATAATGTTCATGCCTCTAATAAATATAGACCAACAAGTACTCCAGAATTCTACCACGATATCACGATACACATCACACGATTGTGTGCTTGCATAGTGAATCCTCGATCACCAATTTTGTCAGTTCGTTGTTGTTCGCGTAAACAAACAACTTTTTAGTCAAAAAAATTATCTTGGCCAAACTTGGTCCGAACCATGTCCGAACTTGGTGCGAACTCAAATTGAGGTCCGAACCTGTTCCGAACTCTGTGGTCAACATTGACCTTGGTCAACGTCCGAAGCTCATGGTCAATGTCCGAACTTTGTCCGAATTCTAGGTTTGGAGTCGTCCGAACTTCAAGTTCGGAGCCTGACGAACTCCGAGAGGTTTGAATCTCAAACCAATCGATTCAGACCAAATCAGATCCTAAAGATTGAACCTATGGAGCGGTTTTTGAAGACAAACCCATAGAAGCAATTTTTTATCTTCTGAAATCATGTATTTAATGGTTAATATTTGGATCTATGAGGTAGAAAACCCTCGGATCGTTTTTCGAACATAAAACCCATTAAAAGTGACCAAAAATGTAATCCAAAACCACCAGTGTATCGGAATCAAGAATCCTACGTATATCCGGTCTCAATCTTCACAAACAACCAGTTAATCAAAAGTTACAAATTTGGGCAGCAGTTCGGTATAAGTTCGGAGTGTAGAGAAATAGTGAATTCCGAACCCTAAGTTCGGCTACTTATAGCCTGTGGAGCTCGGAGGTCCGAACTCCGTCCGAACTCCATGTTCGGTCTCAAACCTTGTTCGAACTCTACCTTCGGCATGTCCGAACTCTTACTTCGGCCCATCCAAAACCTGTCCGATCTTGGACTTCGGACCCTCCGAACTCCAGGTTCGGATGTCCGAACTTCAAGTTTAGACATTTCCAAAATTTTTAAGTTTAACCCTTGAATTTGATGAATCTCCAAATTGAACCCCAAAAGTTTTAAAATTTTACAATTTGCCTCAAACTTCGTTCAATTCAATGATGAACTTTGTGAATTCAAATCCGTTTGGTTGTATCCGGCATAATTTTGATATTTTTCACTATCGGTTGATCGAAAATAAAACAGAAACAAAATCTTTTTGATGTTTATAAAATTTTCGAACACACTGAATTTTTTTTTTTTTTTTGGATTTTTACAAGATTATGCTAAAACACACCTAAAATCTTTTTTGAGATTTTTCAGATATTCAAAACGATTCACCAAACATAAATGAAATAACAGAATTAAAACTAATATAACTTAATTTTTTTTTTGCGGGAAAGATCCAGACACGAGATCATATCAACAAATGTGCATCAGACACACTTCAATTTCAATTTTAATCAGCATGCAAGCCAAGTTGGCAGCAAATACAAATTTTCAATTTATTTCAGCTCAGGCAGATCAGTTTTTATAGCTTTCTGATATGTTATGGTATGATTTAGCATGCAATGATAATATGATAGCCCACACAATCCGAAATACTGGTAATCTGACTTATTCTATTTTTTGTAATTTTCACAGAATTTTGATTTTCACAGAGATTTATCGTCCATGGTGTTTCATGCAAAAACAAAGCAGAACCCTAAACAAACAAGAATCAGGTCGGCTGGTAGGCACGTAGAGAAAGTCCGATTGTTTAGGGAAATAAAAAATAGAAAATAAAGCAGAAGTTGTATAACCCAACAACAATCAGGTCGGTGCTCCCGCACACGCAGAGAAAGTCCGATGAGTTATACGAAACACCAACCCATACTCAGGATTATGATCTGAATGCTCTGAGTCAAGTGTGTCCATTGGTATTATGACTTTACCATTCCCCATCCTAATGGGCACACTCCTCGCATTGGGATCATACTTGGGATCATAACGTCCCGAAAAGATTTTATCAATCAAATTTGGATTGACCATATCTAATGGAAAATCCTTATTGCTATACTGATCAGAACCTTTCAAGCGATAGGTTACCCATTTTTCAGACTTATCAATCTTGGCATTCTGAGTTGGTTTGCCAGCCTTAGCCTTTTCATATTTTGTGACATTAGACGATGAACCTTGTTCAAAATGTTTTGGTTTAGACGCAGGCACAAACCCAACTCCACCATTTTTAACCTTTTTACCCTCCACAGATTTGCTTCGAGCAATCTGTTTCTGTTCAAACTCACTCAATTTCTTAAGCTCAGATTTGATAGTTGGAAAATCATGCTTTGAAATCAAATCGTGATGATCTTGCTTAGAAACGGTTGGACGAGTGGGTTTTGAACTTTCAGTTTTAGGTTCAGACACGAGATCATTAATTTTATCAAAGTCCAAAACATTATAAAACAATTCATCAACCGTAGAATCCAATACAGATTTTCCTGTTGAAGTTTTATCAGACTTTGAATCAATTGATTAATGATCACTTTTCTTTTCATGAGATGAAACCAAATTCTTTGTGGATTCAGATGTAACATCCGCTTTGACATTAGATGAAGGACCATTGGTAATGATTACCGGAGGAGGAACTTGGCTAAACTTACGAGATTCATTTTCTTTTTGAACATTGTAAAGAAAATTGGTAAATGATGATGGAACTTGAAAAGTGTCAATCTTTTGTTTTAATTCAAAAACTTTTATTTTAAGATCTGACACAAGTTTTTGACTGTTTGCCAAGTCCTTCTGTGTAGACACGAGCAGTTCTGATTGAGTTGAAAATTCATATTTTTGAAGACGCAACTGCTCGTGTACTGATAGCAAGTCCTTCGTGGTTCCTTCCCGTCTTTCTTTGTAAATATTCATATCAGCTTTTGCTACTGATAAAAGATCATTTAATTTGGTCTTTTCATCTAAGAGCGTACTCTTAGCAATAGCAAAATGATCACATGATTTACACATAAGAGGATAAGAAACTGCCTTTGATGTATCAGCCATAAAAGCAGCTGATTCCTTGATGTTGTTTCTTTTCAAAGTACCAACCTCCTCTTCAAGTTATTATTTTCATCAGACAATTTTTACATTTCTTTCTGTAATGCGATCATCTTATCAACAATTTCCACAGCATTTTGCTGAGCCTTCTCATATTGCTGCTTCAATGGGAGACTCTTTTGATACAAATTTCAAAATCATTTGCTGTGTCTATTGCCTCAGCTTCGCATTCTTTGATCAATGCTTCCTTCTCTTCAGTTAGAACTTCAATTTGCTTTTCCAACAAGAGAATAGCATTAGATTCAACTTTCTTAGACATTGAATTTGCCATGAAAGCAACTTTTTTTTAAGAAGAGACTGATTATCATCTGTTGAGTTTGACACATTTGCTTCATCACAGTTTCTAACACTAACTTCACCAATTGCTTCGTCATGCACTTCATCACCATCTTGGGTAGACTCGGTCATGGTATCTTCATCCTGCAAATGTTGAACAATCAAAGCAGATGAATCAGCAAATTGGTTACCCCAGTTATAAGTATTGTCTTCTTGAGACACTAGGGCTTTAGTATTTTCAGATTTAGGATTTGAGATAGTAGAACTCCCTGAATTTGAAGCAATGTTTGTTCTAGAAGCATTTGTCTTTGAAGCAAACTTTTGATATTCCTGCTTCTTGGGTTGAGAGCATTCTCGAGCAAAGTGTCCAAAATTAGAAGAATTATAATACCTCACTTTAGACTTATCAAAACCAATTCGACCTCCCGAATTCAAACTTTCCTTCCAGTCTTCTTCAGAAATCTCTTGACCCGTCTAGCAAGCATGGCAAACTGCCAGTTAATATCCATAAGCTCCAGATCATCCGGATAACTTTTATCATAATCCTCTTCTATTAATTCTGCATTACTCACTTTTCCAGTAATAACCCCATAATACGATGACACCAAAGCAGACACAAGAGCCATATAATCTTCCGTCGTTGTAACCGACATGGCCATCTTGCTTGAGTTCATCAGGTTACTTGCCGGAATTGAGACATTACACCCTCCCGATCCATAATTGTATTCATAATTGTTTGAACTCATTCCACTTCCTGGACTTGAAACATTTCCAGGAAAATTCCCAGCCACAAATGCAGTTGCTGGTGCAGAACTTGTCGCTTTACCAGATTTGCCCGAAATCGTTGCAGCATTTGAACCATAGTAAACTTCAGGATTCTGGACCTCGGCAGATGTTGTATTCACATTTTTTATTTCTAAATCTCTCGCTTGTAACTTGCCCAACAGCTTCACAAATGTTAACGTCGAGTAATCTTTGTCATTTGTAATCATCAAGACATATGGTTCCCATTTTGATGGCAAACCCTCGAGTAATTTTTCTTTAAGTTCCTCATTGTCCTTCTTAATCTGAACGGTATCCATCTCAGATAACAGATCACAATATCTTGAGATCAATTCAGGAATGCCTTCACCATCAAAATGTTTAAAGTTATCAAACTCCTTGTTCAAGACCTTCTTCTTACTCTTTTTGTATTGATCGTTGCCTTCACATCGTTCCTTCAAATTTGTCCATAATTCATGAGAATCTTTACAACTTTTAAACTGATGCAACAACTCTTTCGGTAATGCTTGAGTTAGAAGACCGTAGGTCTTTTGTTCTCTATTGTAGTTAGTTTTCTGACTTAGATCCAAATTTCTTTGCATTATGGGTACGTTGTTGAGACCAACCGGATAAACATATGACGCATCCATAGCAATCCATAGATCAGGATCGGTAGTTCTAATATACGCCTCGAACCGCTTCTTCCAGTTATAGTAGTCTTCGAACTTGAGCAACTTGGGTACTTTTCTGAGTAGTCCCAATCTCATTATCGTAGTTCAACAACGTCTGCATTTGAGACTGAATAGCAGCGAATGCTTGGAAATCTGACATTTTGAAAATTTGGAATTTCTGATTGGTCCGAACTCCTCCGAACTCTAATGAACCTCCGAACTTGCTCCGAACTTAGTCCGAACTTGATTACACAGTCCAAACTCCGTCCGAACTCTTCACGAACTTAGATGATCCAAAACTTGTGTCCGAACTCTCACCGAACACAAGATGTCCGAAATCCTATAGTAAATAACACCGAATTCCCTCCGAACCAGTCCGAACTTGGTTCGAACTATCTCCGAATGTGGAACGAACTCTCACCGAACAGGAAAAAGGACCGAACTCTCTCCGAACTTCAGGTTCGGAGCGGTTATGGCGAACTTGGGGTTCGGCCAAACGAGAATTTTCGGAAAAATTTGAAACTCACAGAAAAATTGAAAATCTCGAGCTATGGACGATCAATCGAACGAAAAACAACAGAAACAAGGAATTTGAACGTGAAGCATGATGTATACAGGCAGATTTTCAGAAACAAGATGAAAAACACGATGAAAAACGAGTTTCTAACCACACAATTGACTCAATCGAACTGAGCAATACCAGATAGCTCTGATACCACTTGAAAACGTTGGAGCGTAAGGATTGGTTCAGTTCGACATCAATGTGATAGTTAATCAACAACAATACGTGTAAATATAAAGTTCAATCTCTCATTCAATATCAAGTACGAAATACAGAGAGAATCAGAAGAGTTTACACCTTACAAAACACACACTATTGCAAAACTCGTTACAGAAAACTAAGCTATCAACCTATATATAAGGCAACCTGCTGTCCGAACTCCGTAGGGTCGGCCTGGGTTCAGCCAGAGTTCGGCCAGCAGGCCTTGGTTGAAATCTTCAAGTCTTAAAAACGCTTTCTCCGATCCAGCATGTTGCCGCATGATGTATCAACATAATTGAAAAGACATGTTCTGAAAAAGTGCAAGTGGGGTCTGGTAAAAGTAAAAGGGTGTGTCGACATGGCATTATCTCATGCGTCTAACCCTTGTCCCATCGGATGGCTTGGGCGGTGGAAAATATCTACCGAATGGACCCACTTGGGTTTTTCATCACTAAAATTACTTCGTAAGAAGTTATCTCGGATGAAGAAATTAACTCGTAGACATAAGTTCCGTCTGAACTTATCTCGGGTGAGATTACGTCGGAAGAGGTCTTCACATGAGATACCTTTTAATAGTTACCCCGGGGTGGTTATCTCGGGTAAGATTACTTCGGCTAAAATAAAAAACTTTATTCCAGTTGAAGTTATCTCGGTTGAGATTACCTCGGGTACACTTTCTCATTGGTCGCTTAAGGACTCTTTAAAGGTTTTCCCGGATATACTTATCTCGGAAGTGGTTTTTTAAGGTTCTTTCAGAAAAACGTATTCCGGATGCACAAATATGTTTTACAAGCAATTTTCATGAAAAACAATAACTTTTCAACATGAAAAAATATAATTTATTGATTTTCTTGATTTTTTTAATTCTTTTTGTATTAAGAGATGGATCAAAGAAAAAACAAAGTTCAGGTATTTAGTAAAATTGTTTTGACAGGAAATGGTTAATCAAAATTCATCATTCTTATGGCCGTTATGAGATAAAAGAATCTTGCCTCATAAAATGATTTTGTAAATAAGTCAGCCAATTGGTTTTCAGTTGGGACATGATGCAGTTTATTTAACTTCTTTTCTGCACAGTCTCTAATGAAATGATACCTGATTTCAATGTGCTTTTGTTTTTTAGTGCTTCACAGGGTTGTTGGTGATACTTATGGCACTGGTGTTATCAGCATACATTGGAGTTTCCATGAAGTTGATGCCACAGTCCATCATCTGATTCCGTATCCACAGAACTTGCCCACAGCAAGCTGAAGCTGGTATATACTCTGCTTCTGCTGTAGAAGTTGAGACATATTACTGCTTCTTGCATTGCCAAAAGACAATTTTGTCACCAAGAAATTAGCAACCACCAGATGTAGATTTCTTGTCAAGATTTCATCCTCCATAGTTAGTGTTAGTGAATACATTCAAATTAAAGTCTTTGTTTTTAGGATATCACAACCCCAATTTTGGCTTGAGGTACCTAAAAATTCTTTTCACCGCATTTAAATGGGATTAACTTGATATCTAGCACATAAACACACACTAAACATGATCTCAGGTCTGCTTGCAGTTAGATACATAAGAGATCTGATCAAAGCTTTGAAATTATGCTCATCTATAGGTTCTCCATTAGAATCAGAAGTTTGTTTATGAGAAGTTGTTGTTGGAGTTTTAGCAGCTTATGATGACAGCATGTCAAACCTCTTGAGCATATCTTGAACATAATTTGATTGGTTCAGAAAGATGCCTTCTTTTGATTGCTTAACTTGAAGTCCTAAGAAGAAAGTGAGTTCACCCATGGAACTCATTTCAAACTTTCCTTACATCAGGGCTTCAAACTCCTTGCAAAGAGCATTGTTTGTTGACCCAAAAATTATGTCATCCACATAAATTTGTACCATTAGCATATTATTACCAACAGCTTTACTGAAGAGTGTTTTGTCAATTTCTCCTTTCTTGTATCCATGACCAATTAGATAAGTACGTAGAGAGAGTCTCATACCAGGTCCTTGGTGCCTGTTTAAGGCTATAAAGAGCTTTGATCAGCTTACATACCATATTGGGATAATGTGGATCCTCAAAACCAGGTGGCTGAGAAACATAAACTTCTTCATTCAGCAACCTATACAAAATGCACTTTTTACATCCATTTGATATACATGAAAGTTCTTGTAAGCCGCATAAGCTAAAAAGATTCTTATGGATTCCAACCTTGCAACTGGTGCAAAGACTTCATCGTAATAAATGGCTTCTTCTTGTGCATACCCTTAAATAACAAGCCTTGCCTTGTTTTTTTACCACTATGACTCTTTCATCTTTCTTGTTTCTAAAGACCCACTTAGTTCTAATGGGCCTAGGTGCATTTTTAGGTAAGTCAACTAGTTCCTATACTTTCTGTTTGTTTATTTGAATAAGCTCATCTTGCATTTCTTCTATCTATCTATTCTCTCTGAGTGTTTCAGACACCTTCTTTGGTTCAGTTTGAGATAAGAAGCAAGCATGAAGATAGAGATTTGAATTGGCTGACTTGCTTCTAGTCAGAACAGGTGTTTCAATTTCTTCAATCACATTCTCCAAAGGGTGATCTTTACCTATTCTAGAGTTGTAAGAGGGAGGAAATTCTTGACTAGGTAGGTAATGGTGCCAGGAGTCAAGTTGAACTTCACTGTTGGAATAATTGGCTTTGTGCTTATTGAGGAAAAGAATGGAGGATCAACACTTTTGAACCTTCCATTGTTAACAGTAGTATTGGATACATTTACCTGCACATTTTCACTAAAAGGCTTATTAACAGAAATGTTAATAGTAGTGGTTTGCGGTGTATCTTATTTAAAAGATAGTTAGCCATCAAAATGGCGTCCCCCCACATGTCTAGGCTCATCCCAGAACTATTCAACATGGCATTCATCATCTCTTTCAATGTACGGTTCTTACGTTCCACAATGCCCTTGGATTGTGGAGAATAAGGTGCGGTGATCTCATGGAGAATTCCACTTTGTGCACATTAGGCCGCAAACGGTGAAGCATATTCACCTCCTCTATCAATCCGCAATACCTTGATTTTCTCTGTGAATTTATTCTCAACCAAGTTCTTAAACAAGACAAACTTGTTTATTTCTTCATCCTTACTCTTAAGTAAGTATACATAGCAATGTCTTGTACTATCATCAATAAATATGATAAAGTACTTGTTTCCACCACGCGTGGGGACGACTTTCAAGTCACACACTTCTGTGTGAATTAAGTCTAGGGGTTCAGTTATTCACTCAACTGATTTAAACGATGATCTTGTAAGTTTGGATTCGACACGCGTTTCGCATTTTGAATTTGAGTCTATTTTAAAATTTGGCAAACATTTTAAATTCATTAAACGGGAATTGAATTAAAATTGACGTGTCCTAATCTACCATGCCACATATTTGAATAATAAAACTCAATCATATAAGTAGAAGAGGAGCCTTTCGCCATTTTATAATCACCATGGTAGACAATTTAAACATAGAAGTTTGGGCATAGCCCTTGCCTACAAACATGCCATTTTTTGGTCAACACGACCTTATCAGACTCGATTACAATGCGAGGAGCAGCCATCCAGAAATGAGATTCTTTCTGATTTCTGGCACGTACAGAACGTTGCTCAACGTCAGTTCCTTCTCAAAAGTGAACTTCAAGACCACGTTTCCTTCACCTATGATGTCGGCAGTAGCTTTATTCCCTATGTAAAGCTTGTCGGTCCCCTTCACCTCTTTAAACGTATTAAATAGGGTCTTGTCCCCACAGACGTGGCGGGTGGCACTAGTGTCAACATATCAACCATGGTTCTCCCCCACAATGTTGACTTCGGAGATGAAGGCAGATGCCTCCGTGATCATGGCCACTAGTGACATGTCATCTTCCACCATGTGAGCGCGCTCACGTTGTGGCTTCGGGCACTGATCCGCCCGATGACCATGCCCCCCACAGTTGTAGCACTTTCCTGAAAACTTTTGAGGCTTCTTTTTCATAACCCTTTTCTTTGGTTTCAAGTGCTCCACGGCTTTGCCTTTGCTTTGGATTTGGCCCCACCAATGCGCTTGCTTCCTTTGGAAGACGACCAACCTCCACCATATTCAGCTTAGTCGTAGCTTGGGTGGTGGTGGCCTTTTGAGGCATCTTATTGACCTCCTCGATACGAAGACAGACAATGATATCCACGATGGTCATCTCCTTTCTTTTGTGTTTATGATAATTCTTAAACTCAAGCCACGAAGGCGAAAGATTTTTGATCATTGCCACCACTTGAAACGTATTACAAAGGGATATACCCTCTGCGTGGACCTCATGTATTATAATTTGAAGCTCTTGGACTTGGCTCATCACCTTTTTATTATCAACCATTTTATAGTCCAAGAAACGGGCCACCACAAATTTCTTCATGTCAACATCCTCAGTTCTATAATTCTTGTCGAAAGAATCCCACAATTCTTTGGAAGTCTTACACCAAGTAGACATTATACATTGAGTCCACAAGGTCGTTCAACACATAGTTATCGCACAAGTAGTCAGAATGCTTCCAAGCTTCCACCGCGCTAATGGTTTTAACGTTGGATTCCCTTCACCGAGTTGGGGAGCGGACCCTTCACCGAGTTGGGGAGCGGACTCTGTGAGACACCTTACAAGGTTTAAGGTGGTTAAGTAGAACAACATCTTCTGTTGCCACCTTTTGAAGTGCAAACCCGAGAACGTTTCGGGTTTTTTAGCATGACTCGCGATGGTGTTGGCCGTTATGCCACTTTGGGTACCAACCGATGGTGTTCCCTTAGACTTTTTTTCCGTTTTTTCCAGTTCGTTAGTCATTTTTCTGAAATAGAAAACTACACAAGTTAATATTCAGAAATTTATTTAAATGCACACGTTTATGTAAGAAAAAACCTCCGACTAAAAGATGGTTTTTAAGGAGTAGAGGAGATTTTTTTATCTCTAAACGCACACATTTAAAAAGATTAAAATTTTGTCCAACAAATGGACGATTTAGAGGTTTTCTTTAACGGTTAACAAACATAGAATTGCCCAGGTACTCCGTACGGGGTGACACAATGGCAAAAGGCCACCGCCAGCTGGCCAGCCCAGCCGCACGGAGCCCCTTAAGCACACCCAAGTTATCTCCAGTTCCGTGGAAAACCCACCCGCCCGAAGGCCCACTGGTGGTAAAACCCGGTCGCTCCCGGGATCGAACCAGAGACAACAAGATCCTGGTCTTCCTACATAGAGCCCTCATGCCTCAGAGCAATATTGTTGGGAGGAAGGATAGAACCTATGTCACTTGGACACCAGGTGATCACCTTAACCACTCCAACTGTAGGGATATGATCACGTATTAATAAGCGTATGTCCGGAAAGTATTTAAGCCTACGGGGTTACACGTCTCGACACTAATGTATTTGTATTGATTAATTAGTTAATTAATATTAATCACGAACATTTAACGAGGAGTCGTTAAAAACTAACGGTTAATTGTTAACAGGGGTGTTAGTTGTAATTAGAGAGAGTTATAATTGGATTACAATTGAGAGAAGGCTTTGGGATAGGGCTTTAGGCCGATTTCGATTAGGGCTCCCTATCTCAATCCTTAACTTGTTTTCCAAGTCTCCAAACACTATAAATAAACCTTATGGGTTTAAGGTTTAAGTGTTGATTTTATCTGATAAAGTGAAAACCCTAAACTCTCTCTCTTTCCTCTCTAAAATTCGGCAAAAAAAAAAGAACCCAAGGGGGGTTCGATTTCTTGAGTGGTTCGACCAAAGCCTACATCAAGAGGAGTTCGTGATTGAGTACTAGCATACGTGCATCGGTGTGTCGTGTGTGCGATCGTAGAGGGATTTACTTCAAATCCTAGAAGAACTTCTCTAGCCGAGCTAAAAAGGTACACGTTGTCTATCCGGTTAGTTAGATTAATTCATAGTACAAAATCCGTTGCGCACTCGTGTGTGTCTTGATAATTAGTTATATAACCCAACACCAACAACATGCCATTGTCGATTTTTATATCTTCCAACTAATGGATGTTAAATTTATTTGTTGTAACCGACAACTCATTTGATTCTAAGACAAACTTTGAGTCAAAACGAGTTAAAATATTTATTTAAAAAAAACACTAAATCACCTCCAGAAATCTAAATCCGACTTTGAGACTCGAGGTAATGAAGTTTTTATAAAACGAACGATGTTTTAAAAAAATTGTTTTAAGTTTGTAAGAAAACCGTTCGAAAATTTATATAAAAAATACTTTATTTTATGGTACGATTACAACAAAAGAAATCTAATCTATTACAATACAAAGAAAGGAAAATTCTACTCCTATCAATACAATTACAAGGAAATGAAAAAGTTAAGATACAGGGAAAAAAATGAATTACAATACAATTACAAGAAATAAAGAACATACAATTACAAGAAATGAAAGAAATAGACAAAGTAAATACAGTGATGAAAGTTTGATAAAAATAAAATGGAGTTTCAAATGGTTTTAAGAATTTGAAGATGAAGACAGAAAAACAAGACAAGTTTTATTAAATATTTGAGTAAAGAAGAAATACAAAAAATCTTTGGCGAAGGCTTCGGGTCAAAACCCGGGTCCTTTAAAACAAATTCCGGGTCTATCGAAGATCCCATTTTGTTTCCCAGGGTACAATTGTCTAAACCGTATTGTACGACCGGGATAACACTAAGCTTGAAAATACCTTCGAACTTGAAGAAACCAAGAACGAGGAAGAAGATGAGAGAAAGAGTGAGGAGAAGCAGAGAGAATTCTTGTGTGAATTCGGTGTGTTTTGCCCCAACTAATGAGGTTGCATATATAGTGGAGGAGAGACTTGTTGAGCACTCTTAATTAATTCTTGGTCAAACTTTGTATTAAACGTCTTTAATACAAATTGATTTCTAATTAACGCTGAATTAACTGAAAACGCGTTTACAACTGTCATTCCGGAAGAACTCTGCGTAACAGCTGTTTTTCGGAAGAACTGATCTTTCGGTTCAAGTTTCCTCTTGAACTTCAACCGGAACAATATCCGGCTGAGCTCGCACACCGCAAGCTCAGTCTTCCGGCCGAACTGGTTCCACTTGAACCTGACCGCCTGGACTTCAACCGGATCAACCCAAAAACAATAAGGCGGCTCTTAAGCGGCTCGCGGCGATGCGAAGTGCAAAGTGCGACATCAAAACACCACATTGCGCCTCATACGCCCACGCAACGCGTGCGTGTGTTTGCGGGTGCGAGTTACGGGTGCTTCGCACCCCTCAGGATCCAAGGGATGTGTCCTACTCAAGGAAACAATAGTTGGTAAGGTTCCCACCTTATAAACCACTTTTGGTTTCATCCCCCAACCAATGTTGGATGAGTTACACTTCATTTCTCTCTAAATTTCGCAGCTGCACTTGCTGCAAGACCTCAACTTTGAGACTCGATATCTCATTCATACGAGCTCCGTTTTGGACGTGGTTTGGTGCGTTGGAAAGCTCTCACAGCGTACTATACAATGCAAAAAGTACAGATCCAAAAACCTATGTTATCTGTATTTTATTTTAGTCCAAAGTTGGTGAAAAACTCATTTTCACATTTAGTAGAAAAACACATTTCCACTAGTTTTTCTCCTAAATTCCAACAATATTAGACATAATCCACTTTAAATAAATCTATACTTTATCACTTAACATTATAATCATAAACATAAGAGTAAATTACTATTTGCATCCCTGAGTTTTGGTCACTTTTGCCACCTGAGTACGATTTTCAAATTATTAACAAATATCGTCTGACGTTTGTGTTTTGTTGCCAAGTGAGTCCCCAGGACTAATGGGGTTAATTTTTACTCTTAACTCTGAGGGCATTATAGTCATTTAATATATGAGGGGATGTTTATGTAAATTTATATAATTAACTCAATTAATTAATGTTGAGGACTAATTGTGTAATTTACTTCATCTATGTGCTCATCTATATACATACATGCGTACAGTTCAACAACAACAAGAAAAAGAACAGAGAAAGAGGGAAAGGAGATGACCGGAGACCTCTCCTATCGACCCGACTCCTCTGTTAACTCGGCGACCTTCTAGCTCTGACAAACTCCTCTCCATCTCTCTCTTCGATTTCCAATCATGAACACCAAAGAGGGGCGGCCACATCCGCGATTCACCCCAGCGGCGGCGACCATATCAATGGTGCTCATTAGCTTTTTGTTTCTTCTAATCTTCTCCCTTCTAAGCTTGAGCTCTGCTTTAGCAGCTCACACACATGTCCAGAATCTGAATCTGAATCTCAACCCTAACGCTTCTTCGCTCCTCATCGGGATCGAAATTCCTTACCCACTTCGATGGCGTATCCTCTTCCGAATGCGGCTTCACATCTTCGGAGAAATCAAAATCGAAAACCCTGGCCGTAACAAAACCAGTCGCTGGTGATTTTAATGGAACCAAATTGTCAATCAAACTCCACCTCAAACACTGATTGACCTGTCAAACCCCCAACAAGGACTCGCTATTCGACTTAACCATTAGCGATTTGACCCGAATCCACATGTTTCAACTCCACCTCAAACACTGATTGACTGGTCAAACCCCCGACAAGGACTCGCTATTCGACTCAACCATTAGCGATTTGACCCGAATCCACATGCTTCACAAACGGATCCTCGGGAAGAAGACTAGCAACACGCCTAAACAACACCAAAGAAGAACAACGAGAATGATTTCACTAAATTAAAACTGGCAGAAGCGGAATCATTGGCGGCGGAGGAGACTACGCCGAAAAACACATGGGAAAGGACGGTTTCTGTTTTATTTAAAACCGTTTGTGGTCATTGGGGGCAGGGAAATGAGGGTTATATTTGATAATTTACAATTTACAAAAATAGTATCATGACTTTGATAATTTACAGAACTAGTCTCTCATTTGTGAAATGATTGAGATACCCTTCCACTTAACAGAAAAACCTAACCTCTGTTAGTCCTAAGGACTCAGATGGCAACAAAATGCAAACCTCAGGTGATATTTGTTAATAATATAAAAATCGTACTCAGGTGGCAAAAGTGGCCAAACCTCAGGAATGAAAATAGTAATTTACTCTAAACATAATTATCCCAAAACAAAACACAAGTTAGAAATAATAACCATAATTATAACTATCTCATAATAGCGTAACAAAGATTAAACTTTAAATGACTAAGCTTTTAAGAAGATACAAGCTTCAAAATTCAAATGACAATATTTCATAGTTAATTAAGTGTTAGGTATATTGCACAGGAAGTCCCTATGGTTTGTCAATATCTCACTTATAGTCCTTAAACTACTGAAATTGTAGAAATAATCCTCAAACTTTCACTTTTATCTCACCTAGGGTCCCTGGGTCTAACGTTCGGTAAAAATCTCTGCGAAAGGGATATAAAATGACCATTATACCCCTCTTTAAAAATTAAAAAAGAAAAAAAACTATAAAGAAAAAATCAAATAAGACCGTACATTTGCCTTCATCTTCTTTCTCTTTTAAACCCACATCGACCTCATTTGTTGATCCCTTCGCCATCGCTGGTAGCCATCACCATACCACCACGAGGTATGATTCATCTCCTTTAAACCAAGCCTTCAATCTCCCTCCGCCAAGATCCCTTCACCAAGTGAAGAAATTTCCTGTTCGGAAGGTAGAAGCTAGGGTTTAACAGAAGTACGCCTCCCACGCCTATTAGCGGACAGCTAGCGATGTGTTCCGGTGGCAGCGGAAGAATCGTCTGTAACCGAGAGCTTTGGGGTTTCACCGACGAAACAAGATTAGCTAGATTCTCATGTGTCGGCGATCCAGTGAGCTTTTGAACAACATCCTGAAAAGCACTCTTGCTAACCCTCAACGAATTTTGAGAAATTGTTAACTTTTTTAGACTGCTGAGAAATTTAATTATATTGATTGTTAGATTCATCACAATCATCATTTTTATCTAAATAAATTGCATGAGAATCAATTCTAGGTTACGACCTTCTCGTTGAAGCTTCGTTGGGGCCGATTCCATCAACGAAACATGATGTTTTGGCACTTATTTCTTGCTTCTAGGTCGATACATCGGACCACCAAAGAGCTCCTACAGATCTGCGGGGATCAGAAAATCGCTGGTGGGCGGGGGGGGAAGTGGGGGAGAAGATGAGAGGGAAACTGGAAGAGAAGGAGGCAAACGACGATGTATCTTCGAAGGCTAGAAACAGATTTGGGGGTGCATCACCCCCATGATTCAACACCTTCATTTTTTTTGTCATCTTTATCAACAACATTGCTCTGGTATTCAAATTATGGGTGTTTTTATATCTTTTTTCTTTTTCGGGATATGATGAAAACATATAGATACTACTTTTGATCTTGTTTTTTGTATAGGCAGCACCAGTTAGGGGTGTTCTTATATTCTTTTTCTTGCTCTTTAAATTAGGGGTGTTCTTAATCAGTCGTTGGCGGTGATGGTTGACCAGTGTGAGGGAAGACAATAGTGAGGGAGGGATTTAGTGGACCCTATAATATTTTAGTAATTTATATTTTCTATTTTTTTAAGGAGATGGATATAATGGTCATGTTACATCTACTTAACATGGATTTTTAACGAGCGTTAGACCCAGGGGTTCAGGTGAGACGAAAGTGAAAGTTTGGGGACTATTTCTGCAATTTTTATAGTTCAAGGACTACAAGTGAGATTTTGGCAAACCACATAGACTTCTCGTGCAATTTACTCTATGAATTTGGGATGCATATTTTTATATCGAAGTGTGCTCTTTGAAGTGTGAGAATTCATAGTTACTAGTGTTGCTATAAAAATCCTAGTTAGATTTGATTTATAACGGTGTAAGAGAGTGACTTCTTTTATTCAGATTTGTATGGTTAATCTTGTTCTCAAGTCAACACTTAAGTTGGTATTTATATTAGATAAAATAAACACATAACTTAGATAAAAATATGCTATTAGAGAGGTGAATTTGAATGTAAGAATATGATAATAGAAAGTAGAGTGAAAATGAGATTAACACCCAGGTGAATGAAGAGGTAAGGAGTTTAAAGGCTCTATTATATAGGAAGGGTGTCATGGTCTAACCCTAATAGGCTTTTTCACTTGGGTTAATTGAAACTGGGCCAACTTTAGTGTTGCAACCGTTTATCATCTTTTATAACCTTTGTTTCTAAGATGGTTAATCCTCGAATAATTCGGATCTTAGGCTCCTAAGTCTTATCGATTGTATATACAAAGTTAAGGTACTAGTGCTTATTAACTTGGTGTTAGCTAGTCTATCCTTGTATTATTTCTCAATGTTAAGGGGCCCTAGCAAACCAAAGCAAAGCAAAGGTGATTGAGGGAATGGAAAAGATTCATCTAGAGGCAGGACATGAAATAATAAAAAGGTTAAAAAATCAATGGGTCTCTAGAAGAATGTACTGAAACCTAACCTAAATCTATAGGCGGTCTCGTTACAACCCCTTAAATTCAGGTTTATTGGTTTGAGATGGACGGGTCAAAAGTGATTAGGATATACTGATGGCAAAGAAGATGTTTTGAACCAAATGAAGACGCGTATCCGTAGCTACTCAAAACTATGTTAATTGATTTATACTAGTTTTTGAGGATCCATGTGTTGCCGCGGGGTAACCTGGGAGGAAAAAAATGTCTAATGTGCTAAAGACATAAAAAGAATCACTACAGAAAAAGAACACTAAACAATGCCGTAAAAAACAATGGAATCACTTTGCTAATATTCAAAAAAATAAATAAATAAATAGTGTAATGGCACTGTTTTACTATTCAACAAAGTTTATATTTGTATATAGGCAAATACATTGAAGGCTTAAAAGGAGTTGTGTTAAATACAAATATAACAGACATGCTTAACTATATTTTAATAAAGGAAAATTGGATTTAAATAATACAAGTTATGCCTTATTGGCGGATAATAATATGAGTTTTGACATTTCCTCACAATAATACCAATTAAACACATAGGTGCTATCAGTGATACGCCGTTAAAATTAATTTAACGGGGTTAGTGAAATGGATCTTTTTGTCATTTTTGAAAGTTGAGGGGCTTATTTTGTAAATAGTTATATATATATAAAAAAACAAAAAAGAGAAAAAAAAGGAAGATGGAGGTCGTCGACCTCCTCCCCCCTGGCGACTATTTTCCGAGCTCCCCCCGGCGACTGTTTTTCCGACAGCATCAGCCGTACCCTCCCCCTGGTCCTTCCCTTCCGATCGGCGACCCTCCGGCGACCCACCCTTCTCCTCTCTGTTCGAGCACCGGCGACCCATCCTTCCTACCTCCGATCAAACGCCGTCGACCCTCGCAACACTGCTTCTCCGATCGACCCTACCCCTGCACCGTCGAACCCCCTGGCGACCTTTCCCCGGCAACCGCAGCGACCATCGGACGGTCTCCGGCGAATCCAACAGCAACAACGACTTCCGAGCTCTCCTCTCCTCCCCCTCGTTCTCTGTTAACGGCGACGACCTTAACCTCTCTCCTCGCGTGTGGCTGCCGGAGCCTGCGGCCGGAAAACCGAGGCTTCCCCCCTCTCGGTCTCTTCTCCCGTGAAACACACACTTTTCTTTTTTCTTTTTTGTATATATATATATATATATTATATATATATATATATATATATATATATATATATATATAACAATTTCAAAACAGCCCCTGATTTTTCCAAAATGACAAAAAGATCCATTTCACTAACCCCGTTAAATTAATTTTAACGGCGTATCACTGATAGCACCTAAGTGTTAAATTGGTATTATTGTGAGGAAAGGTCAAAACTCATATTATTATCCGCCAATAAGGCATAACTTGTATTATTTAAATCCAATTTTCCTTTAATAAAAAGCAATTAATAACTTTTAACCATTGCATTTGTATTTTCCTTACATAAGATTCAAATAGTGAAATATATATATAGGAGGATATCAAGATCATAAAATAGGCACGAGTAGGATTGTTCATGAACTGAATTAAGCAAAGGTATGCTTTTGGCTCTCTTTTAAGCCACACTGAGCCGCTCGGATTGGATTTACATAATCAATCAGGCGTGAATTCGAACTTGAATTGGTTTATAACTCGACACTCGGTTCAGCTCAGTTTCACTCAGTTTTATATCAAAATTTAGTGCAACTAACCAACAATCATTTTTTTTCATAATTTCACCAACAAAAGTACCACAAATAGGACAAAGTCCTAAAACATTATAACAAAAATCCATTTAACCACCAAAACATAAGTATTAAAAGTTTAAAACAAGAGGAGCGTATTAATTGTTTATCAGATAAGTCTTGAAATCTTGAATACACCAGCAAACCAACAACTCCGAAAGATTAATCGTTTAACGCTTAAATCTTGAATCTATAGGGTTTCACAAATTGAACAACTCCGAAGATTCATTGTTTAAAACATAAGTCTTCAAATCTTGAATCTATAGGGTTTCACAAATTGAAGTGGTCTTTCATTTGAATGAGCCCCTACTTACACTAAAGATCAACATATGAAGTAGGCCACTATATTAAAATTTTATAATTATATAGAATTGCATATATGTGTAAATAAAAAAAAACGAATTAAAAAACGATTCAAGCTAAACAAACAACCGTATTTTCAAGCTTTTTTCAATCGGGTTTTGAGTATTTTTATTTTCAAGCTTTTTTCAATCAAGTTTTGAGCAAGTCTTGAGTAATACTTTTTTAGGTTTTGAGTATTTTCAAGCTTTTTTCAATCGAGTTTTGAGCAAGTCTTGAGCGTCAGAGCTAGCTTTTTGGAATTTTTGGACAGCCCTATATATGAGCATTCAAAGATACGCCATTATAAGCACACAAACCAATTTGGAGATCACTACAATGACCAAATTCCCATACATCTAGCTTTCAAGTAAATCCCTAAAATCCAGGGTAAAATAGTCCATTCATATTGTCACATTGGAGAACAGACAACGCAAATTCTATATAAACTAACAAAAAACAAAAATATTGGAATAATGAGATGAAATATAGAGCATATATGTGTTCACTGTTTTACAAGTATGAATCAAATAATGTTACATTTGTGAATCTGCTAACATAAGAATCACAAATGTTTTCCTTAGTTTTCAATAACTTAACTCCCAAGAATCGTACACGAGCTCGCTTACACTCGAGCTTACTATATAAACCATCACTAATACTTTTCTGCTCTGGCTGTTAGATCTTCTAAAAAGAATATATATTAAAAAAAAAACTAGTATACAAATGAATAGCCACCAAACCAGTTGAGAGATGTTCTAATAACTTATCTGAGTGTGGCTCGTTTATGGGGATCTATGCCATATCAACATGGAGTTAGGGAAAGATTATAATAACTACATAATATGATTCTAATCTGGTTTTGTAAGGCAGCTTAATGTTTAAGATCTTCATAGGCCATAGGAATGAGTAACTTATCTTGAAAAAAACCTTGTGATCTTTTCATATACACGCGGCTCCAAAGCAATTGCAAGTTAAAGGAAGAATTCAACTAGCTATTTTGCTATTCACTTCCACTGCAGTATCGCCCGTCTGTCAATGTTAAATATATGACTAATAAGATCAATAGTTGAAAAATAATAAAACCTTTTTGACCCATTTTTGGTGTGGTTAAACCTTTTAGCTTAACCCACCCTTTTAAAAAAATAAGATTCCAAATCAATAATTAATGACCTCAACATGATTAAAAAATCAATTATTAAAAAGATAATCTAAAATTTTTGACACATTTTTTTAGGTTAATCTTTTAGCTTAACCCAGTTGGCCCGTTAAAGATATAAGATATTCCAAATCGACCTATTTGTATATATTTTTCCTTAACCCAGTGACCCCTTATTGATACAAGATATTCCAAATCCACCCTTTTGTATGTAAATGGTTATTGTATTCTTTTGTAGTTAAAGCATTTAGCTTAACCCAGTTGACCCATCACGCACACAAGATACTCCCGATCAAACCATTTGTATATAAATGGTTTCATCGTACTTTTTGTAGTTAAAATATTTGAGCTTAACCCAGTTGACCCGTTAAAAAAAATATATTTCAAATAAACCCAATGTATAGACATGGGTCGAGCGTTTTCTTTTGTAGTTAGATCTTATAGCTTAACCCTGTTGACCCCTTTAAAGATATAAGATATTACAGCTCAACCCATTTGTATATTAATGGGTTGAAATTGCAATTCGAGAGATATAATGGACTTGAAAATGTTTTTAAAGAAAAGTCATACTTCTAGAATGAGTTTTTCCTTCCATGGCTTCTCTTTTCTCTTGGCAGCTTATGCAAAGGAAAGGACCATCCCATGGCCTTGAATTCCTTGTATTAGATGTAGATCCCGAGTGTATTGAAATACCCTCGCCGGGCTTCATTTCAACTTGACACACAGCACATGTGAACAACTTGAACATGTTACAAAGCGGGTATTTTGTATCTAACCTGTGACCAGATATAAAATATTAAAAAGGTAAATATAGAAATGTTAAAGTAGGTCGTTCGGTACTATGTCAGAATGAGTTTAGGTCAAAACATGTAAGTTTTCGTACAGTCTGGGTCGACCCAAAAACATTGTGCGATCCAAATTTTTAAACTTTTCTTATAAATAATTATGTCATATATTGTTACAGTAATAATCATTTTCTTGAAAAAAAAAATTATTTAAAGAGATTGTATGGCATTAAAGGTAAACATTTCCTTTTTACCAACTTTTAAAAGTTATTGTTACAGTAATACACACTTTGAGATTGAATGGGTAGATTTTAAAAGTTATTGTTACAGTAATACACACTTTGGGAAATCAGAATGCCCCGTTTCCTTTTTACCAACTTCTAAAATCTACCCATTCGACCTTAGAGGTAAAACATGATCCAAATCAACCTATTCAGGAATGAATGGATCAAATTACAGCTTACAAGCAGAAACCAATTATGGATTCCACAAACAAATCCAAAATTCAGAACTTTAAGATCTGTTATGATACAAACCTTTCAGAAAGCCTAGCAGATCCTTCTTCCACAAGCTCCTCTACCACATCAGGAACAAGATATTCTTCAATTTGAGATGTTGACTCTGTACTCTTTTTCCTAAACATGGCTTTGACTTTAAATACTCCTTTCTTCCTTGGTTGTGGCACAGGGGGATTTATCTTTTCTGCAGGCATAATATCAACCACCATGCAGGTTGTATCATCTCTTAATCCCTTGGGTTGAACAGCTTCCTGTAAAATATTATTGAAAGATTAAAATTTGATGTTTATAGGTGGGTGAGATAGTAATTAAAAGTTATGTATTTCCTTACTTTAACAATTTGTCCGGCCGCTGCATCCGGCGGCATTCCACGACTGCACTCTATAGCCGCTTCTGCAGATAAAGCATCCCAGACACCATCACTTGCAATGATGAGCCTTCCACCCGCAGAGGATAGCTGCATGTTACAAATATAAACAGGTCAGTCTGGATTATATTTTATCTCAAACGGGTTGAAAGTCATCCAAAGTGTACTTTTACTGCATACAACTTCATAAATTGTTTTATAATCTTATATCAAAACAGCAATAATACTTTTTTACATGTTTTAATGCATTACTTATTTAATAGATTCTTTTAAAACGCACCAAAATGGTTTCTGGTTCAACCCAACTGACCCATTCTCAACATGCCCTAAAATTACCCATTTCACCACACAGCAAATAATACCACAGCTTTCTATGGCCAGAACAGGAATACAACAGCCATTAAAGCATCAATACGAGCAGAATTCCATACAAAGTTCATTTTTGGATAGTGTTAGCTTGAAACAAGTAGTAAATATACAACAACAACCTTCACTTGAATAGGGAATTAACATGAATAACTGACCTTTACTTGCTTTACATAAGGAACAGGAACTATGAACTCTCCAACATCAAGATCTCCAATTGATCTTGAAAGACACAAGCCACCTGGCCAACATCTCAAAGGACCAATCTGCAAGACATAAGCACATGAGTAAAACACTTTATTTTATACATAACATGAGATTAAATAAATTACTAAATGAAAAACAACTCCAAAGATTTACCACATGTTAAGTTATTCTTAAACGTGGTTTTACTTTTAGTAAACCACTCTTATGATATGAATATAAAGGATTAAGTAAACTATTAAACTAGGCCTCTTTTTTAATTCTGTAATTACTTGACAGCTGCTCATTTATCTGAATGGTTAAAAAGTTCAGTAATTACATGACTTGCTTTTGACTAGGCACAATATGATGTTGCTTAATCCATGATAATAAATGTTGATCTTTGTTTGGCGTCTAAGGATATTCGAAATTTCATCTCTGAAGATACATTTTTAGTTAAAGATAGTAACAAGGACTTTATTCTGGATATTTTGATATTGAATATCATAATTTTGTTATAACACACCTGAGTACCACCGCCAGTATTCAGCCGACCCACCTCACCACCACTTGCAGTGACACGTTCCGTCCTGCGAAATTAGAAAGAAACAACAATCATAATTTGCTTAAGTTATACATCACACATGTTTGAGAAGATAACATATCACAAAGCCATAAATAAACAGAATGTAATATATTGCATTTGTATACTTACTCTTCTTCATTGTCGTCAAATCTGTGATCTGCTGATAGATAATAGAGGCTCCCATCTGCAGATTCAAGTATACAGCGGGAATCACCAACTGATGCCACAGTAACTATGAATCCTTCAATAATTACAAAGGTGACAGTTGTTCCTGACAGTTGGCCTGCAATCATGACCACAAGCAAGCAACAAACATGCCGCAAAAAAATTGTTAGCGGAAAGATAAAAGAAAAGTTTTAAGACACAAAAGTAAAGCAATCCATGAAAAGATCCGAGGAAGAAGATGTGGATGAATAGTGAACATTGCAAAGGAAACATAACAGCATTAAATATTCCGATATGGTTAAGATTGTAACAAATGATTTCCATTATCAGATAGCATCCTTAATTACTTGATGACTGGGATTTGACGCATGGGCGAAGCTTAGTGGAGCCCGGGGGGGCGACCGCCCCCCCCCCGGGTTTTTTCGGCCGTAGTGTTAATTTTTGTCATTTTCGAATTTTTTTTTATATATACTGAGAACCGCCCCCCACCGCCCCCCCCCCGGAGATTATGATCCGTGACTTTTCGCCCCCCAAACTTTTCCCCGAAGCTTCGCCATTGATTTGACGCGCCGTAAATTGTCAAATTGCATGCCAAAAACATCACACAGATTCATCAAACAGAAATCTGCTGATCTAACGAGAATCCAGTACCTTTCTCTTGAAAATCTTTGTCAGTTTTCACAAATCCGGCCACCAAAGCCCTAGGCAAAGCTGCGATCCATTCATCGCGGTTAAGGTCCGGAGGAATAGCACCCAAAACATTGTTCAAAAGGTTCTCCTTGGTATATACAGCTGCTGCAGCCCCATTATGGCCATCGAGTATCTGCAAAACAGAAGTTAGGTAGCATCAATGTCAATCCAGTGAAAGAAAACTGAAGATCAATGATAACATATTTCCAATTCAGATTATGAAAAAACATCATAAATCAACTGACTACCCCAAATACAGAATACGTAGTAACACCATCTCCCAACACGCGTTGGCATTCGCTCTTAATCAACGTGAAATCCTCCCCTTTCTTCGACTGGTTCGCTTGACCGCTAACAATTTCCGGCCGCTCGATCTTCTCATTGGCCAATTCACGCTTCAACAACACCGATAAGGGGACCGTCTGATGCTCGCCTTTATTGGACGACATTTCCTCGGTCCCTTGGTAAATCCGGATTTATATGTATAACCAATCGATAACTTGAAGCTTCATGAGATTCTCAAGGAAATCCTACAAAATACGCAACAAACAAACAAACAAACAAATTCAAGAAACGATCTATCATCCGGATCAAAATCAGATTCGGAATCAACAACAATACGTGAGAATCAACAGAACAGAATGAAACACGGAAAGCGCATCGTTTTGGTGCAGGAGAGCCTGATGAAAGAAGAAAATGTATGTACCTGGAACAGGTCACCTTCTTGTAGATGACGAAACTCTAATGGCGGATTGGATTGGATTGGATTGATTGTTGGCGACAAAGAAAAGAGAGAGAAAAATAATTGGATTCGCAGCAAAAATTCCGCGGCGAGAGAGAGAGAGAGAGAGAGAAAGGAAGGATGCAAATGGATGTGTGCTCGTTCGTATGCAGATTTAATTTTGGGGTGATCATGTGCAAAAAGCCGGCTTCGGGAGGACCTGAGCTGTGACTGCTTTCTGAGTTGTCAATTTGTCTTCTTTCGTTTTTATTTTTTTTATTTTTTTATTTTTTATTATATATCTAAATAGGTTAGTAACCCGTATATTACACGTGCTGAATATAGATTTATAATATTAGATATATACTAAGAAAAATATAATGATTATGGAACTTAAAAATTATGATTGATATAAAATTTTTATAATATATTAAATAATAGAATTTATTATGTTTGACAAGTTGTTGATTACTTTTCAAAAAAAAAGACTAAACTATTGAGTAATTAATCAAATCTAAATTAATTTTATCAAATTTTAAAATAAAATTTTAGTTTTGATAAAATTGGTAATTAATCTTAATTGACGATTTATTAAATTTGTAATTCAATGTGAGCTTTACATGTGACAATATTGATGTGGGTCATTTATAAATGAGACATGTGGCACAAATTTTCTTGTTGTATTAGGATTAAGATAAGATAAAGAATGTGAAGAATTTTTCAAAAGATTTGAAATTAATCATTTATTTAACTATTATGAAATATTGAAGGTGACATGTATATATGTATCTATATCTATATTTATATATCTATATATAATATATATATGAAAAGATTGGATGCCACATGGCATCACCACAACAATCCATTTTATGTTCCATCGTATATCATTAGCGGAATTAGTTCGGATCCGAGCGATAAATAGGTGACCCAAATAAATCGGATCCTATACCTACCTAAAACCCCTAATTCTAAGAAATCCTTATATTCATCCGTCACAGATTTCTCCGCCTCTCAATCTCCTCTCCGGAATAAAAAGCGCCTCCTTCAATTTCGCATCTGCTTTCATCGATCCAAGGTATGCCATCACTTTCGTCGATTCAAGGTACAATCCTATACAAGATCATCCAAATGGATTCTGATATCCGCTATCGGTAAATCCTTGATTGTAACGCAATGACGAAATCGATTCAAGGCATTGACGAAATCGATTCAAGGCATTGACAATTTCGATAACTGTAATCGAAATCGCTTGTAATATATGATTTGTAATCCAAGTGAAAATGTGTGATCGTTGGATCGTCTACTCAATCTAGCTATTCGGACATGTTGATTTGATCGAAAATAAAGTAGAAATAAAATCTTTTTGACTTTTAGAAAGTTTATATCAAAACAAACCTACAATCTTTTTTATTTTTTAAAGTTTATGCTAAAACACACCGAAAATCTTTTGTTCTTTTCTGAAATGAAATGAAATCACAATACAGAATCAAACACTATTTTTAGTATGAGAAATATCACTATATGGGATCATATTGATCATAACGCACTGAACTACATTTCAATTTCAACTAATTGAAGCTCACACGTCATGCTGATTGCCGGTATAATTTGTCCATCTTAAACTCAGACAGAATCATACTCATAACATCTGGATATGTTAAGGTATTGATTAGATTTGCTTTGACCAGTGTACCCCACACTATGAGACATATTCAGACTTTTTCTGTTTTTCTTTCTCTTTCCTTTTTGTGTGATAGCACTTGTGATTTTTCATAATGCGTAATATTTTCATGAAATTTTCAATTGTGTTCCATGCAAAAAGAAATAAGAACGTTAAATCGCCTACCTTAAGGTCGATCTTTCGATACGCAGATAAGGCCTTGAATTTAACAAAATAAGAAAAATAAAACAAGCTGAAGTTGTATAACTCAACAACAATCAGGTCGATACTCTCGTACACGCAGAGAAAGTCCGATGAGTTATACGAAACACCAAAGAAAATAAAGCAGAATGTCAAATGAACAACAATCAGGTCGGTCTTGTGGACACGCAGAGAAAGTCCGATCGTTTGACAAAATAAAGAAAATCAAACAAGTTTAAATCTTTGCAAAATGAACGCATGTATACACAGTGACTTCTCATTTTGAATTTCACACTTATTTTTCTTTTTGTGTCATGAAATAAGCATCAAGATGTTGTCCACTTGATCAAACATTAGCATTTAGTGTATATCACATCTGAATACTTTCTGATTTGTCGAGCCTACCAAGCACATCAAGCAATGATCTTATGGCTCTTTCATCTACTCTATTCATGAGTCAGATACATAAGCCAATATACCATCATTTCCCAATGATCAATTTCTCAAAATTATATATTGTGCATGTATTCACCTTTCTTATATATTTGACATGTATTCACCTTCTCCCCATAACATGTTTTTTTCTCAATACTCCCCCTTACTTACAATTCTCCCCCTTAAAATGAAAACTCTATTTTTGGATTTTCATTTTACTAAAAAACAAGACTCTATTTTTGGCTTTTTGAGAAAAAACTTGAAAGTAAAGAAAAAATGATCACTCAACACAGACATGTTGCAGGTTAAGAATTTCAGAAAAGTTACAGATTTAGAAAATTTAATCATGAAATTTAAGTTATGCAGAATACTTTTCCATCAACAACTTTGCAATCGTCGACAGGTCTTTTAGAAGTACCTGCACACTGGTCAAACTGATTAGTTCATAAATGACCTGAAGCGGATCGCTTCTGGTCGACCAGTGTCCTGATTCTGTTTAGAAACCACCTTAGGTTTCCAATGTTGTTTTGGTAATGTTGTTTTTGATGAACTTATCACAGGTAACTGTGATGATGAACCTACATTTTGAACCTTTGGAAACAATGGAACAAAACGTTTTTGTTTTAAAAAGAATGTAGGCTCAATGTCATCAAAAACTCTGCCTTGTATATTAAAGAACATTGGTTTGGTAGGTTTACCAAAAACTGGTTTCTTGTGAAACCTTTGGGATGATTCAGAAGGTAGTGGACACTCCTTTGCCATATGCCCTGTTCGGCGGCAAATATAACAAATTCTCTTTGTCTTGTCCCACTTGTGATGTACCTGTGAAGAACTACACATAGGAATATCTCGAACATGATCAGAATGAGAATCATATACCTGATGTCTATGATCATGAACCCATTTGGATGTTAGGCTTCGAGATAAAGAACCATCAGAAGAAATTTTATCTTTCACAAATACTTCAGAAATCTTTTGAGCATCAACACAATGAAGAGGAAATTCTTTATCCGAGAAAAGCTGATCAGAACCTTTGAGCTTGTAGAATCTCTCAGGTTGAACCTTATCTGCTTTGAAAACCTCCTTCTTCACTTGTTTCATTTTAAACTTCTGCAAGTTTTGTGGTGCAGATGCTGGAACCTCCTCAACTTTACCTTTCATTCCAGGAAAACCTAAACCAACTTTCTTTCCAGAAACCTTCTCCGCTGATGTAGAATGTCCATTCTTTACTAATCGAGAAAACTCAGCTTTCACTGCAGTCACATACTTCTGATCATAAAAGATATTTTCATCAAATTCAGGTTGAGACCTAATCTTGTCACTTGAAGTAGCTGATTTCTCATTATCAGCAGAAGATGAACCAGATACAAACTTTGGAGCAGAAAGAATCTCAGATTCTTGCCTTTCTTCTTCTTATTCTTCTTGTTTTTCTTCTTCTCAACAACCTTTTCTTCTTCAGAAGTAGATGATGAAACCTTTGAATAATCAAATTCTTCAATATGTTCATTTACTTCTTTGAAAGCTTCTTTGATTTGAGCAGGAGGTGATGTAGTTTTATCAAATATTTTCTCAAATTTTGCATCTTTAGCTAAGAAGCTTGTGAACACTTGAGAATTTGAAACATTGTTGAGCAATCTATTAGCATAAATGACTTGAATCTTGAGATTAGACATTTGCTTTTGAGCTTCAGCTAACTCCTTCTCAGTATCAATTAATCTTTTGGCAACTTTGTGTGTTTCAAACTTTTGCATACGAAGATTTTCCATGCCCTCAAAATATTCTTTCTTCAATTTATCCTCATTTCGCTTTTGAATTTCCAGATTTGCTTTCTGAACTTTATTTACACTCACCAATTCCCACTTCTCATCTAACAACTTTTCCATGTCAACTTGATATGCTTCAATCTTAGCATCAGATTCTTTAACATTCTTGGTAAGTAAATCAAGTTTAATCTTGGACTTGTCAAACAAATTATTGAAATCAGAAACAACATCTTCTGCATCAAATTTCCATTTCTTAACTTCTTGAACTAACTTTTCCTTTTCTTCAGAAATCTTAGCTTTTGCAGCCTCAACATTCTTTAAAGCTTCATTCAACAACTTGACCTCGGTAATCAGACATTCGTTTTTCAAAATCAACTCCTTCTCATGCTCCTTTGAAATTTTCAAATATGAATTAATCAAATTGAATTCTTCATACAATTTTTTAACTTTATTCAGTAACGATTCGTTTTATTTCATCAAACTCTCCAAGTTTTCAGCGGATTCATAAGAACTTGGTGTTGAACTAGTATCGGAACTAGTATCTGAACAAAAATCATCTGACTGATCATGAGTAACAATCAAGGCTGATGAATCATATCCAAACCGTTGATCCTAATAATAAACATCATCCTGTTGAACTGTTAAAGCTATTGCCTTGTTTGTGTTACTAGAAGATGGTTGAGTAATACCAGGCTTGGGTGATAAAGGAAAACCAGACTTGCTAATATGTGTCTGTTGACATTCTTTGGCAAAATGTTCAAGCTTTGAACACTTGTAACACTTCAATTTTGACTTATCAAAACCTAATTTCTCACTAAAATCAGAAGTAGATTTTTCATACTTCTTGAAAAATCTCTTTGATCGGTGACTCAACATAGCATATTGCCAAGATAGATCCAATTCAGTCAGTTGATCATCATCAAGAGCATCAAGATCATCTCTTACTAATTGTGCATCAGCAACATTCTTGATAACTAAACCAAATGATGATGAGATTAAATCAGCAATCATTTTGGCACAAGCATCCATTGATTCAGCAGAAAAGGCATTTTGACTTGAAGAATTTGGAATTGTGAAACTACAACCCCGTGATGAATTGTTATCAGCATTTCCTGAAGCTCCATCCATAAAAGCAACACTCGGTGCTGAACTCAGATTTGGCTTAGATTTAGCACTCATGCTTGCACTATTCTCACCATGATACAATTCAGGATTCTGCAAGGTAGCAATTGACTTTTTAGAATTTAACATTTCCATTTCTCGAGCATGAAGTTTTCCAGTAAGCTCATGAAATGTTAATGCAGAATAATGTAACACCCGCATCCCAGGATAAGCACTAGGGAGTGTTACGCATTGAATAAAAGAAAGCACATGGCACTAATCAAAGTTTACAGCGAAAGTCTTTTAACTTTATTCATAACAAAAGTTGTAGAATCTACAAAGTACAAAGATAATACAACATTGAAGTTCTTATTTGAAACTAGAAGTCTATGTCTTCGTCCAACCAAAATTCATACTTCTATACTAGCTTCTTCCTCGTCCCATCCATGTCTAGCTATCTGCTACTACATGGTACCTAAGATGTGCGTCCAAAAGAAAAAGACAACATTTGGGGCTCAGCATAATGCTGGTGAGTTTCATAAACATAGCAGTTCATATGTAATTAAATTTTGACTACAGCATCATATAAACATGTATATCCATGGCAGGGATCACAGAATCAAGATCAAGAATGATCGTCCAAGCAACTAGGTCTATCTGTATGCATACTACCTATTTGTACGTGTCACATGGGCCCTCTTCCAAGATCGTATCTAACCCTTCAGGCCTCAACATTTATAGATACTAACAGTAGTCAAATATACAATTAATACAGAACAACACATCCCGTTTCATAAAAGTAATTGCCCAGTGAGAGAAAGACTGACCTTTGCCTTTTACTCGAATAATCTCAGGCGGAATCTTCACTAAAGGCCTCGATCCAAACCTAATCGTGTATCGGGTTGTATTAATGCAAGGCTTTATATTATAAACATCTTCTATGCTCTATAATCCTAAGACTATACTTTCTCAGAGGTTAAAATGACCAAAATGTCCTTTATAGTCAATATAACTTTTCTAATTATAATATGAAGACGCGCATTCCTATAAGTAAATGCTCACTCCGAGATCGCCCAGTGAGGGATGCCAGGTCCCATTTGGGATTTATGCGACACCCTCGCTATGCCAGAAACCCCAGTGTACAGGCGCTTACCCTTCCGGTCCGCACGAACTTCTAAGTACCCGAATAGCTCGGTATATTTTACTAATTATCACAATTGAACTTATATATACTTATTATATATAAAAACATGTTCTTTTGTTGAATATCATTACCCTTGTCCAAGCCTTTATGCATTTGATGAGTGATTCTCATGACCGGCCGTATAGGCGTTATCACGACCAGGAGGCGGGATTACTATGAGATATCGCCCATATTTGTGTTTTAGTGTGGTGATGATCATGACCGACCGTATAGGCGTTATCACGACCAGGAGGCGGAATTACTATGATCAAAACACCAATGTTTATGTTCTTGTTCTTGGTTTACTTGTTTTTGATAACCAACATGGTGAAACCATACCAAACCTTCTTTAAACATGAACTAACTTAAGGCCTTCTTAAAACAGGTTATTCTAAGGCGTCATACCAAATTTCAACCCATGATTCCCACTAGAACTCCCAATCTCAACAAAACACGTTAAAGAACCTTAATCTTGCATTATTCTTAAAAGGCATATCTAAGTGTTATGAATCATGAAACTAATTGAAGGCTTATGTCAAACATACCTTAAGCTGATCTATTCCAGAAGATGGGCTCCTAACTCCCTTTGAATCTTCAAAAATGCAAGCTAGAGTGTTCTTGGTGTTCTTGAGGTTTCTTAGAGGTTTTAGGTTGATTTTAGGTGAATTAGCAAGGAAAAATGGATGGATCCATGGTCTATTTATAGCCAAGAGTGTTTCACATGCTTCTTACAAGTGTACTAGTGACTAAGCATGAGAATTGACACCTAGCATGGTGACTAATCATGAGAATTGACACCTAGCATGGTGACTAATCATCAAATAACATATATTTAACATATAAACATGTAACTTTTTTTTTCTTAATAATCTAACCCAATAAACACTTACCTTATGCATAGTTTATTGTTATAACTTCAAATACGTATTTCTTAACATTTTAACATGTTAATCACATAAACACATATACGACACATATTCTCACATATAAAATATAAAAACATATATATTATCACATATTTATCCGTTTCTCAACTTTCCAACTACGTATTCACGTATATTATCATGCATGTATACATATAACTCATCTATAGCACATATATCATATAAATATGCATTTCCTATTCTTTCAAATACGTAAAATAAGTATAGTTATTATATTAACTACCACTTACGAGTTTATCTGAATCTTGGGATGTTACAACTCTCCCCTCCTTAAAGAGGATCTCGTCCTCGAAATTTGGAAATCATTTAAATAGGTGAGGGTATTTCATTTTCATTTCGTCGGCTAATTCCCACGTTTGCTCTGGTCCCTTCTGACCTTTCCATTGTACCAACACTAGTGGGATAATCTTCTTTCTTAATTTCTTTTCTTGGGTTTGGAGAATCTTTATTGGATGTTCAGAAAACTTTAGCTTATCATTGACTTGTATATCATCCAATGGTACAGCTTGAGTTGGGTCGGCTAAACATTTACGGAGATGTGACACATGAAATGTATTGTGAATGTTTCCCAACTTCTCTGGTAATTCCAACGTATAAGCAACAGATCCAACCTTTGCGATGATTTTATATGGCCCGATATATCTTGGACTTAACTTTCCACGTTTGATAAACCGAATAACACCTCTCCAAGGTGAAACTTTTAACATCACGAAATCTCCAACCTGGAACTCCAAAGGCCTCCTTCTTCGATTAGCATAACTCTTCTGTCGATCTTGGGCAGCTTTTAATTTCTCTCGTATCTGTTGGATTCTATCAGTCGTTTCCAGAATAACTTCTGTGTTAGTCAACTGATTCTCTCCTACTTCTGTCCAACAAATAGGAGTTCTGCATCTCCTCCCATATAAGGCTTCAAAAGGTGCTGCCTTAATGCTGGAATGGTAGCTATTATTATAGGAAAATTCTATCAAAGGTAAATGACAGTCCCAGCTACCACCAAAATCAATTATACAAGCCCGTAACATATCTTCCAGAGTTTGAATTGTACGTTCACTCTGACCATCAGTCTGAGGGTGATAGGCGGTACTTAAATTGATCTTTGTTCCAAGAGACTTTTAAAAACTCGCCCAAAATCTTGAAGTAAATCGGCTATCCCTATCAGAAATAATAGATAAAGGTATGCCATGTTTACTTACAATCTTTTCGATATATAACTTTGCCAGTGTTTCAATTGGGTAGCTTTCATCAATTGGGATAAAGTGTGCTGTCTTGGTTAGTCTATCAACTATAACCCAAATAGCATTATATCCTTTTCGAGTCTTGGGCAACTTTGTAACAAAATCCATTGTTACTTGATCCCACTTCCAAATGGGTAATTCTATCTTTTGTAATAGACCACCAGGCTTTTGATGCTCAGTTTTAACTTGAAGACAAGTTAAACATTTCTTAATGTACTGAGCAATTGACCTCTTCATATTAGTCCACCAAAATTGGTTCCTAATATTTTGGTACATCTTGTTTGCTCCAGGGTGCATCGTATACTTGGATTTATGGGCTTCATCCAAAACCCCTGAATATCCCCCAACCTAGGAATCCAAATCCTCTGACCAAACCTAAGGATTTCATCGGTTCCTTTGGTTAGCAAGCCTTGTTTTCCTAACATTCTTTCAGCTTTAATATTTTCTTCTTTTAATGCATCTATCTGAGCTTCTTTAATCTGATCTTTCCAATCGATCATAACATTAATCCTTAATGCTTTTACCCTAATTGGTTTGATCCTATTCTTCCGACTCAAGGCATCTGCTACTACATTTGCCTTGCCTGGATGGTATTTGATTTCACAATCATAATCATTGATTAATTCCATCCACCTTCTCTGTCTCTTGTTTAACTCTTTTTGACTAAAAACATGTTGAAGACTTTTGTGATCTGTATATATCACGCACTTAGTACCATATAAATAGTGCCTCCAAATCTTTAAAGCAAACACTATGGCACCAAGTTCGAGATCATGCGTGGTATAATTCTTTTCATGAACTCGTAGTTGTCGTGAAGCATAAGCGACAACTTTATCCCTTTGCATCAACACACACCCTAGCCCGTTCAGAGAAGCGTCACAATAAATCACAAAATCGTCGTTCCCTTCTGGAAGAGCTAAAATTGGAGCACTACTAAGTTTTTGCTTCAGATAATTAAATGCCTCTTCTTGCTTAGATCCCCAATTAAATTTAACCGACTTCTGTGTTAAAGAAGTTAAAGGTGAAGCAATCTTTGCAAAGTTTTTGACGAACCTTCTATAATATCCAGCTAATCCCAGGAAACTTCTGACTTCACTAGGATTCTTTGGTGCTTCCCATTTCATCACTGCTTCTATTTTTGCAGGATCCACTTGTATACCTTTCTCGTTAATAACATGACCTAGGAATTGGACTTCCCTTTTCCAAAAGTCACATTTAGAAAATTTGGCATACAGTTTCTCTTGTCGTAGAGTTTCTAAAACCATATTCAGATGTCTAGCGTGATCGTCTGAATTCTTAGAATAAATAAGTATATCATCGATGAAAACGATAACAAATTTGTCTAAGTATGGTTTAAATACCCTGTTCATTAGGTCCATGAATGCTGCCGGAGCATTAGTTAGTCCAAAAGACATAACTAAAAATTCATAGTGACCGTAACGCGTTCTGAAGGCAGTCTTTGAAATATCTTCCTCCTTTACTTTCAATTGATGGTACCCTGATCGAAGATCAATTTTGGAAAAATAATTGGCACCTTGCAATTGATCAAACAAGTCGCCTATTCTTGGCAAAGGATATTTATTCTTGACGGTTAACTTGTTTAATTCCCGGTAGTCAATGCACATACGCATTGAACCGTCCTTCTTCTTAACGAATAATACAGGTGCTCCCCATGGTGATGTGCTTGGCCTAATAAATCCTTTTTGCATCAATTCATTGATCTGCTTCATGAGTTCTTGCATTTCTGAAAGAGCTAATCGATAAGGGGCTTTTGCTACCGGCTTAGCACCCGGTATCAACTCGATATGAAACTCAATCTGACGATCAGGTGGAGTTCCGAGTAAATCTTCTGGAAAGACATCCAAGAAGTTATTAACCACCGGAATTTCATTGACCGTTTTCTCCTTTTCACCTCTACTGCACTTGCCAGAATCAAAAGACATCCCTTTTGATAATGCTTCATTGCTTTCATGGCGGAAATGATCCCAATCTTGGAATTGGCATCATCGCCATGGACTAGCAATTCCTTTCCATCGGGCTTTCGTATTGTCACTGTCTTGCTTTCACAATCGAGACACGCGCAATTCTTGTTTAGCCAGTCCATACCCAAAATAACATCGTATTCACTTAAAGTGGTCGGCATCAGGTTAACTAGGAATTCCGTATCAAGTAGGTTTATAGTACAATCCCTAAATTCCTGGGTAATCCTATGTTGTTCACCACTAGCCGTTTCTACTATATATGCAGGATCTAGAATTTGAGGCACAAGTTTTATATAAGGCACTAATGCATTGGTCATAAAACTTCTATTTGCTCCAGTATCGAATAAAACTCTAGCATATATGTTGTTGACAAGAAACATACCGGTTATGGTGTTATCTCTAGCTTCATCCAAGACAAACACACGACCCTTAGCCTTGTTCTGTTTATCTCCCTGCTTGTGCTGCATAGGCTTCTTACAGTTAGGGCGAATATGTCCAAATTCCCCACAATTGTAACATTGTATCTTCGGGCAATTTCTTGAAAGGTGATTTGCTTCAGGACATCTCTGGCATTGATAACTTGTCCTGTTGTTTTTATCTTGGTGGTTCTTATTATTTCCTTCACGCCTTGGTACCTTCCTACCAGACCTCGAACCATGTTTTCCTTCATCTTCCCATTTCCTTTTCCTTTCAGCAGTCACCAGGCCTTCCTCCTCATATGCAATTGCACTTAGATCAATTGCCGCTTCATAGGTTCGAGGAGCAGCCATCTTGACTGGTTGTCGGATACGAGGTGGTAATGCTTGTATAAACCTTTTCAGCCTCTTCTCTTCCGTATCAACATGTTCAGGAAGCAATCGTGCCATCTCGTCAAATTTCTTCACAAATTGAGAATGAGTCATATCCCCTGCTTGCAACTGCAGAAACTCCCTCTCTAGTTTGTCCTTCTCGATTGTAGGACAAAATTTTGCCAATACCAACACCTTCAGTTGGTTCCATGTCATCGTAGCAATTTCTTCACGACCCTTCGCTATTTTAACATTGTCCCACCGGTACAATGCTTCAGACTAAACGTGTAGGTAGCGTATTGAACAGCTTGTGTATCAGTACACCCGCTGATGTCAATTGCCGCTTCCATCTCCCGGATCCACTGGAATGTAGCCATAGCATCCCGTTTACCTTCTAGCTTTGGAGGATCACAATTTTTGAAAGTCTTGTAAGTACAACCTCTAGGTGGCTCGGGTTCCGCATCTGCACCTCCAGCACCTAGCTCTGGCTGTCCGCCACCATTACCATTTTCACCACCTTCATTTTGCCTTATTTCAGCAATTATGGTTGGCAATGCATCTTGGATAGCTTGAGCTATAGCGGCCTGGAATTGTGGCTCAGCATACGGTCCAGGGTTGGCATTATTTTCAGGCTCCCCGTTCCCAATTTGCATCCTATTAATTGGCGGTCTACCACGTATTCCTCTAACCATAGTTAGTACCTATATTTAAGGAGAACAAGTATCAATATCCCAATGTCAGATTATGATATGAACAGAATAGTACAGACAGATCAGATATCACATTGGCCAGATGTCATCACTTATCTGTTATACTTAGAATGTTCAAGTCATCTTCCTTCATGGTATATCAAATCCGGTTATCCTATCTTAATCAAGTAGCTTATCTCAAGGGGTCTATCTTAGTTTAAGTCCAGATACTATCTTGTACCTAGTTCTCTTAAACCAGTGCTCTGATACCAACTTGTAACACCCGCATCCCAGGATAAGCACTAGGGAGTGTTACGCATTGAATAAAAGAAAGCACATGGCACTAATCAAAGTTTACATCAGAAGTCTTTTAACTTTATTCATAACAAAAGTTGTAGGATCTACAAAGTACAAAGATAATACAACATTGAATTTCTTATTTGAAACTAGAAGTCTATGTCTTCGTCCAACCAAAATTCAGACTTCTATACTAGCTTCTTCCTCGTCCCATCCATGTCTAGCTATCTGCTACTACATGGTACCTAAGATGTGCGTCCAAAAGAAAAAGACAACATTTGGGGCTCAGCATAATGCTGGTGAGTTTCATAAACGTAGCAGTTCATATGTAATTAAATTTTGACTACAGCATCATATAAACATGTATATCCATGGCAGGGATCACAGAATCAAGATCAAGAATGATCGTCCAAGCAACTAGGTCTATCTGTATGCATACTACCTATTTGTACGTGTCACATGGGTCCTCTTCCAAGATCGTATCTAACCCTTCAGGCCTCAACATTTATAGATACTAACAGTAGTCAAATATACAATTTAATACAGAACAACACATCCCGTTTCATAAAAGTAATTGCCCAGTGAGAGAAAGACTGACCTTTGCCTTTTACTCGAATAATCTCAGGCGGAATCTTCACTAAAGGCCTCGATCCAAACCTAATCGTGTATCGGGTTGTATTAATGCAAGGCTTTATATTATAAACATCTTCTATGCTCTATAATCCTAAGACTATACTTTCTCAGAGGTTAAAATGACCAAAATGTCCTTTATAGTCAATATAACTTTTCTAATTATAATATGAAGACGCGCATTCCTTAAGTAAATGCTCACTCCGAGATCGCCCAGTGAGGGATGCCAGGTCCCATTTGGGATTTATGCGACACCCTCGCTATGCCAGAAACCCCAGTGTACAGGCGCTTACCCTTCCGGTCCGCACGAACTTCTAAGTACCCGAATAGCTCGGTATATTTTACTAATTATCACAATTGAACTTATATATACTTATTATATATAAAAACATGTTCTTTTGTTGAATATCATTACCCTTGTCCAAGCCTTTTTGCAATTGATGAGTGATTCTCATGACCGACCGTATAGGCGTTATCACGACCAGGAGGCGGGATTACTATGAGATATCGCCCATATTTGTGTTTTAGTGTGGTGATGATCATGACCGACCGTATAGGCGTTATCACGACCAGGAGGCGGAATTACTATGATCAAAACACCAATGTTTATGTTCTTGTTCTTGGTTTACTTGTTCTTGATAACCAACATGGTGAAACCATACCAAACCTTCTTTAAACATGAACTAACTTAAGGCTTTCTTAAAACAGGTTATTCTAAGGCGTCATACCAAATTTCAACCCATGATTCCCACTAGAACTCCCAATCTCAACAAAACACGTTAAAGAACCTTAATCTTGCATTATTCTTAAAAGGCATATCTAAGTGTTATGAATCATGAAACTAATTTAAGGCTTATGTTAAACATACCTTAAGTTGATCTATTCCAGAAGATGGGCTCCTAACTCCCTTTGAATCTTCAAAAATGCAAGCTAGAGTGTTCTTGGTGTTCTTGAGGTTTCTTAGAGGTTTTAGGTTGATTTTAGGTGAATTAGCAAGGAAAAATGGATGGATCCATGGTCTATTTATAGCCAAGAGTGTTTCACATGCTTCTTACAAGTGTCCTAGTGACTAAGCATGAGAATTGACACCTAGCATGGTGACTAATCATGAGAATTGACACCTAGCATGGTGACTAATCATCAAATAACATATATTTAACATATAAACATGTAACTTTTTTTTTCTTAATAATCTAACCCAATAAACACTTACCTTATGCATAGTTTATTGTTATAACTTCAAATACGTATTTCTTAACATTTTAACATGTTAATAACATAAACACATATACGACACATATTCTCACATATAAAATATAAAAAACTTATATATTATCACATATTTATCCGTTTCTCAACTTTGCAACTACGTATTCACGTATATTATCATGCATGTATACATATAACTCATCTATAGCACATATATCATATAAATATGCATTTCCTATTCTTTCAAATACGTAAAATAAGTATAGTTATTATATTAACTACCACTTACGAGTTTATCTGAATCTTGGGATGTTACAAATAATCCTTATCATGAGTAAGAAGCAAAACATAATTTTCTCATTTTTCAGGCAATGCTTCCATAATCTTTTCCTTCAAATCAGCATCGGTCTTCTCAATTCTAACAAACTTTAATTCATTAATCAGATGTGAAAATCGGGAAACAAGAGCAGTAATGTTCTCATTGTCATAAAATTGAAAATTATCAAATTCTTTATTCAACACTTTCTTCCGACTTTTCTTGTAATCATCATTACCCTCACATCTTGCTGATAAAGCATCCCATAATTGTTTTGATTTCTTGCACGTGCTGAATTGATGTAACAACTCAATGGGTAATGCCATCGTAAGATAACCGAAAGCTTTTTGTTCAAGCTCATAGGCTTTTCTTTCAGCAATGTCGAAAGTATGAACTTCCTTGAAATCTCCCGCATCAGTCGGATGTTGATAAAGTTTCTTGATTGGAATTCACAAATCGATGTCATTCGTACTTATATAAGCCGAAAATCGTTGTTTCCAGTTCTGATAATCTTCAAGCTTCAACAATTTGGGAACTTTCTGACTTGCTCCGATTTCGTTGCCAAAATTCAACATGGTTTGCATTGCGTTTTGCATAGCAGCAAAAGCTTGAAATTCTGTCATCGTTTAAAAAATTTGAAACTGTCGGCTGAACTTGTTCCGAACTTATATCTGAGCTCCGAACTCCCTCCGAACTTCGTCCGAACCTAACTCAAACAGTCCGAACTTAAACTTTCTCCGAAAGACCTCCGAACCACCACCGAACTAGACCAACTTCGAATTCTCGCCGACACTGACCGAACTCTCACCGAATAAGCACCGAACACTGTCCGAACTTGAGCTTCGGAGCAGTACGCCGAACTCGACCAGATACCTCCGAACCTCGACCAGATACCTCCGAACCTCGACATAATTTTTCAAAAAAAAATGCGCAGAAATTGACTGCTTTTGACGAAACTTGCAATCGTGGATCGAGAAAAACGATAAGAACCGATTTAGAAGCAGATTTGACACCAAAGACTCGATAGAATTGATGAAAAATACACAAACAAACTCGAAAAACACCAAAAACGCTTAAAAATCCAAAAATAACAACCACAGATTAGTAGAGTGAACCAGAAAGCTCTGATACCACTTGAAAATGCGTGAACATTGGATCGTCTACTCAATCTAGCTATTCGGACATCGAAACGTAATTAACCGATTGTTTTATTGATCACAAATGAACAATTACAATCAGAGAACACTTAGAAATGACAAAGAGAAAACACTCTCAGAAACACACACTTAAGAGAATCTCACACGCTTAGAACTACTAATTACAAGAACAAACTTGGTATTTATAGCAGCTGGCCGATCTCTGTCCGAACCTCAGGTTCGGCCAGTCCGAACCTCAGGTTCGGCCAGTCCGAACCTCAGGTTCGGCCAGTCCGAACTCCTAGTTCGGACCAGGTTCGGCCAGTGAGACTTTGGCTTGAACTTGTACTTTGCTTGATACTTCACACGACGCACATATCAGATATCAACACCAAGATCTTCACTTCATCGGTCAGGGTTATGAAGGGACGAAAGGTTAGCAACTACGCTGATGTTGGAGATTCCGGTGATGGTTGGTGGCGGCGGCTAGGGTTAGCAACGACGGTTAGTTTTATTTTGTTTTCATACAATTCTGTTCCTAGATTGAAATCTCGATTTTACTTGATTTGATACGAAGTTTCTTTATGATCTGTCAGTTTCAAATTAAACAATTGCTCCGTTTCAGTGACCTTTATATCTCTTTAAACATAAGATGTAATTTTTAAATATACATCTTTAAAATATGTAATTCGAAATAAGAAAACAAAGAAAATATCAAGTAATTATGTACTCATTCTTGAACATAAGATGTAATTCTTATGTTAGTCTATTAAGCCTACTGTTTCAATCTTTTGAAGTGAAGAATGCTTACACGCATATACCTTAATTAAACAGTTTCTTACATTATGCAGGCAACATAAGTGTGTGATTGCATTCAAAAGCAGATTGGTGAGGTAAATGAATTATTTAAAGATCTGGTTGTTTTGGTTCGTGAGCCAAGAACTATGATTGGTAAGTATAATTTTCACCTTTTCACTATTTTCTTTTGCTTATATATGGTCTTCTGCTTCTACAAATAAGCCTGCATATAACAGATATGCCAGATGAAGAAATTATTCAGTTTTACCACAATGGTATGATTGATTATTTCGATTTCCGTTTAACAGCTAAAACAGAAAAACTCCTAGATCAGTTTGGAGAAAAATTTACTTTAACAGCAGGAAACATTGCTACACACACGTTTCCTCCAACAGTAGGCTGCAAGATGTTCTCTTCTTTGCCTAATGCAAATGATCACACATACAGACCAGCTAGAAAAAGAATATTTATTAGCCACAAAACAACAGTTCAAAAATATTTAGAAAGTTTGGCTATTAAAACAAATGTAGATTTCTCAACTCTTTGTTGGCTAGAGAGTATGGGTGATTATGACAGTTTTAAAGACATATATTCAATCTTGAAGTTCAAAGAAGATCCGACTAAAGCATTTATTATAAAGAATCAAAAAACTCCGGTCTTACCCGACGGACTCAATTGGAAAGACTTCAAGTTACTAGCAGAAGGACATTATACACAAGTATGGACACATAAAAATTGGAACATGCTCTTACCTTTCATTGGGGAAGGAGATAACTTGGAGCTAAAACACATTCACAATGATGATGACATAGAAGACTGTGAGAGGATCATTTGAGAACCAATTTGATTTGAGAACTAAAAAGAACTAATTTGAGCCACAAGTATATTACATGTATCCCCCCTCCCATGAATTGTAGTGGTCCCCCCCCCCCCCTGAAATTTGTGGTTGAGATTTAGTTCTCAAAAGTTCTCAAAATAAAAAGTTCTCATTTGAACCTAACCCTATGTATATATATATATATATATATATATATATATATATATATATATATATAGATGAAGGATCAAATGCAAACATGTGTTCAGGTTGTGAGTGTGATCAGTTTGTTTTAGATGATACATGGTTAATATCAAGAACTCTCATGTTGTAACCGCATAGAGAAAATTTAATATTTTGAAATCATCAAGGAATCATCCATGGTAAAATAAGATTGGCAAAATTCCATCTTATTGCTTTTTATCTAATCAATCTTATGTAGTGGCCATTCAATTAGACAAAAATCATTGATAAAAAATTTTACTTATAGTAGACGTTCATGTTCTAAATGTAGGTATCCTTATTTCATATGTACTTTGAAGTTCTTTGTGTTTGGACTACATTGAAACAGCTACAGGAAGCAAATTGGCTGTTGTATACTTTCAAAAACAAAAAATATGCTTCACATTAATATTTCTGTTTCCATGGTTGTTGTGTTCATTTATATTTATTGTGTCATGAGATATGTTCTTAAAGAATGACACTATTTTTAAAATTGTTAAAATTGCATTGCAGTCAAACTTGGTGCCAATCGAACAATGGTTGGAACACTTCGAGGGTTTGATCAGTTCATGAACCTGGTGATTGACAACACCAGGAAGTTAATGGTAATGAGAAAAATGATATAGACATGGAAGTAATGATCTTCTTAGCATGATCGTAATTATAAATCAACACTGAACGAATCTCTAGAAATTGATTTTTTTTCTATTTGTTTTGTTTTCACAAGTAATAAGAGGGAATAGTGTGGTCACTGTTGAAGCACTTAAGCCGGTCACTAGAGTCAAATGATTCTTGACTCGGGTTGCTATGCTATCACTTTGTTCAGAAAGTCTCAATGATAGAGGTTTGTCATTGTCCAATTATCGAGCAGTTAATGAATCTGTTTTGGGTAATTAATTGCATAGCAGTTGTAACAGAACTTATTTGTGCTTTTGACAATATAATTAAGGAGCATCTAGATGGAGGGTGAGCAAAAGAGTTAAAATGACCTATTTACAAAAAACTTGCATATCCAGCTCTGGGCAAGCAAGTTTATTTTTATCTTTGCTCTAATGTGATTGTTTATACACATGTATTGTTCTACCTTATGCATAGACTATTGGGTCTATTATGGGTATAGTTCTTTTTTTAAAATTATTTTTGCATGCCATGTGTATGAAATGTGACAAACCAAACATAAATGTAGTGTATAAGTATGTATTTTTGAATTTGTAGCTTTTTACATTTTGCAATGTTGTTTTTCTTTGATTCCAATTATCGAATTAAATTTATTATACTATATTATTATAATGATTATTTTCTAAAATCTGCCCGTGCGATTCACGGGTATCACAATTTGGCGACGACAAATTGGGGAGTTTGCTGAATGGCTGTTACAGTTGGGAGAAGGTTTACTTGGTGGTGACAAGGATGGTACTCGACTTCAGATACGCATCATAGAAGCAGAAGTAATATTAGGAAGTAATATCGGTTTTCATATGTTTATTCCAAGAATTTCAATGTCTCCTTCAGATAAAAACATTCAATTTAAATTCAATAGGACACAACTTTTGATTGCGGTATGTTTGGGAATGACAAAAGCCAAGGTCAGTCACTTTCAAGAGTTGAACATTATTTAAAGAATCCATGCTTTAGTCATGCTCAGCTTTACGTTGCATTATCAAGGGTTAAGAGTATGGATGGACTAAAACTTCTCATATTGGATGAAGACGGAAAAGTGACAAACAAAACATCAAATGTTGTTTATAAGTATGTATTTTCAAATTTGTAACTTTTTTATATTGTCAAATGTTATTTTTTTTTAATTTCAATTATCGGATTACATTTATTATAATATGTTAAATTTTGGATTCATTTTTTAAAATCCGCCCGTGCGTCGCACAGGTATCAAAAACTAGTATATATATATATATGTATATATATATATACTAGCCGTGTGCCCGCGCGTTGCGGCGGTGACAGTTTATAGCGTGTTATTTGTCTTCTGTTTGCGTGCTCGCACGGGCTGTTCGCATTTGATCTTCCTCCTCTCTCTCTCTCTCTCTATATATATATATATATATATATATATATACACATATAGCATGGTGCCCACGCGTTGCGGCGGCGACAGTTTATAATGCGTTATTCACTATAGTGGTGTACCCGTGCGTTGCGGCGGACGACAGTTTACAGCACATTATTTGTCTTCTATTCGCGTGTTCGGCAACGGCGAAAAATTACAACGCGATATTCGTTTCTATTAGCACGATGCGGTGCAGTGATAATTTATAATCCAGTATATGCGTGTTCGGTGGCGGCAACAATTTAGGGGGCAACACACGCGTTACGAGGATAGCAAACTACAATCATGTATGATGAGATCATGAAGCAATGCCGGTCGTTATTTATCGGGTGTGTTCTTTATAGATGGTCAAATAAATAATAACGATTTAATTTATCAACTCAGATACTATATGATATTACAATCCCTAACATATGACTTTAGGGACCGAAAATCAATCATCTAAACAACTTTATGTTGTCCACAACATGTTTTGTTAAGTTCATGATTCTATATTAAATTAGTCTTCAGTAAGATCTTTTAAAGACTAAGATTAAGTATTAGACACCGTGCGATTTCATTTCTTAATAGTCTTTTTGTAAAATGAAAACTAATCTCAAATTGCTTGTTTTAGTCCCTAATATGTACTTTTACAGTCTAATAATCAGTTTATAATAATATTATATAAAAAAAGATGATAAAAAAATAAAACAATAAAATGTATAAAAAACAGAATATTAATCGTCTTACAAGAATATATCAAATGTTTTCAAAATAAAAGTATGAATAAAGAAACTAATCTTAATAAAAAAAATGATTTTACAATTAATGAGTACTCATTATCCATCTCTAGCATGCAGGCTATCTGAAGTTTCATTTAATATCTGCAAAACGAAAGTATAAATAGAGAAACCAATCAATATTTAAAAATGATTAGAGTAACTTTGATCTTAACATATCAACATTTAAAAATTATTAGAGTAACTTTGATCTTAACATAGTTACCAATGACAACCAATTGCAAGTAGAGAAGAGGCATCTCTTCCAAAACCACAATAATCTTCTACAATACCTATAGAAACCAATATGTCATATACCTGTTTAGAATATCAATTCAAAGCGTTTGTTATGGTTCTCATCATCACTTTTTGGTATAACCATTTGGATACAATAGTTAATATAGTTTACTTATTTAATTAACTTATCTATCTCATAGGTAAGTAACATAAGGATGGATACAGTTTTGACAATAATAGGTTCCAATAAAATTGACAAAAACTTAACATTTTTTCAAAACAAAATTACAAAAAGCCCGCCACAACGGGCGGAGAGCACACATCTAGTTCTTGTAACATATAACATAGACATAAGTAATATAATTATGCAAATAACCAATATTAAGAATAGAGTAATATTTCTAGTTATGTTTGGAACACATGTTAGCAACCTGAATATATATATTTCTAGTTTTGTTATCCACATTTTGCAACATAGTAATTTACATGACTATATGAACTAACCTGTATGTTGACTGAGCAAGAATGCTTGATTTCATATGTATAGGACCTTAGAAAGTAACCACAAAACAGGTTCTTTAGCAACTAAAACTTATGATTTGTATAATAATCATCATATACAAAACACAACAAAAATAAGCATTTGGTCAACTCTGCTTTCGTGGACCACATATACAAATAAGGAAATTGTGCATTTGTTCTTATGCCTAATTAGAGAGAAAATGGGATTGTGCTTTTCCATGTGTTTTTTTAAGCATTCAATATAAACCCCAAACGAACAAATCAGAACAAAAAAAGCATTTGGTCAACTCTGATTTCGTGGACCACATATACAAATAAGGAAATTGTGCATTTGTTCTTATGCCTAATGAAAGATAAAATAGGTCCAGGCTGCAATTTTAGAGAAAATGCCTATTTGACCCATATATCATGCTGCAGTTTTAGGGACTGGAGGCTTTTTGGCCTACTTCCATATTTAATCAAAGAAATTAGAAATATATCTAAAAACAATCTCCGTGACTTTATCATTCAAGAACTGTTGTAGAAAATGATATGTGTTTTGATATTAACCAGTTTTAGACTTCTTGTGGATCTGTCACAGTAACCAGTTTTAGTCTTCTTATGCTTTTAGACTGTGACACATTATAACTAAAAAATGTTTTACAAATTATGTCATGGTACTAAAGTGGGTCACAGCAGGTCATAAAATTTTTACGCATTTTGTTGGTTCATTAACATTTTAGTAGTCACACTAACTGGAACTTGCTTAATGGTAAGTGGTTTCCATTAAACAAGAAGGGAGAACATTGTGAAATTATATAAGTAAATATCATTCTTTGTGTTTCTTTAAAAAATAAAAACCATCATTCAAGGTGACTTTCACATTTGGCTTAGATTATAACACCCATATTCACCAAAAAAAAACCCAAAGAACTCATATATAAATAAAAAAAAAGAAGCTTGAATCAGATTTAAGATATAAATCATACCTCAAATTCTTAGAAGCTTGAGTTCAGTATTTCTTTGAACGTACCTTTGAATCAGATTAGTAAACATAAAACATATGAAACATAAATCAGATTCAAGTAACATAAATTAAAAAAAAAAAGAGGGAGGTGGTTCTTTGCAGATTCAAGTAACATAAATTAAAACATAAAACATACCTCAATTTTTGCGGATGGTAATGGAGAGGGAGGTGTTTACTTATAAAGGCTTTATGAAAATTTGAATTGAGTTGTGAATTAGGCGCCATATCCATAAATGTGTGTCTGCAACATTGACCTAACTCTTGTGTCTGCATCTTTACTCAAATAGGAGATTCCCTGATGAGAACAATTGAACGATGGATCTCACGATGAAAAGCAATTTAACGATGGATAAAGCGTGTAGACTTACTGAAAATCAGGTGTAAGGAATATTGCGCTTGGAAGATTTCCGGCTGAATGCCAATTTTACTATGTTCCGGCTGAAGTTGAAGTTGAAGCGGAATTCTCACTTCAAGCGGAACTGGCAATTCAAGCGGAAAGAAGCAGTTTTGTCCTTTAGCGAATATTCCGGGTGAACTTGATTATCCACCAGATAATGAGTTCAACCGGACTTTTCTTGAGATGTCTTTTCAGCAAGTCCAATCCTGCAAAAGCTTCTCGTATGCTTCTATATCTAATCCAAGCCGCTCTCCTAAAAGTAGTATGGTGCCGCAAACACGTAAGATATTCCAATTGCCGATGTTTATTCTTTTGGTAGTTTATATTTGACTTTTTAGTTTACGGTCTAGATTAGATCGCATGAGATCAATGGCTGTCATTGATCTCATCAGCACTATATATAGCATAGCTAGCCCTTAGTTTACACACAGTTGTCATCTTTGTTGTTATCAGTTCTTGAACAACTTGTAATAATGTAGCTTTGAGTTAATGCAAATAGTGCCGAGTATTTGATACTTTGTTTTGCAAATCAAGCTTTTACATTATACAGAAGAACTCAATATTGCTTAAGTAAAGTGATATATAACTTTAATTCCACAGGGTTATATTTGCAAGTAAAGGGCTTTGTTTAAGTTTAACTCTAACTTATAACGATCCTACAAGTGGTATCAGAGCTTTGGCTCCTACCTTGAAGACTTTCTGTGCTTCAAGGTTGATACTTTACTTGCTTACTTTACAAGCTTTGCTGTTTTATCTTTCTAAAAGTTTTCAAAATGAGTGATTTCAGTTTAAGTTGCCCACATGGATCTTCCAACAAACCACCAATGTTCACTCCTGATGACTTTGGTACCTGGAAACTCAGGATGGAAGGTTTTGTTAGGATTTTGGACCGTCGTATTTGGAAATCTTTCACTGAAGTACCCTACTCACCCATGGTTTCATCTGCTGACGATGCAGAAGTCAAAATACCTAAGTCACTAGATAAATATGTTGAATCTGACTATACTGCTCTCGAATTTGACCATAAGGCATATTGGACTCTACAGGCTGCACTTCCTAATTCCATTTTAAGTGGGTTCAAAGGATATAAAACTGCATTTGACCTGTGGAATGCCTTAAGTGAAATGTATGAAGGAACCAGTGAAGTTACAGAAAACAAGAAAGATGTCTTAAAGCAGAAGTATGAAAACTTTACGTTCAAATCTGGTGAAACTATGACAAACCAGTACTTAAGATTTGTATCTTTGCTTGATGAACTCCAAAAAGTAGATGTAAAACTAGACCAGATAGATGTTAACAAAAAGTTCTTACGTTCCCTGCCTTCTGTGTGGACAGTTTACACTGTAAGCATCAGGGAATGCAAAAACTTGAAAAAGATGAGACTCAGTGAACTGCATGGCATACTCAGTGCCTATGAAATGGAATTTGATCTTAAACAAAACTCATCTTCTGAGTCAACTCAGCTGTTTTCATCTGCACTAGTAACTACTGATTTTAACAGTCAAAGGTCTTCAAACTCATCATCATATCAGTCACCTATTGTCAGTTTCCCTGAGACACCAAGGTGTCAAGAAAGTTTTTCAAACATGTTTGCAAACTCTCACAATGCTCATGTAGCAACTGACTCATACCAAGGCTTCATACCCGAAGATCTTGAGTGCATAGGTGCTGATGATTTGGAAGAAATGGACATTATGACTCAACTTGCTATGGTTTCTGTCAGAGCTCAAAGGTTCTACAAAAGAACTGGTAGAACCTACAAGGGAGCAAAAGGCGCTCACATAGGCCTTGACAAAAGCAAGGTGAAGTGTTATAACTGTCACCAACTTGGTCACTTTGCAAGGGAATGCCCTCAACCAAGAAGAGAAGGACAGAATCAAAGTCATGTTTAAGGGAAAAATCATGGAGGAAGCAATTCAAACAACAACAACTCTGGAAACAACTCAGGCTCCAAACCCACCCCACCAAAACCAACCGGAAATCAAAACCACCAAAATGTGGTAGCTGCTGTTGCAAATCAAACCTCATGTGTTGAATGGGAAGATTTCGTTGCTGAGTTTGAGCCTGTCAACCATGCTTTGATGGCCAAACAAGATTCCACCTCTGATCAGGTAAACTCTATCCCAGAGAAAGTCCTAGAAAATCTATGCAGCCCTGCCTGCATAGAACAAGTGTCAAAGTACCGAAATCACAACACTGACTTGATTGATGAAGTTTCAAACCTAAATGAGTTAAAGGAATGTTTTAAGAAAACTGAATCTTCATATATCTCAAAAATTGAAAATTTAACCAAAGAATATGAACAGTTGAAACAAACCAACTCAGTGCTTGAAATTCAGCTTGATGACCTGCTTTCAAAACTTGAAAAGTCAAGAAACGAAACCAAGGATGCTAAGGCTGAGGTTGATGTTCTTGAGATCAAGCTGAAAGATGCTTTGTTCACCTGTGATAAATTCCAGGCAGCAAACAAAAAGGCTGAAAAATTATGGATGGGAGGGATGTATGGAAAGGCAGGTGTTGGGTATAACTGTGTTGAGCCACGAATTGAATACTCACCTGTAATCAAACCAATTGATGCTTTAAAATCTGAATGTAAAGTTAGTCTCACAGTTGATGACATTTCATCACAGTCAAATTCTGAAAACACTGTTGAGTCTAAGAAAGCTGAAGTTACTGTTGCAAGCTCATCTGCTTTAGTTGACCAATCAAACATTCTAAAACCATCAATTGTTGTTCCTCCACCAACTGTTTATGAACCTAAGGATTCAAAAGTTGGAGGAAAGCAACCTGAGCAACCAAAGGGAAGTGAAACTCAAAGGCTTGGTCAACTAAAATTCAACCAAGTAACCAAACTTGAGTCTCCTAGAAAGTTTGAAACCAAAGTTGTTGAATGTATGTGCTGTGGTGAACAAGGTCACCTAGCCGCTGTTTGTCAGTTCAACCCAATGAGTAAAGTCAAACCATTTCAAAAACCAAAACCTGTTTTGAAACCAAAGGCTGATTTTCAAAAGAAGCTCACGGGAAGAATTTCACTTGTGAGAAACCACACTTTGAAGCATTTTGGATCTGATTCTAACAGAGTCTTGATTGGTAATGAAAGAAATGGAAGTTTTACTGTTTTAAAACAAAATCGTTTTCCGGCTGAAGTTCAAGCGGAACATTTTTCCGCTCGAACTCATGTTCAACCGGAAAATAAGTTTCAACCCAGATCAGCTACTGCTCCAAAGCAGAGACCTCAAGTACATTTTGCTGAAGGGTTTGAGCAATTTGAAGCTCAAGGAAGAAGAAATCCCTCTAGAGGAAAGGTTACCTCTAGAGAAAACTTTTCAAGAAACAGCAAATTTAACCAATCTGAAACTGTCTTTGCTAAAAGTTTAAGTGGAAATCACTATGTTCCACTTCAGGGGGAGAGTTCAAATCAAAACAGACACTTTCCTCAAAGATTTTCAAAGTCACCTGAAAGAACTCAGTTGGTCATTAAAGAAAATGAAAAACTTAAGAAATTGACCAACAAGCAAAGGAAGTTTAAAGAATATAGGGATAAGAAAATTGCTGAAAGAAAGAACACCAAAGGTGAAAGGTCTAGTCAAACAAGTGCTCAGCATGAGAACTTCAGTTTTGACAATGATGATCTACTTAATGAAGCTCCAGTCTTAAATACTTTAGTACTCAAGGAGTACAAGTATAATGATGCTTATGGCAGACCCAAGACCACTCAGGCTTGGGTCCCCTATAGAAATTAATCTATTCTGATATGTGCAGGTGCTAAATAAAGGCCAAAATAGCCTATGGGTAGTTGACAGTGGATGCACTTGCCACATGACAGGGAATAAGCACATTCTGGAAAACACAAAAAGAATCAATGGAGGACCAGTTGCCTTTGGAAGCACAAAAGGCCATATCACAGCACAAGGTGATGTGACAAATGGACTGGTAAAATTTGATAGAGTCAATTTTGTTGATACATTAAATTTCAACCTGCTTAGTGTCTCACAAATGTGTGACAAGAATTTGAATTTAATGTTTAATGAGAAAGAGGCCATAGTCCTCAAACCTGGTGTCAAAATTCCTGATGAACTTATAATGCTTAAGGCACCCAGGAGAGATGGATTATACATTTTGGATATGTCAGTTGCTACACCCTCATGTGGCACTGCTTGCTTTGTATCCAAAGCCTCAGTTGATGAATCTGATCTATGGCATAGAAGGTTGGGTCATGTGAACTACAAAAACATGAACAGAATTGTGAATCTTGGCTTGGTTAAGGGTCTTCCTAACAAGCATTTTGCATGTTCTGAAAACTGTGTGCCATGTCTCAAGGGCAAAGCAACACAGAACCTCCTTTAAGCCAAAAGTTGAGTCTTCTATTTCAAAACCTCTAGAGCTTTTACACATGGACTTGTTTGGTCCAACTAGAGTGATGAGTTTAGGAAAAAGGTCATACTGTTTTGTGATAATTGATGATTTTTCAAGATATACTTGGGTTTTCTTTCTCAAAACAAAAGATGAAACTGCTGAATTGTTGAAAACTCTTGTAATTAATTTAGAAAATCAATCAAACCTCAAGGTCAAAACAATCAGATGTGACAATGGCACAAAATTTAAAAATCATATTCTGAATTCATTTTGTGAGGAGAAGGGAATTGTGAGACAATTCAGTGCTCCTAGAACTCCACAGCAAAACGGTGTTGCTGAAAGGAGAAATAGGACATTGATTGAAGCTGCTAGATCCATGTTAGCAGACTCCAAGCTCCCTGTGATATTTTGGGCAGAAGCAGTAAATACTGCCTGTTATGTCCAAAACAGGATCTTAATTGTCAAGGGAAAGAATAAAACACCTTATGAGCTCTGGAGAAAAAGAAAGCCAAATATCTACTTCTTTAAGCCATTTGGTTGTCCTGTCACTATCTTAATAACCAATGAATCCTTGCCTAAATTTGCTGAAAAGGCAGATGAAGGTTATTTTGTTGGATACTCAGGTGTGTCAAAAGCATACAGAGTATACAACAAGAGAACTAAGATTGTTGAGGAAACCATAAATGTATCTTTCAATGAAAAATCTCCCAACAATTTTAAGTCTCAGCCTAGTTGGTTATTTGATATTGATGCACTAACTACTGCTTTCAACATAACTGTTGATAAGCCTGTAAGCTCTTTAGTGCAGGAACAAAACTCTCATAGGTCTGCTGATGAGCATTGGAAGAGTAATCAAACTGCAAATGAGAAGCCAATCTTTTTCTCTTCCATGAGTCTCTCAAACTATCTTCCCAAGAAATGACAAGAGACTGACTAAAATAATTCAAATTGAAGAAGAAATTGTTCCGGTCGAAGTTCAAGCTGAACTAGTTTCTCCGGTTCAAGTTCAACCGGAAAACTCAATTTCAGAAACTGAAGAGAATATTGAATCAGGGTCAAATGAAGCTGAAAATTCAAATGATAGCATATCAAATGAGCTTAGTTTAGAGCATCTGACCTACAATTCAGATATCAACTCTCATGAATCAGTTGGAGTCTCAGATCCTGTGTCACAATTTGAAACTGTTGAGTTTGATCACAGACTTCCTCAGCTCAACATACCCTCAAATGGAAGAAGCCATGAATTTCCTATGTTTATTGATAGAAGAATCAACAGAGATCATCCAGCAGGAAATATTATTGGAGAAGCTTCAGCTCCTGTGTTGACAAGGAGCAGATCTGCAAATGCAAACATTTGTCTGCATGCTGCATTTTTGTCTCAAGAAGTACCCAAGAAGGTAGCAGATGCCTTGGAAGACAACAGACTGGGTAGAGGCAATGCAGGAAGAACTATTTCAGATCAACAAGCAAAAGGTTTGGGAATTGGTAGATCTGCCTGATGGAGCAGAACCAATTGGAACAAAGTGGGTTTTCAGAAACAAGAAAGATGATAGGGGAATTGTCATAAAGAACAAAGCAAGATTGGTTGTGCAAGGCTATGTACAGGAAGAAGGCATTGATTATGATGAAGTCTTTGCACCAGTAGCCAGGTTAGAAGCAATCAGAATCTTCTTGGCCTATGCTGCATTCAAAGACTTTCAAGTATTTCAAATGGATGTCAAAAGTGCTTTCCTGTATGGCCTCCTGGAACAAGAAGTATATGTCAAACAACCTCCTGGTTTTGAAGACCCTCACCATCCTAACAAGGTGTGCAAGCTGATCAAAGCTTTGTATGGTCTCAAACAAGCACCTAGAACCTGGTATGAAACCCTTTCTAACTATCTTCTAGAGAATGGCTACAGGAGAGGGGCTATTGACAAAACACTTTTTGTTAAAACTGTTGGTAATGATATGTTGATGGTACAAATTTATGTTGATGATATTATTTTTGGTTCCTCTAATATTGTCTTGTGCAAGGAATTTGAAACTTTGATGCAGTCAAAATTTGAAATGAGCTCCATGGGAGAATTAACCTTCTTCTTAGGGCTGCAAGTGAAGCAAACTGCAGATGGTATCTTTCTGAACCAATCAAAGTACATCCAAGACATGCTGAAGAGATTTGACATGCTAACCTGTTCAAGTGCCAAAACTCCCATCTCTACTTCCCACAAGTTAACCAATGACTTAAGTGGCAAGCCAGTGGATGTGCACTTGTACAGAGCTATGATAGGCTCCCTGATGTATCTCACTGCTAGCAGACCTGACATCATGTTCAGTGTTTGCTTATGTGCAAGATATCAGTCCTCACCAAAGGAGTCACATATGCTAGCTGTTAAGAGAATTTTCAAGTACCTGAAGGGGCAACCAAAACTGGGTTTGTGGTATCCCAAGAACTCTGACTTCTCTTTCAAAGCATTCACAGACAGTGATTATGGAGGATGTGATATAGATAAGAAATCAACATCAGGAGGATGTCAATTTCTGGGAGAAAGACTTGTCTCTTGGCAATGCAAGAAGCAAACTTGTGTTTCCACTTCAACTGCAGAAGCTGAGTATATTGCCGCTTCAAGTTGCTGTAGCCAAGTCCTTTGGATCCAAAATCAAATGCTTGACTATGGGATCACATTCATGGAAACTCCCATTCTTGCAGACAACAACAGTGCCATCTCAATCATCAACAATCCAGTGAAGCACTCCAAAACCAAACACATTGACATAAGGTATCATTTTATTAGAGATTGTGCAGAAAAGCATTTAATCAAACTATTCAAAGTTCACACTGATCATCAATTGGCAGATTTGTTTACAAAAGCCTTTGATGAGGCTAGATTTTTCTACCTCATCACAGCCATTGGGATGATGAACTTTGAATAAGACTTTTCACAATTTTAATAAAAGAGAGGCATGTGCTCAAGAGCCCGTCTCTTGATACAAAAAGAAAAAGAAAATGAAAATCTTTAGTGTTAATCAGACAACATTTCAGTTCATAGTCAGTAACTGCTGTTAAAGCTATGGATAATTAACACAAATTTTCAAAAATCATGTGTTTTGGATTTCCGGTTCAAGTTCAGGTTCAACCTGAGAAGACAACTTTTGAAATTCACCGGGTGAACTTCAACCGGAAAAATGCTTTAAAAATGATGTGGAAAATTATTTTGAAAACAATTCTTTCAAGCGGAAAATTTGTCCGCTTGATGTTCAGACGGAAGAATTTTTGTTTTTAAAATAAAGGAGAAAATGGGTTCCGCTTGAACTTCCGGGTCAACAAAGTCAATGTCTCATTTAATTACCCGGAAGGCACAGTTTTCTAAGCGGATATACATTTATTTACCCTATTAAGTTTTTAACTGTTTAAAATCCGAGGTTTCAGTAAATTTACTTTTGGATAAAGACATGCTTTAACTGGTTGTACCGTATAACCCATAAAGCACCTGTCTCAATCAGTCACTGAACCGTCTGCTACAACCTCTAACCTCCACGTCAGCACTGGAAAAGTTTATAAGCCCTGATTTACCAGGGGTGCGCAGTTCTCAACCCCACTCAGGAATTACTCACAACTTCATCTCAAGCCCTCTACAAACTACTATTAACCGCCAATACTCTCAGAATCTGTCTCAACAATGGCTCCCAAAGCAAGGTGTCACATCCCCAATACACCACTAACGGAGTTTATACCGCTAAGGGGTACGAGCAGACCAGGACCACAACCATTAGTTACAAATACTAACGAATCAGAGTAAGTCTTAGCACTAAAGTCTCAAAATACGTCGCTGTAAATATTACCTTAGCACTAACCATGTGCTTTACAAATTGTTATTTAAGATTCCCAAGTTAGAGTTTAAATAAAATAAGAGTATCTTCAAGTGCCATGCCAACCTTCGGCGGATACTCCTCAGCGATCTGCAAAAGTGAAAACCACACAAGTGTCAACCTAACGGCTGGTGAGTTCACGGTGGGCATGACATGCATTGGCCCGGTCTCATAATCGTATGTATCAACATATACATAAGTAATATGTTTTGCAAGGCAACTTTGCCAAGAGTTGAATTTTCGAATATGCACTAGTTAAGTAAAGGATTAAAGTAGTCAACCGATATCGCGGGTAGCTAATCCGGTTTCCATGCACTAAGGAGTCGTACTAGGGATGAAAGCTGACGTAACAGAGTTCGGCAATAGCCGATGGTTTGTGCCTCCAGTTGTGTCCCATTTGGGAGTCCCACAACTAAACATAGGCTGACATTGAACTCCGTTCGGCCTCCAACCGGTTGGTTACACATTTGTGTACCGCGGAGCAGGGTTTGTCAAACCCTCAGTAGATCTACCCAATATCCCCTCGCTTCTCAGATCAACAGTACTAGGTTGAGGACTTTTTAAGTTTTAAGGCATCCTTAGAAATCATGTGATATCATTTGGTTTAGAATTTAACCTACACTAGTCATATTAAAACAGTTTATCCTGGATTTCATTTGAAATTCCCAAAAAGAGTTTAAGTGTCAAATGGTCGTTTCCGGGTTTTCAATAGAAACCCCAAGGATGGACAGTTGCATGTGTTCCCATAAAACACTCCAACTTCCATAACAGGTGTCCCAATTGTAATACCTCAAAACGTCAGCGTTGTTTATCGTTAAGTTCATTCGTTGTGTCCCAAACGGGCTCACAATTAAAGGGTTTGTAAAACTCACCTTAGGTTGCTCAGCTACACTTGATATTAAATCCAAGTTTTGCTTAATGGAGACCTATGAACACGTTTAGGTCTTAAGTATTAGTTTTGTGTCTAAATCTTGACGTTACTATGGCCCATAACATAGCACGTTGGAACTACGACACGACATAACGACACACGACACCGATGGTTGATCATAAACAAGGGTTCACATACATCAGAAATCAAAGCATGTATCATCATAGCAAAATCATGTAAGTCATGGCATAGCATTCAAGTAAATTGCACAAGTTTGGATTTTGGTCAGGTCACAGTTTCGCTAGCCTAGTGTCGCTGCACAGTTTCGCTATGTGCACGGGCAGCACTTTCGCTAGGGAATACCCGATGACACAGTTTCGCTAGGCTAGTTTCGCTCGAAACTGTTGGCACAGTTTGGCTAGCCTAGTTTCGCCCGAAACTGGTTTGAACTTTCGTTCAGGGAATTTCGCTCGGTAGTTTCGTTCGGACAGGTCTGGTTGGTTTACCCGGCGACACTATAGTTTCGCTGTATAGTGTCGCCTGAAGGAGATGTACATAATTTCGCTATACAGTTTCGCCCAGAGAACTTCACAGTTTCGCTGGTCGCGAAAAACCTACGGATCAGCCTAAAAATCCATCTAACAGTCTCCATACCTCATGTAATTCAGTATATAGCATGCATAGTCAATTACCAACATAAATCAGTAAGCTTTAACACCTTAAACATGCATTTTCATCATCAAATCACCAAAAACACATTTTAACCTAAAATGACCTAATCTAGCATAAATCTTCATTATGGATGGATTTCACACGTAAAGTTATAAACTTTATAACAGATCTAGCAATCCTAAGCAACATATCAGAAGATCAAGTGATTCCATGGAGGTTTGAGTCATGCTTTAAAGTAAAACACCAAGAAAACACATATAAAATGCATAAAGAATGGTTTTTGGGGACTCACGATTCGATCTAGGGCCGAATGGATGAGATCGAGATGATGGTTCCTTGATGGTTCTTGGCTGGAATCAGCTGGTCCAGAATATCTCAGGAGAGTGTGTGTGTGTTTTGTATGAAATGAGGCAAGAATGATGATATCTAGGGTTTTATGGTCATTATATATCAGGGCCTAGTTTCGCTGGATAGTTTCGCTGGCCAAGCGAAACTGGCTCTGGTAGTCATGAGTCGAGTAGACTAGCCGGGCGACACTGTAGTTTCGCCCGGTAGTTTCGCTGGAAACCCAAAAGTGACCAGTTTACATTTTAAGCAAGATAAGTACAGTTCATGGGTTGTCATGCTATTCATAATGCTAAATCATGTATTTAAATCACATTGCACATAATAACTATAAGTAAATGAACACATAACACATATGGGCGGGTTTGGTGATCAACCAAAGGTCGTGGACGTATTCGGCCTAGTTAAGCATTAGTTACTAAGTTAACACTTATAACGTAACTAACGGAGATTGTCTAACGGAAGTAAACCTTGAAATTCTCGGATGTCACATCATCCCCTTGTAATTGGAATTTTCGTCCCGAAAATTATTCTTGCGTCGTAGCGTTTGCAGCCTCGGCTGTCGTCGCTGGGGAAAGAAAGCAAAAGTTTTAGGGTCGCCACACTCAATCAGTCACTGAACCGTCTGTTTACAACCTCTCACCTCCACGTCAGCACCGAAAAAGGTAAAAAGCCCTAATTTACCGTAATTTTCCCCATTTCTCTCAACCCCACTCAAAAATTACTCCCGAATTTCTCTCAAACCCTCTCCGATAAACCTCCGATTAACCGTCAAAACTCTCAAACCTGTATCAACAATGGCTCCCAAAGCGAAGGCGAGTGGCAAGAAGCCAATCGGTGATTCCAAGTTCCCCGTAGAGCATAACCTGGTGGCATACCTAGAACCACCAACCAAAACTGATATCTACAACGGCATGATAGACTTCATCAAAAGGTCTCATCTCCATCATGCGCTCACTGTTGAAGCCGAAATTTTCGAAGAAGTGATGGAAGACTTTTGGGTTCATGCTAGGGTTACCGAAGGCGAAAACGGTAGTGACAAAATTGTGTCAACTGTTCAAGGGAAGGAAGTGGAAATCGATGAAGCCAAGGTGCGAAAACTGTTGAAGTTAAGGGATGAAGGTGGATATGAAACGGTTGATCACACCAAATATCTCCGCTTGTTCAGAAATCTTGGATATGGTGGTTCCCTGCAGAGCAAAACCATCAAGAAACGGCAGTTACCATACAAATGGAGGTTCCTAGCACACACAATTCTGGTGTGTTTGTCTCCAAAGAAGGGCGGATTTGACGAGCTTGCCAGTGAACAAGCTTCTGCCTTCTATGCTATGGTAAAAAGTGAAAATTTTAATTTTTCCCAACTCATTTTTCAAGCCCTAAAATCAAATGTCCCACCTGAATATGTTTACCTATATCCTAGATTTTTAACTTACATTCTCAAAGAAGAGTACCCCCAAATAGTTTGGCTTGGTACAATTTTGCATCAGAAACTTCTAAATGAGAAAACTTTTTCCAACCTTGCTTTAAACAAGTCTGCATTTCTTGGAAGGGACACTGACTATCCCTTACCAATTCCAAGGCAGTTTCCTGATGAACCTGCTACTGCAGAGGTTCAAACGGAAACTGTAGCAGCGACTGAGCCCCAAGCTCAAGATGACAGAACTGTAGACCTAACAGCATCTGATCCCACATCTGTCCCAGCTTTCTCTTCACTCAAAACCTTTAAATCCAAAAAGAGGAAAGCTCCCACAAACACTACCACTGCCACCTCCTCATCCAATTCACCTCCTGTCATTTTCAAAAGACAGAGAAATGTGGTAACTGGGTCTCCTCCACCTAGTACCACCAACCAACCCGAAGCTTCTAACCCCGCCCAAGGCAAAAAGCCTAAGCGGAAACTGGTAAAATTGGGATTATCTCTTAGGGATGAACCTTCAGTTGAGGGGGAGTCATTAGAAGCAGATGTACCATCCCCATCTGAACATTTATCACCCCTACAACCCCTGTCACCTAGGAGTGACAGTGCTCCTAATCCTGGCTTAAATGAAGGTGTTATTAACTCACCTGCCTCATTACATGAGAACATCCTGATAAGCCAGGACCCTGTAGCACTGCAACCCCACTCCTCACCGGAGGTGAATCTCAGGAGTCATGAAGAGATTCATGCAAAAAGGGTTGCTGCTGCCCAAGGATCCCTACTGGATCTTGGTGTCAGTAGTAACATCAATAAGACCCAATTTGCGGCAATCTTCTCTGAATCAGCACCTGGAAGTCCTTTATTGGAACCAAGGGTTGCTGAAACAGATGAGGAGAATCCCTGGTGCCAAGAAGCCACGGGTACCAATGCTGATCAATCTCGGATTGATAGTTTGGTTTTGTCCAAGGATACTGGCAAAAAGCCAGTTGAGGACATTTATACACTACCTGAATTGACGAAGTTGTACCTTTCTCTGCAAGCACAGGTTGAAACTCTCAACACAACAGTTACCAAATTGGTTCAAGCTGATCCTATTCAAACTGAAGCCGGTCCTTCAAGCCCTATCAGAGATGCTGATGAAGTTATTGCAACTGATGAAGCTGATACTGTCAAATTGGGGGAGAAGCTACCCTCAAGACCTGTTATCACAGAAATTGAAGAAGTTCAAAGGATACCGGCTGAAGTCAGAGCCACAGCTTGCCAAAGAATTGGTGTGAATCCCTTCTCAGTTGAAGAAAGTTGGGTGAATATGAGATGCAGTCAACTGATTGCCATTTCTCCTTTTGAGGACCCCAATCTCACTGAACTTGTTCAGTCATCCATGCTGATTATTGGTGCTCTCCCTGAGCACATCAATTTGATCACGGAACTCCTCAAGGATGTCATTTTTCCGGCTGAAAGAGCCAGTGATCAAGTGGCAGGAAAAATTGCCTCCACCAGCAAGGTAGCAAATGATGTTGAAGAAAGCAATACAACTGTTGCAGTTGCTACAATAACTGAAGGGGAGGATGAAATTTTGATAGGAGAAGGAGAAGGAACTGAGGTGTTGGAAATAGCCGACAAAGAACCTGAAGTCACCAAACCTCAGGTGGTGACTGAAGGGCAAATTCATGTTCAACCGGAAGTTCAACTGGAACTTCAACCGGTAGTTCAACCGGAAGAACACAGGAGTGAAGGAGCAGAAGACATAGCCGAAACTTTGATAGCCTTAAGGAGCTCAGAACAAGTTCAAGCCGAAACACCTGTTCAAACTGATATTCCAAAAACATTCAACAGGTGGTTCAGACTCCTGAAGCTGAGGCTGTAGTAAAGATGGTAGAAGAAGCCAAAAGGGTAGCAGAAGATGAGAGGCTAGCCAGAGAGCTTCAAGAAGAATATGATCTGTATCTGCAAGATAGTGTGTTCGCAAATCTACTTGAAGAGGCAAAGACTAGGTCTTTCAACTGGAGACTGAAGGATTACAATTTGGATGCAATGTCTGATGCTGATAGGCAGAGGTTAATTTCTATTGCCTCTCAATTGCCTACCAAGCTGGTAAAGAATGATGAGAATTACTTACTGCTGAAAAAGGTAAAAACGACACTTGTGGTTAGAAATTTGAAGAATGAGGAAGAGGTAGCTCAGATGCAAGTTAGGGGACTTTGCAGCTTAATTGATGAAATCTTTTATGAACTGAAAGGAGAAATTGCTGCTGTCAATCCTAAATTGGTGATGCCTTCACCTTCAGAGCTGATCTCAGGTACAACAACTGCTAATGTTAAACCTGAATTTATTGAATTTGCAGATGTACCACCTCCATCTTCATTTATTTACAACCCAAACCCAATGCCTACAATAGTTCCATCTATCTTACAGTCACTTGCCATCACACCATACAAACCTTCCTCCATCTCCAAGAAAGTTGCCACTAAACTTGCCAATCCCAAGTACATAACAGAGAACTTTACACCCATCATCCCTCTTAAGAAAAAGCATCCACCTACCATGGATTTCTCTGACATCTTCCCTCCTACTCCACCTTCAAGCCCAACTCCTGAAGCCAGTAAACCACCATCACAAACCTCCCTTCCTCCACTCACCATCAAAGAACCTTCCACCACCACCAAACCTACTCAAGATCAACCTGATCCCTCTTCTCAATCCTCAAAGGGAAAAGCTCCAAGAGTAATAGAATCAACTGATGATTCTAATGAGGAAAACAAATTGAGAAAGAGAAAACTGTTGCATCACAAAAGAAAAAGAGAGCAAAGGCCAAGGAAAAGAGCCCCACCCAGGCAAAACAAAATTGTTGGGTGGACAGTTAATGAAGACACTTTTGACTTCAAATTCCAGTGCCTAAGTGGGATCACCAGAGTAGTGAATGCTCAGCTTGCCACCAGAATGCTTGACATCTTCCAATTATCGGATATCTATGCGAAAATGCAAGGGATAATGAGTTTGTCCAGAGCTGAGCTCCTGCTAAGAATGAGCATAGAACCAAAAGTGCTCGAGCATGGACTGATCTCTGAAACTCAGGTTGATGAAGACATTGAAGAAAACACAACCAGTCCGATAAAGTTTGTGATTTGGGAAGAAGAAGAAAAACTCTTCTATGTTCACAGGGCAGATAGCAGCTTCACAACCCATCAAGCAATTAATGTTCAAGATCAGTGGAATGAACCAGATTGGGAAGCTCTGCAACATGCTAAGGTCACCATGACCAGCATGAGTGATCTCTCAAAAGATGTGAATGCAGGGGATAAGGTCTTTGACAAGTAGGTCAAGGAGAAGAAATTTTTTGGGTACAAGTCAATTTTTGAAGATAAACATTGGAATTTGATAGCATCAGCTTAGGGGGAGATTGTAAGGAATATTGCATTTGGAAGATTTCCGGCTGAATGCCAATTTTACTATGTTCCGGCTGAAGTTGAAGCGGAATTCTCACTTCAAGCGGAACTGGAAATTCAAGCGGAAAGAAGCAGTTTTGTCCTTTAGCGAATATTCCGGGTGAACTCGATTATCCACCAGATAATGAGTTCAACCGGACTTTTCCTGAGATGTCTTTTCAGCAAGTCCAATCCTGTAAAAGCTTCTCGTATGCTTCTATATCTGATCCAAGCCGCTCTCCTAAAAGTAGTATGGTGCTGCAAACACGCAAGATATTCCAATTGCCGATGTTTATTCTTTTGGTAGTTTATATTTGACTTTTTAGTTTACGGTCTAGATTAGATCACATGAGATCAATGGCTGTCATTGATCTCATCAGCACTATATATAGCATAGCTAGCCCTTAGTTTACACACAGTTGTCATCTTTGTTGTTATCAGTTCTTGAACAACTTGTAATAGTGTAGCTTTGAGTTAATGCAAATAGTGCCGAGTATTTGATACTTTGTTTTGCAAATCAAGCTTTTACATTATACACAAGAACTCAATATTGCTTAAGTAAAGTGAAATATAACTTTAATTCCGCAGGGTTGTATTTGCAAGTAAAGGGCTTTGTTTAAGTTTAACTCTAACTTATAACGATCCTACATCAGGGCTTTCTGAAGAGCAATTGAAAGATGGACGGATGAAGGTATGAATCAATGACTGATATCGCGAAGACCAGATGAGCCCTGATTTCTATCCCCTTTGGGTTTGGGCTTGTCTCTGCGTTCTTTGTCTATGTCTGCATTCTTCTGATTTCTGATAAAAGGGAGAAAGAGAAGTGCGATTTTATTTGTTTTTTCTGGATAAGATCACCATGGGAAGAGAACAAAGAGAAAGAAAATTGACCTAATTCTCGACTGGTTTGGGGCTTTAGGGTTTGCAGAAACAAAAGAAACTCGCGAGTCATAAATTCATTCGGGTAACCCGAATCTTTTATGCTTTAAACCCGGATCTTTTGTGTTTAATAGATTTAATAGATTCAACATTGTGCATAAATTGTTTGTACATTGTGCTTAAAAACTTGTAAAAATCTTAATTTTTCAACACTTGTGTTTTCTCTCTCCAATATGTATAATAAGATAGTATATATATATATATATATATATATATATATATATATATATATATAGTGAAAAGTTCATTGTAGACACCCCCATAAGTGTAGACAGGTAGACACCCTTTTTCACCATTAGATCTCTTGATCTAATGGTTGTGATTAATTTCTTTTTTTTCTTTTTTTCTTTTTTTACACTTTTCAAACAATTTCGCATGTGAAAAAAACAATTTCATTTTTTTTGTTTTTTTTATTTTTTTGTTTTTTTTTTCAAACAATTTCGCATGTGAAAAAAACAATTTTGTAGACACTTTCGCATGTGAAATATCTCTTTTTCACATGTGAAATTGTTTGAAAAGTGTGAAAAAGAAAAAAAGAGATTAATCACAACCATTAGATCAAGAGATCTAATAGTGAAAAAAGGTGTCTACCTATCTACACTTATGGAGGTGTCTACTATGAACCTCACCCTATATATATATATATATATATATATATATATATATATATATATATATGTTTATTATGCAAGGTAGCCTACCACGGTTGGAAATAGGTTGTAACACCCTTAAAAAATGAAAGTTAACCCTTGAAAACGAGATATTTGGATACAGAATACCAGTAGTAGTCTAATCAGAGTCAACATTTGATATGATGGTTTTTATTAAGACCAGTGTGCGGGATGTGAGAACAAATCACTAGTACAAACTTGAGCAAAAGCTGCGGTTATTTTGGGCAAAAGCTGCGGTTTGGGAACCGCAGCATTAGGTTACGCAGCTTTTGGTGCTTGAGCAAATGCTGCGGTTCTCTTCAAAGCAAATGATGCGGTCCTAAAACCGCAGCTTTTGCTAATTTATGAAGAAAAAATAAAGAATATTTTAATTAGTATTTTCCAGAAAATATCAATATTTTCTTCCAATAAATTGCATATAATATACATCATAATATTTTTTAATACTTCTATAGCATAATGTTGAAAATTCTATAACATTCAAAACATATCGTTCAACAAAAACATGTATTCTCATACATTGAACGTTGTTCAAAATTTATCGTAAAAGCCTAACTAAACATGTATTCTAATACATCAAACCTTGAAAATCTATAAACACCGTACAACTTTGTCATCCAAGTACTCATCACGTCATAGACCATAAAGTAAAGCTCATCGGGCGAGGTTTTCTCTTCCGATTTCCATATCTAAAACATATAAACAAAGTTGCTAAACTTTATACAAAAAAATAAAAAGTCGATATTTTGAATATTTACAAAACACTTACATTGTTTAGGAAATCATATTGCATTGTATCAAGAAACGCCCGAATGTGTTTTATCACCATATACCCGCATTCCCAATTGCTATTTTGTTAGTTACACTGCATTTAGTTCACACTTACTCATTTCATTAATTTAGAACATCTGAAAATAAATTGATAAAAAAAATACCTTTGCTGTTATCCAAGTAAATCCTTTCTCGAACCCGTCTTCAATAAAAGCCGCAATTTTATAACACTCTTTTATCTTTTCGGTATTTATAGAATCGACTATATATACGGTTGCGGTTCCGGGTTCAATGACAAAAAGTGCCCAATGTCGTCTAAAAAATATAAATAATAAAACAAATAAGCAAGTGCATGATATGGTAGATGAAACTATCTTTTATCTATGTATTAAGAAAAGATATATAATACCCGGCATAATACGGTACAAGAAAATATCTCTTGTCTTTATGATACATTCTTATTTGTTTGATGTGTTCTTGTACTTTACCCGGACTCTTGACACATTCATGCTCATGAATATTCACCGGATTTAGAAATGCACATTTGGAGTTAGGTGTCATCTCGTATAAACACGTGAAACAAATTAATAAATAAATAAAAATATGATGATGTTTGTAAATAAAATTATACGATCTAAAAAAAAAAATTGTACCATCTTAGAAGTATAATAACAACTTACATCGCAAATGATTGTACCATGGACACTTCAAGTTCACCATCTATAAATAACTGCACCAATTCAGATAATGGGATTGTAGTGAGGACTTGCTCGGGGTACATGCCATGGGGTGAAGAATGGGAAATGTATTCGAGACCCCCGGCGAGTGCCAATAACCGATGAACCATGCCTAGAAGGAGATCATTTTGGCAATTGTCAATTATTTTCTCCTTGACATTTCGCAGCTCGGGATCTTTCCATGTTTTTTTGTTCGGGTTGAGGTTCGGGTTGGGGTTCGGGTTGGGGTTCGGGTTCGGGTTGGGGTTCGGGTTGGGGTTCGGGTTGGGGTTCGGGTTGGTGTTCGGGTTGGGGTTCGGTTTGAGGTTCGGGTTGAGGTTCGATTGCGAGTTCGAGTTCTGGTCCGGGTTGAGAACCTACTGGCGCCATAGAGTTTAACTAAAAACAATTGTAGATACATTAGGACATTAGTAAAGTACATATGTATATATTTACAGATAGTTATATAAATAAGTTTTTGTAAACTAACCAAATCTACAAAACCGTTTTTGTCATACGCATTGAATGCCATTAATTCTTCTTCCTCACCAAGCTCAAATGGTGAAGAACGCGTTTCATTGTCCTAAAGTAACAAACACATTATTATAATATGAAATATCAAGTTAAAAAATATATATACATCGAGTAAATGGGTCTCTTACTTGTGAACAAAAGTTTGAAGTCATCACGGTGTCATCATCATGCACTTGTGGAGAGACGCCTCTATAACTCCGTGACCCGCGACTCGAGTCCCTGTTTGGGGCACTAGGCGATTTGCTCGATGTCTCTTCATTCTCAAGCTACAATTGAATAAAAAATATTATATACAAAGCTAAAATATATTGACATATATAAGCAAAAATATACCCTTATTGCATATCTTGGCCACTGAACAGTTTGATGAACAAGATCTTCAACAAGTGTTACTTCACTATTTTTTGTTACAGTATAGACGGATAATTCTTTATATCTCTCAACGACCTCATCCACTGAGACCTTGGCACAACCCTCGGCTATTGGTCTACAATGGAGGTCCGTGGATGTGCTTGGCCATGCAATCCCATCAGCCACTTTCACTAGAGAGTCACCCACATTTATAAGCAACTCACATTGGGTTTGTCTCTGCAAAAAGACTCAACATGTCAAAACATAGCTATTATGATGATTAACATGAAATGTAGGTAAATATTACCTCGATAGGTGGATAATCTACATGCCCATTAGATCTGCAACTAGAGTCACGCAAAGATGGCGTCGAATCTCTATCATCATTGACATTTCGGACCAATCCACCGTGGACCTTAGTGTAACCTATAGATTCATCATGACAACTAAATCAACGTCTATAATTATATTCAGCGACTCATGATATTTAAGTAAAAAAACACATACATAATCACTACCTATAATGTCGGATACTGTTCGTGACCGGCCACCGTGCTCGGGACCCAAAACTCGAATAATAGGATATTCTTTATTTTCATAATAACTCTTATCCGCTTTCATGTTTCGCTCAGCTTCATTGAGATTAGCAGCCACCTTCACCGCATGATTATCAAGTTCATACAACTGGGTTTCCTTGTTTTTTTTTTGCCATGGCCACTATCAATAACTTAGAACGAAAGTTTGTAACACTTTTGAGGTCTTCATGACGTTCTAAAAGTTGAGGCCTACTGAGAATGGTGGTAGATCATCAAAGTGGTCGTATTCCTCCTCGTTATTAACATTGTCAACACCAAGAATGTCGTACCCTTGAGAAGATTAATTGCACTTTTTTTATCTTGATCACTCGTGTAAAACGTATAACCGTTAATGTCGTACCCTTGAGAAGATTTAACTCTGCAATCTGGACCACGTCCTAATCTTTTCACAGTTGCATCAACATCAGTTCCTGTTACCTTCCTTTTCATCCACTCCGCTAACTCTTTGTTTTGAGTGTTTATATACCATATATCATCCTCACCCGGGTATGTAGATCGCAATATCTCCATATGTTCATTTACAAATTGAGCAAGACATGTCATGTGTTTCAATACCACTAAATGTGCACCTTGTAAATCTTCATAAGATGGCATGATTGTTTTGATACCAATTACCGGTTGACCCCCAAGTCGACCCGAATGATGACTTTTAGGAACTCCAGCACTGTTGAGATCCTCCATATAACCTGTGGACAAAAAGAAAGTTATTATATTGTAATTTTACAATAGTGTATGTATATATTATAAATTATTATTATTGTAATATATATTGAGAGCATTACCTTCACAAAAATGAGTCACCTCTTCAGAAGTATAACCTTCAACAATACTACCCTCCGGTCGATTGCGGTTTCTTACATGACCTTTTAATACACCCATAAATCTTTCAAACGGATACATGTATCGTAAGAATACGGGACCGCAAGCCTTAATCTCTTGTACGATATGACATACTAAGTGGACCATTATATCAAAAAACGACGGTGGAAAATACATCTCCAGCTCACAAAGAGTCTCGATAATGTCTTTTTGCCATTGATCCAGGGCTTCTACATCAATCACCTTTGAGTGAATGTTGTTAAAAAACAAGCAAAGTTTTGTGATTTTGTGCCGGACATGATCCGGTAACAATCCACGAATTGCGATGGGAATCATATGTGTCATCAAAACATGACAATCATGAGACTTCATTCCAAGAAATTTACTATCTTTCAGCGACACCAGTCTTTTAATGTTAGCAGAGTAAGTTGATGGAACCTTAATATCATGTAAACATTGACAGAATTGTTTTCTTTCTTCTTTTGATGTATTGTAACAAGCAGGTGGTAGATAAATACGGTCGCCTCTTTGTTCGGGGGCAAGATTTGGACGTATATTCATGAGCAACATGTCTTTTCTGATATTGACCCCATCTTTACTTTTACCCGGGATGTTCAATAATAAGCCTAACAAGCTGTCGCATACATTTTTTTCTATATGCATAACATCGAGACAATGCCTAACACTTAAATCTCTCCAGTAGGGTAAATCCCAACATATTGACTTTTTCTTCCAAATGACCCCTTTCTCAACACGACCTGTTTTTCCCAACACGGTATTTAGATTTTGAACTCGTGAAAATGCATCGAAACGTTTTGGTGCCGTCCGAATGTCGATTTCTCCATCGAACTCATCCGTTTTCATCCTAAAATTATGTCCCCGTGTAAGGAATCTTCGATGCCCCATGTATATAGTTTTTTTGCTATTTTTCAACCATCTCGAGGTTGTCTCTTCTTCACAAATAGGACAAGCTTTCTTACCCTTCGTACTGTACCCAGACAAGTTACCATACGCTGGAAAATCATTTATAGTACAGAAAATCATCGCCCGCAATTGAAAGTGCTCCTTCTTATAAGCATCATACACGTCTACACCCGAATCCCAAAGAGTTTTCAAGTCATCAATCAAAGGAGACAAATACACATCAATATCATTACCAGGTTGTCTCGGACCCTGAATCAACAATGACATCATAATATACTTTCATTTCATGCATAACCAAGGTGGAAGATTGTAGATGCATAAAAGAACCGGCCACGTACTATGACGACTGCTCATGTTACCGAAAGGATTGATCCCATCTGAACTAAGCCCAAACCGTATGTTTCTCGTCTCCTTGCCAAATTCAGGATACTTCTTATCAATGGTTCTCCATTAAGGTGAATCTGCCACATGTCTTAGTTTCCCGTCAATTACACGTTCATCTGAATGCCAACGTAATAATTCCGCTTCTTTTTCGTTTGAAAACAACCTTTTCAGTCTAGGTATAATAGGGAGATACCACAACATTTTAGCCGGCGGTCCATTTTTTGTCACATCATCGTCAACTTCATCCGAATCCTTTATCCGCTTATACCTCGATGCACCACACACAACACATTTATGTTTATATGCATGCTCCTTTCTATACAATATACAATCATTTGGGCATGCATGTAATCTTTCAACTTCCAATCCCATCGGACACATCATTTTTTTCGCTTGGTATGTCGAAACCGGTAATTCATTGTCTTCGGGAAACATGTCATGCAAAAGCACTAATAGTTTTGTGAAACTTTGATCGCTCCATCCGTATTCTGATTTTAACTTAAACAACTTCAACACAACATCAAGTTTGTTAAATTTAGAACCGTTATACAACGGTTTTTCTGCATCGTCAAATAGTTGTTGTAATTTTTCTTTTTCGGTATCACCCATATTAGTCTCCATGTCATGTAACATTTCATTTACATTTTCACTTGGGTCATATGAATGGCTATCATGGTCATCAACGTCTAACGAGTCATTTGTTGTAAGTACGTACTATGATTATTAATGTTTAAAGTGGTAGATGATTGACTAAAATTCAATATTGATTCTCCATGTCTTGACCAACAATGATATCTGGGCACAAAACCATGTAGCAACAAATGAAACTCTATATCTCCAGCACGTTCAAAGTACTTAAAGTTTTTACAAACAGAACAAGGACAAGAAATCAATTGATCTCCCTTTTTCACGCGATTTGCTTTGGCAGCCGTAATAAAACTTTGAACACCCAACCTATAAGTTTCAGATAAAGTCGAAGTTTGGTACATCCAAGTATCACGATCCATCTGAAATTCAAAACAAACAAACAAGTGATGTAAATGTATGTAAATGGTAGTCTAAGGCGGTGGATCCTAACCCACTTTTTGAATATTCTATCTCATATGTATACATTTTAACGTGTTAACTATTTAAGAAAAAATCGGCAGCATTTCCCCTTAACTCCCCAAGTATGCGTATAAAACGCAAACCTGAAGGAGTAGGAGAAAAAGTTGCCGATTTTTCTTAAATAGTCAACACGCTAAAATGTATACACGTCCTAATGAGATAGAATATTCAAAAAGCAGTCCCAAAGGGGACAATCCAAAATTTATCTCTATTAGATAAATTTTGGACGGGTATACTCTAAAGGGTTCTAAAATACATATGTATGTTGGAATTTATGCGTAAAACGATTATGACAATCGTTGCACAAACAGAAGTATTATATAAGAATAAAATAAATTGACGATCTAACCGAACCAAAGACGCAGTGAACCGGATGACGAACTGAAGGCTGGAACGATCCCTGAAAGTAGAAGACAAGAAAACGAAGTAACCGGGCTTGTGTTTGACACAATTCCCTTAAACAGATTCGCCGTCTGTTCCCAGGGTACACCGGTTCGAAGCAGCATGTACTGCCGGACTAGATGATCTGCCTGAAACGAAACCGGAATGCAGCAGCAGCAACAATGAGATCGATGATAAGAAAACAACAGCAACAATGCGTGTTTCTTACTGATTTGTGTGTATGCTTTTTTTTTCCGAATCTGATCAAGAACGTGTATATATAATACATGTATATTATTGTGAATTATGATCATTAAACGGTTTAATGATCTTCATCAATGATCAGTTTTGGAATGCAAAAAGGTTTTGCAGTTTGGAAGCCAAAAAGTCCCTTCTAGAATTTGCTCAAAACAATCCGGTAACGAGCAAAACCCGACTCATACGAACCCTGTGTTTCGGAGCTGCATTCGTGTCCGCAGGTCGCGCGTTCAGAATTTCGACTCAAATAGCCAAGATTCGCACCCCCCCTGCGTGAGGGTATAAACCAGAGTAAAACATGACATAAGATATATCAAAGGCTTTGGAGGTTATCCTTATAAACTAGAAGAACTTTTGTTCCCCCACCAATATGGGATAGGATACACCACATTTAATAAACTTGAACCAAAATTTCTTTGAGATTAACATCTCATTCACACACACTTTTTCCAACAATGTATTTAAGTACAAATGTACACATATTTATATTTGAATATATACAAGTATGTAATCTTTAATATTACACGCATGAATGTTTCAGTTGGTTCCTATCTAAGCAAGCATATATCCGCTATGATAAGGATCGTTATTACATTGTTTTGCTAATTAGTTGATAATATCAGGCTGAGCATATATATTATGATGCTTAAGTATTTGTCTAATATCTCCTAGCTAATTAATTATATGGCTCGATCATGAGCCGAATATGTAATCATCTATGCCCGACGCCCTGACCCGACCAGGGATGCTCAACAAATTAAGGCTTTTACTGTGAGTGGTTATTGTTATTATAAAAGATGACGTGTTATATCACCGAGTGGAGTGGAGTTGGTTTGATGAAACAAAACCAATACCAAGATTAGATAATATACAGGGGTGTCTTGGCATGCCAATTGCCATGTCTATCTATGTACGTACGGACATAACTCAACCTTTTTTAGACATCTTTTTTGAAATTCAACTACTATATATGACTCTATGATCTATATATCTATCATTACATGGGGTATGTATGAGTAACATCGATCCTTGGTTTTCTCAAGATTTGGGATAACTAACACGATTAACAAAAATAGGCCCTTAAATATATAAACTTATATATGTAAATTCATTATTGCTACGACAATTGTTATAAAATAAACAAAACGAAAGTTGTAATATAGCAAATTGGCTTATCTTATATAATTATTGACTCCTAAAATATGAAATTAGTGATAAAGTGATAATTTTTGTATATATGTTAATGGACCTATGGTTGTTCCTATTACAATGAAAAAATATCTATGCTTTCTCTAAAACATAGATCATGTGGAATGCTCATCCTACACATCCATAACAATGCCTCTTCAAGCAATGCCCACATACAACCAATCCATTCTTGTGGCAAGACTATTGAAGAAACAAAATTATCCCACTAGATATAAGATGGATATGTTTTAATGAATGAGAATAAAAATAGATATTGAGATAAGGATGAAACTAATAATTTTATTAATAAATATATATATATATATGATCATAGACGGAAGTGTAGTAAAACACATAATTAGGGTGTAAAGTAAAGATCATTAAAGCATCCAGCATGTTTCTGCCAGCAACACCCCCTCCACATCTGTCTATCGACCTCTTGCATTTGTTCTTATGATCATTTCGTTATCAACCCTGTCATGCTTGGCATAACGTACACATCAGGTAACTTTGCAAGAGATGACTTAATGACAAATATCGAATATGACCACACATCCGAGACCTACATTATGTCATCAACTACAACGTCTATAAAAGGATAAAAATCTTCTAAAACTCTTTATTAGCTTGTAAAAATCATGCATGCTTTGATTTATGTCTATAGGCGACCATTTTCATAAATTTTGTTTGATGGCCATTTTTTATGTAGCGTGTCTATTATCTTATATCTTGTATTTGATCAATGATCATCATTCATCCATGTGCTGTATATAGTTAATCGTTCACACTTGTATTAGTCTTCGTTAATTGTCTTTGGTGTTGTAAATCATATAATTATTCAAGTATGACTCGGTCTTTTATCTTTTCTTTAGTGTAGTTATCTTTGTTGATTGTGTTTAAAAGTTGAAGTTTGAATTAATTTGTCAATTTATGTCACAATTTGAATATTTAATTTTTACGTGCTGTTATAAAAACGGAATGTGTGCCCATTTATACACTAGCACCACACATGAAGCAAATGTTACAATAATCATCTAGCCGTTCTTGCCAAATGATTGCGGCATATCGTACTTGGTCCTAGATTGGTGTTGCGAACATAGAAAACCCACACGTGAAAAAATTATTGAATATCATTTTCAAATAGTCAAGTCAGTATCATATCTTATATCTTGTATTTGATCAATGATCATCATTCATCCATGTGCTGTATATAGTTAATCGTTCACACTTGTATTAGTCTTCGTTAATTGTCTTTGGTGTTGTAAATCATATAATTATTCAAGTATGACTCGGTCTTTTATCTTTTCTTTAGTGTAGTTATCTTTGTTGATTGTGTTTAAAAGTTGAAGTTTGAATTAATTTGTCAATTTATGTCACAATTTGAATATTTAATTTTTACGTGCTGTTATAAAAACGGAATGTGTGCCCATTTATACACTAGCACCACACATGAAGCAAATGTTACAATAACCATCTAGCCGTTCTTGCCAAATGATTGCGGCATATCGTACTTGGTCCTAGATTGGTGTTGCGAACATAGAAAACCCACACGTGAAAAAATTATTGAATATCATTTTCAAATAGTCAAGTCAGTATCATATTAGTATAGCACCCATAAATGTAAGCTATACTAATATGTATATATAAGCATATGTGTATGAGAGAGAGTTCATTAATGCTCATAGGATGGAATTCCATATATAAGTAGTAACGAACTTCATACACAAGATTGGCCTCCATGGTTCAATTCAATAAGAGTGTATCATAATATTTCGGTTATCAAGAAACCTTAACCGATTTGTTTTGTTAAATTGCTCATCAATTATAAATTAGAAAAAAAAAAGAAAAAAAAACCCCACCGGTTTATTGTTAGTTTAACCAATTTAATAAATATTAAATATGCAGCTTGTTTTTGTTATACTTTTTTCAACCCGTCGATCATTTGCTAATAAACATGTTCCACTTGATGTCAAATAATACAAAAATGTCAAAATCATTAGATGACTGTTTAATTTGGTGGTGCCCTACAGCTTTATAGAATCATAATATGCAAAATAATAAAAAGGTAAAGAAGAATTAAAAAAACACTTGTAATAAACTTTATGAAGTTTTATGTGTGGGTATGCATTGGTACCCAACTACCCATTGATATATATTTTTTTCTTGAACGGCTACCCATTGATATATTATAATGCATGTTAATTTCATGAGCATATTACATCTATAGAAAGAACCATTTGGGAATTTAATTGACTAAAATATTCCGGATAAACACTGCAATGCTGCATCGGATTTTTAATTATTTTTTTTATCGTTGTTGTTATACTACAGTTATATTTGTTTCTTTTTTGAGAAAACTTCGTACTTCAAGTTTTTCCAATTAAATACTTTATATTTTTTTATTTTAATTTAGTCATTCAAGTTTAATGTAATATTCTAATCTTAGATATTTCAATTATTCAATAGGTTGATATGGTGATCACATGGCATTACTTTCTATTTTTTTATTTAACTAATAATGATGTGAAATTAAAATTTAATTATAAAAACGTTATTCATTTTTTTAAACATTTTTTTACATGTGTTTTAATCAGTTTTAAAAAAAGTTTTTTAAATAGTTTTTTTTAAAGAAAGTTGTTAAACAGTTCTAAAAAACGTTTTTGAAAAGTTTTTTTTAAAAGTCTTTTACACAGTTATTTTTTTTTAAAAGTTTTTTAACAGTTTTTTTCTATAAACCCGTGTTTAAAGAGTTTTTTTAATGTTTTTTTAAATAAACAAAAAACATTTTTAAGCAACTTAAAAAAAAAACTTTTTTCTAAGAAACGTTTTTAAACTTTTTTTAAAACTATTTTTTAAACATTTTTTAAGTTAAAAAAAGTTGTTCAAAAACTTTTTTTTAATCTGTTTAAAAAACTTAAAAAAAAACGTTTAAAAACTTTTTTTTAAACTATTTAAAAAACTTTTTTAAAAAATATACAAAAAAAGCTGTTTAAAACGCTTTAAAAAAACTATCTAACAAACTTTAAAAAAACTGTTTAAAATTAGTTTAAAAATGTTTTTTTTAATAAAAAAGTTGTTTAAAAAGCTTATGTAAAAAAACTATTTAAAACACATCTTTTTAAAAGAAATAATATTTTAAAAAATGTGATATAAATTCCACATCATTATTAATTACATAAGAAAAATGACAATATTGTCATGTCACAATGTGAACTTATTGAATAGGTAAAAAAAAAAGTGATATAAATTCCACATCATTATTAATTACATAAGAAAAATGACAATATTATCATGTCACAATGTGAACTTATTGAATAGGTAAAATATTTAAGATTAGAACACCACATTAAAGTTAAATGACTAAACTGAAACAAAAAAGTATGATGTATTTATTTGGAACAAACTTAAAAGTATGTTACAATTCTACTACAAAGTTTTCCCTATTAAAAACACTATAAACAATAAACATATTTGTAAAGAAGTGAACGTATTAAAAAAAGAAGACTACTTATCAAATAGGATTTATCAGCTTCACGAACGATTTTGAAGAAATGCATTTCTATATATAACAAAGAAATACCAAAGTTACTTAACATGAAAGTAGTGTATAGTTGAACATGAAACTAAACCATTTGAACATGGAATTTGTAAAAAAAACTAATTAAAACCAGTATAGTATTCAATAAACCTGTATAGATTTTTTAAAACAAATCTGTATACTTTTTTAAAGAAATCTATGAAAAGTCCACAAATTGCACATACAACCAAAGATTTATACTATATTAAACAATGAACAAAGATTTCTGGAAAGTGAATCGTAATGTATAAACATGCTTACAAAATCGTTATCAATTTACATAATCGATTAATATATTTAATTCTAAGAGAAAAGATCTACAGAAAACTAACAATTATTCAGAAAACCAAAAAACCAACCTTTTTTTCTCTATAACTTCTTCATATATTAATAATTTTTAAAAAGAATTTCACCAAAAAGTCTATAATTTTATTAGCTTTATTTATGGGAAAAAAATTTTAAAAAATAATGTAGGATCGGTGTTAAACAGATTAACTTAACAAGAAATCCTTCTACTTGCAAATATAACCCTGCGGAATTAAAGTTATATTTCAGTCTACTAAAGCGTATATTAGTTCTCTTGTATTGATGTGACCGTGTGAGTGCTTAATTGTATAAAGATAGTAACAACGAAGTAACAAATACTCGGCACTATTTGCATTAACTCAAAGCTATACTATTACAAGTTGTTCGAGAACTTATGATGTGTAAACTATGAGCTAACTAAGCTATATATAGTGCTAATTAGATAAATGACAGCCATTGATCTCATGCGATCTAATCTAGACCGTAAAATATAAAGTCAAATACAAACTACCAAAAGCATAAACATCGACATTTGGAATATCTTGCGTGTTGGTAACAACATACTACTTTAGGAGAGCGGCTTGAATCAGATATAGAAGCATACGAGAAGCTTTTGTAGGATTGGACTTGCTGAAAAGACATCTCAGGAAAAGTCCGGTTGAACTCATTATCTGGTGGATAATCGAGTTCACCCGGAATATTCGCTAAGCGACAAAACTGCTTCTTTCCACTTGAACTGCCAGTTCCGCTTGAAGTGAGAGTTCCGCTTCAACTTCAACTTCAGCCGGAACATAACAAAATTGGCATTCAGCCGAAAATCTTCCAAGCGCAATATTCCTTACAATCTCCCCCCTAAGCTGATGTTGTTAAACTATTCTTCGATTCCAAAGTTCATCTTCAAAAACTGACTTGTACCCAAAAACTTTCTTCTCCTTGACCTACTTGTCGAAGAACTTAACCCCTGCATTCACATCCTTTGAGAGAACACTCATGTTAGTCATGGTGACCTTGACATGTTCAGAGCTTCCCAATCTTATTCATTCCACTGGTCTTGAACATTGATTGCTTCATGGGTTGTGAAACTGCTATCTGTCCTGTGTACATAGAGGAGCTTTTCTTCTTCTTCCCAAATTACAAACTTGATCTGACTGGTTGACTCTTCTTCAGTATCATCATCAACCTGAGTTTCAAAAAACAGCCCATGCTCGAGCACCTTCGGTTCCATGCTTATTCTTAGCAGAAGCTCTGCTCTGGTTGAACTCATTATGTTTCTCAGTTTGTCATAGATGTTAGTCAGTTGGAAGATATCAAGCATTCTGGTGGCAAGATGAGCATTCACTACTCTTGATGTGCCATTGAGGAATTGGAATTTGAAGTCAAAGTTGTCTTCATTAACTGTCCACCCAACGATTTTGTTTTGCCTGGGTGGGCCTCTTTTCCTTGGCTTTTGTTCTCTATTTCTTTTGTGATGCAGCAGTCTTTTCTTTCTTATCTTATTTTCCTCATTGGACTCATCTATTGATTCTATTGCAGTTGGAGCTTTACCCTTTGAGGATGAGAATGAGGGCCGGGTTGAACTTCAGTAGGTTTGGTGATGGTGATTGTTGGTTCTTTGAAGGTGAGTGGAGGTAGGGAGGTTTGAGTTTGTGGTATACTGGCTTCTGGTGTGGGACTTGAAGGCGGAGTAGGTGGGAAAATGTCTGAAAAGTCCATGGTAGGTGGAGGCTTCTTCTTGAGAGGGACAATTGGTGTAAAATTGTCTGTTCTATATTTGGGGTTGGCAAGCTTGGTGGCTACTTTCTTGGAAATAGAAGGTGGTTTGTAGGGTATGATGGTAAGTGACTGTAGAAGTGATGGAACTGTTGTAGGTATGGGATTTGGGTTGTAAGTGAAAGAAGGTGGGGGAGGGATATCTGCATCATCAGGGAGTTCAGGTTTAACATTTATATTAGTTGATGTACCTGAGATGAGCTCTGAAGGTGATGGCATCACTAAATTTGGATTCACAGCAGCTATATCCCCTTTGAGCTTATGAAAGATAGAAGTGATCAAGCTGCAAAGTTCCCTGACTTGAATCTGAGCTACTTCTTCTTCTGTCTTCAAATCTCTAACCACAAGAGCCCTTTTTACCTTTTTTAGCAGTAGGTAATTCTCATCATTTCTTATCAGCTTGGTAGGCATTTGAGAAGCAATAGAAATCAGCCTCTGCCTATCAACTTCAGTCAATGCTTCCAAATTATAGTCCTTTAATCTCCAGTTGAAAGATCTTATCTTAGCCTCTTCAAGCAGGTTCTCAAAAACTCCATTTTATAAATACAGATCAATTTCCTCTTGAAGCTCTTTGGCTAACCTCTCATCTTCTGCTACCCTTTTGGCATCTTGTACCATTTTCAGCATAACTTCAGCTTCAGGAGTTTGAACCACCTGTTGAATGGTTCTAGGAGTTTCACTTTGAACATGTTCTTCAGCTTGAACTGGTCTTGTACTCCTTAAAGCTATCAAAGTTACAGCTATGTCTTCAGCTTCTTCACTTCCCTGTTCTTCCGGTTGAACCACAGATGGCTGATCAGACCCATCAATGCCAAAGATTGAATTTCCAGGGCCATAGACTTCCACCTGGGTTACTGTTTGAGTTTCCGGTTGGATAACCAGTTGAGTGACTTCGGGTTCCTTATCAGCTAACTCCAACACCTCTGTGCCTTCTTCTTCACCAATCAAGTTTTCATCACCACCTTCAGTCATAGAAGCAACTGCAACAGTTGCAGTGCTTTCTTCAATATCAACAGCTGCCTTGCTAGTGGAAGCAGTATTTCTATCCACTTGATCACTGGCTCTTTCAGCTGGAAAGATGACATCTTTCAGAAGTGTTGTGATCATGTTTATGTGCTCAGGGAGAGCACCAGCAATCAGCATTGATGACTGAACTAGCTCAGTAAGGTTGGGGTCTTCAAAAGGAGAAATGGCAATTAGTTGACTGCACTTCATGTTTACCCAACTTTCTTCAACTGTGAAGGGGTTAACACCAATCTTTTCACAAGCTGTGGCTCTAACTTCAGCCGGTATCCTCTGAGTTTCTTCAATTTCGGTCATAACAAGCCTTGAGGACATCTTCTCCCCCAATTTGACAGTATCAGCTTCATTAGCATTTTCAGCTTCATTAGCTTCTCTAAGAGGGTTTGAAGGGCCTGCTTCAGTGTCAGTAGGAGCAGCTTTCACCAAATGAGCAACAATTACATTCAGTTTATCAACCTGTGCTTGGAGAGTAAGGTACGGTTCCGTTAATTCTGGTAGTGTATAACTGTCCTCAACTGGCCCTTTACCAGTATCCTTGGACAAAACCAAGTTATCAATCCGAGATTGATCAACTGTGGTACCCATGGCTTCTTGGCACCTGGGATTCTCTTCATCTGTTTCAGCAACCCTTGGTTCCAATGAAGGACCCTTGGGTGCTGATTCAAAGAAGATTGCCGCAGTTTGGGTCTTACTTATGTTACTGCTAGCACCAAGATCCAGTGGGGATACTTGGGCAGCAGCAGCCCTCACTGCATGAAACTCTTCATGACTCCTGAGACTCACCTCCGGTGAGGAATGGGGGTTCAGAGCAGCAATGTCCTGATCTATCGGAATGTTCTCATGTAATGAGGTAGGTGAGTTAATAACACCTTCATTTAGATCAGGATTAATTGCATTGTCATTTCCTAGGTGATAGGGGTTGTAGGGGTGAAAAATGTTCAGATGGGGAATGTACATCTGCTTCTAATGACTCCCCCTCAAATGAAGGTTCATCCCTAAGAGAAAATCACAGTTTAACCAGTTTCCGCTTGGGCTTTTTGCCTGTTGCGGGGTTTGAAGCTTCGGGTTGGCTTGTGGTACTAGGTGGAGGAGACCTAATAACCACCTGTCTCTGTCTTTTGAAAACGATAGGAGGGGATTCAGATGAGGAAGTGGCAGTGGTAGTTTGAGTGGATGCTTTCCTCTTTTTGGATTGAAAGGTTTTTAAAGTAGAGGAAGCAGGGACAGATGTGGGATCAGAGGCTATTGGGCTGCTAGCTCTGTCATCTTGAGCATGAGGCTCAGTTGCTGTTACAGTTTCCGTTTGAACCTCAGCATGAGCAGGTTCATCAAGAAATTTCCTTGGAATTAGTAAGGGATAGTCAGTGTCCCTTCCAAGAAATGCAGTCTTATTTAAAGCTAAATTGGAAAAAGTTTTCTCTGTTAGGTGTTTTGGTTCCAAAACTTTACCACTCAAGACAATTTGGGGGTATTCCTCCTTGAGAATACATGTCAAAAACCTTGGGTACAAATAGACATAGTCTGGTGAAAGGTTTGATTTGAGACCCTTAAAAATCAGCTTAGAAAAGTTGAAATTTTGACCTTTGACCACAACATAAAATGCCGAGGCTTGTTCAGCAGCAAGTTCATCGGAACCGCCTTTCTTGGGAGTCAGGCAAACCAGAAGGGTGTGGGCTAGAAATCTCCACTTGTAAGGCAATTTCCCCTTCTTGATGGTTTTGTTTCCCATTGAACCGCCGTATCCAATATCTTTAAACAACTTTAGGTACACCGATGAGTCTACAAATACATACCCATCTTCGTCCCTTAGTTTCAACATTTTTCGAATTATAGCTTCAGTGATTTCCACTATCGTGCCCTGAACTGTAGACACAATTGATTCACTACCATCGTCGGCTTCGGCAGTCACAACACGTGACCAGAATTCTTCCATTATTTCTTTATAGATTACCGCTTCAACTGTCAGTGCATAGTGAAGATGACAGTTCTTGAGGAAGTCGATCATTCCGTTGTAGATATCGGTTTTACTCGGTGGTTCTAGGTATGCCACTAAGTTGTGCTCTACAGGAAACTTGGAGTCACCGACGGGCTTCTTGCCACTTGACTTTGCTTTAGGAGCCATTGTTGATGATCGATTTGAGTAGGGTTGATGTTTTCTTGGAAGTTATGGAGAAGGTTTGGGAGAAATTTGGATTAATTTCGGAGTGGGGTTGAGAGAAATGAGGAAGAATGACGGTAATTTAGGGCTTTTACTTTTGACGTGGATGACGTGGAGGAGAGAAGTTTTAACTAGACGGTTCAGTAACTGATGTGACAGATGCTTTATGGGTTATACGGTACAACTTGGTAAAGCATGTCTTTATCCAAAAGTAAATTTACTGAAACCTCGGATATTAAACAGTTAAAAACTTAATGGGTAAATAAATGTGTATCCGCTTAAAAAATTGTGCCTTCCGGGTAATTAAATGATACTTTGACTTTTGTTGACCCGAAAGTTCAGGCGGAACCCATTTTCTCCTTTATTTTAAAGACAAAAGTTCTTCCGTTTGAACTTCAAGCGGAAAAATTTTCCGCTTGGAAGAATTGTCTTAATTTTTTTTCCACGTGAGTTACAAAGCATTGTTCCGGTTGAAGTTCACCCGGTGATTTTCAAAGTTATTTTTCTCACAGGTTGAACCGGAACTTGAAACTGAACAACAAAACACATGATTTTGAAAATTTGTGATAATTTGTTTTTTCTTTCATAGTGTGACAGAAGTTACTAACTATGAACTGAAATGATATCTAACTATCACAAGAGATTTTCTTTTTCTTTTTCTTTTTGTATCAAGAGACGGGCTCTTAAGCACATGCCTCCCTTTTATTTAAAAAATTGTGAAAAGTTTTATTCAAAATTCATCATCCCAATGGCTGTGATGAGATAGAAAAATCTTGCCTCATCAAAAGATTTTGTAAACAGATCTGCCAAATGGTGATCAGTGTGAACTTTGAACAATTTAATCAGATTCTTTTCTGCATAATCTCTAATAAAATGATACCTTATGTCAATGTGTTTGGTTTTGGAGTGCTTTACTGGATTGTTGCTGATGGATATGGCACTGTTGTTGTCTGCAAGAATAGGAGTTTCAATGAATGTGATCCCATAGTCAAGCATCTGATTTTGGATCCAAAGGACTTGACTGCAACAACTTGAGGCAGCAATATACTCAGCCTCTGCAGTTAAAGTGGAAACACAGGTTTGTTTCTTACATTGCCAAGATACAAGCCTTTCACCCAAGAATTGACATCCACCTGATGTTGATTTCTTGTCTATGTCACATCCTCCATAGACACTGTCTATGAATGCTATGAAAGAGAAGTCAGAGTTTTTGGGATACCACAAACCTAGTTTTAGTTGCCCCTTCAGATACTTGAAGATTCTCTTAACAACTAGCATATGTGACTCCTTTGGTGAGGACTGATATCTAGCACATAAACAAACACTAAACATGATGTTAGGTCTACTAGCAGTGAGATACATCAGTGAGCCTATCATTGCCCTGTACATGTGCACATCCACTGGTTTGCCACTTAAGTCACTTGTTAACTTGTGGGAAGTGGACATAGGAGTTTTTGCACTTGAGCATCCTTGCATATCAAATCTCTTCAGCATGTCTTGAATGTACTTTGATTGGTTCAGAAAGATTCCATCTGCAGTTTGCTTCACTTGTAGTCCTAAGAAGAATGTTAGTTCTCCCATGGAGCTCATCTTAAATTTGGACTGCATCAAAGTTTCAAACTCCTTGCACAAAACAGTGTTAGATGAACCAAAAATAATATCATCTACATAAATTTGTATCATCAACATATCCTTACCAACAGTTTTGACAAAAAGTGTTTTGTCAATTGCCCCTCCTGTAGCCATTCTCTAGAAGATAGTTAGAAAAGAGTTTCATACCAGGTTCTAGGTGCTTGTTTGAGACCATACAGAGCCTTGATTAGCTTGCACACCTTGTTAGGATGGTGATGATCCTCAAAACTAGGAGGTTGTTTGACATATACTTCTTGTTCCAGTACGCCATACAGGAAGACACTTTTGACATCCATCTGAAATACTTGGAAGTCTTAGAAGGCAGCATAGGCTAAAAAGATTCTGATTGCTTCCAATCTAGCCACAGGTGTAAACACTTCATCATAATCAATGCCTTCTTCCTGCACATAGCCTTGCACAACCAATCTTGCTTTGTTTTTTATAACAATTCCCCTGTCATCTTTCTTGTTTCTGAATACCCACTTTGTGCCAATTGGTTCTGCTCCATCAGGCAAATCTACCAATTCCCAAACTTTCTGCTTGTTAATTTGAAATAACTCTTCCTGCATTGCCTCTACCCAACTGTTATCTTCCAAGGCATCTGTTACCTTCTTGGGTACTTCTTGAGACAAAAATGCAGCATGCAAACAAATGTTTGCATTAGCAGATCTACTTCTTGTCAACACAGGTGCTGACACTTCTCCAATAATATTCATCACTGGATGATCTCTGTTGATTCTTCTGTCAAAAAGCATAGGGAACTCATGGCTTCTTCCATTTGAGGGTATATTGAGCTGAGGAAGTCTGCGATCAAGCTCAATATCACCAATTTGTGATACAGGATCTGAACATTCAACTGTATTATGAGAGCTATCCTCTGAAATGTGGGTCAGATGCTCAAAACTGAATTCATCATTTGAATTTCCAGGTTCACTTGACCCGGGATCAGTGTTCTCAACAGTTTCTAAAATTAAGTTTTCCGGTTGAACTTGAGCCGGAGAAATTTCCGTTTGAACTTCGACCGGAACTATGTCATCTTCAATTTGAACTATTTCAGAACGTTTCATTCCTTTGCCTGGCAAGATAGGTTTGATGCTCATTAAAGAGAAGAAGGTTTGCTTCTCAGTTCTAGCAATGTTGTTCTTCCAATGTTCATCAGCTGACCTATATAAATTCTATTCCTGCACTAGAGAGCTCACAGGCTTATCAACAGTTATGTTGAAAGCAGTGGTTAGTGCGTCAATATCAAATAACCAAGTGGGTTGAGATTCAAAATTGTTGGTAGATTTTTCATTAAAAGATACATTTATGGTTTTCTCAACAATTTTGGTTCTCTTGTTGTACACTCTGTATGCTTTTGACACACCTGAGTATCCAACAAAATATCCCTCATCTGCCTTTTCTACAAATTTGAGCAATAACTCATTGGTTATTAATATTGTGACAGGACAACCAAATGGCTTAAAGAAGTAAATGTTTGGCTTTCTTTTCCTCCAAAGATCATAGGGTGTCTTGTTTTTCCCTTTGACAATTAGAATCCTGTTTGGACATAACAGGCAGTGTTCACTGAACACTGCCTCTGTCCAAAATATCACAGGGAGCTTGGAGTCTGCTAACATGGATCTAGCAGCTTCAATCAATGTCTTATTTCTCCTTTCAACAACACCGTTTTGCTGTGGAGTTCTAGGAGCACCGAATTGTCTCACAATTCCCTTTTCCTCACAAAATGAATTCAGAACATGATTTTTGAATTTTGTGCCATTATCACATCTGATTGTTTTGACCTTAAGATTAGACTGATTTTCTAAATTTGTCACAAGTGTTTTCAACAATTCAGCAGTTTCATCTTTCATTTTAAGAAAGAAAACCCAAGTGTATCTAGAAAAATCATCAATTATGACAAAATAATATGACCTTTTCCCTAAGCTCATCACTCTAGTTGGACCAAAGAGATCCATGTGCAATAACTCTAGAGGTTTTGAAATAGAAGACTCAACTTTTGGCTTAAAAGAGGTTCTGTGTTGCTTGCCCTTGAGACATGCCCTAACCTTCTATGCCACAGATAACTTTCATCAACAGAGGCTTTGGATACAAAGCAGGCAGTGCCACATGAGGGTGTAACAACTAACATATCCAGAATGTATAGCCCATATCTCCTAGGTGCTTTAAGCATAATTAACTTATCAGGACTTTTAACACCAGGTTTGAGGACTATAGCCTCTCTCTCATTAAACATCAAATTCAAATTCTTGTCACACATCTGTGAGACACTAAGCAAGTTGAAATTTAATGTATCAACAAAATTGACTCTGTCAAAATTTACCAGTCCATTTGTCACATCACCTTATGCTATGATATGGCCTTTTGTGCTTCCAAAGGCAACTGGTCCTCCATTAATTCTTTTTGTATTTTCCACAATTTGCTTATTCCCTGTCATGTGGCAAGTGCATCCACTGTCAACTACCCATAGGCTATCTTGGCCTTTATTTTGCACCTACACACATCAGAATTGATTAGTTTCTATAGGGGACCCAAGCCTGAGTGGTCTTGGGTCTGCCATAAGCATCATTATACTTGTACTCCTTGAGTACTAAAGTATTTAGAACTGGAACTTCATTAAGCAGATCATCATTGTCAAAACTGAAGTTCTCATATTGAGTACTTGTTTGACTAAATCCTTCACCTTTGGTGTTTTTCCTTTCAGCAATTTTTCTTTCTCTGTACTCCTTAAATTTTATTTGCTTGTTGGTTATTTTCTTAGATTTTTCATTACCTTGATTAACCAACTTAGTTCTTTCAGGGGATTTGAAAAATCTTTGAGGAAAGTGTTTGTTTTTGCTTGAACTCTCCTCCTGAAGTGGAACAGTGTAATTTCCGTTTGAACTAGTAGCAAATTCAATTTCAGGTTGGTTAGACTTTTTGCTTCTTGAAAAGTTTTATCTAGAGGTGGTCTTTCCTCTAGAGGGATTTCTTCTTCCTTGAGCTTCAAAATGCTCAAACCCATCAGCAAAGTGTACATGTGGTCTCTGCTTTGGAGCAGTAGCTAATCTGGGTTGAATTTTGTTTTCCGGGTGAACTTGAGTTCGAGTGAAAAAGTGTTCCACTTGAACTTCAGCCGGAAAATGATTTTGTCTTATAACAGAAAAACTTCCATTTTTATCATTACCAATTAAGACCCTGTTGGAGTCAGATCCAAAATGCTTCATTGTGTGGCTTTTCACAGGTGAAATTCTTCCTGTGAGTTTCTTCTGAAAAGTAGCCTTTGGTTGCAAAACAGGTTTTGGTTTCAAAAAATGGTTTGGTTTTACTCAATGGGTTGAACTGGCACACAACAGCTAAGTGGCTTTGTTCACCACAGAATATGCATTCAACAAGTTTGGTTTCAAATCTTCTGGGAGACTCAAGTTTGGTCACTTGGTTGAAAGTGAGTTGACCCAACCTTTGAGTTTGACTTCCATTTGGTTGCTTAGGTTGTTTCCCTCCAACTTTTGAGTCTTTAGGCTCATAAATAGTTAGTGGTGGAAGAGCAATTGAAGGTTTCAAAATGCTTAATTGGTCAGCTAATGCAGAAGTGCTTGCATCTGTGACTTCAGTTTCTTTTGACACAACAGTGTTTTCAAAACTTGACTGTAATGAAGTGTCATCAACAGTAAGACTAACTTTACATTCTGAATTCAAAGCTTTAATTGGTTTGATTACAGGTGAGTATTCAATTGGTGGTTCAACACTATTATACCCAATACCTGCTTTACCATACATCCCTCCCATCCATAATTTCTCAGCCTTTTTATTTGCTATTTGAAATTTGTCACAAGTAAACAAAGCATCTTTTAGTTTGATGTCAAGAACATCAATCTCAGCCTTAGCATCTTTAGTTTCATTTCTTGATTTATCAAGTTTTGACAGCAAGTCAAGCTGTGTTTCAAGAATTGAGTTGGTTTGTTTTAACTGTTCATACTCTTTGGTTAAGTTTTCAATTTTTGAAATTTATGATGATTCAGTTTTCTTAAAACATTCCTTTTACTCATTTAAGTTTGAAACCTCCTCACACTACGTCAAAAAGTGGCTTTGGCCACAGTTTTTTTGATAACGCATAGCCACTGTTTTGAAAAAAGCGTGGCCAAAGGTAAGAAATTCTCGTTTTAGCCACACATATTTTGTACCCGTGGTCAAATATATAGCCTTTGGACCCTTTTAGCCACGTATTTTTTTGTTTATATGACAACAACAATCAGGTGCAGTGGCTTTAGCCACTGTTTTACAAAAACATGTGGCACTTATTTGTCACACTTAAAAAAGAGTGGCGAAATGCACCAAACGGCCACCGAATTTTTATGATTTTTTATTCGTGTGACCAAAAAGGAATGTATGGCCACGCTTAAATAATGTTGTGTGACGGAAGAGTAGATTTTATTACTTAGTAAATTAAAAGAAAACAAAATTATTTATGCGTGGCTAAATGTGAGCAATGGCCACGCTTTTTACTTAGTTATGTGGCTAAAAGCTAGTACATATGGCCACTGTTATTAGGTTGTGTGACTAAATATTAGATGACTAATGGTCACGGTAGGTTGTGAGTGACAAAAATCTATTACCTATGACCACATATATTAACCGTGACTAAATGGTAGGTTGTGAGTGACAAAAATCTATTTTATGGTCACGGTAATATTAAACGCGTGGCGAAAAAGAGAAGATTTGTTTCCCTCTAAAACAACGCGCTTTTTTCAATTGTACCAATTAATTCGAGCGGGTTAAAATCTGCTACCCTATATATCATCATCATTGTTATTTTCCTTTTTACCGCCATCCCTTTCTTGATCTCCAATTCTCTACACCAATTCGTTTACACCAATTCTGGTATTAAATGGCCGATAATCAACGCTCCCTTAATTACTGGTATGTGAAGCATAACCGTATTTTTTTTGGTGTGACGCCCACTTCCAGACTTGGCTCCAGAAGGGGTCACTAATCGGATTTACTCATGAACACAAGGTAATAACAGAGATTACTAAGCAGCGGAAATTTTAAACTTTTATTCAATTGCCAAGTACTACAAAGTAAGAGATAATTTACATAAGGAAATACTAACTATCATTACGTTTTATTGCTATAACTATATCTATGCCAGCTTGCCATAACATTCCTTCCTTCCGATAGCTTGCCCGTCTAATCCCTTATCACCAGGGCCTTCTCATAACTAGTCGAAGCCTCACCCTGACCTGACATACATACATTTTTGGAAAAGGTCAGCTTACGCTGGTGAGTTCTATATTTTAAAAGCTTTACCTCGGTGTGAGGTTTAAAACCCTTGGACCTGCAAGATCCCTTTTTTCACAGACAATTAACAAGTATAATATATATCACAATTATATAATACACAATATTCCTTAACAGGAAATACCCCCTATAAACCATTTATCCCATTATCCCTTTCTACAACCCCAACATCTATTACTAGTGTAAACCCTGCTAATAATAGGCAGAGATATCATCATTGCTGACTGCCGAGTTTACCCTTCTAGGGTATTCCCTATAACGGTCAGTCGCCCCTCTTTCCCCTATTTGCTAACTGCCGAGTTTACCCTTCTAGGGCATTCCCTGTAACGGACAGTTTCCCCGTTTCCTCCTATTTGCTAGCTGCCGAGTTTACCCTTCTAGAGCATTCCCTGTAACGGACAGTAGCCTTCCCCCTTTCTATTTGTAGTGCCCTTAACCCCATTGAGTAACACTACGTCCTAACTCCTCATGTACTACTACCCGCCCCTAGTTAAATAACCAAGTGACTTAAGATTATTAGTAAACAGTGATAAGGTCTTCATATACTGCAACAAGTGGACATCTCCCAATTTATAGTTAGTGTATGTATACAGGGCGTATCCTCCACACTTCTGATAACTGGGTAACTAATATTATTATGTATATATATAGGAAGTACCAGCGGCGTATCCACCACATAATAATAAAGCAAATGCATCACCTGTTCTCATATAATCATACATATTCACTATAACGTTTACTAATAATTCCTTTATCACTTGACTATTTAATTTGGAAGCAAATATAACACATATCATATCACAGTCATTATAATTACGTTATAACACGTACAATGATTTAATATCATTTTCATAACATATCATATATATATATTTCTATATATATTATCCCAAAAGCCTTTTAACAATTTATCAATTCAAGATATTTCACGTATATGCATTTCCATAACAATCCACATATATATATATATCAATTCAATAACAATTTAACAGTTCAATATACTCATTAACAATTAGCACCTAGCAGTTTGATATATATATATATATGCATTCAAAGGTAATTCAACAGTTTAACACTTCAATAGTTCAGATAGGCAACATTTCAGTTATAAATCATTTAAATGCATTTTATAACATTTGTATGTATATCAGCCCGAAAACATTTAAAACATTTAAAATATTTAGGAGTGGGCTCATAGAACTCACCTTATGTCTTTAACTTGTTATACGAACGGAACTTCCGCAACGATTCCCGATTTAACCTAATTTGCGTATCGTATGGCGTTAACGCAAGGTTTTATACAATAAACACTTCCTATGTTTATTTTAACATCTTATTATCTTAATAATATTCGATTATTAAGTTTATCCTTTTAAAGGTCAAAATGACCAAAATGCCCTTTAGGCAGTTATCCTTTTCATTAATTGATAATATGAAGACGCACATTCCTATAAGTAGACACTCACTCCGAGATCGCCCAGTGTTGGGATGCCATTGCCCAGATGGGATGGCGACACCCCCGCTATAATTCAGACCCTAATTCCCACCCGATCACCCGATTTCATCAAAACAAGCTCAAGAACCCTAATTTTTGCATAGTTTTAGAAAGCATACTTAGAGATAGATTTAGCAAAAACTGAGATAGGTTATTTTAGATCATCCCTAAAGATGCTTGACTGCAGAAATTCGGATCCTAACTCCTCTCCGATTGCTCGTATTGCTCCGACGAAGTTCCGGCCAGAATTAGGGTTTTTAGAGAGGAATTTGGTGAATTTGCGAGTTGTATTGGACGAATTGGATGGCTATATATACGCATCAGGAGCGCCTAAGACCCCTAACACCTGTTATGGTGAGTAACCCAGCTAAAATGACGCGTGTGAATCGAATTCGTGTGAAACAAGTTGAGTTACGTGGCCAAAAACGCGTCCTAATCTCGTTTCTGCACAGTTAGACGCCTCGCGTATCGCGCCGGGTCAGGGAGGTGGCTCGCGATACGCCTGGTAACTTTCAGTAAATGACAGGAATGGTCCCTGTACCTTTTATTTACATATTAACCCCCTGAACTTCTACCAAACTGCCATTTTATGTACCGAACTATTATAAAACATGATTAATAAGGTTTCTAAGGCTCGGGACACTCTCGATGATATACGTATACATACGTATATATTTTTATATATATTTATATATATTTTTCATTATTTACACATTTGGCCTCTCAAACTTTACAATACTTATTATTTTATGTACCGAATCACTTTAGGATATTTTTATAATACATTATAAGCCTCGGGGTACTTATAAAAGTTATAGATATGTATAATATCCGTAAGTATTCATACTTTAAATAAATTACACTTTTAGCCCTTTAACTTTTATTTTATGCATATTAAACCCTAATCTTTTGATGTAACTATCATTTTACATCTTATAACCTTCCTAAACATGTTTCTAACATTCTTGAAGGTTCGGGTCATATATAATAATGTATATACATATATATATTTGTGTATTTCCATAATTTACACTTTCTACCCTTTTATTTTCTTGTTAACTATTAAGCATGCATTTTCCACACGTATAACTATCTAAACACGTATTTCCACATATATATTCATCATTTGAATATTTCACATGCATTCATACTATACTAATCATATATTTACATGTATTTCAATATCATGTAATCGTGTAAACCTATTTTCTCCCGGTTATCATTTATTTCCATCATATAAACATTTAGCTACGTTTTTCATATACTAACATCATATATATCAATTATCTTTGATATAAAACTCATATAATTTGATTTTCTTTCCTCATGTTATTAATTAACACATAAATCATTCATGCAATACTGTTATTTATCAGTTTATTACCCGGTAATGGGTAAACATGCATTTTTCAAACGTTTTAATACGTTTAGCTTTCTAACACATATATCATGTGTATTAATCATATTAATCACGTATTTCTCAAATTTTGGGATGTTACATTTGGTTTACAGTAACAGGAGAAGAAGATCCTTCAAGTCCCACAAATATGTGATTAAACACAACGATGAGAACATCCTGAAGCAACTCCATGCGCAGAAGAAGATTCCTGATTGTTTTGCCTACCATGTTGAGACAACGAAATTATTTCGTGTCCTTGATACAAAATTCAATGAACCCGAAGAAGAAGATGAAGAAGAAGATGAAGAAGATGAAGATGAAGAAGATGATGAAGAAGATCATGAAGAAGCAGATGAAGCAGATGAAGAAGATGAAGAAGATGATTGTTGGTCCTCACTGATCTTAATCAGTGCTAATGAAGGTGTTTTGAGATGAAAACCAATCAAACAACAATAGATAATGATTTCCAATAACTAAAATGGGTTTCTAGTATTGAACAATCACAACATCAACCAAAAGAATGATAAGAGATAAACAAAAAACTACAAAGATGATATGGAAAACTCCTAGCCGTCACCAAACTTACCAAATATTCAGATTTCTGTATTAGGGTTGAGAATGTTGCAAAAGTTACAAATGAGAGCACTAAGGCTACAATATATACTAACCAGTAGGCAGTTTCGCTGGCCAAGCGAAATTGTCACTGAGACAGTCTAAACTAGATACCGAGCGAAACAACAGTTTCGCTCGGTAGTTTTGCTAACTACCAAAAGACCAAAATTACAAAGAAACTAATCTAGACAAGTTAACTAAACAAAACAATGAATTCCTCCCTACATTGATCTTCAATATTCCCCCTAGGGAGGGATTCAGCCTCTTGATTCTTTATTCTTCGGCTCCGGCTTCACTCGGGCTTGGCTCTATGTTCAGATCAGTTTCCCCCAAGACATTAGACTCTTCAGCAACGGGGATTTCAGCTGGCTTTATAACTTGTTCAGTAGATTCTCCAAGACCGCTCCAAGATTTGTTCATCTGGTTTGCCAGATCCCTATCCTCTTCCATTCCATCTCCATCAGCCCTTACTTTCAGTGCTAAATCCTTGATTTCTTTGACAATTCCCCGGGCTTTGTTGGCAACTCTCACAAAAAAGTTTGCCTCTTTAGCTGTGTCATCTCCAGCCCCACATCTGATAGGATTCTCACACAAGGTCTTCAGATCGTCATTGCTAAAAGAGAATACTTCCATCAGATCAAACAATCTTATCTCAGCATCTTCTCCTATTCTTATAACAGCTTCACCGGATTGATTATCATAAAACCATTTCTTGAATGTTTGCAGCCTTGACATTTGTTGATCCGGAATTCTAATCCTGCTCATAGTTTTAGCTGGTTTGAACTTTAAGTAAACCTTGGGCTTTCCAGTCACTTCAACGATTTCAGTCTTTGACTTCTTCCTTTGACCTTTCATATACCTAAAAGACACAAAGTCGTCTTTTGCGGCTTGCTGAAGCATCATTCTCAAATTTCCAGCCCTAGTGCTTTTGTCTTCATCGATGAGGGGGAGCTCTGCCAACCTCCTCAGATCCCATCTAGGCAAGGTCTTGAAACTATCACGTTTGTGTATATAGGAGATGCTACCCCCTCCTCTCTTAATCATAAAGGCATGAACATCAGCATTGAACTTCCAGCTTATGATGTGTCTATCAGACTCTTTTCTCCTTGGCTGAGCAATGTGTTGAAATAGAGGAGTCTGATCTTCAAGCTCAGGTTTGGTGAACCATTCTTCTCTGCTTAAATCAATAACATCTTCACTTACAGAACTTATCTTCGCTTGATAAGTAAGAGAATTTTCTTTCAAAGAGTAACTTTCAGGCTCTGAACGATCATCAATCTCAGCCTCTTCATCACTTTCATCAATCAGATGGAATTTAGCCTGGACGATTTCCGGCGGTTGTTCTGTTTCAAGACTATACAAGTTTACATCACTCACGTTTATAGCATCTAAATCTTCATCATTAGGAGCACCACTTCCACCATCCTCATTCCCACCTGAACCACTTACACCAGCTCCACCAGTGCCTGTAAGGGAATAATTTGTGGCTTGTGTATTAAATCACCTATTGGCGGACAATTTTGAAGGCCTATGTGTTAGAATAGGTGAAAATTAGTTGGGTTATGGGTATATTGGGTCATTGGGCCAATTTAGACATGTTCGGGCTCATTTAGAAAGAGTTTAGATGGAGTTTATTGGGCCCATAGAGTCATATACGGGAATTTAAGGTAAATTAGGGTTTTATGGGTAGCTTGTTTATCAAGCTTGTCCTCTTCTATATAAGGAACTCTTGTGTAATTCGAATAGGTTGTTGAAAGTGTGCACAAGGTGTGGGCAACACGTGTATTTCGAAATCCATAGGATTTCTATTGATTCAAGTGTTGGCAATCAATCTCTTTCAAGTATTCGAGTGTTCTTCAATCGGTTTGCGTTTCTATTTGTTTCAAATCGTTATTTATTTTATCACGTATTGTTTTTCTTGAATCACCAATCAAACCGGATTCCGCACGGTCTTGATTGGACTAGATATCATGTAAGGATCGTTTTGGGACTTACAATTGGTATCAGAGCCAAGAAACAAGCGTTTCGAGGCTCTCACGATATCTGATTCAAGATTTTTAGTCTTTTTCTTGGTGTTTCTGTGATCCTTAAGTCGTTTGTTTGCAAAATTGTGTGTGACGGCTCCATTTTCCTGGTTGGTCGACATTAGGGTTCATAAGAGTCTTTCAAACTTAGATATTGATAATTTCAAAGTCGTCGAATTCCAAACAAAAAAAAAAATTGAGTATTTATTTTTGTGTTTCATGAATTAAAGATTGGTTTCGAAAATTTTTATCAAAGCTGGTCACGAGATTTCTGCATATTTGCACATTATAACTTTGACTTTCAAATCTCTTTATGATTTTTAATTGATTTCCAATCTTATATTTTCAATTTCCTTTGTGGAATTCTAATCAGTGTGCAGGAGAACGACAAATTCGATTTCCAAATTTGATTTGTTGCAATTAATTCGGTCAATCAGAGGATACAATCTTGATCAAAATTGGAAGATTGGGGTAATTACGAGATTGCCATCGAGTTTATATGATACGTTAACTTCGAAAGATCCACATAATTACCATACTGCCATTGACGTGAATAAATATTCACGTAAGTTTGAAGGTTCAAATAAATTTACAAAACTGCCATTGGGATTTATTTAAATTGATTGGTCCATATTGTCCGGTTTCTAAAGCAGTAAACGGTCACTCATTTTAAGTTGATGCAAATTAATTTTGACGGGGTTTTGATCGTTGAATTTTTCTGCACCTTGTGGAGTAATTTGTTTTTTTTATTTATTTATTTCCATATTTTTTTGCTCCAAGTGTTTCAAGGCGTTACTAACGGTTTTATTTGTGAGTTTCTTGGGATTGTTGTGCAGGTTACAAGTGTTGCAGAAGCAAGAAGCCCGTGTTCTATAAGCTATTAGATCGAAAATCTGTGGCTTGGACCCTTATTTCGATCGAAATTTTTAGCTTTTCGACCCTTTTGGACACTTTTCGATCGGAAAGTCCCTTCGTGACTTTCGATCGGAGAGTACTTCCCGGTTCCTCACTTTTCGATCGGAAAGTCCCCTCGTGACTTTTCGATCAGGTCCGTTTCGATCGGAAAGTCCCTTCGTGACTTTTCGATCAGCTCCGTTTCGATCGGAAAGTCCCTTCGTGACTTTTCGATCAGCTCGCATTTCGATCGGAAAGTCCCTTCGTGACTTTTCGATCTGCTTACACTTGTTGATCGAGCCGAAACTCTGCCCGATCGAAAAGCTGACTTTCCGATCTTGTTGAGACTTTTCGATCAAACCCACTTTCCGACCGAAAACCCACTTTCCGACCGAAAACCCACTTTTTGATCCAGAAGTTCAATCAAAGACATTCATGGCATCCCTTCTACCAGGTAATTCTGTATCTACCAGCAACCTTGAGGTATGTAATTGTTCTTGTTCTCATTGTGTGGAGGTATTTAATGCTTACAAAGAATATGAATCTAAATTTTATTATGAATCCCTAAACTGTGAACGTGCCACTAGAGAATCAAATAATTTCAAAGATATGGCTAAAGTAAATTGGGAAAAGTATGAAGCAGCTAATCTTGATGTGACAAACCTTGACAATCAATTAAGTGACACTAGAGTTCTGTTGAGAGTTGCTAACACAAAAGTTGAAAAACTAACAAAAGAGGTAGAAGAATTGAGAGATCAACTTGCTAAATCTCAAAGTAAAATAGATTCTAACAATAAGATTCAATCAAAAATGCTGGAAGCAAGATCTCTTTTCTATAACTCTGATGTTAGGATGAAGTATGTTCAACAAAATTCAGGTTTAGGTTTTGGGGATGATGTCAAAGAAGAAACATCAACTCACACTGTCCCCATGCCCCACATGCATGAAATGATTTCTGAACATATACCGTCAAAGGGGACAATAGATTCTTTAGCTGACATTGAAAAAAGACTTTCTGAATGTCCTATTAAAATTACTGCTCCTATTTCTAACTCTACTACTTCTTGTGCAGATACAAAAAATAAAGAAGCAGGTTCTGAGGGAGAAAGTATTGGTGTTGAGAGTATAAAATTTCCTGATTTTAAAACTAAAAGTTTTGTGTAAAATAAGTGTGAGTCTGAATTGAGCTTTGCTAAGTCTGATGTTTCTGACAAAACTTCTGTGTGTGGTACTTTTAATTTCGGTGTTTGTGATCCTAAACTTTCCAAACCTTTGAGGAAAGTCAGGATTTTGAGAAAGGATAAGGGACCACAGGTTGCTGGTCCTAAGCCTACTGATCCCAATTTGGTTGGTTTGAATGATTGTTTGAATGTGTGTGCTAATGTTTGTGATAATGCTAGTAATGTGCAGAATGTGCAGAATGTGCAGAATGTGCAGAACGTGCAGAATGTGCAGGAGGCCAGACCACATGACTTTATCCCATATCCTGAGGTAAATTCTTTGTATGACCAATTTGTGCCAGTACAGCGGGAGTATGTGCTAACAACTAGGCCCAATGGCAAAGTTGTGTGGATCCACAAAAATTCCAAACCATCTTGGGTATCCACAGGGAAGAAATATTCCCAAGCTCCCGCATACCCAAAAAAGCAGTCCTGCCATATGTGTGGAAATCCTGGACATGTGGCAAGGAATTGCTTATATAGGACATATGAACCCTACTACCCTAAAACTCATTTTCAAAACTTCCAAGGGCAATCATATGGTGGCACAAACCAAAAACCTGCCCACAGAAAGGTAAATTCTCAGCCAAAGGTACCTACAGGCCCAAAGGTATCTAAAGTGACCAAAGAATCTGCACCTTCACACCCTAAGGTGCAGAGACATGTACCTTCACAACCAAAGGTACACAAGGTGACCAGAAAGGCTGCACCTTCAACCCCTAAGGTACACAAAGTTAACCAAAAGCCTAAGTTACCTCAACATCCAACCAAAACTGATTTCAAAAGTCATAAATTAAATGATTCTGTTAACAAATCAGTTGTTGCTTTAAAACCTATTTGGGTTCCCAAACATGGTGGTCTTTCTGAGAATAATCAAGAGAGGTGGAATGTGAAAAAGGTGGTAAATCAGTGTTACCTACCTAAAGGGGTGTATAAGAAGCACTCCAAACAATTTGATGAAGTTAAAAATGATAAATCAAACATTTATCAAATTCCATCTAAAAGGCTACAGGGTAAAGGGAAAGAAAACAATCAGCCCACGAATGTCATTTCCAATGATGGTCATGTGAATTCTAATGAACCCACAAAGCCCACACCAAAGTCCACCAAAAACAACACCAAGAAACACAAATCAAAGGCACCTACAACCCCAAGTATCAATTTTTCAAAGAGAATGTGCTTAAAAGAAATAACTTTCAATGACTCTGCAGGTATACCCAGAACAACAATGGCCTGGGTACTTATGGTTAACTAATCTCTCACCTTGTGCAGGAATAGTCAAGGAGGACTTCCATTAACTTATTTGTTTTTAAAAGTGATTTTTCCAGGCACAGGATAGAAGGAATCTCTCAACTACATGACATGCAGATTCTCATTTGTAGGGATGTTCTTCTGGTAAGAGGTAAATCTAGAAAAGTCAGCAAGGTACTGTCTTAATTGTTTGTTTCTTGGCAAATCTGATGAGAAGTATGGTTTGTTAGAGCATATTCCTATGCTAACGTTGTGTCTCGTGTATTGTATCTAGTCAAGAGCTTCTGTGTGAGTCAGTTAGTCATCTGGCCGGATCACATGATCCGCCGGACCAGTTGATACGGCGGACCAGATGGTCTGCTGGTGGTCCGCTGCCTTATGACTAA
>JBCNJP010000009.1:44221706-44260041 GCA_039602395.1 Deinandra increscens subsp. villosa | reverse complement strand
GGCTATATACACACTTTATTGGGACTCATTGGTCCCAACGGACCCTCATTGCCCTTAAACACACATTATTGGGCCATCATTGGTCCTAAACACAACTTATTGGTTATATAAGACACACCTTACTAGGACTTATTGGTCCCAACCGACCCTCATTGCCCAACTAAACACACCTTATTGGGCCATCATTCGTCCTAAACACAACTTATTGGTTATATACACACCTTACTAGGACTTATTAGTTCTAACCGACCCTCATTGCCCTAGTAAACACACCTTATTGGGCCATCATTGGTCCTAAACATAATTTATTGGTTATATACACACCTTAGTGGGACTCATTAGTCCCAACTACACACACCATATTAGGCCATAATTGGTCGTAAACACAACTTATTGGTTATATAAACACCTTATTAGGACTCATTGGTGCCAACTAACCCTCATTGTCCCTAAACCCACTTTATTGTTCCATCATTGGTCCTAAACACAACGTATTGGTTATATGCACACATTAGTGGGACTCATTGGTCCCAACTAAACACACCTTATTGGGCCATAATTGGTCGTAAACACAACTTATTGGCTATATACACACTTTATTGGGACTCATTGGTCCCAACGGACCCTCATTGCCCTTAAACACACATTATTGGGCCATCATTGGTCCTAAACACAACTTATTGGTTATATAAGACACACCTTACTAGGACTTATTGGTCCCAACCGACCCTCATTGCCCTAGTAAACACACCTTATTGGGCCATCATTGGTCCTAAACACAACTTATTGGTTATATACACACCTTACTAGGACTTATTGGTTCTAACCGACCCTCATTGCCCTACTAAACACACCTTATTGGGCCATCATTGGTCCTAAACATAATTTATTGGTTATATACACACCTTAGTGGGACTCATTAGTCCCAACTAAACACACCATATTGGGCCATAATTGGTCGTAAACACAACTTATTGGTTATATAAACACCTTATTAGGACTCATTGGTGCCAACTAACCCTCATTGTCCCTAAACCCACTTTATTGTGCCATCATTGGTCCTAAACACAACGTATTGGTTATATGCACACATTAGTGGGACTCATTGGTCCCAACTAAACACACCTTATTGGGCCATAATTGGTCGTAAACACAACTTATTGGTTATATACACACTTTATTGGGACTCATTGGTCCCAACGGACCCTCATTGCCCTTAAACACACATTATTGGGCCATCATTGGTCCTAAACACAACTTATTGGTTATATAAGACACACCTTACTAGGACTTATTGGTCCCAACCGACCCTCATTGCCCTACTAAACACACCTTATAGGGCCATCATTGGTCCTAAACAAAACGTATTGGTTATATACATACATTAGTGGGACTCATTAGTCCCAACTAAACACACATTATTGGGCCATCATTCGTCCTAAACACAACTTATTGGTTATATACACACCTTACTAGGACTTATTGGTTCTAACCGACCCTCATTGCCCTACTAAACACACCTTATTGGGCCATCATTGGTCCTAAACATAATTTATTGGTTATATACACACCTTAGTGGGACTCATTAGTCCCAACTACACACACCATATTGGGCCATAATTGGTCGTAAACACAACTTATTGGTTATATAAACACCTTATTAGGACTCATTGGTGCCAACTAACCCTCATTGTCCCTAAACCCACTTTATTGTTCCATCATTGGTCCTAAACACAAGTATTGGTTATATGCACACATTAGTGGACTCATTGGTCCCAACTAAACACACCATATTGGGCCATAATTGGTCGTAAACACAACTTATTGGTTATATACACACTTTATTGCGACTCATTGGTCCCAACTGACCCTCATTGCCCTTAAACACACATTATTGGGCCATCATTGGTCCTAAACACAACTTATTGGTTATATAAGACACACCTTACTAGGACTTATTGGTCCCAACCGACCCTCATTGCCCAACTAAACACACCTTATTGGGCCATCATTCGTCCTAAACACAACTTATTGGTTATATACACACCTTACTAGGACTTATTGGTTCTAACCGACCCTCATTGCCCTAGTAAACACACCTTATTGGGCCATCATTGGTCCTAAACATAATTTATTGGTTATATACACACCTTAGTGGGACTCATTAGTCCCAACTAACACACCATATTAGGCCATAATTGGTCGTAAACACAACTTATTGGTTATATAAACACCTTATTAGGACTCATTGGTGCCAACTAACCCTCATTGTCCCTAAACCCACTTTATTGTTCCATCATTGGTCCTAAACACAACGTATTGGTTATATGCACACATTAGTGGGACTCATTGGTCCCAACTAAACACACCTTATTGGGCCATAATTGGTCGTAAACACAACTTATTGGCTATATACACACTTTATTGGGACTCATTGGTCCCAACGGACCCTCATTGCCCTTAAACACACATTATTGGGCCATCATTGGTCCTAAACACAACTTATTGGTTATATAAGACACACCTTACTAGGACTTATTGGTCCCAACCGACCCTCATTGCCCTACTAAACACACCTTATTGGGCCATCATTGGTCCTAAACACAACTTATTGGTTATATACACACCTTAGTGGGACTCATTAGTACTAACTAAACACACATTATTGGGCCATCATTCGTCCTAAACACAACTTATTGGTTATATACACACCTTACTAGGACTTATTGGTTCTAACCGACCCTCATTGCCCTACTAAACACACCTTATTGGGCCATCATTGGTCCTAAACATAATTTATTGGTTATATACACACCTTAGTGGGACTCATTAGTCACAACTAAACACACCATATTGGGCCATAATTGGTCGTAAACACAACTTATTGGTTATATAAACACCTTATTAGGACTCATTGGTGCCAACTAACCCTCATTGTCCCTAAACCCACTTTATTGTGCCATCATTGGTCCTAAACAGAACGTATTGGTCATATACACACATAAGTGGGACTCATTGGTCCCAACTAAACACACCTTATTGGGCCATAATTGGTCGTAAACACAACTTATTGGTTATATACACACTTTATTGGGAATCATTGGTCCCAACGGACCCTCATTGCCCTTAAACATACATTATTGGGCCATCACTGGTCCTAAACACAACTTATTGGTTATATACACACCTTACTAGGACTTATTGGTTCTAACCGACCCTCATTGCCCTACTAAACACACCTTATTGGGCCATCATTGGTCCTAAACATAATTTATTGGTTATATACACACCTTAGTGGGACTCATTAGTCCCAACTACACACACCATATTGGGCCATAATTGGTCGTAAACACAACTTATTGGTTATATAAACACCTTATTAGGACTCATTGGTGCCAACTAACCCTCATTGTCCCTAAACCCACTTTATTGTTCCATCATTGGTCCTAAACACAACGTATTGGTTATATGCACACATTAGTGGACTCATTGGTCCCAACTAAACACACCATATTGGGCCATAATTGGTCGTAAACACAACTTATTGGTTATATACACACTTTATTGCGACTCATTGGTCCCAACTGACCCTCATTGCCCTTAAACACACATTATTGGGCCATCATTGGTCCTAAACACAACTTATTGGTTATATAAGACACACCTTACTAGGACTTATTGGTCCCAACCGACCCTCATTGCCCAACTAAACACACCTTATTGGGCCATCATTCGTCCTAAACACAACTTATTGGTTATATACACACCTTACTAGGACTTATTAGTTCTAACCGACCCTCATTGCCCTAGTAAACACACCTTATTGGGCCATCATTGGTCCTAAACATAATTTATTGGTTATATACACACCTTAGTGGGACTCATTAGTCCCAACTAACACACCATATTAGGCCATAATTGGTCGTAAACACAACTTATTGGTTATATAAACACCTTATTAGGACTCATTGGTGCCAACTAACCCTCATTGTCCCTAAACCCACTTTATTGTTCCATCATTGGTCCTAAACACAACGTATTGGTTATATGCACACATTAGTGGGACTCATTGGTCCCAACTAAACACACCTTATTGGGCCATAATTGGTCGTAAACACAACTTATTGGCTATATACACATTTTATTGGGACTCATTGGTCCCAACGGACCCTCATTGCCCTTAAACACACATTATTGGGCCATCATTGGTCCTAAACACAACTTATTGGTTATATAAGACACACCTTACTAGGACTTATTGGTCCCAACCGACCCTTATTGCCCTACTAAACACACCTTATTGGGCCATCATTGGTCCTAAACACAACTTATTGGTTATATACACACCTTAGTGGGACTCATTAGTACTAACTAAACACACATTATTGGGCCATCATTCGTCCTAAACACAACTTATTGGTTATATACACACCTTACTAGGACTTATTGGTTCTAACCGACCCTCATTGCCCTACTAAACACACCTTATTGGGCCATCATTGGTCCTAAACATAATTTATTGGTTATATACACACCTTAGTGGGACTCATTAGTCACAACTAAACACACCATATTGGGCCATAATTGGTCGTAAACACAACTTATTGGTTATATAAACACCTTATTAGGACTCATTGGTGCCAACTAACCCTCATTGTCCCTAAACCCACTTTATTGTGCCATCATTGGTCCTAAACAGAACGTATTGGTCATATACACACATAAGTGGGACTCATTGGTCCCAACTAAACACACCTTATTGGGCCATAATTGGTCGTAAACACAACTTATTGGTTATATACACACTTTATTGGGACTCATTGGTCCCAGCTGACCCTCATTGCCCTTAAACACACATTATTGGGCCATCATTGGTCCTAAACACAACTTATTGGTTATATAAGACACACCTTACTAGGACTTATTGGTCCCAACCGACCCTCATTGCCCTTCTAAACACTCCTTATAGGGCCATCATTGGTCCGAAACACAACTTATTGGTTATATACACACCTTAGTGCGACTCATTAGTCCCAACTAAACACACATTATTGGGCCATCATTGGTCCTAAACACAACTTATTAGTTATATACACACCTTAGTGGGACTCATTAGTCCCAACTAAACACACATGATTGGGCCATCATTGTTCCTAAACACAACTTATTGGTTATATACACACCTTACTATGACTTATTGGTCCTAACCGACCCTCATTGCCCTACTAAACACACCTTATTGCGCCATCATTGGTCCTAAACATAACTTATTGGTTATATACACACCTTAGTGGGACTCATTAGTCCCAACTAAACACACCATATTGGGCCATAATTGGTCGTAAACACAACTTATTGGTTATATAAACACCTTATTAGGACTCATTGGTGCCAACTAACCCTCATTGTCCCTAAACCCACTTTATTGTGCCATCATTGGTCCTAAACACAACGTATTAGTTATATACACACATTAGTGGGACTCATTGGTCCCAACTAAACACACCATATTGGGCCATAATTGGTCGTAAACACAACTTATTGGTTATACTAGCCGTGTGCCCGCGCGTTGCGGCGGCGACAGTGTATAGCGTGTTATTCGTCTTCTGTTCGCTTGTTATGGTTGCACGACAATTCACATCGAGGTATTCGTTTTTTTAGAACTCAAACAAATAACAATATACACTCGAATTGAAATATATATTAGTCACAAACGTAGTAATTTAAAACCAAATGAGTTGTAAGATAGAAGTCCTCTAATTCGTTTATGGTGCGTTATTTGTCTTTTGTTCGTATGTTCAGCGGTGACAACAATTTACAATACGATATTTGTTTCAGTTAGCACGATGCGACACGCGAACTACTATCGTGTATGATAAGATCATGGTGCGGCGAACAACAATCTATTAGCCAACCATGTTGGCACAAGATGCTATTGATCATGGGCATGGTATCCCTAGCACTTTAATACACATTAACTACTAAACATGTATTATCATAAGTAAAAGTGAATATTGTTTAGAACTGTAAAAACCAGGGTATTATCATAAGTAAATAAGTAAAAGTGTATATTGTTTAGAACCGTAAAAACCATGCCTTGTATAAAATAAATGTTTATACAGGTAGTGGTAGATGGAGCAACATATAATAGGTAATATTATAATCATAATAGTCTAATTAAAAGAAAATGTTCAAACCCATGATGCAAGAGATGTAACAATCAACCAACACGGTACTTGTTTTTTTGTTAGTTTATCAATCATCTCTCGTGATATATTATTATATTGTACACAATGGGTTCGTCATGTGGAAAATCAGGAAGACTCAACAGTTTGAACCAAACAACACAATGAAACCAACAGTTTGACTATATAAACGTCAACCAATAGTTTGAACCAAAATGATTCTTTGAACCAGTAACTTGTAATCAAATGTTTGACTGTATAAAAAAGTCAACCAAACAGGTTTAACAAACAAAAGTTCATATACTTCAAGTCCAAAGTCTTCAAGTGTTTCAACAACACAAGTTCTAATTCCTCAAGTGTCTTGATAGAGAATAAAGTGGGATCATAACCTGTAATTTAAAAAAAAAATCAACAATCAGTTTTCTGATATGAAAATCTTGAGTTAAGATAAACTTGTATGCATACCTTAATACAAGTGAACATACAACACACAATGAATGCATATTAAAGGTACAACTGCCTTTGTAGGGCAGTATGGACACTTGAAAGGCCTCATGCTATTGTCTTTAGACAACTTAGTTATTGACTGTTTGCAAAGCACATGCTCACACGACATCAGCATTGGCGTGGCGAGTTCATGGGCCAGCTTGGCCAGTGGGTTGGCGATAAAAGATCTATATACGGAGATGACTCCAGCTTTCCAGCCCATAGAAAGTGTTCGATGCATTTCTAGAAAGTGTGCTTTCTTTTCGATGACGGGGTTCTTCATTGGATTCGTTTACAAAGCTCCATTTACTTAACACACACCAACGAAAATGAAACATGCCTGCATATCCCAGAACAGGCTTTAGAACATATATCATAAAACCCAATAACTAAAACGAAAGCTGCAGAATAACCATACATGATGAAGATGCCATATACAACACTGAAACCAAATAGCCATGTTAATTTCTTTTTCATTTTCAAGATAAATTACTTAATTTGAGTATTACTGTTCTTTATTACTTCAAGGAAATTGATCTTCAACCGAGAAACACAAACAAAAAAATAATAATAAGACCCCAACTTCAAAACAAAAAAAAAATACCAATTAATAACCAATACCTCATATCAAAAATCAAAATAACCCAGGTTAACCTCTAAACAGTGAAGATGATATATGCATATTAGTTTTTCCTATTCTCAAACTATTGAGGAAATCAAGTTTAACTTTAATTCTAGTTTGCAGAATTAGTAGTTGTGGCCTTGTTATTGCAATGAAAAATATTAGACTTTAATTTTATATTATAGTTCCTTTCGTTTTTAGAAGAGGCAGTTATATAAAGGCATAGTATTCATCATCATTTTATATAATTTTGAAAAAGTTTATACAAAGCAGAAACTAAAGGCTTTGTAATTTTATTCAGAAGACCCGTTTCAGGCAGTCCAAGCCGAACCATTTTGGCCGGTCCAGACAGCCCAACCAACCTGACTTGTTTGGCTTGCTGTTTTTCAAAACAATAGATATTAGATAATGGTTTGGAGGTAAATGTTGGTTAAAAATGGACGAACTGGACCGTAAACAACCATAATTCCAAAAAGTTAAAGTTGATTACCTGAATTATTCCAGAATGATCTCCTTTTGAGTGCTCTGGTGCAGGACTTGTTTTGTTCTGCGCCAATGAGTTCCATCAACCATCCAGGTAGCCTTTTGAACTTTAATGGTCCATATAGTACTATGAAACCTGTTTTACAATTATAAATGAAGATGGAACTATGAAACCTGTTTGTTGGTATAAACAAAATTGTAAACATCAAATGTGATGATGCATAGTACCTCTGCAAACTTGATCGTATGTTCTTCCAACAACATCGCCAACATAAAACGATCTAATAAGAAAAAATGACTTATAAGAAATCCACCAATCCGCTATTAAGATAAGAGGAATAAATAAGTTGATTTTGGCTATGCCTTATATCCAAATGCTATATAAGGTTAAGGAAGCACCTCTATAAATGCATATTGCATAACACATACCTATGTTACTTCACCTGTATTTTTTCCACTATCTACATAGACCTTTAGAGCAAGATCTAAAAGCATATCAACATCGCAAATTACATTGGAGAACTACACAACAGTTCTGAAAGTGTACAGAATTGCATATATAATGAAGTAAAAGATGCAGAAAAGAAAAAATAAAAGATAATTAGAAGATGACTTTAGTGATTATAATTTCAGAAGAGGAAATAATAAAGAAAAAAACTTTTAAGCATCTTGCATGATCAAATAGACTCTTCACTAAAGATTATAGATACAAAATATACACAGGTTTGTAGATATATAAAAAAATGCCTCGGCAAACCAAAAGTCAGGTCGTGTTCAGAAGTGTTTCAAGTAACCAGAATGGATGGTATGAGAACTGACCTTGTAAGTATTTCATTGACAACGACACTAAATGTGTTAACAAACCTACATAGTGCATAACAAAACAAATTAATTATCTCCCAACGATTTAATAAAACAACTATATACACTTTAATCCAAACATAATAGCTAGCAACATGTGCATTGTTTCCAGTCACTGTTATAAATCAGTGTATACTGACAGAATTTGGCTAGTGTGGCTAAATGATTTTTCAAAGTTATCTAATGTGTAAACCTTCAGGTCAGTTTTTGAAAACAATACAAAGAACCCAAATTTGTACCTCATTCCATCGAATCTAAATCCAAAGTTCAGTTTCCTTTCCCCATTATATATAAAGCAGGTTCTAAACAAATAATAGATACAATGGAGACTCACATACACACATAAGAACAGCAGCAGCAACACAAACTCACAGTTTGATATGAACACCAAACCTTGCACATAAATATAAAGATTTATTAAGTAAATAAGAGTTCAAGATAATAATTTAACCCAACTGTACTGGCCTTTAGATTCTTTCACAGACACAGTGTGTGCTGAATTTATGAAACACTTACTATATTTTATTTAAAAACAATGGTTAGTTTGAACCCATTAAAAAAGTGATCTCAGCAGCTAACCCACTGACAAAAGTGAACATCTTCATAACCTGCTGCAAGTATTGACCCTGCAGATGTATAAAAAAAACATTTTAGAATCAACAATGGGAAGATTTACAACATTTAAAAAAAGCCTAAAAGAAAGACTACACAGTAGCTACTACTATTTAAAAAAATAGCCATTATATGCCTTTTAGTAGCATTAATTGTATTATCATAATCTACTAACCTAAATTACAATTTCACATAAAGCTTTTTATATGGCCATATAATGATTTCATATATAATGAATTCACGGGCATTATACAAGGGCGTGTCTCGTATTAATTCGTATGAATAATAAACATAACTGAACAACTTATGGTTCTGTGATTCAACAAAAAATATAACATTAAAAGAGAAGAAGCAAACAACTAACCTTATCATAGATTAAGTTAGCAAATGGGTTGAATATCTTTAAGCTAGAACATGAATGCATACACACAATTAGGTTCTAAAATTGCAGTTTATAAAACACAACCAATCATATTTTTGAAAACAATACAAAGAACTGGAATTTGTACCTCACAGTTTTGAATTGCGATTTCAATGGAGATGTAGAAGGTGTGTATTTATAGAGGACGATTACCACTTTGAATGAATCCACCGCCATTTTCCAATTACCCAAAGAATCTGTTTGACTGCCGACCTATCCTACAACATGAAAGTAAAGATAAAAAACATGCCTTATCACCCAGATAATACAAACCATAATTAAAGCTGACACACACATGTCATTCTCATACAGTTTTAAAGATGCTATCAAGTGTTAGAATGATTTAGCTTGAGCTCTTCAAAGAACCATTTTGGTTATAAACTTATAATATCCTCAAATTCCCCAAATGGTTGGTTTATTCTAGGTTAATAGCTAATTAATTTGTTTCAGTGGTGCTCGATCCTTCTTTCTTATGTTATAAACACACAATACAAACCAGAACTTAAGTTGCCACACACATCATCAGACAGAAAAGGATCACAGAATTTGAAACCCAAAACATGAAACAATCATGAAACAATCTGAATTTCGGAGCCCGATTAATCCAAGAAAAAAGAGGAGACAAACATAAACTCCAAATAATCATTAGTCAATGAATCAGAATGTAATTATACTTTTAAGTAGAAATGAACGATTCATAAAAAAGTCAATATGTTTGGACCATACAAAAATAATATGAAATCTATTGTATAAAGAAATACACCAACCATGATTTCAAACTTCACATGGGAATTAACATTGAGCTTAACAACACTTACAGGTTACAGCCCTGAAGCATGTCATGGTCGCTTAAGCCATCCATTGAATCCATGTACAACCTGAAGCAAAACATGAAAGCACTTCACTTGGGCGGAAAAGGAACGATGATAATGTTGCCAAACTGCACACAACTTGTTTTCTGCAGTTTTCCAATAACACACAAATCAATACACATATATAAAGAAACCAAATATGAATTCATGACCCAAACACACCCATCAAACAACCCAATGAAAGATATATATGCAGTTTATTAAACTTTTACCTCAATCTATCAAACTTATAATTTACAACTTCTAAAAAAAATAGCATGAACACATGAATCTGAACTAACCTGAACTTGAGATGACATGAGATAAACTTGAAGCATAAATAAAATAGAAAATCAAACCCATAAGAACCATACTATTTACACACACGCACAACACAGACATACGTAAACCTGATAAAAAGAATTGGATAAAAAAAACCTGATTTCTTCATTCGATTTCTTCAAAAAAGACATGAGATTTCTACTTGAATCCACACATTCTTCTTGAATCCACACCTTGCACAATCAATTTATACACTAATAAAAATTCAGGCATTCAATTTAACCCCCAAAAACATAAAAATATAAAAACTCAAATCATATTACCCTAGAATGGTTTTACTTAAAAGCTGCAGAGATGAAGAAACCATGTTAGAAGCCAGGAAGATGAACAAACCCTAGAATGGTAATGTCGAACACAAATATACACACAAATAAACCAAATGCAGGCAAAATAAGCATAACTCCAAGCTATAAAGTTCAATCCAAACCTTGAGAGAGGAGAAAGAACAAAATTCGAGTTGAGCAATCGACAAACAGTTCGTATACCAGCCCCAACACCCATATACCTTCTCATGTCACCGTCTATAACCAGAATATGGTTCGGCATCTGAAATCGGCTGTCGAAGAAAGAAAGAGAGTGTAGATCTGAAGAGGAAGACGAAGAAAGAGAGAACGCAGATCTAAAGACGCCTCTCTCACTCTTGTACGCTTGATTTTGTTGTTGGTCTCGAGAATAGAAAGAAGCATGCGTCTGCTATTGATTGCCTTAACTCTCGAAAACAGAAAGAAGCATGCGTATACTCAAGAACAGAAAAAAGGATGCGTGAATTGAGGAGAGAGACGACTGAAGGCGTGGCTATCGAGAGGAGATGGCCGGCAAAAAGGGATGTCGAGATTTAAGAATTGTCCGGACAAAAATACCCTCACTCAAAAAGCTTGTACATGTTGGAGGTTGGTTTAGATGTTAGGCTTTAAAGATTGTACATGGTGCTAAGTTTTTTGTACGCGTCTTAAGGATTCAGCATTTTTCATGACGAAAATGCCCTTTAGGGCAATATGTATTATATATAGTAATAGATATACACACTTTATTAAGACTCATTGGTCCCAACTGACCCTCATTTCCCTTAAACACACATTATTGGGCCATCATTGGTCCTAAACACAACATATTGGTTATATAAGACACACCTTACTAGGACATATTGGTCCCAACCGACCCTCATTGCCCTATTAAACACACATTATTGGGCCATCATTGGTCCTAAACACAACTTATTGGTTATATACACACCTTAGTGGGACTCATTAGTCCCAACTAAACACACATTACTAGGCCATCATTGTTCCTAAACACAACTTATTGGTTATATACACACCTTACTATGACTTATTGGTCCTAACCGACCCTCATTGCCCTACTAAACACACCTTATTGCGCCATCATTGGTCCTAAACATAACTTATTGGTTATATACACACCTTAGTGGGACTCATTAGTCCCAACTAAACACACCATATTGGGCCATAATTGGTCGTAATCACAACAAGGGTCAAATCGTTAAGGGCATAACAGCCTGATCGTTAAGAACAACTCAAACCTGAAAAATATTCTAAGTGTTGAACAACCTATCAAACATACAAACACAAGATTAACACACATGTAAATCAAGCTGAACCAACATATGATAAAGAACAAACATACAAAATAAGTATTCAAAGTTCAATGTCAACTAAGTTATTACAAACTGAAATATTCAAAATACATAGATAGCAAAATACATGTTGGTTCTGCACCTTCACCTGTGATCTTGTACTTGGGTTCGCGTGTTCGTGTTATCACCAACCTCCAGGTTCCAACATTTACCCAACTATATTAGAAAAAAAATGTGGCCAAATGGGTTGCTGATTTCATAGATTTTGTCCCAATACGCGTGGCAAAAGGGTGACAATGGACACGTTAAAATATTAAAAGTGTTGCCTTTGGTATTATATGGTCACATATATTTGTGTTTTAGCCACATATATTAGAAAAAAGTGGCCAAATGGGTTGCTGTAATCATACTTTTTTTCCCAATACAGGTGGCCAAAAGGTGGCAATGGACATGTTAAAATATCAAAAGTGTGGCCTTTTGCATTATATGGTCACATATATTTGTGTTTTAGCCACCAATATTAGAAAAAAATGTGGCCAAATGGGTTGCAAATTTCATACATTTTGTCCCAATACGCGTGGCCAAAGGGTGGCAATGGACACGTTAAAATATTAAAAGTGTTGCCTTTGGTATTATATGGTCACATGTATTTGTGTTTTAGCCACCTATATTAGAACAAAAGTGGCCAAATGGGTTGATTAATCATATATATTTTGTCCCAATACATGTGGCTAAAGGGTGGCAATGGACACGTTAAAATATTAAAAGTGTTGCCTTTGGTATTATATGGTCACATATATTTGTGTTTAAGCCACCTATATTAGAAAAAAAAAGTGGTAAATGGGTTACTGAAATCATACATTTTGTCCCAATACGTGTGGCTAAAGGGTGGCAATTGACACGTTAAATATCAAAAGTGTGGCCTTTTGTATTATATGGTCACATATATTTGTGTTCTAGCCAACTATAATAGAAAAAAAGTTGCCAAATGGGTTTCTGAATCATACATTTTGTCCCAATACACGTGGCCAAAGGGTGGCAATGGACACGTTAAAATATCAAAAGTGTTGCCTTTGGTATTATATGGTCACATATATTTGTGTTTTAGCCACCTATATTAGAAAAAAATTGGCCAAATGGGTTGCTATAATCATACATTTTGTCCCAAGACGGGTGGCCAAAAGTTGGCAATGGACACGTTAAATATCAAAATTGTGGCCTTTTGTATTATATGGTCATATATATTTGTGTTTTATCCACCTTTATTAGAAAAAAAGTGGCCAAATGATTTGCTGAAATCATTCATTTTGTCCTAATACGCGTGGGCAAAGAATGGCAATGGACATGTTAAAATAGTAAAAGTGTGGCTTTTGGTATTATATGGTCACATATATTTGTGTTTTAGCCAAATATGTTAAAAAAAACGTGGCCAAAAGAGTTGCTGAAAGCATACATTTTTTCCCAATACGGGTGGCCAAAAGGTGGCAATGGACACGTTAAAATATAAAAAGTGTGGCCTTTTGTATTATATGGTCACATATATTTGTGTTTTAGCCACCTATAATAGAAAAAAAAGTGGCCAAATGGGTTGCTAAATCATATATATTTTGTCCCAAAACGCGTGGCCAAAGGGTGGCAATGGACACGTTAAAATATCAAAAGTGTTGTTGTGACAACCCGTATATTCCAGGTTAACTTTAATATTATATTAACGTGCAATTATCTGATTATCTATGTGCATTAGGCTTAATTTATTTAAATTGGGTGAACTTACGTGCGAACATACACAATTAGGTCCGACAACATTTACCCGTAGTGGAAATCGACTTAAAGTTCTGTGTTTATTCAAGCTAGAACTTCAATAATAAAAACATAAAATATTCATTTTATATTTACATAACATTATGTTACGCCGTAACGTGTTCAAAACAAGTCATTTATTCAAATGTTGAATTCATTCCGTTCAAAACAAAGGTTTACATTCATTTTTATTCAAAACATTATTTCACCTCGACAAAAATAATCTTAACATTCGTTTATATTCAAACGTCAAATCCAAAACTATTACGTTGTATCCGACGTAATCCAAACATAACGTTCATTCGAACGACAATTCATTTCACACAACAATTAGTTTTATTCCTAAAACTATTTCAATCCAAACTATATTATATTTTCACCAAAACTTCAAACAATAAAGGCTCATGTTGAGCAAAGTTTTTATTTCCAAACTTTAGTACGTCATTGTGCATAATCAAAACGACAAACAATCAAGACATGTGACATTCCCGTTCATTCAAAATTAAACGCGACACTTATTCATTTTTTTTATTGATTTATATTTATATATAAATCATCCGTTCTCGAGCAAAAAACCGACTTTTCACTCATTTATCCTTTTGACTCAAACGAAGTGTCGTTGGACTCGTTGGATCGACCCGGACTCAACCCGGCCCGACCCAAGACCCAGTTCAGCCCGATAAGCCCAATGGGCCAACCGGCCCAATTCTTTCCTTTTCCTTTGTTCTTTTCTTTCCCGGCCCAACTTTCTTCGGCCCGACTTCCCTGGCCCATTTTCTTCCTTCCGGCCCGCCTCGGCCCATTCCGTTTTGGCCCGTTTTCTAGCCCGCTCTCTTTTCTTTTGGCCCAAAAGCCCGTCCCGATTATTTCATGGGCCCAAGCCCGTATATTCTTTCTTCCTCTCTCGGCTTTCCCGACTTCGATCCCCCTCATTGCCATTTCTTTTTTTTTCCCGGTTTCCTTTCTTCTTTCTAGTTCGGTTCCAACCGAACCATTCCCTTACACTAACCAAATCTTGTGAAAAATAATCACATGGCTAATACACAAATGTTCCTTAGATACCATACTTGTAGCCTTGATATGGGACATAAATGTCTCAGGAAGTACATAGCAAAAACAATGATCCATTGGTTAATGGTAATGTCCAACCTACATGTTCCCATGATATGGAACAAGAATGTGGGGATGGTACAAGCACAAACAAAACCCACAAGCCTATTACCTTCTTGTCCCTAGATTCTAATACTTGTGTTGAAGACATGGGACAAAGATGTAGGCCAAGTACATGGCAATTCTTAAGGCCAATGAATAATCACATTAACCATTTCATAAGTAACAAAATTGTCACCCTTTTCTCCCTTCCTTTAAACGGTTTTGTGCACCTCTATCACACCCATTTGCCTCATTTTATCAAGCCCTAGAACAAGTGATCACAACCTCCTCATATTTTCTTCTTTTCTTTCGGTTCACACACCCAAAACCGAATCCCCATTCGGTTATTAAACCGTGAACCCCAAGCCCCACTTTATATGTTATAAACCCAACCTACATCTCATTTCAACACTCAAACATTTAGTCATTTTACAAGATCATAAACACTTCTCCTCACCCTATTTATCCTTTCTCTCGGCAACACACAAAACCGCCACCATCATCATCTTCCCTCCATCATTCAAACATAAACCAAGCCACTTTCAAGGTCCTTATTCAAGCACACATCATACCATTTCCTTAGTAAGTTCATAACCCTTCATTCTTAGATCCAAGTCTTACTTTCTTCTCTTTTTCTAACCACATAAAACTAATCCTCATTATAATATTCTTATTTTCTCATCATGATCATGATCATATCTTCATTCCCTCATCACTTTTCTTTCACATTCAAGCATTCAAGGGTGGGTTAGGAGCTTAACCGGAAGCTTAGTTCAACAACCCAGTATCGTCATTACCGATCCGGGAGACTCTAAGTGAGGAAACTTACTTTCTTTGCTTATTTTTCCATAAATCTTTCATACTTATATGTCACAAACTCATGTTCTTGACTAAGTCTTGATTGTGTTGTTAGATGATTACTAGCAAACTAATATGTTAGTAGCATTATGTACTTTGATGGAAAACTAGAAATATTGTTTGAAACAAATTACTTAGAAACATATTAACATAACATGTATGTTTATGTTAAAAAGCTTTACATTGGTGACAAAGTTTGTAAATCATAACATATCATCAGTTTTAATAATGTAGTATGTTTGATTTGATGAAAATTCATAAATATAATGTTTGGAAATAAAGTTTTAGATGAAATATATACTAGGTTAAAAGTGGTAAGAGATGACACTCATTTTATGTGTCATAAAAATGTAGTTACCATAAAACATATATATTTTGCAATCTTGAAAACACCCCATGACTTTAACTTCAAATCTAGAACCAAACATGTTATAAGATGGTTTTTAGTCATAAAAAAGTGTTATTTAAAGATTGGATCATGAAAACACAAAGAAATATAAAAATTGAATTTTCATGATAAAATAACATTCATTTTCATAAAGGAATTAAGTGAAAATCATTTTGACCAACAAATGACTATTTAGGACTTGTAACATATGATTTATTTCTGCCAAGATTATTTTCTAAACTTACAAAGTGATTCGGGGAGTTAAACACTTGAAAACGGAACAATCGGATACCGTGATACGATTTTTCGACGGAAAATGTAACTTATTTTGAAAGAAAATCGGATCTGGTCCAGAACATAAAACATGCTTATTTTGACATATAAAAATGTTTCCTAAGGTTCAAAAGTGGAAAAACGTGTTTTAGAAGCAAACCGGACCAATACTGTGACCTTCGGTAACTCGAGGGCGTCAAATTTTACAAGTTAAACTCCCACCGGCACACTTGGCAACTTAAGACCCTAAACCACATTAAAACAAGTCTATTAATAAATCCTGAGTGTTAAGAAAACCTAAAAAGTCATTAAACAAGTCAAATCGGTCAAACCGGTGAAACCGGCTAACTACCGGACAAACCAACACTTGATTTTTACCAAAATATAACTTCATATATTTTTGGAAACATTTCTTCATACTAATGAAAGAATTTATTTATTAATCGAAAGGGTTTAAAACCTTACAAATATTTAATAAATTAAATATTTATATTTTCGTGACGATTAATGAAAAATAATCCATATTATTCATTATTTATTTTTCAAACGCGAAAATCTAATTATTATTTATTTATTCAAATAAATAATAAATTCCATCAACTTCAACATTATTTATTAGCCAATAAATAATATTCTAGGATTTCCATCACTGTCATCGGGTAATAACAGTCGAGACTTAACCTTGAACATTGGGTGACGTATTCACTAACCCATATAGCCAGACCCCTAAGACGTCTTAATATTACATTGTAGACGCTTGCTAGGCTATTTCATTCAATTCATATCTGTCAGGCCATCTTCATATCAAGTGAGTTTCACGGTCCCTTTTACTTTTTTGTTTTCAAATTATAGGGGAGAATTCAATGAATGCCTTTCAAATTTCATTTTGTCTGATATTTTGATTTCTGTAAGACGTACTGATTGCATGTTCTTTTCATAAACCCCAATCTGTGTATTCATGTTGATTCATGTTATATGCCTAAGTCCCATTATTAATTGAATTCAATTAGTTCATTCGAAACGATAGCTTGTGAATAGATCTATTTGGGTTGACGACCCTGCCTCGACTTGGTCGCTCCAGTCCTGACTCCACGGAAATAGTCAAGGGGTACATTAGTTATTCTGGTCATTCGGTGTACATGGGGTTGGACACCAGGAGTGGGTAAACAGTTAGTTTTGAATTCAAGGTTCATGCTTAATCTTCACAACATCATAATCAACAAAAATAATATCATGACGGCCAAACATTTCAAACATTGTTTCAAACATTGATTCAAACACTGTTCAAACATTTTCATGTGTCATCAAACCTGTGAACTCACCAACAATTCTGTTGACTTTTTAAATTTCTTGAATTCTCAGGTGATTAAGGATGAAATTCAATGTCTTTTTGCATAGATCCTGCTTGTCTCATATCATGGTCTGCTTGCCGCGTGTTCATGCATTTCACTTGGGAGATTTAGTCACATTACACCTTAGGATTGTCATGATTTAAAATCTCATAAAGTTATCTTTTGAAACTTAACATGTACTTCCACTACTATTTTCCGCTGCCACTATTTTAAATATTTAGATAAATGTTTAAGACTTATGTTTTTAAAAGACAAATGACTTTTCTAAACGTTCACTTAGATGTCAATCATTCATAACCATGACCATGATGCCAAATCAGTCACATGCCCACATTTAGCCATTCTCGGGGTGTGACAGACGTGGTATCAGAGCCATGGTTATAGTGAATTAGGATGCATCGGTCTGCACCTAGTCTATAACCTAAGCTCTGCATCATTCATTCGTGTGTGTGCATTCATGCATTGCCTTGTATGTGTGCTAACTTGCAAACTGTTATGCCTTACTGTCTAAGATAATTGCTTAATATATTATTATATATATTATTGTTATAAACTTGGAATCGTCACATCATGGCAAACAAGGAGATTATCGTGATACCATCGGACTCTGAGCCAGAGCCCAATTACGCACTATCTTCATCCGACTACGTACCTGGTTCACCGGAGTATACACCGCCGACTCCTGTCCCAGAGACCGCACCAGTGCGGGAGTACTCACCTCGTCTACCTTCGCCCAGTAGCACGTGGGATCCTATCACGTCTGACGACGAGATCAATGACGACCCCGTTGAGCCTGTTCCTGCTACATTCTTCCCTCTTCTAGCTATTACGTCTGTTCCTGACCCCGTTGTTTCCATTCCTAACATTCTTGATCCTATTTCGTTTGTCCGTATCATTGACATTCTTCTTCTAACTGCACCGTTTGTACTGTTTTGGTCCAATAGGTCCTAGGATTAAGTTCACACCAAGGGCGTCTACTATTCATTGTCGTCCCGTGACTTCAACCCCTATTGACGAGCCTACCCCAAAAGGGCAATGCATATATAATCCACCAGTTGTTCCTTCCATTCACGAGGTCGGAGAGTCCTTCGTCTCTGTTACTGCTCGCATTTACACTATTCTAGATGTCATTCCCGTCCTTCTGCCTGATCTTGTTTCGATTCTGTCTCGTTTGACCGATCACGATGATGCCATTCGTCGTGTGATTTCCGAGCTTCGTTCTTCGCTGGCATATGATATTATGCAGACTCTCGAGTCACGACTCTCTGCGATCAAGGATCAACCTACTGCCGATGGCTATGCTATGGATTCGTTGCACGCCAACATGACTGATGTCTTCTGTGATATCACTACCTCTATGCTAACAATGGAGTCTTTTAAGAGACGTATGCTAGTTGTGGAGGAGACCAACCTATTGTTCACCGTTGAACAAACGAGCTCCCTCACCTCCACCTGTCCCTTTGAACGCTGAGCAAATCAAGGCTCTAACCGCCCAGCACATCGCTGATTCTATAGCCGCTAATGAAGCCGCTTGTGCCGCTGGAGGACACCACGAGGGTTCTCCTAGTGGTAAGGTTTTCCCCGACAAATGTTGGAGACCCGAGAAAATGATTACCAAGAATTGTTTTCAAGGTTATGTCTAACATTTCAGGTACCCGAGAATGTATTACAAGGATCTTATGAACTGTGAGTCCATCACTTTAAGGGTACTGAGGGTGCCGTAGGTCTTGTTCATAGTGTGAAAAGACCATATCTGTTTTCCGCGTCAGCAATTGCCCTGATCATTCCAAGGTTAAATTTTCCGCCTGCACGTTCATGGACAGTGCTCTCACATGGTGGAATTCGCATGCTAAATCTGTTGAAACTGATCTAACATTGCTAGCTACACTAAGCTTTATCATGAACTCACTCATCCCTGTCTTACAATGGTGATACCATTGTATAAGAAAATTCGCGCGTTATGACTCCCAATATTCAAGTGGATGTGATGTCTTCCAACCCAACCACTCTGCAAGGCACCGTCCGTCTGGCACATAGTCTGACCTACCAGGCTACACGCCAAGGTGCATCCTTGCTAGGAAGACCTCCGAGTCAGATTTTATTGTTGATGTTTGTTCTCCTTCTTCTTCTTCTGGAATAAATTCGACTGTAAACGAAAGCGCGATCATCATGTCAAGGAGAATTCTGAGAAGCGATCAGAGAAGTAACCTGAAAAAGCCCTTGAACCAGTCAAGGATTTCGTTGCCTTTGCTTCCGTCCAAGAAACAAAGGAGTCTGGCTACACAGGGAACCTGTCACTATGTTCAAAATGTAACTTTCACCATGCCCAGGATTGCAGTTTCGTGTATTGTAACAACTGCAAGACGAAAGGTCACCTGGCCAAAGACTGCCCTTCCAAAACATGTTACGGTTGTGGAGCTGTTAGACGCATAAAGAATCAATCGTCCAAAGAAAAATCAAACTGTTGGAACTGCCCGTGGAAGAACCTTTGTGATGAATGCTGGAGAAGCCTGGCAGGACCCAAATACTGTCACCGGTACGTTCATCCTTAACGATTATTATGCCTCTGTTTTGGTTTGATACTGGAGCCGAGAAAAGCTTTGTGTCCACTGAGTTTTGCCTTTAAAATCACCCCCAAGTGCGTTAGACACTAAGTACACCGTAGAACTAGCAGATGGTAGTTTAATCGAAACCGACAAGGTTTACCAAAATTGCTCTTTGCGCCTTTCCGATCATTCGTTTAGCATTGACTTGTGGCCCGTCGACTTAGGAGGTTATGACATCGTAATTGGCAGGGATTAGTTGTCAAAGAACCATGCGGAAATGGTATTGCCATCACAAGCAAGTCAAGATTCCATTGGAAAATGGTGAAACTCTAGTCATTCAAGGTGAAAAGAGTGGAGCCAAGCTAGACATTGTATCTTGTGTAAGAACTCGTAGATATCTTCGTACAGGATGTCATTACCATCTTGGCACACCTCGCTAAGAAGGAATCAAAAGAGGAGTTCCTGAAGGATATTCGCATCACCCGTGAATTTCCTGAAGTATTCTACGAAGAATTGCCAAGCCAGTCGCCAGCTAGGCAAGTAGAGTTCCGAATCGATCTTGTTCCAGGTGCTGCCTCTGTAGCCCGTTCTCCCTATCGCCTTACCCCTTCTGAAATGCAAGAATTATCCAGTCAGTTGCAAGGATTGCTGGATAAAGGATTCATTCGACCCAGTTGCTCCCCCTGGGGTTTTCCCGTTCCTTTCGTTAAAAGGGAAGATGGATCTTTTCGCATGTGTATTAACTATCACGAGCTGAACAAGTTGACTATGAAGAACCGTTACCCGCTTTTAAGGATCGGCGACCCGTTCGACCGGCTTCAAGGATTAATTTGCGGTCCGGTTATCATCAGTTGAGAGTTCGTGAAGAAGACATTGCGAGGACTGCTTTCAGAAACCGTTATCGTCACTATGAGTTTTAGAGATGTCGTTTGGCTTGACAAATGCACCGGCCGTATTCATGGACTTGATGAATTGGGTGTGCAAGCCATACTTGGACAAGTTTGTTATGGTGTTCATCGACGATATCTTGATCCACTCCATCTAAAATCCATCATTACTTAGGTCTTGCTGGTTACTATCGAAGGTTATCGAAAACTTTTCTAGATAGCCCAACTGCTGACTGCTCTCACCGGTAAGACGAGAAGTTTGTCTTGGAATCTAAAGTTGAGTCTGCCTTTTAATGGTTAAAGCAGAAGTTGCGTAATGTGCCAATTATGTCCCTTTCCTGAAGGAACGAATGGTTTCGTAGTAGACTACAACGCATCCCGCTAAGGCTTAGGATGTGTGCTTATGCAACGAGATAAGTCATCGTCTATGTCTCCCGTCAATTGAAACCTCATAAAAGGGATTACTCGACTCACAATCTCGAACTCGAAACTGTTGTTTTTGCTCTAAAGATCTGGAGACATTACCTTTATGGTACAAAGTGTACGATATACATTGACCACAAAAGTCTTCAGCACATATTCAATTAAAAAGAGCTTAACATGAGACAACGTCGTTGGGTAGAACTACACAACGATTATGATTGTGAAATCCGTTACCATCCAAGTAAAACTAGTGTAGTCGCCGACACATTAAGCAGGAAGGATCGATTAAAACCTCTTCGTGTTCATGCCTTTGGACTAACCATCCAATCTAACCTCACCTTCCTTAGTTAAAAAGCCTGGCGTTGCATTCTACTCTAAGGACAGACTCTTGATGCCACATTTCGGTTCTGTAAAGAAATTGGTCCTAGATGAAGCCCATAGGTCTAGGTATTCTATTCATCGCGCTCCTGATACGAGGGATTATGGTTTGAAAGAGTTGTATTGGTGGCCTAACACGAAGGCTGTAATCGCCACAGGCGTTGGTAAGTGCCTGACTTGCGCAAAGGTCAAAGCTGAATACTAAAAACCCTCTGCTTTACTCGTTCAACCTAAAACCCCCTAACGGGAATGGGAAGAAATCTCGAGGGACTTCATTACCAAATTGCCAAGGACCCAATCCAAAAATAATGCGATTGGGGTAATCGTAGACCGCTTAACTAAGTCTGCTCACTTCCTACATATCCAGACATCCTATACCACCGAGCAACTTGTCAAACTCTACATGAAAGAAATGGTATCTCGCCACGGAGTACCTGTTTCTATCATCTCTGATCGAGATATTCGTTTTTCCGCTGGATTTTGGAAATCTCTTCAGAAAGCTTTGGGTACTCGTATCGACATGAGTACAACCTATCATCCACAAACGGATGGTCGAAGCGAGAGAATGATTCAAACCCTTTAGGACACGTTTTGTGCCTGTGTGATTGATTTTGGTAATGGCTTGGATGACCATCTACCTTTAGCTGAGCTTTCATATAGCAACAGCTATCACACTAAAATTCAAAGCCGCATTCCTATCACTAATGTGATTTGGAACTTTCGAGATGCTAGTAAAAATCCGACCGATAGTTAATCGGCCTGAGCTATCTCATGAGCGTAACAGTGTCCCCGACACATTCCATGTTCTGACAAGAGCTGAAAACTCAAAATAGGTGAAACCTAGGCTGATCATGCGAGACAAATCACAATTGTGGGTGCACACATAATTGTAATCTGGACTGCATGAAAATCCTGGTGGAACTTATTGCGTGAGTGATTATGCCTAGCCTAGATCTTCTAATTTAGAATCCTATACATCTAAATGACCAACGCTCATCTTCAAAAAGAACTATTCTTGATAGCCAATCAACTCCACTTCATTCGTATACCCGTGGCAATCCTCGGATCACGCGATCTTTGAAAGGTGTTATCCGTTTTGGAAAACGTAATAAGTAAAAAAAAACCCTCGCTACATTGGTCTATTTGAATTCATTGAAAAGATTAGACCAGTAGCATAACATCTTCAGTTGCCGCCTGAACTTAGAAAAGTTCACGATGCATTTCATGTCAGCAACTTGAAAAGTGTCTGTCTAACGAATCTGCTGTCATTCCTATGGACGAGATTGAGATTGACGATCGTCTTCATTTCATCAAAACTCCTACTGAAATCTGCGACCGTAAGGTTAAGCGTTGTGGAAGTTAGTTGGACTCACGTCGAGGTCCTGAATACACATGGGAACGAGAAGATTAATTGCGTTAAAAGGTATCCGCATGTCTTTGCCAATGATGCCAACTCCGGTGTTCAAGACTAAATTTCGGGATGAAATTTCTCTAACCGGGGGAGTATGTGACAACCCGTATATTCCAGGTTAACTTTAATATTATATTAACGTGCGATTATCTGATTATCTATGCGCATTAGGCTTAATTTATTTAAATTAGGTGAACTTACGTGCGAACATAGACAATTAGGTCCGACAACATTTACCCGTAGTGGAAATCGACTTAAAGTTCTGTGTTTATTCAAGCTAGAACTTCAATAATAAAAATATAAAATATTCATTTTATATTTACATAACATTATGTTACGCCGTAACGTGTTCAAAACAAGTCATTTATTCAAATGTTGAATTCATTCCGTTCAAAACAAAGGTTTACATTCATTTTTATTCAAAATATTATTTCACCTCGACAAAAATAATCTTAACATTCGTTTATATTCAAACGTCAAATCCAAAACTATTACGTTGTGTCCGACGTAATCCAAACATAACGTTCATTCGAACGACAATTCATTTCACACAACAATTAGTTTTATTCCTAAAACTATTTCAATCCAAACTATATTATATTTTCACCAAAACTTCAAACAATAAACGCTCATGTTGAGCAAAGTTTTTATTTCCAAACTTTAGTACGTCATTATGCATAATCAAAATGACAAACAATCAAGACATGTGACATTCCCGTTCATTCAAAATTAAACGCGACACTTATTCATTTTTTTTATTGATTTATATTTATATATAAATCATCCGTTCTCGAGCCAAAAACCGAATTTTCACTCGTTTATCCTTTTGACTCAAACGAAGTGTCGTTGGACTCGTTGGATCGACCCGGACTCAACCCGGCCCGACCCGAGACCCAGTTCAGCCCGATAAGACCAATGGGCCAACCGGCCCAATTCTTTCCTTTTCCTTTCTTCTTTTCTTTCCCGGCCCAACTTTCTTCGGCCCGGCTTCCCTGGCCCATTTTCTTCCTTCCGGCCCGCCTCGACCCATTCCGTTTCGGCCCGTTTTCTAGCCCGCTCTCTTTTCTTTTGGCCCAAAAGCCCGTCCCGATTATTTCATGGGCCCAAGCCCGTATATTCTTTCTTCCTCTCTCGGCTTTCCCGACTTCGATCCCCCTCATTGCCATTTCTTTTTTTTTCCCGGTTTCCTTTCTTCTTTCTAGTTCGGTTCCAACCGAACCATTCCCTTACACTAACCAAATCTTGTGAAAAATAATCACATGGCTAATACACAAATGTTCCTTAGATACCATACTTGTAGCCTTGATATGGGACATATATGTCTCATGAAGTACATAGCAAAAACAATGATCCATTGGTTAATGGTAATGTCCAACCTACATGTTCCCATGATATGGAACAAGAATGTGGGGATGGTACAAGCACAAACAAAACCCACAAGCCTATTACCTTCTTGTCCCTAGATTCCAATACTTGTGTTCAAGACATGGGACAAAGATGTTGGCCAAGTACATGGCAATTCTTAAGACCAATGAATAATCACATTAACCATTTCATAAGTAACAAAATTGTCACCCTTTTCTCCCTTCCTTTAAACGGTTTTGTGCACCTCTATCACACCCATTTGCCTCATTTTATCAAGCCCCAGAACAATTGATCACAACCTCCTCATATTTTCTTCTTTTCTTTCGGTTCACACACCCAAAATCGAATCCCCATTCGGTTATTAAACCGTGAACCCCAAGCCCCACTTTATATGTTATAAACCCAACCTACATCTCATTTCAACACTCAAACATTTAGTCATTTTACAAGATCATAAACACTTATCCTCACCCTATTTATCCTTTCTCTCGGCAACACACAAAACCGCCACCATCATCATCTTCCCTCCATCATTCAAACATAAACCAAGCCACTTTCAAGGTCCTTATTCAAGCACACATCATACCATTTCCTTAGTAAGTTCATAACCCTTCATTCTTAGATCCAAGTCTTACTTTCTTCTCTTTTTCTAACCACATAAAACTAATCCTCATTATAATCTTCTTGTTTTCTCATCATGATCATGATCATATCTTCATTCCCTCATCACTTTTCTTTCACATTCAAGCATTCGAGGGTGGGTTAGGAGCTTAAGCGGAAGCTTAGTTCAACAACCCATTATCGTCATTACCGATCCGGGAGACTCTAAGTGAGGAAACTTACTTTCTTTGCTTATTTTTCCATAAATCTTTCATACTTATATGTCACAAACTCATGTTCTTGACTAAGTCTTGATTGTGTTGTTAGATGATTACTAGCAAACTAATATGTTAGTAGCATTATGTACTTTGATGGAAAATTAGAAATATTGTTTGAAACAAATTACTTAGAAACATATTAACATAACATGTATGTTTATGTTAAAAAGCTTTACATTGGTGACAAAGTTTATAAATCATAACATATCATCAGTTTTAATAATGTAGTATGTTTGATTTGATGAAAATTCATAAATATAATGTTTGGAAATAAAGTTTTAGATGAAATATATACTAGGTTAAAAGTGGTAAGAGATGACACTCATTTTATGTGTCATAAAAATGTAGTTACCATAAAACATATATATTTTGCAATCTTGAAAACACCCCATGACTTTAACTTCAAATCTAGAACCAAACATGTTATAAGATGGTTTTTAGTCATAAAAAGTGTTATTTAAAGATTGGATCATGAAAACACAAAGAAATATAAAAATTGAATTTTCATGATAAAATAACATTCATTTTCATAAAGGAATTAAGTGAAAATCATTGTGACCAACAAATGACTATTTAGGACTTGTAACATATGATTTATTGCTGCCAAGATTATTTTCTAAACTTACAAAGTGATTCGGGGAGTTAAACACTTGAAAACGGAACAATCGGATACCGTGATACGATTTTTCGACGGAAAATATAACTTATTTTGAAAGAAAATCGGATCTGGTTCAGAACATAAAACATGCTTATTTTGACATATAAAAATGTTTCCTAAGGTTCAAAAGTGGAAAAACGTGTTTTAGAAGCAAACCGGACCAATACTGTAACCTTCGGTAACTCGAGGGCGTCAAATTTTACAAGTTAAACTCCCACCGGCACACTTGGCAACTTAAGACCCTAAACCACATTAAAACAAGTCTATTAATAAATCCTGAGTGTTAAGAAAACCTAAAAAGTCATAAAACAAGTCAAATCGGTCAAACCGGTGAAACCGGCTAACTAGCGGACAAACCAACACTTGATTTTACCAAAATATAACTTCATATATTTTTGGAAACATTTCTTCATACTAATGAAAGAATTTATTTATTAATCGAAAGGGTTTAAAACCTTACAAATATTTAATAAATTAAATATTTATATTTTCGTGACGATTAATGAAAAATAATCCATATTATTCAATATTTATTATTCAAACGCGAAAATCTAATTATTATTTATTTATTCAAATAAATAATAAATTCCATCAACTTCAACATTATTTATTAGCCAATAAATAATATTCTAGGATTTCCATCACTGTCATCGGGTAATAACAGTCGAGACTTAACCTTGAACATTGGGTGACGTATTCACTAACCCATATAGCCAGACCCCTAAGACGTCTTAATATTACATTGTAGACGCTTGCTAGGCTATTTCATTCAATTCATATCTGTCAGGCCATCTTCATATCAAGTGAGTTTCACGGTCCCTTTTACTTTTTTGTTTTCAAATTATAGGGGAGAATTCAATGAATGCCTTTCAAATTTCATTTTGTCTGATATTTTGATTTCTGTAAGACGTACTGATTGCATGTTCTTTTCATAAACCCCAATCTGTGTATTCATGTTGATTCATGTTATATGCCTAAGTACCACTATTAATTGAATTCAATTAGTTCATTCGAAACGATAGCTTGTGAATAGATCTATTTGGGTTGACGACCCTGCCTCGACTTGGTCGCTCCAGTCCTGACTCCACGGAAATAGTCAAGGGGTACATTAGTTATTCTGGTCATTCGGTGTACATGGGGTTGGACACCAGGAGTGGGTAAACAGTTAGTTTTGAATTCAAGGTTCATGCTTAATCTTCACAACATCAGAATCAACAAAAATAATATCATGACGGCCAAACATTTTAAACATTGTTTCAAACATTGATTCAAACACTGTTCAAACATTTTCATGTGTCATCAAACCTGTGAACTCACCAACAATTCTGTTGACTTTTTAAATTTCTTGAATTCTCAGGTGATTAAGGATGAAATTCAATGTCTTTCTGCATAGATCCTGCTTGTCTCATATCATGGTCTGCTTGCCACGTGTTCATGCATTTCACTTGGGAGATTTAGTCACATTACACCTTAGGGTTGTCAGGATTTAAAATCTCATAAAGTTGTCTTTTGAAACTTAACATGTACTTCCACTACTATTTTCCGCTGCCACTATTTTAAATATTTAGATAAATGTTTAAGACTTATGTTTTTAAAAGACAAATGACTTTTCTAAACGTTCACTTAGATGTCAATCATTCATAACCATGACCATGATGCCAAATCAGTCACATGCCCACATTTAGCCATTCTCGGGGTGTGACCTTTGGTATTATATGGTCACATATATTTGTGTTTTAGCTACCTATATTAGAAAAAAAAAGTGGCCAAATGGGTTGCTGTAATTATATATTTTGTCACTATACGCGTGGCAAAAAGGTGGCAATGGACACGTTAAATATCAAAACTTTGGCCTTTTTTATTATATGGTCACATATATTTGTGTTTTAGCCACCTTTATTAGAAAAAAAAAGTGGCCAAATGGGTTGTTGAAATCATTCATTTTGTCCCAATACGCGTGGCCAAAGTGTGGTAATGGACATGTTATAAAATAGTAAAAGTGTGGCATTTGGTATTATATGGTCACATATATTTGTGTTTTAGCCACATATCTTAGAAAAAATGTGGCCAAAAGGGTTGCTGAAATCATACATTTTTTCCCAATACGATTGGCCAAAAGGTGGCAATGGACACGTAAAATATCAAAAGTGTGGCCTTTTGTATTATATGGTCACATATATTTGTGTTTTAGCCACCTACATTAGAAAAAAAAAGTGGCCAAATGGGTTGCTGAATCATACATTTTGTCCCAATACGCGTGGCCAAAGGGTGGCAATGGACACGTTAAAATATCAAAAGTGTTGCCTTTGGTATTATATGGTCACATATATTTGTGTTTTAGCCACCTATATTACAAAAAAAAAAGTGGCCAAATGGGTAGCTGAAATCATACATTTTGTCACTATACGCGTGGCCAAAAGGTGGCAATGGACACATTAAAATATCAAAAGTGTGGCTTTTGGTATTGTATGGTCACATATATTTGTGTTTTAGCCACCTATAATAGAAAAAAAGTGGCCAAATGGGTTTCTGAATCATACATTTTGTCCCAATGCTCGTGGCCAAAGGGTGGCAATTGACACGTTAAATATCAAAAGTGTGGCCTTTTGTATTATATGGTCACATATATTTGTGTTTTAGCCACCTATAATAGAAAAAAAGTGGCCAAATGGGTTTCTGAATCATACATTTTCTCCCAATGCGCGTGGCCAAAGGGTGGCAATTGACACGTTAAAATATCAAAAATGTGACCTTTGGTATTATATGGTCACATATATTTGTGTTTTGGCCACCTATATTAAAAAAAATGGCCAAATGGGTTGCTGTAATCATACATTTTGTCCCAATACGTGTGGCCAAAAGTTGGCAATGGACACGTTAAATATCAAAACCGTGGCCTTTTGTATTATATGGTCACATATATTTGTGTTTTAGCCACCTTTATTAGAAAAAAAGTGGCCAAATGGGTTGCTGAAATCATTCATCTTGTCCTAATACGCGTGGGCAAAGAATGGCAATGGACATGTTAAAATAGTAAAAGTGTGGCTTTTGGTATTATATGGTCACATATATTTGTGTTTTAGCCACATATGTTAAAAAAAACGTGGCCAAAAGAGTTGCTGAAATCATACATTTTTTTCCAATACGGGTGGCCAAAAGGTCGCAAAGGACACGTTAAAATATCAGAAGTGTGGCCTTTTGTATTATATGTTCACATATATTTGTGTTTTAGCCACCTATATTAGAAAAAAGAAGTGGCCAAATGGGTTGCTGTAATCATACATTTGTCCCAATACGGGTGGCCAAAAGGTTGCAATGGACACGTTAAATATTAAAACTGTGGCCTTTTGTATTATATGGTCATATATATTTCTGTTTTAGCTACCTTTATTAGAAAAAAAAAGTGGCCTAATGAGTTGCTGAATTCATTCATTTTGTCCCAATGCGCGTGGCGAAAGGGTGGCAATGGACACGTTAAAATATCAAAAGTGTGGACTTTTGTATTATATGCTCACATATATTTGTGTTCTAACCACCTATATTAGAAAATCAAAGTGGCCAAATGGGTTGCAGTAATCATACATTTTGTCCCAATACGGGTGGCCAAAGGGTGGCAATGGACACGCTATAATATCAAAAGTGTGGCCCTTGATATTATATGGTCTCATATATTTGTGTTTTAGCACTTATATTAGAATATAAAAGGGGCCAAATGGGTTGCTGAAATCATACATTTTGTCCCAATACGCGTGGCCAAATGGTGGCAATAGACATGTTAAAATATTAAAATTGTGGCCTTTGGTATTATATGGAAACGTAAATTTTTGTTTTAGCCACGTATATTAGAAAAAAAGAAAAAAAGGCCAAATGGGTTGCTAAAATCATACATTATGTCCCAATACGTGTACCAAACGTTGGCAATGGACACGTTAAAATATCAAAAGTGTGCCTTTGGTGTTATATGGTCACATATATTTGTGTTTTAGCCACCTATATTAGAAAAAAATAGGTCGCCAAAGTGTTGTTGAGAGCATATATTTTTTCCAAATACGCGTAGCCAAAGGATGGCAACGACCAGGTTAAAATATCAAAAATGTGACCTTTGGTATTATATAGGCACATATATTTGTGTTTTAGCCACGTATTTTTGAAAAAACGTGGTTAAATGGGTTGCTGAAATCATACATTTTGTCCCAATACGTGTGGCCAAAGGGTGGCAATGGACACGTTAAATATCAGAAGTGTCGCATTTTGTATTATATGGTCACATATATTTGTGTTTAGCCACCTATATTAGAAAAAAAAAAGTTGCCAAATGGATTGCTGAAATTATACATTTTGTCCCAATACACGGGGCCAAAAGGTGGCAATGGACATGTTAAAATATCAAAAGTGTGGCCTTTGGTATTATCTGGTCACGTATATTTATGTTTTATGACATATGTTAGAAAAAAACGTGGCTAAAAGGGTTGCTAAAATCATACTTTTTTTCCCAATACGGGTGGCCAAAAGGTGGCAATTTACACGTTAAAATATCAAAAGTGTGGCCTTTTGCATTATATGGTCACATATATTTTTGTTATAGCCAAGAATATTAGAAAAAAAATTGGCCAAATGGGTTGCTGAAATCATACATTTTGTCCCAATACGCGTTGCTAAAGAATGGCAATGGACATGTTAAAATAGTAAAAGTGTGGCCCTTGGTATTATATGGTCACATATATTTGTGTTTTAGCCACATATGTTAGAAAAAAAATTGGCCAAATGGGTTGCTGAATCATACATTTGTCCCAATACGCATGGCCAAAGGGTGGCAATGGACACGTTAAAATATCAAAAGTGTTGCCTTTGGTATTATATGGTCACATATATTGGTGTTTTAGCCACCTATATAATGTAATCATACATTTTATCCCAAACGGTGGCAATGGATACGTTAAATATTAAAACTGTGGCCTTTTGTATTATATGGTCACATATATTTGTGTTTTAGCCACCTTTATTGGGAAAAAAATGGCTAAATGGGTTGCTGAAATCATTCATAATGTCCCAATGCGGGTGGCCAAAGGGTGTCAATGGACACGTTAAAATATCTAAAGTTTGGCCTTTTGTAATATATGTTCACATATATTTGTGTTTTAAGCACCTATATTAGAAAAAAATGGTGGCCAAAGGGTTGTTCAAAGCAGATATTTTATCCCAAAACGCGTGGCCAAAGTGTGGCAACGACCATGTTAAAATATCAAATGTGTGACCATTGTTATTATATGGTCACATTTATTTTTGTTTTAGCCACCTATATTAGAAAAAAAAAAGTGGCCAAATGGGTTGCTGAAATCATACATTTTGTCCCAATACGCGAGACCAAAAGGGTGGCAATAGACACGTTAGCCTTTGGTATTATATGGTCACATATATTTGTGTTTTAGGCACCTATATTAGAAAAAAAAAGCCAAATGGGTTGCTGAAATCATTTATTTTGTCCCTATACACGTGGCCAAAAGGTGGCAATGGACACGTTAAAATATCAAAAGTGTGGCCTTTGGTATTATATGGTCACATATGTTTGTGTTTAAGTCACGTATATCAGAAAAAAAAGTGGCCAAATGGGTTGCTGAAATCATACATTTTGTCCCAATGCACGTGGCCAAAGGGTGGTAATGGACACGTTAAAATATGAAAAGTGTGGCTTTTGGTATTATATGGTCACAGGGTTGTTGAAAGCATATATTTTATCCCAATACGCGTGGCCAAAGTGTGGCAACAACCACGTTAAAATATCAAAAGTGTGACCATTGTTAATATATGGTCACATTTATTTGTGTTGTTACATCCAAAAAATTCTATAAACATATATGTCATAGAAATAGAAGTTATTGAATCCTAATGTGATCTATAACATAAAATGATAAGTATTGTAAAGTTTGAGGGGCTAAATCATAAATTAATAAATAATAATGAAAATATATATAAATGTATATATATATGTTATCTTACGAATCCCAAGCCTTAGAAACCCTATAAAATATTAGAAATATGCCCCATATTGTTTTGGTACATAAAATAATAAAAGGATAAAAGTTTATGTGTTAAAAGTGTAATAAACCAAAGCTAAGGGACCAATGTAAAAAAAATGAAAGCTGGCCGGAAACCAGTGGCTCGCGTATCGCGAGCCACACCCACCCTTCCTGTGCGATACGCGAGGAGCACCAGCAACAGCAGAAACTTTCTGGTCGCGATTTTGGCCACGTTTGCGGACTTGCAGGCCAGGTTTGGCCGTATTACGCGTCGTTTTTGCACCCTGTGTCACCTTAATACGTGTAGGAATCATATGTCGATGCTAACAGTATAAATAGAAGCTTGAATTCATCAAAAACCTGCACCAATTCACGAAATCCTCCCCCAAAAAACCCTATTCCGACCCAGAAACTTTATCAGTTGAATTTGAGCTACAGAAGAGGATTTAGAGGTTAAAATTTAGCAGTCAAGCTCTAATTGGTATGCTTTAAAATAACCTCTTTTAGTTTTGGCTAATTCGATTTCTAACTATGGTTTCTAGAAGTGATCCAAAATTAGGGGTCTTGGGCTTGTTTTGATAAAATCGGGTGATCGGGAGGGAATTAGGGTCCGAATTTTTGTAGGTAATCATAAAATGATATATTTTAAGAAAGCCCTAAGTTTATTTCACACTTGGAAAATGTCTGGTAAAGGTTTTCTTAATGGGTCAAAATTAGGGTTTTTATAACGTTGTTCTGCCCAAATTGAGTAATGGGTGTTGAATTAAGATTTGACATTTTTAAGGATATTACCCTAAGTTGGTTTGAAAAGAAAACGAGTTTTGATAATAAAACGAGAAATTCATGAAATTAGGGTTTCTACATATAGATAATTAATATAAAATAATCCGGAGGGTATGGGTACTTGATTTTTGGTCTTATAACATATTTATATATATAATAAGTATATATGAGTTTAAATTTGATAAATAGTTAAGTATTAAAGATACCGAGTTAATCGGATATTTAGAAGTTTGTGCGTACCGGAAGGGTAGGCGCCTGGACACTGGGGTTTCTGGCAAATCGGGGGTGTCGCATATATCCCAACTAGGAACTGGCATACCTCATTGGGCTATCACGGAGTGAGCGTTTACTTATAGGAATGCGCGTCTTCAAAATTATCAATAAAAAAATTATTATGCCTATAAGGGCATTTTGGTCATTTTGACCCTAAAAGAGTTAAACCCTAATAAAGTATTATTAGGATAATAAGATATAAATAAACGTAGGTATTATTTATAATAACCTTGCATTAATGCGCTTCGATACGCGATTAGGTTAATTGTGGACCATAACGGAGATTTTGTCTGAATAACTGAATAAAGATATTAGGTGAGTTTCTACAAGCCCACTTTACAAGTTATAAATGTTTTTTTTATTTTCGGGCTAGTATACACACAATACTTGTGAAAATATATTCAAGATAATTACTACTTGATATATACGTGTTATATGATGAAATTATTGTTAAATTGCTTATACGTGTTATGCAATTATGTTATTTATAATATGATGTGTATATACTTGCTTGAATTTAGGTGGCCAAGTGACTAGGGAGTTGTTAGTAAACGTTTAGTGAATATGTATGATTATATGAGAACAGATGGTGAATTTGCTTGTATTAATATGTTGTGGATACGCCGCTGGTACATCCTATATATATATACATAGTTATAAAAGTTACCTGGTATATCGAAAGTGTGGAGGATAAGCCGCTAGTACATCCTGTATACATACACCAAGGTAAATTGAGGGATGTCCGTTTGTTGCAGTATATGAATGCCTTATCACTGTTTAATAACAAACCTAAAGCATCTGGTTATTTAACTAGGGGTAAGTAGTATGCATGATCAGAGAATTAAGTCATTAAGATGAGAAAATGACCTAATAGAGTTAACGCATGAGTTGCTACTAGAACCTAAGAGAGTTGAATCATGAGTTGCTAATATGACTTATTAGAGTTAGAGCATTGTTGCTACTGAAGACGAAGGGTCGCTGCTTCCCCATAGTGGTGGCTTAGGGAACTGTGTACGGACAGAGCGGCAGTCGGACATCACAATAGCTATCTTACGACAAGATAGGATGACGATTGCAGTGGTGGGCAAACCTTTCAAAGGAGATGAAGAATGAGGAGACGCTGCTTCCCTATAGTGGTGGCTTAGGGAACCGTGTATGGGCGAAGCTGCATTGGGCCGTTGTAATAACTATCCTTCGGGATGGGACGGGGTGTGCAGTGGCGGGGGGGGCTCTTCATGGAGAACCAAAATAGTTGGTTAAATATAGTGACCTAGAAGTTTAGCCTAGGGTCATGGGATAAGTTATCATAGTTAATACGTGTTAGGATTTTTATGTGACTTCTAAATGTGTTGTGAAAACCAGGTAAACACTTAAACAGTTTTGAACTAAACGGTAGAACTCACCAGCGTAAGCTGACTTTTAAAAGTATGTATGCTAGGTTATGTAGAGACGTTTAGAAGTAAAGGCACGAATCGTTATAGGATGGGATAATCGGGAAAGCTATCAAGGAAGAGTTTCTGGCAAGCTGGCTTAGTTATAGATTTCCTTATTATAGTTAGTTGTAGTTATGTACAATATCTCACTTACTGTAATACTTGGCTTATATAAATAAAAGTTTTAAATTTCCGCTGCTTAATATCTCTGTTGATACCTTGTATTCATGAGTAAATCCGATACGTGACCCCTCCTGGTGCCAAGTCTGGGAGTGGGCGTCACAATTTGGTATCAGAGCCTTGGTTTAAGAGATTTAGGTACAAGCACGATATCTAGATTTAAACTAGGACTCTGGGTAAAGTAGATTGAGATAGGAATATAGATGCCAGCCAGGATAATTTATGCCAGTAAGGATAAAACACATAAGGAACATAATAGGTAGAACTTGTGGTATTTGAATATGGAAAATACATTGTGGTTGGCCACTACAATTTGGTATTCGCCATATAAACAAATCCTAAGTGCTAACTGTTATGTGGCCAAGTGTGGGGTAGGTTAAATAATAACGAGATACGTGATCTGAAGAAGATTTTAACTTAGAATTATCAGCGAAAACAAAGAAATAAATTGTGGTCACTAAGGATAATTGCGGTGAAAAGTAACTGGGTTTTAAACGCATCATAATTATAAGTGCACGTATAATTATTATGAATTCAAGATTTGGAGACTCTACATCACATAAGTCCTGAAATGTCACATTCAGCAAGACACCTGAAGACACGATTAAAGATAGACATAGTCATGGTGAAGGAGAACTATGAGAATTGCTTTGGCAGGAGTAGTGGAAACAACGTTCCAAGCTACGTTTCTATCTTTTGAAGATCATAGGAAATCACTATAAACGATAGGCCTGAAGGCTTGAAGCGAAGGAAAAAAAATATATATATATATATATATATATATATATATATATATATATATATATATATATATATAAAATAAAGATATTAGGAATAAGTATGAAGTACCTAAAATATTAAACACGTCGCAAAATTTCTCCCTATGGATGCATGATTCCTATTGCATGTTACCCAAACATCAAATCTTTATACTAAACAGATCTTATTTCCCAAATTATAGAGATGCTCGGCCATCGTAGATCAAGGACTCGGTCCAACTCCGACGAAAAACCACGAAAGACAAGAAACCCAGCAGGCCCTGATACGAGTGGGTTTATAACAACCCATACTGTACAGGCCCCTGAATCATCTCGACCAATGAGGAAGGAACCTCGAAAAACCATTCTGTTCGATCAAGCCAGACCCTCAAACCCTAATAAACCAATAGAAGCCCTTCTGACATCCATCACTCCTGACTACACCCCGTCTCCTGAATATCAAAGTGAAGGCAAAGAAGTAAACCGCGCAGGAAACCCCATGATACTAGCTTTAGCCACAGGTCGCTCTATCAAGTATAGTTCAAAGCACCACGAGCGTTTTTTCGAAAGCCCTCCATACATCCAAGGTGGATCCAGTCAGGGTAACTATAGCCCTGTGATAGTTCCTCGTCCTCCCGATCAAGTGGTTCCCTCTATTTCCGCTCCAAGAACCTATGCTCCAACGGCCTCATCGAGGATTCATCCACCCCCAATGTATGAATTCAAGGATCCTTACGTCGCCGGACGACTATCGACAGATCAACTATATCCATTTACTACAGCTCCGTATATCATGACCCAAGCTGCTTTCGGTATACCCCAACCCACCTAACCTATCTTGGTAAAATGGGAAGATTATGATAAATGGAAAGTTGATTTTGAGATTTACATCAACGAACAGTTTCGAAGAGTTTTGGAAAATAATCAATAAGCAATTCAAATGGCCTACTGATACAAGAGGAGATGCAATACTTCATCGACATCTATCTTTAGAAGAAAGGGATTATACAAATAATGAGAAACAAGCAAGAGATATTATTCAAGCTGCTCTTTCAGGAGAGTTATGTCTTGAAATCACAAAGTATTATACTGCTAAAGATAAATGGAGTGCATTGAAATAAAAAGGTGAGGCATGTGCACACAATCAGATCATGACAATTGGTTCAGATTCTACTGATACTAAATCATATGATTCTGCATCGAGTGGTTTGGAATCAGGAAGTGATAAATTGTCTGACAATAAGGATTGTGATATTGTTTTCAAAACTGAACAAATTGACGGTTGTATTACTGATTCTGACTCTGTCTTCTGATTCTGAAACAAGTTCTAGTGTTATATATGACCAATGGGATGAAGAGTATTAGACATAGAAGAAGTTCAGAATGAAACTTTGTTAGTATGTTCAACGATGTCCAAAGCTTTCTAAAATTAACCAAGAATTTGATGAAAGAAAAGGATAAATTGTTGAGTTCAATGTGGAAAGGCAGAAGCTTCGAAGCTAAAGTTGTTGCTGCAGATTTCGAGCGCATTGTTCAACAAGGCTTATCATGTGCAACAGAAGTATGAAGATGGCTAATATGTCTTGTGATTGAATCAGACGAGCTTAGAATTGAGAAACTTCAGAACAAGATCTCTATGCTTCAGAGATGAAAATGTTCTTTATCGTGATAAGAATGAAGTTTTGACAAAAGATATTGAGATTTACTAAAAAGAAAAGAGAAAGTTGATAACGGTTTGTCAGACCGTCACAAATCCCCAACTATATTGATTTGTAGTAGTGGAAGTTAGGGTTATCGAACTTAGAGAATATGTGTAAATTGACTAATTTGAACTTACTTGCTATTTTAAGGCTACGCTTTTAACTAAAATTACCAACTAAATTAAACTTAAACTAGATTGCCTCTTGGCTGTTTTTTTATTTGTTGGGGTGAATCAGCTAAAAATCTGGCTAAGATGGAGAACTAGGAAATTGATTAATACAAACAGTTGTGAGAAATCTAACCACTTTTGGATCCTGATTGGCTACCGATACTTAGGTAAAACCAAATTAGTTACTAGTGACAC